>OU900103.1:2700192-3351996 GCA_918026865.1 Phyllotreta striolata
TTCCGGGCTAGTGAGGTTTTGCTTAAATGTCTGCGTTCGCCATTACATGAGGATTAAAATAGAATTAATGAGTAATTTGTTTGTTGTTCAATAAAACCAGCACGACATGAAAATGGCCAATGCATTATTGAATAGAGAACAAGAAATCTGCGTAGGTGGCGGTAAATAAATTTTGCAATACTCTGCAGTCTGCATGGAATAAAATTCACTTTTAGAGGTAAGGCCAAGCTTTAAAGCAACTTGCTGCTAGTGAAATTTTAATAGAATTCGTGTGGTTGTTGATATCATGCATTTGAGTGTGTCCTTGGGGGTAATTTGGATTTCTGCCGTTGTGTTTATGACAACAATTAATGGCAAAAATAAGAAACGACTATCATAAATTATGCTCTAGTCCCACGTTGGTAAATGTCCCCTTTAATTTAATTTTGTTTTAATATTTCAAGAGATAGAAAATTTATCTTTGTGGAAATTATTACAACTCCTTTCTCGTCGAATAAGTTTCGAGTTAACTCGCAACTTTCTCTATTTTCGGTCAAGCCTGTCGTATAAATTCCAAGGGAGAAGTGCGTACCTTTTTTTCCTCATTTCTTCGATGTCTTCACCATGTATTTTTAATATGCTTTATTGATTTTACTGGACCTGTGAACATGAGAGATAAAACATTCGACATTAAAATTCTATTTATTCACTTTTGCGGCTCGGTTTCCGATGCATAATCTCGTGTATTGATTTCCCTTTTTTACTTTATAATTGGGGAAATTACAAACTGTCAATCAGCGAGAAAAATACAATTTTACGAGTTTTCAGATGTAAAACAGAAAATGCAGGGAAATTGAATAACTCTTTTAATGAAGTTTAGTACGTAATATCTTCAATTCTCCAATAGGCTAAAATTTTAATTTGCAATTCCCGCCTACCTAGTTGAAGCAATATAGAACATACCATTCCTCTGTACTTTTCATTACAGAGATTGTTAATTTTGGAATTAACAAAATTGTTTTAATCTGAAACTGTAGGCGTATGAATTCGTTACAATTTATCGAGAATTATTCAACCGATTTGAAAATCAATCTGCATGTAAATAATTAAATAGAGAATAATAAACAGGTATCTCTTAATTGATTCAAAACAGTTTCTATTAGTCACAGGGTTTTAATCAGATAATTGGACCTACTTTGAACTTATTTCTTAACATAGAGAGTTACTGTAATATTAGAAGGAAAGATTCATTAGGGTGTAAACCGATACCTGGAAGTAAATCAATGGTGAAAAGGTAAATAGCTATTAGTTGATAATTAGATGTCTTGATGTTACGATAGCACAGCTTCCATAATCGATATCGGAAGCGGTTATTCACAGAATTATATTCTCCAGCCCATGGAAATGCATGTTATTATTTTTCTCGGAACAATTCCAAAAATGTACGGAGCAAAAACAAAATTTAATTAATTTGCAGAAGTTGTATTAACCCTTTTGTTCCATTTGCAATTAATTTTCCCTCATTAGTAGAACATACGGATCGGCTAAATTTGTAGGCGCGTATGTTCATTTCTGTTTAATATAAATTCGGAAACACATCAAATTTCGAACAAACAAACTTCCAGCGAACAGAAATGACATGAAATTACATAACCTTGAAGTTTATTTACCAACTTTTCTAAATAAAATTGCATACAATTTGAGGCGTGAACGACGTGGCAATGCATACGTGGGTATAAAAGTAAATATAAAACGTACAAGCCAACGTAAAACACAAAACAGAAAGTTAAACAAAAAATATTAACTTTTAATTGGTATAGTTTGATTCAATTACGAACGGGTTATTTTATAAATTCCGTTAACTAGCAAAATATTCCTTATTTTAATTAGGTTGTTAATTATTGTTACCACAGCACTGTTTCGGTTCGGAGAGCTAATGCAGCACCCGAGGTGCATTGGCTGAAAAGATATAACTGTGAATTATGAATTGTTAATAAACATATTTAACGGTATTGCGAATTCATGCACTTTAAATGAAATAGCGTTGTACTAGTGTCTCAAATCTAAAGTTCAATTAGTTTACCGATACACTAATTTGATAATTCATTATGTATAGGTATTATAGAAAATAAACGAAGTTAATCAATTCTCTAATACGCTGATATGAATTCCAATAACCATTAATAAAAAATATGTGGTGATTGGATTTCGTGACTATTGGTTCATTGGAATAAAATGATGTATTGAATATTTACAATAAAAACGATTGCTGTATGAAGCATTAATGGTGATAGATTGTTGTTGGCACGTACGTTTTTATTTCAGCAGATGCAATAATGCTGATTGCAAGAGTGAATGAATTAATTGGGCGGGAAGTACGAGACACAGCTAGCCGTTGCTGTAGGCCACAGCTATTTTCCGACCCCCTGGAGTCGAACAATGGGTTGATACCACAAGCCGCTTTTCACATTTTTTTCTACTTAACACATTTATTCACTTACCTAAATGTCGCTATTCAAATGACGCTGCATAATCGCTTACTATTTGAATTTTTTGTTCCTTCGGATGGGTAGCAGCTTAGACATTCGACTTCTGCTGGGCCGGAACGTCCCTGAAACTCTCTCACTTCCAGCACTAAGAACTTAACGTATAAATAAACCAGCACTAAATAAAATGACAATAAAACTGCAACACGCTAAAAATCAAACGTACATTTTATCTCAATCTAAAAAAATACCTAAATAACTTTAAATAACTAAACCGACTGTTTAAACCAATTTAATATAAACTGAAGAAACATCAACCTGCCCGTCAAATGGTTAAAAAAGTGGTTGAGGAGATGAAAGCGACGAAAGCTAGCTAGGTCACAGTTACAGCTCAATGTTACATGTTACAGTTTTCAGTGTATGTCAATGTCACTGTTAGATGTTTTATGTGCTAAATGTTGCCAGGAGCTCAATATGTGTTGAAGCTAAAACTGCCACATCAAATCCAAGTTATTTCGATCTTAATCCTAAAAAAATGAGTAATTTTTCTTTTTTATTTAGTTTTATCTTAAATCGAACTAAATAAAAAATACTTGTATTTCCAAATCCGAAATTCAATTTTAAATGAGTATAGAAACAAATTTGAAACTTGCTTCATCCTTACGATTATCATTTGTATTAGTTGCAAAATAATTAAGACTGCGATAGTAGATAAGTATTTAGCTCGATGAATTATTTCATTTGCAGGCATCTAGACGAAACGAGTTCCAAAACTTAATTTGCAAAGAAATGCATTAAATTTAGGAATACAGGCTAAAATATTAACTGAAAAGTTGCCAAAATTCTTCGGAAATATAAACAACTAAATTAAATTGTTTCTTGCCATCTATTTTGAAATACAGGGTGTTACTATATCGTTTCAATCCCTCAGGGTGTGTTGCTTGAGGAATTGTATGAAGAAAATTTAATATAAGTGCGAATTAATTTTTACACACTATTTTTTGGCTAGAGGCTATTACATTTTAGTTTTATTGTGTGTTAATGTTCAATGTTAGTTCCACTCACTAAAACCTATAGAACTTTGGATATATGCTTAAATTTTGCTTATTTTGGTCATGTATATGTTTTTTTGGTTCCCTTGAATACTTCAGTAACGTTATTGAAACGTATTTTACTGCAGTTTTATTAAACAATTTCTCATGTGAATCAATCTTCTTGTAGACTTTTTTCCACAGCATAAGTGTGTTGAGTTAATATTTTGCATAAATAAAATAAAACTATTAAAATAACATCCTTCAGGATAGGTTTTGATAGATTAGAGTAGATTAAGCATATGTTAGATTAGGTTAGGTTCATGTGAGTATACTGTTCATCATAAAATAATTGAAAGAATAAAACTCAATCAAATATTAGCAATTCAAATAGGACCCTACCCTACCTAACCGATTTTTTGAAATGTTTTACTCTTACATTTTAATTATCGCATTTTTTTCAATTGTATATTATGAAATAATGAATTAATCATCAATTTTTTACTTGGAGGAATATTTTTATGCCTCGCTTTGAATGCTTTTAGTTTTTTTCCGATTTTGTGCCAGAATATAAATGGTAGAAATATCAGGCTTAAAGTGCAAAAAAGTATCTAAGTAACTTGGATGTGAATAATAATTTTATTGTCAACTGGGCCCTCTAAGAAAAAAACTTAGTTTGGTAAAAATCGATGAGGTGCTCCTACAAAATTTTTGGAAAGCGACTGTGAGCGTTGGCTCTCACAAATTTTGTAGTGTAGTAAAAACGCCTAAATGCAGCCGCTAATAAATCAACATTTAGAATCGCAATTAGAATGGATTACATTTGGTGAGTTGATATAAGCTGATAGAAATTTTCGACCGTCGAAGATAAATTGATGTTGATTGTTGCATGTAAATCTTGAAAATATATCGTACTCGCGCGCGATAGAATACCGTTGAAAGAAACCAGTCTACAAATTCATTGCCAGTCAGACCAAGACCAGCATGAACAAACCATTATCTAGAATCGGAAAATTTTAACGATTTGTGTTGTTATAAAGTGCTGATGAGGGTTTCGACGGGACTTACCAAACTAATATTGTGGTCAAACATAACGGCAGCTGCTTGTATGTCCCACCCGGTATCTTCAAGAGCACATGCAAGATAGACATTACGTGGTTCCCATTCGATGACCAACATTGTGACATGAAGTTTGGTAGCTGGACTTATGATGGCAACCAGGTATTGCTACGCATTCTTACCGTTTTTGTTAGATACAAACACTTATATACACATTACACAAGCACTGTCCACATATGCCTCTTTCAACCTTTTCGCCTGGTTTGAAGCCTTTTACTCGTACTCTTGTGCTTCGAATTTTGGATAGGTCAATATTTGTTTGATCTATTGTTATGGAAGCTTCTTCTTTATACTAATTTAGCCTACGAGTAAACATCGATTCTAATTAAGGTATTAAAAAAAAGGCTCCAAACATTGCACTCACAACTCGCGCTATATGAGAATGTTGGCTTATTTTAATCAAAATGTGCGCGTTAGATTTCAAAATTTATAAGCGAAATTTGCTTTGATGCCATTAGATCTTTAGAAAGATTATTTCCTTAAGAAATTCTTAGAAAAATAAAATTTTTAACAACAAAGCAAAAAACAATATCAATATTACTCCTTCAGAGTATTATATTAAAATTAATATACGTACAACAAGTGATCTGTTTAGACTAATTAAAAGAATAATTTGAATCATATTCACGAAGCATACATTATTTTACTTTCCCCAACAAAAATTGAAAACTTTTAAATAATACAGATTATAGGTACCAATCAATTTTTGATAAAATTGATCTAAATCCCGTTTCATAACCAATCATTCAAATGTATCTGGTAAATATCTAGTACATTAATCAAATAAAACAGATTATTGCGTTTTAAATTTTCATGTCGAAACTCGATACCATTTTCCTGAAATTCATATTATTTGAAGGACAATTTCAAAAATCCACAAACGCACATGTTTTAATTGATTTTCATTTATTCATTGTCTCAACAAGCGTTCACGGTCAATGTCAACTCAAATGTATTTTTGAATGGAACAAACTATCGATCGAAATTTCCTCCGCTGATTTTCATAGAATACTATAAGGATTCCAGAATTTAAACGTGTATTGAATGCGTCTATAGTGTATTGAGGAGGATACAAGTCATTTAATGGAAACGGGCAGTGTAAATATTTGCATTAAACCGTTTTAGGCCGTAACCATTAAACATGATAAATCAACAATGCTATCTCAAGAGAATATCTACTTATTTATTTTCAATTAAGTATACATACCTTTAAAACACTCTCTTGTGATTTTCGTATTGGTCCACGCTCGACATCACTCCTGAGTAAATATTTTCTGAGAAAAATCTTGTGAAGTCCCTTTGAAAGCCAAGTGTGAAAATTAAAATTCACAACACTGTTTCGAGGAAAACAAAAGTTCATTCTGCTTACTTGCAGTAAATATCTCTGCTTTATTAGGAGAGTATCTGTAGCTAATTGATTAAGTAAACGATCTATCTTGTTCTTAAGTTCAAATATTTGACAACAGATAAAACAAATAGAAGGTTATTTGTCATATAAACGAGCATTATATATCACCCCCGGCTTTCACCCAAGTTAACTTAAGGAAAATCGATTGGTTTCATTTACGTCTACATAGTATTGCATTTTAACAGAGATATTGGTGTCATTCGAATAATACATATTACTGTGTTCATATGATTCAAATTATTTTTATAGAGCAACTCATTAAAATAAATTAATCACATATTTATTGGCATTATACGTAAAGCTAACTAAACCATATAAAAAATACATCAAAGTGCACGCCTAGCTAATCTGTGTTAGAATTTTTAATAGAACAACGTGCGCGACAAGTTGTTAAGCATCCCAAACACATACCCATCCCTTCGTCCATCGGTTTGAATAATATTTAATTTACAACACATTTAATTTCAACGAACAAATTGTCTCTCTAAAATCTCTAAAAACGTATTTCCACAAAGCAGCGACTCGTCTTCCATTAAAACTTTTTAGCCAGAATTACAACTTTGTTTTGTTGTAAACGGCAATTTTGAATTTAATACTGTCGTTAATTCGGAGGAAATATTTAATTAGGTTTACGAACTGCGACTGATGTGCTGTTTAATGAAAGTGTATTTCATTAAGTATGTTTATTCATATCCTAACTAGTGAAACTAATATTTCTGTAGTTAGGTGTGGATTGATTATTTGATTTGCAAATATTGTTCATGAAATTTTATCTGCTAAAGAGGACCTTGTAAAATTATTAACGGGTACAAAAAGCGAAATCTGAGAAGAAGAGAGAGGACAGCTCACGTTTAATAACATGAGACAGGCCAAACCAGGACAATACTAATTATAATCAATTAATTATTAATGTTATACGGCAAATTTATGGCTCAATTCGTAATTAATCAAAATTTCATATAACTTATGAAAGAGCAAAATTTTAATAATACCTGCTCAGATATTACAAAGAATGGTGGTAGTTTACACAAAGAAATAATTACATCTCTAATTCTGATTCTAATCTATTCTTCTTCATAATTATGCATTTATCAAAAAGAAAAGTAAATCAATTGGCCATTCAAATTTAAATTTTTTCCGGTTTTCAACTTCACGAATCTTGCCAGTCGATTCCGAGAAAAATTTAAGTCACTCTGAGCTTTATTAAAAAAAGGATACTCATTTATTTCGGAATAAATAAAAACTTAAATTGTAAACTCTGCTGTAATTTTGGCTAAATTGTTTTCGTTGCCGAACTGCTGAGAAAATTATAGCGAGGAATGGGAATCATGAACAATGGAAATCAGTTTTATTACCAAAAAAAGTCTCGTTAGGTCTGGTTTCGAATATTTTTCTAACCTTTTAAATGCTAATGAAAAGTGCTGAAAAGCTATTGCAGTTCGAATTTATATTTCTACTTCTAGTAATAACAAAATTTACAAAAAAAATATTTTATCAAACCGCCGATAATTAAATATATTCTTCAGTTCATTACTAAATATCAAATATATGTACCTATTAATTAAAATAAAGCGTATTTACAAATATGAATAATTTTTCAAACAAAAAATATTGTTCAAACAAAAAATATTATTCAAACTAACTTTTCAACAACATACACACAATATTATTAATTACAACTGATATTTAAATTAAAAATATTCGAATTTTTGGAATTAAAATTACTAAAAATATAATTGGCCATCAGCATTTCGTATATTAAAATTTGTAATTTCTGGAAGAAATTATCAAGCAAATATTTTTTAGCTTTGACCTCAAATTGAATTTGATTCCTTCTCGACGAAACAGATTTAAAGGAATCCAATTTCCATGAAAACAATCAAAAAGGTTTTTAAATCTCTGAAAAGTTTTTTCTTAATTTCTTTTACTGTGACTTCTTATTGGGCTTACTGCCCATTGGCAGTAAGCTTCTGTCGTTTCGTTGGATTAAATATAAAAATTTCATTTATTTATAAGAAGGCTATTTGATTTGTAAATAAAAAACAGCCTTCATGTTAAATATTGATTGTTATCTTATTTTCATATATAGATGTAAGCCCTTTCATTTTTATTTACATACCCTTTTCTTTCACGAAAAAATGTATTCAAAATATAATCCAACATTTTTTTTAAATGTACATTTAATACTGCTTCGTCGAAAATTCCAGGGAACAATGAAATAATTTTCATTTAGCGAAATGCCTCAATGTCTAATATTTATTTAAATACATCCGTTGTAATTAACTTTAATTGATTTTTACGTTTGTGCTAATAGATTACATATCCATTAAATTATATTGCATCAATAAAGCGATAATTGTATTGAGAAATAATAGCATTATGTACTAATACAAATAAATACACAATATGTTAAATTGTTGCATACGATAAAACATAAGACCGTAATTGAATTAAATCAAATTCAAAAACGACTGCTATTAAATTTGCGCAATAAAAAATTAAAAGAACCAACAATAGAAATAACATTTTAAAATGTTGGATGTAATCTAAAGGTAACAATGTAAATAAATCCGAATAATTATCCAGTTCACACAAAACCACCTTAGGGAACCATGTGACTGTATCGTTAGATTTTACTATTTTGCATGGAGCACAGTGTACTCAGCTTCTCTGCCACTGACTTTACACATCCATGAAATCCATTGTGTATCCTGCTTTATCAGATAAGGGAATTTTCGCGAGGGAAAATTGTTTTACTTGACTACTTGACGGATAGTAATAACGGGGCATAATACAATAGGTAAATTTTATAATTAAATTTCATTCCGAGCACCTATCCGTTTTTCACGAAACCGAATTTCACTTATTCAAGATATAGTTCATTAGAGTGTACGAAAATGAACAGTGAGTTATTGATTAACTGTGAATGGGGAAATGCTTCCATCTAATCCTCTTTAAATATCAACCATTTCGTAAATAATTTTACCGGTTTCGTCTGCAGTTTCATCAATAGACAAAATCAATTGAATTGTTTATGAATGATTCGAGTTATTAATAGATTTTAATTCAAACTGTCTAGACATTACTAATTGACCTACAAATTTTCGAGTAAATAATTTAATATAAAATTATTTAAAAATATAGAACATATTGATAATACAAAAAAGTAAACTCAAAAAAACATTTATCTAGGTATTATGCGAATATCTGGTATATCAGTATCTCATATCCCTTCGCTCATTCCCGACTATAGTAGTCCTTAAATCTTAACCCCCAGCTATCCGACCCTTGTGAAGTTTTTAGCAGAGGAGTTGTAATTGATCCTGCTTAGAGGGGATGTAAAACAGTGTGCGTAATAGTAAATGCTCTTGGTATAAACTTAATAAACATCGACAAAATTTAGGTTTATGGGGTGTACAGGATGGTCCAATAAAAAGCCAAATTTCCAAAAGAATATTTGATTTAAGTTACGATTAAACAGTCAAGTATTTACGCTTTTAAGTGGATAAAACAGGATGAACTAAAAGGGATAACGTTACATAATTATCCCCTAGATCGCTCTCTAATAATGAGATGAAGCCCTTAAGTGCTTGATTACGGTATGAGATTAGTAAATGTTCCTTTAAAGTAATAATTAAATGCTGCGTCAATTAATGAGGCAGTAATGCTTTATTAAAGTTCCTCTAATTTGGAGGATGGTAGAAGTCGAATTCTGATTGAATATTTATCTTGATGATATTTTGCTACAGGCTTTTTGTTTTGATTGTCCTAAAAATACAGGCGTAAAAAAACATACCTTTTTGTTGAAAAATCACATGAAATTAAACCTACTGAACTTTCATGTGAATGCCCTTGTGCCCGACCTCCGATTAATCATTTTATGCGAAATTAAACTGGGTTTGAAGCAATTTTAATTGGCAGAGGACGACCACCTGCAAATTTTTTGGTGTGAATTAGTAACGCTTTGGTGATGAAGTTTGTGGTTTGACAATTAATAAAATGTCGACTTTGAGTACCAATTAATAAACAAACCGGTATGGAAATAAATCTCCCCTTATGTTGTAATTATCTCTTTTCATCTAAGATAAAAATTTATTATTTTGTGATATCTGTGTATGCATCGTAATCGTAAAAAAGTAAATTTTACTATTGCAAGCAAACCTATCTATAAATATTTTAATATATTTCTATCAAGAAAATACTAATATTCTTTTTTACTCGAACAATCACTGTATATTAAAATAAATTCTATTGATAGGTTTGTTATGAAAATAAACCTTCAGAACGAATATTTAATTCTGTATATGCTATATTTGCCGAAGAAGTCTATATTATATTTTTAGAAGAAGTTAAGACTTGAAAGTATTTCCATCGATCAATTTATTTACGTTTTTATTTTTGTTTTCCTCTGCAAGCTTTCGCTTTTCTCTAAGGAAACGGGAAAAGCAAAATAATGTTGAACTCTACTTTTTTGTGGAAATTAAGCGTTTTACTTGAATGAATCTTTAAATCAATAACCAGTGGAGTGTTACGTTTTGTCACGAGCTTTTTCTTGCGTCATTCAGGTTATTGTCCGTTTTTCTCAATGAAGAAGTTACAGGTGTTATTTTTGGAAATACGAGTAGGTAAATTTAACTTCTTTGAAAACATCGAGAAATATAATTGTTATTAGAATTGTACCTACTTATATATTTTCGTAATTTTATTAGCATGATTCGTTAAATACATATTTAATTGTTATTAACTTTTACTTGTAGCCCTGAAGGATAAAACTTTTTCTTACATCAATTCATTGTTTTTTGGTAAATAATTAAGTGCATGTTGTAACTAATGTAAAAATAAAACTTAAATATATTTTCATCTCTACTAATATTACTATTGTTTGCTTTACAGTATAAATAAATCTGCATCATCATTCATGTTTTCTGACTTCCATTGTAGTAGATTATTCGTAAAAATAGTGTACCTACATTATAAAAAATGCATTGTAATTTTATGTGTTCAATTTTTGTCTAAGATGAAATGCGATATTTCAATGGGGAAATTAGCGTGACTTATTGAAATGTATTTAGTAGTTAGAGTAGATATGCAGTTGCTATAATCACCACAGTTTGCATGTCTTCAATCAAGCACATCATTTAGTTCTAGTTTCGTTAATCAAACACCTCACCTCACACCAATCTATTCTATTGCCTGTTTTGTCGTTAGCTTTCGTTTTATACTTGTTATATTGACAACTTTTCTGCAGCTTGATCTGGTCCTTAATTCTGAAGAAGGAGGTGATTTATCTGATTTCATAACGAACGGTGAATGGTATCTTATCGGTAAGTAACAAATCGCTTATTTGTAAGCGTTCAAGGAGAAAACATCCGCTCATTTTCCTCGCTTCAAGAAAATGATTAAAGCTGTTTAATTAGAAACCTCACACTTTTTTACACTTTTACGCCACCATTGTGTTTACCCGTGCAATCTTAACCATCTCATGAAAATTAATAAGCCTTCTTAATGTTGAACAAAATCCTTTACATAAGACATTATCGACGGAAATAGCTCGGAATAACTAGAGTTATTAGGTACATAATTTCGCTTATAATAGACCGATATTTATCATTAGCAACCCCTTTACCAAGTTTCCTTTGGAAAATAATTACTCTCGATTTATTGCTCATGAAATATTGTATTTTGATCCGGAATGCTAATAATTCGCACTCAATTACACTATGAGAGACAATTTCCTCATCTATACTACCTATTTAATATGTGCTTGTAGTCTACGTTGGCAATCAATAATAACCAGTGGAAGAAAATG
The DNA here is from genome assembly GCA_918026865.1 of Phyllotreta striolata. Lineage (NCBI taxonomy): Eukaryota > Metazoa > Arthropoda > Insecta > Coleoptera > Chrysomelidae > Phyllotreta > Phyllotreta striolata. The sequence continues at coordinate 2,712,025 of OU900103.1, forward strand.
TGTTCCAATCTATATTGAGCAAATTATAGCCTAAGAAACGGAAAATCTCTTAATATGTTTGCCTCGTGTGTGTAATAAGCCATAATAATTAACGTTTGAAAGGATATCGCCGTTATTGGAAATTTATTGGGTGGATTTTTAGGAAATAATTCGTCTGTAAAATTAGAAATTTAATGGGCGTAAATTAGTATGAATGAAACGTGAAGGCGAATAAGGCAGTCATTTTTAAAATATAATGTCTTATAGCTCTAATCAAATAATCATGCGATTTCGTCATTGTGTAAATAGAACCTTATAAAATTTGAATTAAATTAGAGAATTTCCTTGAGCGCTTATACAAAATGCATGTCTAAAAGATAAATTTATTTGGATTGAAATCTTTAGGAATGCCCGGAAAGAAGAATACAATTGTTTACCAATGCTGTCCTGAACCGTATGTGGATGTAACCTTCACTATTCAAATACGTCGTCGTACCTTGTACTACTTTTTCAATCTGATCGTTCCATGCGTACTAATTTCTTCTATGGCTCTACTGGGTTTCACTCTACCACCGGACTCTGGAGAAAAGCTAACATTAGGTATATTGTTCTGTTATTATTGTTGATTGTGTTTGCTTCAATGTATTGTATGGTTGACGCTTAATTAACCGGCGTCTATACTAAATGCTTGTTGGTATAAGCATAATTTAACATAACCAATATTTTCTATCTACTCAACTATTTACACAAATACTACTAGTATTAGCACTAGAAACACTAGCGGTACTCAAGGAAAATAATCTTTCTTCGTTTCGACTGTCGACGGTTCACAAAGAATCACAAAAACACGTTCAAAATTCAAAATCTTCATTTCAGGTGTCACCATACTTCTTTCATTGACAGTATTTCTGAACCTAGTAGCTGAAAAGATACCGACTACATCAGATGCTGTTCCGTTAATAGGTATGAATGGCCTAATGGGAGCATCGTGTATTGTATCGCCCCGTGTGTCCCCTTAACGGACTGTCCGTTGATACTTGGAGGGCGTTTGTATATAATGCCAACTCCCTTTTATTGTTAAATGTAATCGCAAAACACTGAACATCGCTATGAATATATCTTTCCACACTAACCCCTCCATTTACAATTGCTTGATTTTCCTTTCCTTAGATAGATTTAGGTCATGGTATCATGGTATAGTACCTAAGTAACTACGTAAAGTACCTCAACTTTGCATAAATTTGGTACAAGGTAAGTTCATCGAAATTACCTGGCAGTGATCAAAATTAGTCCCAAGATGAATGCGAACAAAAATTTACTTGTTTGGAAGAAATAGTCATGACGGTAAGAAGAAAATGAAGAAAAAAATATAACATCTTTAATAGCTTTAGTTTATCTTACTCTTTTAAACTTTTAACACTCCTCTATTCTTGATTAGCTGTAGTAGTTGACTATTGTAGCTAGCCTCTGGCCTTTAAAAAATCTATTCAACTAAGAGTGTAGTTTTTTTTGCTAAATATTTTTGTATCGTGGAAGAAAAGTGCAAAGTTGATAGACATAAAGGCGTTTTCAGAAACAGGTTTGGTACTAAACAATATTTAAATAAAATGGAAACGACCGAGGTATACAAAAATAGTAATGTTATGTTCGCAGAAAAGCATAATGAAGATATGTTCTGTTACAGGAGTGACCATCTTACTGTCGTTGACTGTGTTCCTGAACCTAGTGGCTGAAACCTTGCCCCAAGTATCTGATGCCATTCCCTTGTTAGGTACCAACCGTTATTTGTCTGACCTGCCTGTGCTGGCTACATCCTCAGTGCTGCCTGATTACTTATGTATCGTTGTGTATATGTGATTGTTGTGTACGCGCGCGGTCTAAGCTTTCAGTGGCACCTTAGATATTTTAAAAATATTTTTTCTATCTGTCTAAGGTGAGTTTTCGTAAATTTATATTTAATCGAACGGAAACTCCAAAGGAGATTGGATGTTTGATCAAGTATGGATATTGCGAAAATTTGCTTGTGATTGAATACGTTGCGTTGTGATCAAAGAAGAAATGTTTCAGGGCAAAAACGGTAATGAGCGGAAGTGCTGTTACAGTAGATTGGTGGTCTAGTATTTGTCATGTTACTCTTTGCATTGTCCATGTTTTTGTGTACTTTTTCTTATTTGCCATTTTTTACGTGTAAGTTTGTTGAATATTTTTTGGAAACCGAGATGTGGGGAAATCAGGCTTTGCCGTAAACATTTCCTCTTTGACTACGACCTGTAACTGACACAATAATTTTCGAAACGTCTCGTTAGAATTCATAAATTTACAGATTTAAACATTTTCCTCCATACGACATCTCTCATGGAACATGTCATCCTAACGATTAACTTCTCGGAATTTATATTGGATCATATTTCTTTTAGAAAGAAATTCTTGGAATTATTTCAAATGGAAACCTCACATATAAGAATTACCTTTAGTAAATTATATTTAAAAAATGCAAAGTTGAACATAATACACTTGCATACCTAAAGGTACAATATTGAAATGAAACTCGTTTCGAGGAATTTCCTCGGAATGCGGGTAGTAATTCAAGCTGACATAGTCGGAAAATTTTAAATTCTGCGAATTACAATAGCGATGACGGTGCGAACAAGGGATTGTTGTGTCTGTTACAAAACGTTAAACGGGAAGGGAGCCGGATACTTGGAATGAAGGGGCCGTCTTATATACTACAGTATCATTATTTATTTATTTGTATCAGATTGTCAATAGTCTTTTAAGTCGCAACCGCGGCACAGGTCACAGGTCAGACGCCTCGCGTGACGCACTGTCTGTTGCAGGTGTGACAATCCTGTTATCACAGACCGTGTTTTCTCTGCTGGTGGCGCATGTTATAACCAAGACGTCCGACGCTGTGCCCCTGATAGGTTAGAGTCTCGGTTCAATAATTATCGTTTTATTTGCAAACACACTGACTACTCCGGCGGGCAACGGTTAAAGGCGGCCCTGTCTCTAATCTTTTATTTCACCACCGCGAACCGTTCTATACGCTAGAAATTTTCAGTCACTTGTAATTCTGAAATCCGAAATCTTCCCCTTATGCAAATGTGTTGGTTAAGTACATCACTTCGCTTCCAGTTCCGCTCTCATTTTCGTCTAAACTTTCACTATTATTTTCAACTAACTTTCTTATAGTTTGGATTTTTTGTTGTATCGTTATCTTTATTTTACATATAGAGTATGTGGGTTGAGGCGGGGCCGTACTTTGCATGCTCTCGACTGTAACAGCACTTCGCCCAGCCACAGCTATAGTACAAGTACACAACTAGTCTGCAATCTTTTGCAGCTAGTGCTTCTCTTTACTGTGTTGGGGTGAATGGTTGGATACTGCGACCGAGGCTAAAATTATTCCACAAATAATCTTTAATTATTAAATTATTAAGCAGATAATCAACCTAATTATTAATTAATAATCGATTTAATTTTCTGCTATCCTACATTCTCTTCCTGTGATCCAATCTCGCCTAACTTCGAGGTCTTTTTATTAGTTTTAATCGATCGATAAGATATTACAGAAATTTTGTTACGTGTAGATTAATAACGTTATACTAATTGCGAAAAAGGATCTCGTTAAAAATATTAGACACCTTAAATAATCCTTTATGTCCGTGGTTCTTCATATGATTACCTGTAGATTCGTAGTGTCCCTATGGGTTACAGGATGGGCCATGCAAACTGCAAATTTAATTTTCCTAGCTGCTCACTCAGACTCGCTACCTAGGGTGCGCTGCCGACTCACTCTTGACTGCCAATGACCTTCTCACCTCCAAGTATCAAATGGCTCTGTCCCACTAGGAATACCAATCTGTATGTTTTGTTGTTGACATGTTTATTCCTTTATTGTTTGTACTATTTATCTTACTAATTCTGTTTTTTTTGTTTATTTCTTATTATTCGTTACCTCCTCGTTAAGTAGTGCTATTTGTTGTGTTTAGTATATAGTACAAAGAACCAAACGGAGTCTCCTTAAGTGTATAGTCGAAATATACGAAGCACGCATCATAAATGTTTAGTAATTGTTGCTTATGTATTTGTTGACTCTATACTGATTGAGATCACTAAAAAGTCCTTGTACTGTATAAGTACTCAACCTAACACTAAATTAACCATAATACTAAATTAAAAAAGTAATAATGATTATATAAAATAATTTATATAATAATCCGGTCTAAACTACGGTTTCGTCTGTTTTTAATCCATAAAAATCGCATCGAAGAGCTTCAAACGATTTATTTGAAATTCAAGCTTTTTGTATAGATTTTATAATTGCGACCCCGTACGACTGGAGATTAAATAACACGTTTTCTTTTCACAGTTTAACTGAATTTAAAGCGACGTTAATAAACAAGCCTCAATCGTTAATAATAAAAGTATAAACCGTTGGTTTTTGTCGTGCATAGATTGGCAGTACGTGGCGGCCATTGAAACACTTAAGACGATTCAGATGCATTCTGTGCGTCTTGTCTTGACATCTTCGCGCACACAGATCAGATCGAATTCGAATACTCCACTGACAGGCTACCACGTCAGGTAATCTTGCACTATAACGAACCAAATGCAATTTTAAATAATTTATTTAAAAACATGTGCACTTAGATATACTTTCACGATGCGGTGGTTCGGTTTATAGCTCTTTTACTAGTAGTTGCTTTTAGTTCTGGCTTCGGTGAATATGTATGAAAAAAAAAACATAATAGCAAATATATTTAAACTGATAAGTAAAAGTTTAAGGAGAAAGAACAAAGAAAACAGTATTTTGGCTTTACCAGGAGCACATTATAATAAATAAAATGGATGGAATTGGAATTCTTAAAAGTGAAAGAAACGGAACAGTGCCATCAAAAGAACAAATTTTTCATTTAGGAAACTCATCAAGAATTAATGCATGTGACAAAAGAAACCGTAATAGTTTTCTTTTGTAAAAAATGGAAAAGCTACGAAACCGAACCATTTCGTTACTATTATTACAAAATACGCATTTAGAGAAAGCTTCGCCTTTATCCTAATCTTATTCTACAGCTTTCATCCCATCTGAAACCCGATATAAAACTAATGCTCAATTCCGGATTTAACTATTAAAATTATTGATAATCAACAAGGACTGGTTTAAATTTTAAAAGCAATTGCAGACAGTGCCGAAGTGTAGCTTACGTATGCTTTAGTTCCTTCGGAAATACAAGGGCATTTTACTTTTAATGTTTTTTTTTGGAAATCTAATCAATCTACGTTTATCTAATGAATAGGTTAAAAAACTTTTTAGGTAAAAAATTGAATTAGGTGTAAATCATAAATTCATAACAATCCGATAAATACATAAATGCAACTTTTTAAACAGGAATACAAATGCGTAGACAGGCTAGATGATACTTAATAAAGTAAAATATTTTTTCTTATTAAATGGCCCTTCTATTTCGCTCTTGATATTAGTGAAAAAGTACTTTATCGATAACGGCACTGCTGCTAGTCAACCGACCTCGGCCTGTGAACAAGCTCATGTGAAATTCATTGAGGAGGGTACGATTTGTAGTACGTGGACATATTAGTAAATATTTAAAAATTTCATGTGTAAGCTTGCCGTGTGAGTGTGTGTATAGTAGATATAAAGTAAATAATTGTTTATACTTTAATTTAGAAAGACTTGAGTGTACATAACGTAGTATAATTCATAATATTCGAGGTGTTTTGCTTGACACATTCCACATTGTTCCATTTAAATGTTTTTTTCTTTTGTACAGATTTTGTACTTTTGTTGTATTTTTGTATAGATTAGTGTAGCACCTTAATGTATTTTTTACATCAAGTATTTGCAAAAAGCTAATATATCGGATATTACAGGAACTTACTTCAACTGTATAATGTTCATGGTTGCTTCTTCAGTGGTTCTTACAGTCGTGGTTTTAAATTACCATCACCGAACAGCCGATATTCATGAAATGCCTCAATGGGTAAGTCTCGCTAATTCATTTTATTCTGTTTATATTTACTCTGTTTGCGTGTTAATTAATTTTGTGATCGATACATGTTTATTTCATATACGTTTGATGTGTGGTAGAATTGGATTGGATAATTTTGTTACAGATTAAATCTGTCTTTTTGCAATGGTTACCGTGGATTTTGGGAATGAGTCGACCTGGCAAGAAATTGACCCGCAAGACAATACTAATGAATAGCAGGATGAAGGAATTGGAATTGAAAGAACGATCTTCGAAAAGTCTCCTGGCTAACGTTTTAGACATCGACGATGATTTCCGGAATGTATCTGGTGCTACAAGCTCTACTGGAAACAATTCAACGCTTACGACGAACCTAGGCCCGGGCTTCATAAGGCACCCGACGACAATAGAAGATGCTAACATTTCAGGAAGTGGCACCTTTCAACGCGACCTTCAGCACATTTTAAGGGAATTGCAATTTATTACTAATAGAATGAAAAAGGCTGACGAAGAAGCAGAAGTAATTAGCGATTGGAAATTTGCGGCTATGGTAGTTGACAGATTCTGCTTGATTATTTTTACGATGTTTACTATAATTGCAACGGTCGCTGTATTGTTATCGGCGCCTCACATTATTGTTCAGTAAATTGACAACTCAAAAAATAAACTCGTTACAAAAAGGCGACAAAACATCGACATAAATTTTGTAACGCCTAAAATCAGCTTCAATTGAAAACGTACATCAATACCATAACTGTATACTCGTACCAATTATAATATCACGAATGTCCGATTAGTAAATCACTAAAATGATTTTACGGACGCAAATGCTGATGTTACAACAAATATTAACATTGAATGTTTACTGTGATAAAACAGCAGATTGTGTCGGCAGTTCGGCACACGAGCATTTCAATTTGTGCAATGTGCCTTTTTCTGTGGAACATTCACGAGCTGTTAACCAACTAAAAGGCAGGCACCTATGTATGTGCAAGTTTTGCTAATCGCTGCATCGTACACCATACTGCTGTGGGGCTGCAAGACATTTCCATCTGTCAAACGTCGAAACAAAGAAAATCTATTTGTACAATTGTACTTCCACTAAAATTGTTTAAGTTTTGTCGTTGTTGCATTATCGACGACAATGAACGGACTTTGGGCACACTCTCGTGTTCTATATCTTATCCAGTCAATAGAGTTTAAAGAGTTTACTTTGATGAAAGAAAAAATGCTAAATGCCTACCTCTCGTTTCTCTCACTAGTTTCTCACGGTTATTCTACTTTTTAAGGCCGCTGGAAAACTATATATACACGTACATACATATACATATACTATTGTTATCTCTTTGTTTTATTTAACTTTAAAACGAGTAAGTCAATTGCATTAATAAGTAAGTTAAACGATAAGATTGTTTAGAAAATTTGTGGTATTAGTGAATAAACGATTTTATGAAACTAATAAGAATCATTGCAGGAGCAGTGGCATAAAACTCAGACAATAACAGAAAACTAAATGCTAAAATCGTTCTTTCTTCCAGAACAGCTGTTTGTTTTAGCCAGTTCAAATAGTGTGAAGGACAGAAAACATTGTCATATTTATAGTGTGGTCTTAAATAGTGGAAGGATGTGCTATTCGGTAAAATTAGGCATTTATTCTGCTTTGCTAGGCATTGAGTAAAAATTAAGGCGCGTATAATGTGAGAGAACTTTTGGTTTGGTTTGGTAATGTTTCCATACGGATTTTCTGTCGACTGGACTAATTATTCATCAAATCAACTCGCTATAATAACACTAATTCAGTACTAAGAAAGTACTTGTTATTCAGTACTACGTGCAAGTCAAGTAGTTAGTAGTAGAGTATCATTAGTTCGAGGTACACACGTGTCTGCCTTTTGTTCGCCCATTGATATTGATGATAATTGATAAATAAAAGGTGTCCACCTACATTAAACCTATTGTGATGAACTTCGCAACTAAATAAGTAAAAGATAAATATATAAGTTATATATAGAAAAGTAAATAGTATATGAATAACCTTGACGTGGGTAAAAGTTGTGCGTTTATATATTCGGAGACTCGACCGGCGACCGATGTCGGATGAAGCCATCTTTAGCGAATGTCGATTCAAGTCATGTGTCCAACACTTGCACACATCCGCGTAAGGGCCGCTCAAACTCCGTACCGATATCGAAGAACGCCCTGTCTGGCTCCGCCGTTTTTTGGGCGCCATGTACCCAGGCATTTACACCTACTTCATCACTACTCTTTTTTTCCATCATCATTAAATTTCTCCCAAGTATCATACATCTTACACCAGGTGTTCAAATTTGTTGTTAGCGCGACTCTGTGGATAGTGGATAGTTACTGTTTGACTAGATTGTTTTATACCAGAATGTTGCACAATTTTTTATACAAGAATATTTATCGCTGACGAAAAGTAAGCAGCAAATAGAAAAGTGGGAAAGTAACCCGATAAATCATTTTTCCTATTAAATTAGCGGTTTTTACACCTCGTGTATATATTTGTTTGAATGATTATTATTTTTGAAACATCACCATATCATTTTTGCCATTTCGAAACAGATATTTTATCCATTTTGATTGCGAAATTTAAGACAAGTTATTAAAAATCAACGGCGATTTTTGTACTTATAATTTTTATTCGGTGCTCCGGGCGGATACAAGCACTTGATATTCGACTAGATATCAACATTTGTTAATTATTCGTTTACATTTGCATTTTTACATAAATACGAGTGCGATCAAATAGATTTAATATCTTGAAACTGAACATATTTGACAATTATAAGTAAAATATGAGCTTTGTAAAGTTTTCGCCGAGCACATGACGTCTTGTCACTTTTATATATCATGTATTTATACTGATTTATACTAAAACTAATAAAACTTGGAATTTTCACTACAATGACCATGATAATTACGGATGAAACGAATATCTAACCTGAGAAATCATAACAATAATGCTGTTTAATTAAATATGTATTAATTAACAATAGAGTTTAATACAATTTTTAATAAAAAAATTCTTTGGGCATTTTCGATTAGTAAATTATATAATATATATTCTATCATCAGTTAAATATGTAATATATTGTTTTGCGTTAGCTAAAAAGTTGGAGCTTCTTCCAAACGATTCTGTTTTAGTACTTCTTGAATGAGAGGGACAAACGAATGAAGCGACCAAGTAGACTATAGATTTCCCCAATTGACCGAACTTAACTTATAGTAAACCCATAATATATTGCAGTTTGCAGAGATACGTGTACCCGATATTAGAAAAAATTCCCTAATATTATAATCCTGTACCTCGGCTTCGTTCTTTTAACAATAAAGTTACATATTATGCTCAAATATTTTGAGTTTTACTTCGCCAAGTTTAAAAAGTGTTTCGTTGTTCTGAAACAACATACTTATATCATATTGTGTGCTAAGCGGTATTGTATTCAAAAAAGTTTGCAAATCATCTTTTATATATTTGTATATCACTTAAGTTATATTATTAACAGTCGTTAACATATGAAAAGATATATTTATGTGTCATCTCATTCAAAGTTTCAAAATGTAGAATGTATGATTGCAAATAAACAGTTTTCCATGTATGAATTCATGTTTTTATCTTGTCCCTAATAACCACCAGTTTAAGTAAACAAATAAGCACTAGGCATTAACATGGAGGTTTTATCTATAAAAATATAGACGTGGAAGTTCGTTAACTACTCACTTATTTCAACAATCTACAGAAAAGAAAATTTGAATTTATTTTTGACTGAAAATGAACGCGACCACAGAACCACAGAACATACACAAGACAACGTTCTAGTGACTCCATCTAGTATTACTCGCCAATATTGCTTATGTAGTTAAATAAGAGGTGTTTTTTATGTAACGGTTTACCTCACATATCTAATATGTCCCAGTATGAGTTTGTACATAATATTTAAGTAATTACCTAAATATAACCGATTACTTTTGTGTACTACATCTCACAATTAATAAAAAAATGCTCTATTCTTAAAAATATTCTTAAAAACTTACAAAACCAGTTTTATTTTAACAGTTACATCTCTAACGAATAACAATGACAATAATGACAGGATGACATGACATATGACATCACTGTTGTTGTCTAATGTCTGTTGTTGTAACTTTGTTGTCTAGATATCCCTAAAATTGGTATTTTTCGCAAACTCCACAAAAGTATAAATGTAGATACACATTTATTGAGATTTTCTTTCATCGGACAAGTTAAAAATTATTTATGATCGTCACACATCTAAAGAAATTATAATGGATAGAGTTGTGTTTATTTCAAAATGGTGGGTGTTTGCTTTTGGGTTAACATAATACTTGTAATAAATTTATGCCTGGCTAAACCGAAAGATTGCCCTATTATATGTACTTGTCTGGGGCAATATGTCGATTGTGGTTCAAAAAAGTTCGAAACAATCCCTCTGAACATTCCCAAGTGGGCAACGCACTTGTAAGTTATTTTGTTTATTTTTATGATATTGTTTATTAATTTATGTAACATTACAGAGACCTACAAAATAACAATATAAAGAATATTACTAATGTTAACTGGAAGCATCTTTCGGGATTGAAGGAATTAATATTAAACAAAAACAGTATTGTTTCTATTCCTAATGATGTACTTCAATATCAATCCCAACTTAGGATATTGTGAGTTTTCAATACGTTTATTCATAATAATAATTTTACACATTTGTAATCTATTTCAGGGAATTAAATAGGAATAAAATTAAAGCAATAGAAGCTTTGAATTTTAATTCCTTAAAAAACTTGAGTACACTGAAACTTAAACGAAATCACATAACCGAACTAAAAGATGGAGCCTTTTATGGTCTTGAGAAAATCGAAAAACTGTAAGTATTTCGTATAGATAATATGGAGTGACTTAATTATTTAAATTTTAGATTACTGGATTATAACTATTTGAAAATAGTATCGAAAAGTTGGCAATATGGGTTAGAGACATTAAAAGAACTCTCCATTAGTCATAACTACATTGAAAAAATTGATGATGATTCTTGGGAATTCTGTAGAATTCTCTCTTTACTGTAAGTTTGAAATAATTATATTCATTTTCTGTTAACATTATTTATATTTTAGGGATTTGTCATTCAATAAACTAAAATCGATAGAATCCGATACATTTAGAAATCTCGATCAATTACAAAGACTTTTCCTTAATAATAATAACATAACATTTATTAAAGAAAATGCTTTTATTCACTTACCACGATTGCGATTTCTGTAAGTATAAATCAAGTTCAATTATGGATATTCCTTCGAAATTAAAATATTCATTTTTAGGAATTTAAGTAACAATAAAATTTACTGGACCGTTGAAGATGCTAGTGGTGTCTTTCAAGGTCTTAATCACCTAGCGAAGTTTCACTTAGCTGGTAATAATATTAAAACAATCAACGCTGATGCCTTCCTTGGTTTAAAAAATGTTACTTTCCTTAATTTAACTAACAATAATATTACCACCATTCAAAACAACGCATTTGCAGAGATGCCCCTTTTGAAGGTAACAAGAAGAAATAATGAATAGGGTTATTGATAAACTATTTACTATTTTAGGAATTAATCATCAATACCACAAACTTATTATGTGATTGTAACTTGACGTGGTTCATCGATTGGCTTAACTTAAAGCAAATGAAAAACCAGTCTGCTGTGTGCCTTTACCCTGATTGGTTAAGAGGACAATCATTGCTTCAAGTGACAAGTAACTTAACTTGTGGTACGTTTATTAAATTCGTTTTGATTTATTATGATATTAATAATCCGATTCGCAGATGAACTACCCAAACCAAGATTAATCCAAGAACCAGAAGCTGCAATAATGGCATTGAAAGGGGAAAACATACAATTAAATTGCAAAGCAGTATCAAGTGCTTCCAATACAATGACTTTCATTTGGCGCAAGGATAACGTTGAAATTTTCAATCCGAATGTCAAAGTAAAATCCAGGTCTTACGGCGATGGAAATGCAACAGAAATAATTTCAATACTGAACCTGACTGATATTGAAAACAAACATGCCGGGAAATACCAGTGTGTTGTATCGAACAGCTATGGCACAACCTACTCCCAGAAAACCACAATTTCCGTTCTCGTATACCCCGCTTTCACTAAAGTGCCCAAAAACGTAACTGTACGTGCTGGAGAAACGGTGAAATGGGAATGCGCTGCAACCGGTGAACCTCCTCCTGAAATAGCTTGGCACAAAGACGGTGGAAACGATTTCCCCGCTGCTAGAGAAAGAAGGTAAACTACTCGTTACAACCATTTCGCATTACAATTTACACTGTTTTGATTTTAGAATGCAAGTGATGCCAATGGACGATGTCTTTTTCATAGTTAACGCCAAGCCAATTGACGTGGGCATGTACAGTTGTACAGCGCACAATCCAGCAGGCATGATTTTTGCTAATGCTTCTTTAATAGTGGAAGAAAGGCCTTCTTTGGAGAAGAGAATGATGGATAAAGAAGTGTCTGCAGGGGAGCACATTGTTTTGCAGTGCAAAGCAAGAGGCATACCGAAACCTACGATCACTTGGCTGAAGGATGGAGAATTAATCATACCCACTGAGAGGCACTTTTTTATTCACGATAATCAGATGGTGATTATTGTCGACTCAGTGCAATCCGATTCGGGGAATTACGAATGTTATTTGAATAATACAATCGGCGATGAAATTGGGAGAAGCCGAATTGTCGTTAAACCAAGTACGTATTTTATACTATCACAAATCGAAAACTAATTGTGTATTAAACGTTTCAGTTACTTATGAAAAATCCAACATGATGGGAATAATCATAATTTCCGTTGTATGCTGTGCCGTATTAACCTCCATCATATGGGTTGTTATCATTTACCAGACGCGCCGTAAAATCGCCACGCCGGTGATGCAAACCGAAATGCAGGAGATTCCCGATCCGATGGACAGGTCTCGTACGCATCAGCTTCAACACCATCTCTATCCTGACAACGTGTCCGATCAGTCATCGTGCAAAGACAGCGGAACCGGCGATTCTGCGAAGAGGAGCAGCGATAATTTGGCACCGGATGAGTTTACTGCAGTCAATGATTCGGACGTGGAACCCAACAATTCGCAAATACCGCTCCTGCTCTACCCGACTAATCATAATAGGATTGTACCTACGACTTCCAGCGCCTGCGATGCGTCACCGAATTGCGAAGATGTTAAGGTTGAGTAAGTTTACTGCAAATTATTTTACTGATAAAAATGTCGTTCTTCTTTCTATGCCAGATGAATCCCAAAAAAAGGTGATTCGAATGTTGCTTTGTGTAATTCGATTATTTATTTTTTATAACATTAAAATTGTATTTTATTTTAATTCAGCTTTAATTACTGTATTTTGTTAACGTTTATGCATATAATATCTACAAATAATGTATTTATTTAATATTTAGAGTAGTTGCTACTGTTGAAACAAAAGTGTTAAATTTGCCAGTGGTAAGAGAAGTATCGTCATTCGAAGTTTAAATTGGAGTCAGTAAAAAAATATGCTATTATTTTTCATATAAGTAGACTGATTATACTTTCTTCACCTTTGGGATAACACAGGTCCACTGATATTTTGTTTGTTAAATAGTCTGATTTTTAGTTATTTACATTATTTTTTAAGGAGAAGTACTTACCTAGTACACAGTGAAAAGTCTGTAATGATGGGAATTGACTAAAATGTTTTTTTCTTGTATCCATAGAATCCATTAACTTAAAATTTTTGGACATTTGGAAAGTTCTTCATATAAATATTTTATATTACTGTAAAAAGTAACAAATTCTTAGTTTCCCAGTGTTCTTAATTTTTGTTCTATTTGAATATTATTGGAAAACATTTTAGAAGATCCGTTTTTATTAATTCCTGCCAGTTAATTATTAAGCCCTTAAGAATTAGAAATAAAATATTTATAACCGCATTTTACCCATAAAAAGTATTTTAAAGTTTTTAAATGAGTCCCAGAATCAATGCATTTTTATTTTCTGGAAAATATGTACAACAATTAAAAATGTTGCTTGCAAATGCGTTTATTCTGTGATATACTCACACAAGTACCACTTAGAAGCAGCTTTTAGTCTTCCGTCCAAATTAAAAGCTTTGTTTCCTTCCATACGTCTAAATTCTAAAATATATTTTCATATTTGCTATAAAGTATTTCAAAATTTGTTGAAGAGAAATCATATTTTTGAAATCGTTATAAGTGTTACCAAAAATGTATTTCGAAGTATAATGTTTAAACACAAATTTAACGACCGATTAGAAAATATACATTCGTTTCCTAGTAATCAGGATGCTAATGTAACATTTTGTGCCTTGATTTTTAATAACAGTAGTGTGATAAGGTAAAAACTGGAATTTGATTCGGGACATTTTTTAATTGCAAATTCATCAATTATGAACGGTACTTTCTCAATTATTTTTAGTTCCTAATTATTTTGTAACGAAAACTACTTTCTTAAAACGTATTTTCACTTTTGTGATATATTTTAGTAAAGTAAGATAACACATCGCGCCTTAGAACGTATTTTCAAAACTTTTTATTATGCTTATAGCTTGGAAAGTTATGTAGTAAAAATATTTTCAATATTACCATAACTTTTTTCCTATAAGTGTTGTAAATAACTATTTTCTTTTGTGATATAATAAATACGGTAATAATGATTAGTTTTAAGAATACTTTACTGCTTTTATTTTATACTATTGACTTTTATACTTATTAAAATTGATCAATAGTGCCTTTACGCGAAGAGTAATTAACATTATGCCTTACATGAAAGTACATCAGTATTTATTTTTTCTACTTATAATTTATTTCTTTGGCCTATGCTTTCATTCAATTTACAAAAATAATTTAATATAGGTTTGCATTTTTACTTATGGCGTTTTCATGTATTGTGTTTCATGTTCTGAAGATCAGAAAGATTTAATGTCTTCGTCAGTATTGAAGTATTATTCGTCATAAAATCGTAACGGAGGATTCCTAGATATTTTTATGCCTTTAACAATTTAAAGTATAGTCGTAGGCTAAACGGGAAGTAACGTTTTAGGGTTTTATTATTAACAATAGTAGTAAAGTATTCGTTTGTAAATACTTGTGTGTAAGACATTGATATTAAGCCCAAGTGATTATGTAACGTAGTGATTGTAAATTTTTTGGTTTTAAATTTTCCAGTATATTTTAAAACGTGGAATTATACGTATTTTTTCGCCATTATATTGTATAAAAAGTGTCAAATTTTGTCCTATTAGTGCAATTTTTGATGCCTTTATTAAGTTTGTATAGAAGTGTGCGAACCAAGTCGTCCAAAGTCTTCAATAAAATCTGAATTCTTTTCTCCACTATAGATTATTTTTCTCAATGTATTCTCTTTCGATATTATAGTCCGTAAATACCGTCCAAATATTTAAGCAGTACAAAAGTAAACTGGGCGACAAACATTTAAATAAGGTGACCGGGAATTTAGTTAAATATTTGGCTCGCACAAATTTTATATGCAACTGTGTGTATATACTTGGGGCATGCGTATGTATTAGAATTTCGATATAATCGTTATATTATGCTTGATATACACAAAGTAATAAGTACCTGTGTATTTGTAATCTAATTTATTTTATAGTTTAGACTTTAGAATGATCTAACGAGGTTATTTATTTAGTTGTAGAATAAATACTAAGTTTTAAGTTATATTTTCGTTATTAGATAGTATTACTAGTATACCTCAGTACTAAATTTATTTGTCCAAAATACATTTTTTTACAAATGATAAAGTATTTTAATAATGTGCTACATAAGCCTTGTGAGATTAGGTGTTAGAAAAATGACTAAAAATTATAAGCAAAATTGTTCTATTTATTAAGCTAAGTAATAAAATGGATATTTAAAATATACATAATATATATCACGATTATAAAAATATATTACGAAGAACGTGGTACTTTGTTCCTTAACACTAGTGCACTTTCTGCAGATATGATAGGCAAAGCATTTTCGTAATGAAACTCAATTAGATGACTAACACTATTAAATATTCTGTCTTTAGTCCTGACCTAAAAAAAGAGATTAAAATTAAAGAAAATTATCAACATTTTGAAAGGCAGGAAGTTGTGGTTGAAACAAATCAAGTAATTGTTGAATGTCTGAACAGTCTACTTACAATTCCTTCAGGGTCAATCAAAAGCAGATGCTTCTTATTATTGTCTTGCATGCCGGAGAGAACAAACTGTCTCTCAATAGTATTTGTAGACTCTCTAACCAAAAAATCCCCATCTTTTTGAAGCAGATTTTCTGCTTCTGCCCTGCTAATCGGTCCGTGGAACCACATTTCATTTTCCAATTTACTTATTGGATCATCTCCCTTATCATACATTGCTCCTGCTGTTTGTGTATAAATAAAGGGTTCTGTAAACAATATAACCTATTAACTCGATTTGTTGTTCAACAACTACTAAACTTACGCATGTCGAATATATCCCTTTCCCTCCCCAGCATAACTCCATCGTTAACGTAATCATGGTGCAGACTCTCGAGTAAAGTATCGGCATTTAAATCAATTAAATTTGGAGTTTGTACAGGCGGTAAAGTTGTGAGAGGAGTCACTAGAGATGGAAGTGGCGGAACGGGAGGTGGTTCGCACACATCCGGCGGGACCTTCCCTGGTAAATCGTTGTAATAATCCTTTTCTGCATCGCCTCCTGAGGATCCAGAAAAATGACCAATTGTTGTTCCCAAACTAAAAATATTCAGAAAATGAAAGTTATCACGTTACACCTAAATCTCTACTGCTTACCCTACAGGGGCCTTGTTTGCAAATAATTGATACCGTAATTCAAATGCTTGTCCTATGGTTGATATTACATCTTTAGCTAGGCCTCCTCCACATTCGAGCACGTAACAAGCCCTTAATTCACTTGTGTCTTTGGCGATATATCCTACAAAATCCAGGGTGTCCTAAAAAATGAACATCGAGGTTGTTTATTACAAGCCACTCGTGTATTTGGATACTTACAGCATCTCCTCCTGATGCAAATGAGATTCTTGGCATTTCATGACAAGCAATAATTTGATTATTATCGAGACATGTAAGAGTTAAATTTGTGCTTGATACATTCAGATTCACGTTTGATCCGGAAAAATTCAAGTTGGGCACTTCAGCTATCGCTTTCAATACTTTCTTGTCCACTTTCCTTTTTTTATCTATGTTTTTTAGTTTCGAATATTCACAAACTCTGTTTATACATTCTCTGAAAAAATAAAAAGCATGTAATTTAAAGGATACTTGTAAACAAAAGCTACTTACTTGGCAACGCTAGATCTTGTCTTGAAATTTAATTTTTTCATAGACACTTTTACTTCTAAGCAGCCCACATACTGGAAAAAAGCACAAGTTAATAGCTTGTAACACAATATACCATTTACAAACAATAATAATTAATTATTAATGATCGATATTGTCGTCAAATTACAAGCATTTTTTAAACCATTATATTTGAACTTTGTTAATCCAATTTTAAAAAGCATTAAAAATGATACGCATTACTTACTGTTACTGTGTATGTAGCCCCTTGTCTAGCTATTAATTTATCGGAATGAATCCACCCACCTGATGGCTTAATGTTAAATGCAGACATTGTTTTACTTTTACAAACTAATCTAACATTTTACAATCGATGTTTTGTCAAAGCACGCCACATAAATTGATAATATATTCATATTAAACAGTTTCGAAGCATTGTCACAAAATTATTGACCTATTTTAGATCCATTTAAACTATTTTTTAAGCACTAAACTCGATGTAATCATGCTGTAAACAGAATGAATCAATTATTTTCATGGGCGAATCTCATTCCAGTCTAAACTACTAAACTTTATTATTCATTCTCTTGTTGTGACACTTGACAATTTTGACAGTAAAAGTGAAACTAGATTTACGTTAGAAATTAACAGTTGGCAACCTTTAATTTTATAATTACCTCGCCCTTGTTACAGCGTTGCCAGTATGTGCATAAATTCCTAGTGTGTAAGATATCCATGAAACACTTCTTTCTCTGTGGAAACATAAGGGATAACTTACATTTTGTTTTAAGTTATGAATGTCTTGGAAAACGAATTGCTTTCGAATGTTTTAATTTTTATTAATAATTATACAATTTTATACAATTAATAAATAAAAGTTAGTTGCTAAATTATAGATTAAAAGAAATAGAACTCATTGTTAATAAATGTAAAAAACTATCCGTTTTTAAATAATGTATCATATGAAATACATACACAACACAATACTGGTAATGACTGAAAATCGAAAAATGTAATTCAAAAATTATTTTTTACATTGTACAATTATTTACAAGATTTATAGATTAGGTGCATTGCATTTAGTAACATATGCAAGCTTGTATAAGCTTCACTGGTAAAAATTACTATTCCATTCAAGAATTAACACCCATAAAAACAAGAAAAATAAATACGCTATTCCAACTATTACCAATTAAATATTGAGATTCCCAAAGAGCCCATGAAAAACTAAAAGAAATGTGCGCTTAAAAAATGTCGATAAAATTGTTTCCAATTAAATACAAAACCATTTACTGGTCAGTCGGAATTTGTTCTAGAGATCATTGTGGAAGTAAATGTTGGCAAGAAGTAACTCAATTTAGCATCTCAAAGGCGAAACCAACAATTGATTTTATTGAAGTTAAATTTACTTTAAAAACGTTACCAGCTGGGCAATAGTATGTTCTTGTGCAAGGGCAGCTAATTCTTTTATCCATTCGTCAAGTAACACAGCACAAAGGGCAACATGCTGGCCCTCATTAAATTTAGGGTACATAATATTGTACTGAACTTCTTCTGGAGTTGATGGTACAGGAACGTTGCTTTCAATTTGACTCGGTCTTCTACCAAAGAAATTGCTAATAGGAGGAATGTTCAGGCTTCTACGCTTTGGACTATTTCGTTGGAAAGGTTCCGTTTCGATTTTCTTAGACGCATGTTCAACATGGTATCTTCTAAGATTTACTAACATTATTTCTCGATCAACGAGAATGTCTCTTGCGTATTTGATAAGTTGCTGATAGTTGGATTGTTGGAACATATATTCGTCGATTTTTTGTTTCAATACACCAATTATCTGAAAATATATTGCTCGTTAATTTAACTGAGTGAGATTGGAAACTTTTCACAGTTTACCTCGAACATAGATGGCACATTAGGTTGAAGTATTAAACTATGATCTAGTAAATACGCTCTTAAAAGCGGCTGAGGATATGCTGCTAGTTTAGAAATCAAACCAGTTAGATGTAGATTAACATACAGAGAATTCGATAAATAGTTTTTTAGTTTCTTCATTAAAAGAAATAGAAAAGGTCCAGCTGATGAACGACAGCATTCGATATCGCTTATTTTTGTTGGCACAGCAATTTCCTTTTTATGCAATTTAAAACTCGAAGGAGTTTCCCAGTATTCTTCAGTTGATCGTGACTCATCTGCAGTTACATTCAAGCTGTTATATCCGCTACTCCTTTCTAAACTAGTACTACTAGAATCTGAAAACCCGTAAATAAAATAAATAATATTTTTACACAAAGATACCAACCTGAAACAGAATCGTCTTCGCCAGTGTACGAATTGTTCCAAGCCATACAAGACATCTGGCATTGTGCTATCTTGTGCCTAGCATCGCATAAATACGCAAAATATTTCCCGTATAAACTTTGCTTGTGCTTCAAAATATATAATTGACTGTTCTCACTAAATTCCAGAGGATATTCTGCATTACAGCATTTTGGCGCCAGCGTCAATAGTTTCTCAAAACTTTGACAATGAGGATCTAAAGGTAATAACATGTTTCTTTGTGACAATATTAGGTGCAGGCATGGTTGTAAATACTTAAAAACTAACTCTAACATAAAATCTTCACAACAAAGATCGATTATTGACTCGAACATAGCCAGGGATACTAGAGACAGTTGTTGATTATCTGAATCTAATCGTTGTATTAAAATATCTAAAAATAAAGATTTCGTAAATATAAACATCAAAAATCATCTTGAATAAGACTTACTTAATAATTTCTCTCCATCAAAATCGATATTGAGCAAAAATTGGAGCAAAGAGTGAAGAAGTCCTGTATCGCTTACAGTCCGAATGATTAATTCCAAGTAAGCAGTAGCAGCTACTTGTTCGGATACTCCTGATTGGAGCAATGCTGGTCCTAACACCGGTATTAAAAATCCCCGGTACAAAAATTCCTGCAGTTGTTTCCTAATTATTAGATGTGCTACTTGCGCAACCGCGTTACTAAATTCTAGAGATGTTACGAATGTCAACAAGCCTTTTATCTCATTAACATCATCAGGTGTAAATCTATGCCAATCAGGTACTGAAATATCATCCAAAATGTTTGGTAACACAGAATATAGACCACTTAATCCCGACGCTAGTATTATAGAGAAATTAGAATGTTCAGCTATGAAGGTTGCTACTTTTTTGTTTTTCTTCGAAAGGGACATGCAGAGTAAGAGAGCATCTCGAGCTTTCATACCGATAGAATCTTCACGATGAACGAATGGTATTAACAAGGAGAATATAACGAAACTGAAAATCAAAACCAACCATGTTATTAATTTGAATTACTTATAAAAAGCCATACTTACTTTGGTACGTTTTTAACATCGTGAAAAAACAAATCGATGAATTCGACATTTTGCATTAGAAGAGCGCAAAGTTGATTTAATAAATCAACGAGCAATTTTTCCACTTCCTTCGAATACACCTCGCCTTCACAGGAAAACAGCAATTTGATCAACGGCTGCAAAAATGGTTCGTGTAGCAGTAAAATGTGCCTCGTTTGACACAACAGCATTTGATATATTTTTAATTGTTCACATCGTATTGCATCGGTGTATCTGAAATAATTCACATACTTAACCATTAATTTAAAAGATCTAACAAACATATTTTAAATACATTTCAAAGTTAACGTGTTTTATAAATACACTCACCTTCCTGATCTTGTGCTCCATTCGAACAGCTTTGTTAATATATTTTCAGACAGTAAGTATTCCAGGCATTTAGATGTAGATTGAGATACATGAAGCCTATCAGCGCGTTTAATATCATACAGTAATAATGTGGCCATTTGTTCCAAATGGTTAACAACTCCCAGAACATCATCGTGGGTTGGCAGTTGCTGTGTAAATGTTATTAATTAAAATTCAATGTAAACTAACCAGCAAAAATAGTCGTATTTACCTGCACTCTATTGAAGATTTTGTATATCTGGTGCCAATGTTCTTTGAAGCTATCATAACAAGCTTGAGGATCACAATCGTCCGAATTTATCAAAGATTTGGAATTTTTTGAAGACAACAAGGAGTTTATCCAATCCATATTAATGCATTTACGCTCATAGTGCTATTTTTAGGTAGTATTATTAATATATACAATTTTCTGTGTCATTTATGTACTTTATTAATTAAAAAGATATCGCAATTTAACGTGACAGATCATTGACAGGACCGTCATGACAACTGACGTTGACTTAAAAACAGAATCAGTAATGCCATCTTTCTAATTAGTAATTGATATGTTATGTAATGGGTATTGCCTAACTATGGACGAATTATATTTTTAAAATCTAGGAATATAAATAAAATCTAAAGTTACTAAATGAATCTATTAATATCTTTCTTTAACAAATCACCTGTTTAATCTTATATTAGTTCAATTACACTGTAAATTATATACATTTTGACCAGGTAACACTGATATTTATCATAAATTGTAACCTAGCTCTTGAATCCACTGTAAACCCTCTTTAGTATCTCCTAAAGGCTTGTACTCCAGTCCAATCCAACAATCATACCCTTCCTTGGACAGTACATCAAGAATATATTTAAAATTTAATTCGCCAGGTGTATTTGGTTCATTCCTGTTGGGAGCCTGAGCTATTTGAACGTGTCCAATGTATTCTTTAAGTTGTTGAATCGTATGAGTAATATCTCCTTTAATCAATTGGAGATGAAATATATCCAACATGAGTCTCAAGTTGGGGCTGTTTATTCGTTTAAGTACTGATATAGCTGAAAAT
Organism: Phyllotreta striolata; assembly: GCA_918026865.1. NCBI lineage: Eukaryota > Metazoa > Arthropoda > Insecta > Coleoptera > Chrysomelidae > Phyllotreta > Phyllotreta striolata. The sequence continues at coordinate 2,734,164 of OU900103.1, forward strand.
TCAAAGGGTTATTTTGTTGCATTGGTTTAATGGTGGTGGTAGGTACCTTTTTCATAAGAATTCATGTAATAATTAGGTACAGAATAGCTGTTAATTGGTTCTATAAGCCCTAGTATATTTTCTTTTTCAAGAAGTTTTACAGCGTATCTCAAATTGTTCTCGTAAGCACAATCGTTGGCTTCTGTAGGGCATCCATCAAGTTTTCCTGCCATGATATGGATTCTAAAAAAATATATTTTAATCTAATTTATTACATGTTTCATAATCTTACTTTTTAGCACCCAAACTTTTAGCATACTCAATAGTTTTTTCTATGCTTGATTTAAACTCGTTTTCTTTGCCTGGAATAGCTGCGAAACCCAATTCACCTTTGGTTACATCCCCTACAATTATAGGAAAATGCAAGTAATACATTTAATAGAAATTTAATCTTTAATTACCTGTGTAGATATTTATGAGTATTTGCTGAATTCCAGCTGCATTTTTAGCTTTAACTACCTCATCTTTTTCGAATCCGAAAGGAAAACCAGTCTCGACAGCTTTGAAACCAGCATCTTTCGCTAACTGGTAACGTTCCAGTAAATTTCTTTCGGGAAACAGAAAGGCCAAATTCGCACAAAATTTCGTCATGTTAAGTCTACAAGTCGACGTTTATCATATTTATATAACTTCACAAGGATATTTAGTAGATAAGAGTTACATTTATTAAAATTATGGTTTTGAGATAACATTTTAAAATTATAAGAGTATATGAAGAATATGTTGCCAATATAAAGTTTAAGCGAAAGTATCAATCGAACAACGTATTTTATGTGATCTTACTTCTTAATCATAGTTTAAATCATGAGAAAATTCAACTTTTTTTTAAGTTATTTACAATTTATATCTGACAATTTTTCACTTTAAAACATTCTTCTTTTTATTTTTAAGTATTTACTAGTAATGAGGCCTTCACCTTCGTATTATTTCATTCTCACTTTTAATTCACACATTCAATTGAGTGTGGTAGACCTGTTTCTAGTAGCTGCGTTCCGAAATTAATCAAGCAATTTGCAATTTATTTTCTTCAAAAATGATATTTCTAGGCATAATAGGATTTCTGTGCTTACAATTATCGAATTTAAAATGATAATAACTCAGTCGGAAAGTGAAAATTTGGTAAATTGCAAAAAACCGTTTTCTACATTTTCTTCCAGAATAATATAATGTCAGAACGCACCCTCCATTTGTGAAAGCTGTGTTTAGTGGAGTCATTTTTTCAATACCATTTCTGATTTTTTAGCGTGTTGCCTTATTGTGAAGAATATTTTTAATAATCATTTAAATTCACTTGTTCCCTTAAGTTCATTTATATTTTTGGAGAAGGTGTTTATCTGCAATTGAATTCGTATTTGATGTATCCTTGAAGGTAAAAATCTTTTGTTTAACTACGTATAACACTAAAATTAATGAGTTATAGTATCCTGATGGTGTCCAATTTAATAAAATAATTCATCTGTTATAGTTAAAGTTTTTTCCTACTTGATTTTAGCTGCTTGTGGTGCATTAATTCGAGTAACATAACAAAATGGTTCGTCCAAATTTTCCAGAATATTGATTGCATATTGCAGTTGAGAATGTTTATTTTTATCTTTTCAGTAGTACACACGTTAAAATTTTTCCGCAGTGATTTTATTGCATCGAAATATAACTTATAATAAATTTCCTAGTTGAAATATCTACCTACTAGCCTACATTAGCTTATCTTCCATATTCTAACTACATTTGCATACTTTTTATTAATTTCGTCGAATTTTAAACATATTGTGAATTATTTTAATAAAATTGGCGATGATAGCTGATTCAAAATTTTTCTAACTTTAACTACAGTTATCAGTAAGATTTTTCGCCCAATCAGGATCCTGATAACAATTTATAATTTTCACCGGGGGGAGTTGTGAATTTCCGTCATTTTTTCTAGCGCATTTGGGATTCAGCAAAAGTCAATGACTTGGCTGGCCGAGTGACCCTTAGGTTGGCTCGATGTTTAATTTGTCGGTTTCATCAAATGTATCAGCATTCACCTAGAAGAACTTTGAATCGTATATTAAAGTTTGCGCATTTACTTTGGAGTTCCTTGAACATAAGCTCGCTTGCAATGCATGAATCGAGGAAAAGATATCACTCCCGTTCTAGATCGAGGTCTGAATCTCATTCGAAAGATAAGAGTTACGATCGAAAGCGGAATAAGAATTATTCCAACGGGAAAGAGAGAGATAAAGATGGCAAGCGTAGAAAATTGGAATCTTACGATAGTCCATTGTACCGGAAGTCAGTGAGTAGTCTGAGGGCGCATCGGTCTAAGCAGTACGAAAGGGGTTCCAGCGCAGAGAGACGGTACAAAAGGAGTCGCAGGAGGTCCCGCACATCGAAGAAACATCGTTATTACCACGAGAAGAAGAAGCATCGAAGATCCTCATCGGGGGAGTATAAGAGTTCGAGGATACCATCAGTGGAAGACGACGAGGAGGGACATCTTATCTACCAGTTTGGAGATATCCTTAAAGAAAGGTTTCAGATATTTGACACGCTCGGTGAAGGTACTTTCGGGAAAGTCGTCAGGGTTAAGGATTTAGATATGGATCACAATATGGCTTTGAAGATAATCAAGAACGTCGAAAAATACAGAGAAGCAGCGAAGTTAGAAATAAACGTTTTAGAGAAACTAGCTGATAAAGATCCTGACTGTCAACATCTTTGTGTGAAAATGTTAGATTGGTTCGATTATCACGGACACATGTGTATTGCTTTTGAAATTCTTGGACAAAGTGTATTCGATTTTCTCAAAGATAACAACTACCAACCGTATCCATTGGGTCAAGTTAGGCATATAGGATATCAATTGTGCTATGCAGTTAAGTTTTTACACGATATTAAGCTAACACACACTGATTTGAAGCCTGAAAACATCCTCTTTGTAAATTCCGATTACGATTTCGTGTTCAACGTTAAAAAAAGAAAAGAAGTCAGGAGAGTGAAGAGAACCGAAGTTCGTTTGATTGATTTTGGTAGTGCTACGTTCGATCACGAACATCACAGTACGATAGTTTCAACGAGGCATTACAGAGCACCTGAGGTCATATTAGAGCTGGGCTGGGCTCAACCATGTGATGTTTGGTCCATCGGCTGCATCCTCTTTGAATTGTATTTAGGCATAACTCTTTTCCAAACGCATGATAATAGAGAACATTTAGCTATGATGCAGAGAATTCTCGGCGAGATTCCCGCTCGAATGGCAAGAAAAACCAAGACTAAGTATTTCTATAAAGGAAAGCTGGAATGGGACGAGAAAAGTTCCGCGGGAAGATATGTAAGAGACAATACCAAGCCTTTACTAAGGTATAAACAATGTGACGACCCAGACCATAATGAATTATTCGATTTAATATTTAAAATGTTAGAATACGAACCGTCTGAAAGGATTACCCTGAAAGAAGCTTTACAGCATCCATTTTTTAATAAAATCCCACCCAATCAACGACTCTCTGATCATCGGACATCTACTAGGAGAGATAGAAGTTTATCGGTGTAAATTTATTAGATACTTAAGAATATTTTAACGAAAGTTCGATTTAGAATAATTAGAAAAATATTTATTTTTATGAAAGATTCTGTATTCTATGTGGTGAAAGATGGTTGTTTTTCTTAAATATTTTTGTATTTATTCTAAATTCGACAGAATACTTACTAAGGAGCTTAATAATAGCTTAGAGAATATCTTTTATATTTCAGGATTTGTTCAAGAGCACCAATTTAAAACATCATTAAGTATGTTCATTACAAAATTATGTGTAATTTTCTCTAATGCTAATGAATCTGTTTATTTTAATAGGTGTCCTTTTGTGACCATTGAAGAATTCTACTGTGCTGTATATATATAACGGCAGCCTTTACTACTTGAGGTAATAAATATGTTATAGATTTTTTGATATTGATTCCTTTTATTATTTCTTATAAATTTCTTAGTAATTTGTGTATATTCAATACCCTTTTATGTGCTGTATAACTAAATTTGAAATTTCTCTTTTTTTTAATATAAAATGGTTGGGATAAAACTGGTTCTAGTCAAATTACTTAATAAAGATAGTTTCGGTATAATATACTAATCATGTAAGTTAAATTTCAATAATCAATAGTATTTAATTGTGATTTTTAACTGCTAATTTACCTTTATTATAATTGTTGAAAGTAACTTTAAGAAATAAAATTGAATACTTATGCAAATAAAATTCTGGTTTTATCCTGGATCATTTTTAATGCACCTAAAATTAAACTATCTTTCTAAACGATCGTTTATTCTAAAGATGCAGGTTAAATTGTTATAAATAAAACTATCGATGCATTCCTCTTTTACATATAATTGGAAAACTCAAAGGGCTGGCTCTCTTTAAGTTTGTTGTGAGTTTAATATTTATCAGTGTTTAGCAAGCGATTAATTCAAAATAACATAGTAATTAATAGAATTAAGAATTCTGCTTACTAATATAATACAATCTTTTTTATAGGAGAGTCATTCAATTGTATAATTCATAATAAATGAGAGAATTTTTAATTCACATAAAAAACAAATTCTTAAGTAACAATTTCTTCAATGAGCCCTGCAGAAGATAAAATTGCATATTTGACTACATTTGTATACGTATATTGTGTGTTTTTTCTTTTTTTAAAAGATTTCAGTGATTTCCTTTCTGTTGTAATTTTGTAAATCAAGTTCTGTATAAATGTTTTATGTATATTTATTCTAAGCGATATTTCGCTGAAACATTTTATTTTATAGGGTAGTTACAGAATGGTAAGTGCTAGAGGTAAAAGTTTTTACATTTGAAGAGTCTCATCTAAATTCATTTTAACTTTTAACCGCTCGTTATAATATGGACAAGCCAGGCTTTTTTTGTGACGTGTTAAACAGGAATTATAATTATGTAAATATGGATGAGACTCTTTAGGAAAACAAAATTTGTTTAATATTTTGTTCTTTGGATCCTTTTTGCTGCGTAAAAAAGATTTCATTTTAAAACGTACTTGATTGATTTTATGTATTTATTCGATTTTGCAGATACCTCTTAACTGCAGTTTTTTTATGTAAAACCTTGGTAAAAAATGTATAATGTCAAAGTGGGTGATGGGACTTTACATAAAAACTTATTTGAAGAAGGATTATGGAAATGTTTGTAATAGTTGATCAAATGTCGTAAATTTTAACGAAAAATTGCTTTTAAATGAATATAATATCTTTCCCTAATCCTTTGTGTGTTGTGTACATGTAAATATAATAATGTGTCCTTAGATATTCATTCGTCTTGAAGAAACAATGAAAATTATATTTCAGGCTATTTCTTTGTATGGTCTACCTACATAATTAGAAATATTTATCCTACTATTAAAAGAGTTGCTATTAAAAAAAATTAATTTACCCTTAAAAACTCGTTTTATAATAAAAACAATTCACACGTATGTATACTGCAAATAAATAATTTTTTATAAGGTATAACACATTTTACTGTATTTTACAGTGTTTCTGTAACAATATTTTACAATTAGACCTTGTTTAAAATTAAATTTTGCTATACAAAAAATGTGTGGATGATGAGACAGTTCGTTTGAGTCAAGATCTCCATTAAACTATTCAATCCGCGAAAAAGATGCAAACTATTGATTTGCTAGTCATTCCAATTAACTTAATACTGCATCTTAAATTACATTTGTCCAAAATTGTGTCGCAAAGTAAAAATTTTTGTTACTTTAATTTGAAGCTATATTTTAATGTATTCCTAAGGCTGTGAGCATCTTGTGAATTTGTGGCTAGTTGAGTAGTTTTTGGATAGTACACGTGAAAAAAAGGAAGTGTGTTCATGGAAGATTCTGGAGTATTGTGACCGTCCAGTGAAATATTCTTTGTGGAGAATCAAAACGAAGTACAAGAGTTAACCGAAAGGAAAATAATTTGATGCTAGCTTTAAGGAAATTGTTGTATAAAAAGACACAAGTTTGGACAATCTACTAATTATTTCTCTTAAAGACGGTTTTTTGGTTGTTAAGTCACTTAAATTTGAAATTGTAAAGAAAAATTAATGGCTACAATTTACAGGGTACAAATAAATATCATCAGGACAAGAATTCCTTCGTTGACGATAATTATAAGAAAGTAAGTATATTTAATACATATAGAAAGTTTCGTAGCAATTCTGTTTATATTAACATAAGAGTGTTTAGTTTGTTTTAGATGACTGCAGAGCCAATTTCAAAACGGATCATGAATTAATAGAAAGTTACTTGCACACTTACACATTTTAAATGGGTAAGATTTTTTGGTAGATTAATTTGAAAATGATAACATACTATTTTTAGCTTACAAGATCACATAATAATATATTGCTTTATAGGTACATTTATTTAGAATTTCTTGAGCAGTGTTGCCTTTTTTGGAGCGAAAATTTATCGCAATTTCAGTGAGAACTCTTCAAGTTGTTTGCCGGATTTAATTTATTGGTAATCGAAATATTTCATTGTTTTTTTCTTATATTCCAGAGCACATCCGAACTGCAGTTGACCCTAATTAAAATACATTCTTTTAGGTCGAAAGAAAATGAATTAAATATTTAAAATAATGAGTTCCAATAAAAAATAATTTGAAAATGTGTTTATATATATTTTTTTTAACATGATTAAATTTTTTTATCATTTTAACAGTTTTATTAAAATCGTTTGAAAAATCTTAATTTCCCTCTCTAGATAAATACAAACAGTTAAAAGTAAAAAAAGGCCAAGTAAGTAAAGCTATTATTTACTATTAAAAAAATATTTTACGTGTATACAGATTAGTACAAATTTGTATGCAATATAGTTTATTGGTGCAACAAAGGCAACTTCTAATAGTTTCACATAAAGAAAAAAAGTGATATGCGACTTGGGCACTCTAACCAATTACTTCCAAAATTTTTCCTTGTTCAACTCGTAGAATTGACAAGCAAATTGGCTACTGCCCATATGTAGTAAGTGTAAATTTTTATGCAATATAGTCTATTGGTGCAACAAAGACTAGTCTCGCATAAAGGAAAATGTAAATGATATTGTGAGATTGCAACGTTCTAACCACTGTTAATTTACTAATCCTTTGTTCAACTAATATAATTGTTCATATTTTAAACAAATATGTATTTACATACATACGTATTTGTAGTAAGCTTTGTTAAACGTGTTGCATATCGCGTGGAAAGATTAAAAGGATTTTGTGTAATGGTGGTTGCATAACATTCAGCCGCCACACCCAGTACAATTTCGTATATAATGTTGGTAACAATAAATAATCCGAATCTGTCATAACATAACCTAACACACCCAATTTCAGAAAAGCAAAAATTCCACTATTTTTTTTGTATATTATTGATTAAACAAACAAGATAGTTTAATCGAACAAATTCCGCCTGCATTAAAAATTAAAGTACATGAAAACTGGACCAAAAATGACAAGCCAATTAGTAAGAGGTTAGAATTTTTAGCTTATGAGTAATACTCTTTCAATACCATTCTTAAGACTGATTAGAATTATGAGGATATTAAGATTTTTGTTCGCTTTATATACCATAAGGAGCGTAATTTCTCTTGAAAATGATTTTCTTGGTTGTTACAATAACTCTCCTGGAAAGGTCATATCAATAGAACAATATGTATCAACACCAGCATGTATCAAACTGTGCTATTCAAAGTACTATCGGTAAGTTACTATAAAAAATCTTAATAAGTTAGTATAATGAATTAAAAATTATAGATACTCTTTTATTGCAAAAGAAAGCAGCTGTTCATGTAGCAATTATTTAGGAGAACAAGTTTTTAATGGAACTTGTAATGAGTGTCATTCGTGTGACTACAATAGTAAAGCCCCTCCAGCAGATACCTACGCAACAGGAAATCTAGGTAATATATCAGTGTTGGAAACATTAAAAAGTTATAATTATATTATATTTCTTGCAGTTCCTGGTCCACCAAAAAACTTTGTAATATCGAACATAACAGAAAACCATGTAAGAATTACATGGCAGGAGCCGGAATCATTCATTGAAATTACCAAGTACCGTATAAAGGCAAATGTAATTCACACATATTCCAGTTATTCCACATACAGCCCCGAATGGACATACTCCAACAATACATATCAAACTGAACTGATTACGTTATTGCCTGCCACTAAATATAATATCACTCTGTCTACAATTTCTCCTGATGGTGACGGAGCGTTAGTTTTTAGAGTTATTGAAACAAAAATTGACAGTAAGTAACTTCCCAGTATCAGAAACAAATTCAAAACATTAATGCTTTTATTTTTAGCTCCAGATTCTGAACCGAATAAACCAGAAGTAGTCGAAAATAGAGGACAACAAATTGATATTAAATTATTGCCAACTTCCAACAACAATGGACCTATTACATCTTACAAAATTATTGTAGTTAATGAGGATTTGAATCAAGACTTCGATCCGTCTACCCTGACATCATATCATGAGGCAAACAGAAATCAACTTTCCTATTATGTAACAGCTGAATTGAGTCCTACGGTAAGTAAACTGATTTTTGGTTCAACATAATTTGAAACTAATTTCTGCTTTTTTAGGACATTACAAAAATATTTACCATTGGCGATGGTCAAACTTACGGACGCTATTACAATGCTCCACTAGAGTCCGATGTCAATTATAACATAATAGTAGCTCTTGTAAGCAGGTTAAATGGAGTTGAAAAAGTTAGATACAGCTCAGGAGCCATTACAGGAAATGGGGTATCTATACTTAATGTTTCTGACGAACAAATGGAGGGTGACCATCAAACTGTTATAATTGGGCTATCAGTAGCTATAGGTTTATTAACATTTATGTTAATAGTCGGTATTATTGGATTTATTATCCTGAAGAGCAGAGTAGTTAATAGAAGACACAGGCTTTCAGATAACCAAGAATTGACTCTTCAGGGACCTATGATTGAAGTTGTAAGAAATTAATCATAATTGTAGTTAATTAATAATCTATTAAAACATGTATTTAGGAAAATAATGGCTATATACATGAAGACGAACCAATGCCTGTAAATCACTATAGGAATCTGAAACAAAGAGTGAGGACAATACCCGTCAACCAGCTTAAAGTCGAACCAACTAACTTATTAGGTGTTGGAAGATATGGGAGAGTTAACAGTGCACTATTGCAAGAAAAAGACAGCGAAAATGTAATTCCAGTAGCAGCTTACACGATTCAAGATAAGAAGATGTCTCAAGAAACGAGAAAAACCATGTTGCAGGAATTGGATTTACTAATAAAAGTGGGAAAACATGAGAATACTGTAGAATTTTTGGGGATGTGTGAAACTGCACATTTAATATATATCGCACTAGAACATGGCTCATTGAATCTCAAGGATGTTTTACTAGGGAGTAGAGATGCTTTACCTGGAAGGTTTAGCAATATGTCTGAAAGTAGGGCTCTCGAAATAGCGGTACAAGTTGCTAGAGGAATGGCGCATTTGGATAACTGCCAAGTATGTTTATTATTTTTGAAAGTAGTTAATTTTGTATTCATTTTTGTTTTTTGTAGATAATTCATAAACAGCTATGTGCCCGTAGTGTAATTATTACAAGTAACAATGTACCTAAGATAACCAGCTTTGGTATAGCTCAGTATTTTAGCCATAATAAAATACCTGATTATACGCGATGGACAGCTGTTGAAGTTTTCAAGAACCATCCTTACAATAGGAAGAGTGATATTTGGTCTTTTGCCTGTGTATTGTGGGAGATTTGTGCACTAGGTAAGTTTTGATTTCAACTTTTTTGCTTTAAGATAATTTTTTTATTGCTTTCCAGGAGGCACCCCATATGGTTCTGTAGCAAACAATAATGAGATTCCAGAAAGGATTTTAAAAGGTTTACGACTACCACAGTTACAGTACATCGATGACGATCTTTATCAAATCATGCTGGATTGTTGGCAATTGGATTACGATGAAAGACCGACGTTTATGCAACTCGTCGACTCCCTGGAATATTTGAAACATAACACTCTCATACCTCATGTAAATTTCCAACTCTTTCCCAATTTCCAATATGAACAGTTTTACCCTGATATGGAACTAGCTGTTAGACCGATATTTTGAGATATTTTTTATATTTATCATATAAGGGTTAATTTTTAATTTTAATGTTTGGACATAAACGATACATGCTTATCTATTAAATGGATTTTAGTAGGGCTTAAGGATGAAAGCACAATATTTTTGTATTCGTTAGCATTTTGTTTAGGTCTTTGATATTTATTTACAACATGCCATTCCTTTTGATGGTAGCTTTTACATTCCATTTTTAATATTTATTTCGTGTATTAATAGTGATCCTTAATTTTTAGAATTGACAAAAACGTACTATGTATATTGAATTTTATTTTATTAGTGACCTAGTCATTTTATTTCAAAAAGGTATTTTTATTATTTCTATCGAACTCCAAGACTTATCTAGGTATAATTTACTGGGATCTCTATTAATATTTTAGTGCCAAGTAGTATGTAGATTTATTAGAAAGCATACGTTGGGTAACAAAAACTTATTTGTTAAAATAAGTTCCTAGCAACTTGAATTCGTTTATAAATTTTTACTAAACAATCCTTAATTGTTAAAAAATACTTCAAAATTTTCCTAATTTTGAAAAATTAAGTGAAATCTTAAAGGTGTTACCTGATATTTTGCTCTAATAATTTGTAATATTGTTTACATAGATCTGAAAAATCTTAGTTTTAATTAAATTACATGTATTATTTTGACATGACAAGTTTGGATTTATTAATTTATGAATCTCATTCTAATTTAACATTCCAGTGCAGCGTTTAAAATCAGTCTAATAGGAAGCAAACTGGTTGTGATTTTCATTTTATTTCCTTTATAGTTGTTGCTTTTAGTTGTATTGATTACATTAGAACTATGCATGGAAAGTGATGTTCAATATTTTATATAGGTTTAAGAATAGAAGGGATGTAATTGGATTTCTGAAACAATTTTAAATATTTATGCAAATAAGATTATTTTAAAGATTTATTTCAATTACATCCTTTATACAATATTTATTATTCAATAAAGTTGTTTAACTTTTTAAGGTAATTATTCGAACAATTTTTAATTTTAAAACTAATTCGTCCATGTAATATAAGCTAATCCTTATATAAGCACTTTAATAAGGGCTAAATTTATTGTGGTTCTACTTAATAGTAGGCATTTCCTTAAGTACTAAGTGGTTATGAAATATACAAAAATCGTAAAACCAATTTTGTTGTTCTTTAATTTATGCAATAAGTTAATTTTCCGAATTTCAAATCGCTCAAAAAATTTTTTTCCAAACAGGGTTAATAATAAACGAGTTAATATTGTAAGTGCTAGTGGATTAAATTCAGATATAATTTTTTAAATGAAATAAATTAAGGGATAAGTAACAAATTAGGTTTTTGTAGATTGTTACAATAAAAATGATGTTAAATTTATTAAATATGTACTTTATTTGACTAAAGTATCAGTACAGGACTTGAATGTAATACAAAAATTTTGCGTTATTATTTCGAGACTAATTTACGTTCGGGTTACTTATTTTAGATAACTAAAATTTTGCATCATATACTGAATTTAAAATTGTTTTTTACATTATCTTTACACGTACAATTTTGACATTAATTTACAAGCATAATTTACCTTATACCTAATTTTAAGCAATATGTACAGATACGTAAGAAAATTTGAAATTGAAATTGATTCAAATGTTCAAAGTCTTTTAAGTATTTGTTTAGTTAAGGAAAAGAACTTCTTTATTGAAAATGAGAAATTATTGCATTGAAAAGAATATTTTGAACAATATTTAAAATAACATGAAAGTGAACACATTACAAAATTTATCTTTAATTTCAAAATTAACAATACAGTGATTCAAAAGAAATCAATCAGAAACTGAATCATTTAATAGCTTTTTTATCACAGATAAAATAGTATGCGTTAACAAAAAACCAAGACCTCATAGTGATGATGAAATAAACGCCAAAAAAATTATAGATATTACTTTTAAGTCTAATAAAACCGCAAAATCCATAAAGAAGACAAGATAATTAACTAAAAATGCAAAGGGTCACATCAAATTTCATCTGCATAAAGATTGGATAGTTTTGGTTGCTTCCTTGATATCCGAAAGTCGCTGATGGGGAAGTATTTTTCCAAAGAACGGATGTTGTAAAGCATCTTTTAAAGTAATCCTTTCAGAAGGTTCATATTTGAGCATCCTCATCACTAAATCAAATAATGAATTATGGTCATCATCGTCTATTTGTCTGTATCTTATTAATGGTTTACAGTTATCCCTCACATATCTGCCAGCTGAGCTCTTTTCATCCCATTCTAATTTTCCTCGATAAAAATATTTCGTTTTTGTCTTCCTGGCCATTCTGACAGGAATTTCGCCTAGAATTCTTTGCATCATAGCAAGGTGCTCTCTGTTATCATGAGTTTGAAAGAGAGTAATTCCCAGGTACAGTTCAAATAAAATGCATCCTATAGACCAAACATCGCAAGACTGATTCCAACCTAACTCCAGAATAACCTCAGGTGCTCTGTAATGACGAGTCGATACTATCGTACTATGATGTTCGTGATCAAAAGTAGCACTCCCAAAATCGATCAATCTCACATCAGTTCTCTTTACTCTCCTCACCTCTTTCTTCTTTTTATTGTGAAACGATACCTCGTATTCTGAATCGACGAATAAAATATTTTCTGGTTTCAGATCGGTGTGCGTTAGTTTGTTATCGTGTAAATATTTAACGGAGTAGCACAATTGGTAGCTAATATGTCGAACTTGGTCTAACGGGTACGGTTGGTAACCGTTTTCCTTGAGAAAATCGAAAACGCTTAAGCCCAGCATTTCAAATGCAATGCACATGTGTCCGTGATAATCGAACCAGTCCAGCATTTTAACACAAAGATGCACACAAGCTGGATCTTTTTCAGCTAATTTTTCTAACACGTTAATTTCTAATTTGGCAGCCTCTCTGTATTTTTCGACGTTTTTTATGATTTTTAGTGCCATTATGTGATCCATTTCTAAATCTCTTACTTTCACTACTTTTCCAAACGTACCTTCTCCAAGGGTTCCTAGAATTTTATAACGCTCCTGCAAAACATCGCCTACACTATAGATTAGATGGCCTTCATCGTCATCTTGGACTGCTGGGACGTTGTTGGCCTTGTGCTCTTCAGGATGCGGACTTTTCTTCCTGCTGGTGTGTTTCCTTCTGGACGAAGTACCTTCGTGATAGCGACGGTTCTTTTTCGATGTAGGAGACCTTTTGTGGCTGCGCTTATACCGTCTATCAGCACTCGATCCTCTTTCGTATTGACGCGAACGGTGGGCCCTTTGACTGCTTACAGATCTTTTATACGGCGGACTTTCGTAAGTTATATCGATTTTTTTCTTATCCCTGTCATGGGAATCATTTCTTCTTCGTTTTTCTCGATTTCTATTTGTAGAATTTGATCTAGACCTACTTTTAGAATGGGAATAATGCCTTTTTCTGGATTTTGGCATTATGGGATGGCTGATGTTGTATATACTGTCCCAAATTAATTGTAAATGTTGCACAATATAATTCCAAGTTCTTTCTGTAGACACTTGGATTCCTGATACTGAGAAATTAAACATGGATCTCAGTCCACAGACTTTGTTTGGAAGATTAGTATTTATTGAATGAAAACCAGAACAGCCTCTTTGAAAATGAATGTTGAAGTAACTAATGAGATGTAAGCTAGTTGTTTAATCGGTTTGTTATGGAATATTTTCAAAATTCCACAGCTAAAATAAAATACAAAGTAGTTGTTTATAGTACTAGAATATTATAGCTGTGTTACCTTTACGTATTTAGTGGGATGGATTTAATTACTAGTATAGACTTTAATTTTGTGGTATAAGATTGGAACTATCCAGTACAAACACTAATTTCTTCTGAAAACTGCCGAAACAAGAACTAGTAAACATTTTACTGGATTCCAACCAACATACAAACGAAACTTACGTTTGAGAAGTAGGAAAGCGAGAACTATTTGACATCTGTCAACTGAGGCGTTTTGTGACAATTGACACAAGAAATTTTGTCAACCTCAAAAATTAATTGCAGAATTTTTTTGCGACGTTGTCATATATAAAATAGGTTTATGAGATAAGAAAATAATTAGTAAAAAATAAATAATTAAGAATTTATTAATTTATTTTATCGTGTTGCTATTTATAGGCATTGAAATTTAGTCCCAGCTAATGATCTTGAGAGAACTAATCATATTGTAGATAATGTAACAAAATCATATGTTCACTACATAATAAACGTTGTATGTTGTTCCTATATAGAATAGGAAACGCTTTTTATTAATATTCAATAAAATTTGGATTATTTCCATTATAATAGTTAAAATCAAAATTATCATTATCTTTGTTTAGTTTTCAGGTGCATGGACACTATCTATCTTTGTCAAAAACTTAACCTGTCTTCCTATCAGAGTCAGAACTGTCAAAATAAAAAATGGTTAATAATAAATGACCTTAAAGTATTTATTTTTACAAATAATTTAGGATTGAATATGAAATTGCAAATTTTGGGCTCAATCTAGATCTAGAAAGTTTCTAGTTTCTAGTAAATATGGATAAATCCTGTGCTAGTTAAGGTGAGTAAAATGGTAGAAAATTAAAAAATAAAACGAGAAACAATGGCATGCTTTTGAAATGATTATTATCGGTGAGAAAGCAGACACGTTATTAACATTCTCGCATTCTAACTGTTTTGCGCAATACCGACTGTTTTAAGTGCTATTCTTAATAATAAATCACATGATAATGATATTCGGCAGAGCGCTTTAATTGGACTTATTTTTCTTTTGTTTGCTGATAACTTTATTAACTATGACCTTTCTAGAGATAAATGACCTCTATGAAGAGGACGTTATGGGTATATAACTGGTAATTTAACTTAAATCATTTGTAGTTAGCTGTAGAACAGTGGCCGACACAGTGCTTTACACACGACTCGTATAATTTTGTTCGTTGTTATAAATTTCATTTCTCCACTTGTATTGTGCGTGTCTTAAGTGTTGTTTTAGTTTATTCTGTGAATTAATTTTGTGAATTTTTCGATCTGGCAGCACAGGGAGGAATGCTGAGTACTACAAAGGACTGTCTGGGACTTAGAATTCGCATCAATTCTCTTCACCAAACCTGGAAGTGGTTGCATCAAACCATCGCCGTTCACGACTATCTTATTGCCTTAACATCTGCCTCTAAAAACGTTTGCTCGAGCAATTTTTTAACAAATTAAAGTCGTTTTTAAGGGCACAACACCTGCAAGATTAATATTACTCGAAAACTGTACGCAAATAACAAAAAATGGCTTTGATACAAAGATCATGTGTGAGAGTGAACGCTCTAATTTCCCGTATAACAAAAAACTCTTATTCGACTGCATCTACTAAGCAGGACAACATTAAAAAGTCTGTATTCATATCTCAATCGAAAGATATTTATACAAATCTTGCATTGGAAGATTGGCTGTACAAAAATTATGATTTCACAAACAATCACGTACTGATGTTATGGCAAAATGATCCTTGCGTCGTCATCGGAAGACATCAAAATCCTTGGTTAGAAGCAAATGTCAATAACTTACCATTAATCAGTGAACAAGGGGTTCAACTAGCTAGAAGAAACAGCGGTGGAGGTACGGTTTACCACGACAATGGAAATTTGAACCTTACGTTTTTCACGCCCAGAGAACAGTACAATAGAAAGTACAACTTAGAAATCATCTCCAGAAGTCTATTCAGAGAATATAATTTGAGAGTGGACATTTCCCCGAGAGAAGATCTGGTTATCAGAGAATATAAAGTATCCTTTTTTTTATTGATACAATTTATTGGTTTTGTATAAGCTGATGTTTAGACTACTTTCAATTTTTTATCTTGCTTTGTTTATCATACTTTCCTAGAATAATTAACGTCTAGACAATTCAAATTAAATAGGACGCAGTTAACCACACAATGGTTACTTTTTATTCGGTTTGAGTACAAGTGAAAGTCAAAGGTCCTCTTTGTTATTGGTTCCAATTTGGCCATGTATCAGCTTTGTAACGGTGACAGGCATATTTTAAAATAGATATTTTTTTGTCAACCAAAAAGTTTCTCAAACTTTTTAACTCTTTATCTCAACTCCATTTAAGTGGACTCGTTTAAATGGAATACATTATTATTATCTAACTTTTATAATGATTGTGTTGGCTACAATGGTAAACAATATTTTCCTTAAGTTATCATAAAGCAGGTTTCGGGAACAGCTGCGAAATTGGGAAGAACCGCCGCTTATCATCATTGCACGCTTCTTGTTAATGTCAACAAAGTGGACCTTAGCCTGGCCCTTCAAAAACCAGAGGTAATTATTCCAACGAAGTTAACCAATAAATGACTAATGAATTACATTTAGGTCGATATAAAAACTACTGCCACGAAATCAGTAAAATCTAAAATAATGAATTTATGCGAAGAAAATCCTCGCGTTGAAATGAAAAACTTAATGAAAGCCGTAGGATGGGAATACATGCGAACTGATCCTCTAAAACTCATAGATGGTGGTAAAGAATTAGCCAATAACCAAAATGGCTTCCAGTTGATCAATCCTACAGACGATTGGTTCCCAGGTAAATAATGTCGTTGTAGTTTATAAAGTATATAGCTTAATTTAAATTAATTTTCATTCAGGTTTAAATGAAATCAGAAACGAGCTAGTTAGCTGGAACTGGCAGTACGGCAAGACTCCTAAGTTCAACATAATAAAATCTTTTAAAATTCCTGAATATTTACACGAAGGATACGATGTCAATGAAGATTTGAAAGTGACTATGGAAGTTGAGAATGGCAAAATAAGTGATGTTGTTCTGTACATACCACCTGGGCTTTCTACTAGCGGTTTTTCGGGAAATGCTAACGTTATCACAAGTCTTATAGGTCATTCATTTTCCGACGAAGCTTTAAGTGGCTTAGAAATGATGATAGGCGGATTAGTAAGTGAAAAAGATAGATTCGTTTCCGAGTGTTTGAAGCAAGTAATGATATCGGTTTGATTAAAACCAGACAGGACTAATTGAACATCTAAATGAATATACATTATTCTTCTATATTTTCAATTTCTCCTGTCTCTAGGGGATAGTGTTACTGTTACTAAATTTTTAATAAAACTAATATATTTGCCAGTTTTTCAGTGCTTAATGTTTAAGCTGTTATTAGGCTTAAGAAAATTAAATGTTTGTATAACAATTTTATTTGTAATTGGCTTTTTCTTTGGAAACTAATGTGTGGTGACATGCAACAAGTAGACTGAGTGTTCAACGTCAAATTGCATAAAATTAGTGTAAAAACGAAAAAGGACCTTTATTTTGTGATTGGATTTTTCTAATTTAAATTCGTATTTTTGAAATTTTATGGTTAGATATGGGAAACATGTAAATTTTTGTACAAAATTATATTTTTGTAAAATGTTTCGTTGTTATGTTTGTGATTTGTGTAACAGAAATATTTTTAGTGTTAAGAGAACCGTAATAACGGTTAACAAGAATTAATCATATCATTTATGTATTAATACATTTTTTTAGTATAGTTTAGTTTATTGTGTAGACTTGACATATGTTCAAATTTGCCACTTATATATCAAGTTTTATTTTTTAGCGCAAGATTGTCTGCGGTTAATTATTTTATTAAATTCAAGCTCCTTTTCTTTAATATCCTGTATCCTACCCGAAAGTAGCACTCCAGATTTACTTTGTTTTTTTCATGTTGTATTATTTTGGAGCTGTTGTGCCTTATATTTTATATAATATGTTATAGCAATAATAATTATATTTTTAAGTTTAATCAATAAAATTTTTAAATTTAATATTTTTGTTTTTTGTATCCTTCCAATTAATTTTGAGAACTTATGTTTGATGAACTTGTATAACAGTTCTTGAACTTATTGAGATTACAAAAAATACTTTTGGTATTATATTTTTTATTAATTTAGGAATGAGTAGCCTGAATACTTTACTAATAAAATTAATGGAAAATATTATTTTTTCTTCATTTCTTTTAGCTATAGAATATTGTGTATATGTTTCATTACCTTTTCCCATACATTCCTCTCCGTTGAAGTAGTTCCAATGATCCTGCGTTTATTTTAGTCCTTATCTCTCTTAAGTCTTTTATGCAGAATTTTTAACCACGAGATAGAGACAGAACCTTTTAATTTCTAATTGTAGCATTCCATAAGTTTTATCTAAGGTTACAGAGGTTGAGTCGCAAACCAGTCAGTCATATTGAAGAATGTAATCACGAGTGTTTACAATTTGGAGGAAATTCATGGAGTCCATGGATATAGGTCACAAAAAGGCTCGGATCAAAGTACACTCTTGCATATAAATAGAAATTAACATGAATTCGAGACAAATATTTTTTTAACAAATAATTTACGTGTGTACAAAATTATTCTTAATTATTTCCACACAGTTCATTTTACACATTTTCTTATAAATTAATTAAATCGTGATTTGGGATTTTATCTTGAATTTTTGTTATAAATTTTGAACCAGAGGTCAACGGTCTTTATCAAACATTAATATTTTTTAAAGCTAACTTGGCGTATTTATTTGAAGTCCGATAGGCCTATTACGAGTTATTTTACAAATAATGTATATTGCAACATCGGACTTTAGAACTGCTGGGTATTTTGCGAACTGTCCCAGACGAGACAACCACATACAAACCTTGTATCCAAGGACGACTTCAGTGGACGAAAAAAATATATTTAAGATGCAGGACTGTGTTAGAACAGTAGGTGGGCATAGCAATTCCTTTCACCAGTAAAGGGCCTTAAAACAAAGACGAATATCTCGACGAACTTATTTTTAAATTTGCATTTAATTACGGTTATTAGAGGATTTTTTAGGGATATGAAATAAAACAGCATTGCACATGAACAAATATTTATTTATGTCGTATGGTACTTATTAGACAATCAAAATACGATTTGTAATTTGGATTTAGCTAACAGCTTATTTAGCTTATTTAACTATCCAAATTATGAAAAATACACGTGTTAGTCCAAATTGTCGCCTTACTCAGACACCCGAATAAAGCTATTATTTCTTAATTTTGGTACACTCAAGAGTAGTATTTTAAAGTTAAGGTACTCGATTAAAATGTTGAATCCACTGGTACAAACGCCTGCAATTTTTTTACTGAACGCTTCCAGTTCTTTTCAATTTTTTAGATACTTTGAAAATGATTAGTATCCTTTTCACGGCCATTTAAATACGCTATCTTTCTAGAATCTTTTTCAATAATAATACCAGACATCTCTCTACAGTTGGACTAAAACTCTAAATTCGCAGAGATATCCTTCATAAAAACGAATTTTACGTAAGAATCTTACTTGGAGATGTCAGCAAAAAGCTATCTTATTTATGCTTATATAAATTCTCCGATTGAGATTTACTTTAATCGTGGTAAATATTTCGCAATCATTAATCCAGACTCTTTCTATACGGGGCGGTGGTAGGTACCCAATCATTCGATCGAAAAATTCATAACATAACCATTTTATCATATTTATTATGCATATTGCATAAGTACATGAATCCAACATTTTATGTTATGATTAAAGAAATAGATATGAGATTACATGCAAACACTGAGAGCTCTACTTTTGGTTATTTGGTTAAAATGACCAAAGAGATAGATTACTACTCAGCATCATAAGAATTAAGCGTAAGTATTCTTGATATACTGTTTGAACATTTAGATAGTGCATGCAATTTACTTCATAACATGAAGTGAGTACATATATTTGACAATTAAACACCATAACATCGACTAGTAAAATACGTTGTAACTTATTTTAAACACACTTATCTTTTTTTTTATCATTTTTCTTGTGGTATATAGAGGTACAATACAGGGCTCAATTTGTATTATAGTTCTAGCACCGCTTCAATTTTTTTTCACATTTTAAAGCAGCATGACTTATTATAATCTACACAGCAAAGTAATGAATAAATAGATAAATATGTAGAATATATGTTGTATTATTTATAATTCTATTAAAAACATTTAATAACATCGATAAACACGGGATGCTGGGTGTGATGTTAGTAGGAGTTCAACCAGTTTGTTTTGGTGGTGTGTCTAAACTAGAAGAGACGCTGTTGAATACCACGAACAACAAGGATATTCATCGTTTATACACTTCAAATACATCAATGGATGATTTTGTCAAACAGTGCACATTTGTCTGATGCTCATCTTGTTACCTTGGTTGAACGGATTTTATATGGGTTGTTGAAATGAATACTTAAGGGTTGTTGTACGATCTTCATTGATTAATTGATTTATGTATTACTTATTATATTGAGTAGGAATGTTTTTTCCATATTTAGTAAAAATAAAATTGTAATTAAAAATTATATAACATAATATCATTTAGCTTGAAAGGTAAATATTATTCTAAATACTTAATCTGAATGGAAAACAAACTACAAATTATCAGCCTAAACATTTGTGAAATTGTATGTAAAAATTAATATGCTGCTAAAAATTAAATTAGGAATTTTGGTTGCGTAATCAATCGGACCTTTATTTATGTTTTACGTCCATTTCAGGACACATTTTTCCATCAAAATCGTTCAAAACATTCCTAAAATATAATAACTAAAACTATTTAATTTATAGTCACTGGTTTTGCAACTATAATGTAAATAAATCTTTCAATTGACAGATAGATCTTAGTGGAAATCATATTTCTGGTATTCAATGAAAAATGAATGAATTCATTTTTTCATTTTTAATTCCCACTATTTTTGATAGAAATGTTCACAAGAAATATGATAATGGTCAATGTGCAAGCTATAAAGGATTGGTGTGGAACGGATTTTACTTGTTTGAAAAGTAAAATCCAAAATTACACTGGCAGGACTTGGATAGGGTCTATTACTAGATGACGTACATCAGCACATAATAGAATATTACCTATAGTTTCCCTACATTTAAACATCAATTGTAAATCTCTTTAAATATTTCAAACTGACATATAACACAACACGCATGTTTGATTATTCTGTTTTACATATAAGATAAGTAATACATATATATTTTCACAACAACAAAATACGAAAACTTTAAATACTAACACTGAGTGTAAGTATGAGAATAGGTTTTTATACCACTTCTATTAATAGATTATATGATTTTTTTCTATAATAATGAAAAAAATGTTAGACAAAAATCCGAAAGAAAGGGATGATTTTTCAATTTATTTTTCTGATATTCTCTCTTCATATTGGGTGGTTCTTCTATTATGCCATATTTCTCGATGCTGTTCTTGTATTATCTATTCATTTTCATTTCCATGTCTTTTACTTAGGCAATTAAATTGATTTAAGACTTTTTCAATATTTTTGAAAATTAAAGTTTAGGAACGGGTAAGAACAAAATTAATAAAATTCAAGTTTATGCTATCTTACTTATAATATGATATTGGAGTGTCAATGACTCAAAACGTGGTAGAACGGGATCTAATGAGAATCCGCCAAAAGTAACTACCAAATGATTTAAAATCATTGACAACCCAATATTGTTTCTAAGAAATTACTCGAATATTGTGATCTGAAAAGAAAAAACATATAGATAATACTTCGATCATATTTTTATAAATCTGAAATCTCTTGTTAGCTTTACTTGCGAATAGGTCAAAATGTTATCCAATTTGTAACTTTGTAATAACAAATGCAAAAGATAGTTATCCCGCCGTATTTTTTTTTAATATCGAGTTATTTTCGTCATTTGAACATTTTTCATTATAAAAGAAAAAGTTTGCAGAAGGGTACAATACGGTTTGTTATTCAGGATCCATTTAGGGCTCCCGAATGATTTTCAGCTGCTTTAACATTTCTCTTGTAACAGATTTTATATGCAATCCGTTACACTTTTCTCGCATAAACAACGGCAAGTATCGCTTGAATATCTAGGAACTAAAAATATTCATTATATAGCCCCTAAATACACAAACAACGGGTGCTAGCACTATTGGTCCTGTAAATTTTATGTTCCTCAGTCATTGTGGTCATGTGGATATGCTCGTTTTAAAGTTTTTTTTTGGACTAACACCAAAATATTAAAGTGTTAAAGTACAATACTTACACATATGAAAATATGTTCCGATAGAACTGCAATTCAGCAGTTTTAAAAGCTCAGCTTTATGATATTCATAGTGGTCAATCAAGGAATTTCACTTGAAAAAAAACTAAGCTTTTCAAACTACTTGGTCTTTTCAAAATGTAGCCTGCTAATAAATATTTAAAAGTAGTAACAATAAGGTAAGTACGTTAGTACAACACGCCTTATACTATTAATGATTTAACATAATTAAGTTAACAGGATTAGCATCTGTAGACGTCAACAATTTTTTCAAATGAATGTGAACCCTATGGATATATATATATATATTTATTTTTTTAATGGAATGTTCAAAAATTGCCAGAATGCTAAATCCCTGAATACCTATGTTCAGTGAAAAATTCTTGATGGGATTTCAAACATTTGATAAAGTTTGTATTTAAATAAGCAATTAAAATTTATAAAAAACTGCCACAATTTTGGTAAAATTATTAGTGGAAATTCGAGGTATTTAAAGAACGCACTCAGTTTGGCTGCAATTTTCTTTTTTTGATGGTTTAATCAATCAAACTTATTATTGGTAAGTTATTGGTCATTCTAAAATCTCCTTCTAAATTCTCGGGTGCAAACTTAAAATATCCTCGATTTGAAATTTTACTTTAAATATGAAGAGCCAAATTCCAACGAATTTTATATTGCTACAGCTGCTGTTAGAAGGCATGGAAAAATTAATTATTAGCGACCACTATTACCAGATGGATTAAAGTTTCAGCACGGATTAATTTATACGAAAACTTCAAATGCTTTTCTCCTGGTCTTTACGAGGGCAATAAAATTGTGCCGGCTATTTAATAATGAATATGCTTCTTTTGTTTGCCGTAAATAATCGGTTAAAACACATAAAAAAGAACTGAAACAGAAAGTTCCCAAAATTGTATTTTAGGAAATCAGTTGGCCACGAAATTCCTTAATAATGCAACAAGCCGCCAAGCGGAACGCTTTTTACTTTCTTAGATCTTTTCCTGCTTTAGGAACGTACTTGCTCTATATCATCCCTTAGAAAAATTGTAAAAATATTGGCAAAACTGAGACAAAATGCAGCCATAATTTCAACCTAGTTTTATGTAAAATTAGGCCAATACAAAACAAAACTTCGCTTAAATTTTTTATTTTATAATCCAGGAAAGTGCTTTTTTTTATCCTAATACAGTACTGTGCTGTGGTGTTCAACGTTCCATAGGTAACGGCTGCTCATAATACGTACCCTAATATATTTTCCAAAGTGTCTTCGTTTTTTATATTGTTACGATATCAATCTTTTCCTTTTTCAAATAGAAGCGTGGCTTGATAATGCAACAAAACATATCGAAAGCACCAAAGAGGGAAAACGATTCAAATTTCCTTTATTATCGCAACGCGAAGGAAAAATGAGTAAATTTAATGGTTTGTGAGCACATCTCTATTTTGCTTTCAATAGTATTCAATATCCGAAATTTTATGCATTGCAGTCAAAGGATACACGCAATGAGCAACCGTACACTTATTCGTACAAAAAATCCACACTCAATAATGAACACATAACTAATCTAAGCATAAAACTAATCTACTTAGATTGAGGTGATTTATCGGTGTTATAGTATAGATGATATACTTAAACCTATACACAAACACACCTATACTGAAAGATTTTTCTTATTTTTTATTTTTTTTTTTACCGATTTCTGTCAAAGAATATTCGAATTGCTGAATAAGAACAACAAAAACTTTAAACCGAATAGAAATTTTTGGATAACTGTCTAAATTGAATCAACAAGAGTATACGAAAATTTTGCAACCAATAGTATTAATAGCAAAAACAAGAACTTTTAAAACGATTGAGTAAAGAAAAGAGAATGAAAATTAGGTATTTTTAATGCAATTCCTAATCTTCTGTAACTGCAACCGGATATATTCCTATATCGAATAAACCTCAAACAATAGTGGGCTAGCTAATACACTTATAAAGTTAAACACGGGATGAGTGTTAATACGTAGGTAGTTGTCGAAAACACAAATCCACGATTTTAAAATTAGTACTAACAAAGAACACTAAAGTTAATACCACAACAATTAGTATGATGAGCAAACTCAATAATTGTTTGCTCTACATGCGTACTTAATTTAACCGATCAACGAGGTGGGGTATATGTTGTGGGAATGATAATAGAGACGAGTATCATTAAAAACCTATTCGGGTATTATTAAATCAACCAATTCACTACCGCCTAAATTTTGCTTTGTAATCAGTACAATGAAATTTCGTTTATTTTTTAGGTCTCTTTTTATTTGATCCACTGATCCCAGATTTACGTAGGTAGTAAATGACCAATTAAATTCTGAAATAGATGTAGAACAAACAATGCAGTCACTTCGAATATCGAAGGAACACGATTATGTAAATGAATTTCGTGGATGATATAGATAAAATAATGCGCGTGCAATATCGATATCGATGGAGATGAGATGATTGGAGTTTTAGAATGACATTAGGTACATCGAAGCAGCAATTGGGATTTCGGATTAATCTAGCCAATGTTAACATTTAACAAATACTTTATGAAGGCACACTGATATCTGATGATTCGTGAGATGACACAAGAAGTGAGATATTTTTCTTTTTAATGAATAAGCGTCCTTCGTTTTCCCGTAGGTCTCGGTAATTTGTTCATACCTTTAGGAGCATATATCTGATTAAATTTTTATTAAATCACATCCATGAATTAAGAATATCTGAAGTTAACGATGTAAATTAGGAGAAAATACCTGCTAGGTGTAGTGCAAACTGTTAAATTTGTTTGTAGTTTCAATTTTGAATTTGTGTTTTAATCATATATTTGATCCCTTTTTGGGCATTAAACTATAAGAGACCTGTTTTTTTATTGCTTCAGGAATATGTAGACATTTTTTACCATTGCAACATTTTTATTAACTGCTCGATTCCAACTTTTTAACACTTCCTTTCCCATTTGTTGTTGAAATATTGCTGATAATTGATTCAGCTAGTGTTTGGATATGAAATTTTGGACTGACTGTTCGAAATTATTGTAATTTTGATTATTCCTGGACTGAGCAATTGAATAGTTAAATTTCAGATATTTCGAATTTGGATAAAAATTAAAATAATATTTTTTCCTGGAACTTTTTGTTAAACGCGAATTGTACACTTATTGGTGCTTTTGAATATCAATTCAATTTATTCTTCAATGTACAAAAAATTGTTAGGGAGCATTTAATGCCTTTTTATGCGAACAAAAAGCTATCGAATCGTATTGAGGAACATCATTCTTCTATACGTTTTTCGTAATTGCTTCACGTGAATCTTCAGTGAATGTTTTCACTTTGTCGAACGATCAAAAACTAACGAGATGAAAAATTATAGCGTATAATATGTCAATAAGCTCTAAAACTTTTGTTACTATATAGCAAAAAAATTGTGGCAAACAAAATACGTTTTCCAATTTATACATATGAGTAGATACTAAGGTTAACTTTTAACAAACATTTAAAGCACCTTTTCGTTATCTGGCTAATATCTATAGGGAAACTAATATTAGGTTTTAAATAACACTTATTAATACTAAATGTTGATATACGTGTGTATAAATTATTTTATTTGCTAAGTTATTGTCGTCTTTCCTAATTCGCACCCAAATTTATTCATGCACTAAAAATTATAGCAAAAACTGAATAAATCAAATTAAATAAATACAAATACACTAATTTCTGCCACGATAACTTTCTGCCTCAAAAATTATATATTAAGTAATAATTTCTTATTTTTTAAACGTTTGAATCAATTGGAATTGAATTATTTGTTAATACCTAGACTAACAACTTTAATAAACCTTCAAAGCAAGGCAATACTGACTTGTAATAACCTATAATAGTATTAGTGTATTGTCTAATATTAATCTATAGTCTAATAATAATCTATATTAATATACGTGATAGCTATTTGTGAATATTTTATACAAAGTTTTCTAACTGCAAGTGTGTAATGATATGTGCCTGTTTCTGTATTTCGAATAAGTTCTCACTAAAACGGTATGAAAGTAAATTGCAAAGTTTATTGAAAATTGTGCATCATCTAATACACGCTATTTATAAACTACTTTTATTTAGAATTTGTCCTACCGGATACAAACTAATTTAATTGTACAATATTACATCGCTTTAATTTGAATCAAATTTTAATAGATAATATTTAGAGAATATATTTAAACTTATGAGTACATACTTACTTCTAATTGCCCACAATTGAATTTTAAATACTAATTTTAACCTATGTTTTTTTGAAGTTGAGAACGGATTTTTTGTAATAACTTACAAATATCCATAAACCAATTAAAATTTATTAATTTTCATATGTTTCTAAATAATTAATTTTTAAATTTGCACTGGGAGATATTTTTAAGAAACTTCAGTCATGCCTATTATCTGTGTCAGTCCTTTATAGTTATTCTTAATCGATACGTAATGAAACATCAATTTTCTATTTTTGAATTAACTGTTTTAATATTAATTTTTATCGGCAAATTAGGTAAAAATTTCAGGTATTCGCAGAAATAAACATAAAGTTATACAGCATTTCATAGAGAAAATAACCAGCACGCACTGTGTATATATAACAAAGGAGTAATTAGTAAAATGTAAAGTCACCCTTTAGTCAAATTGGTGGTATAATTCCACCATTAAATTCTTTGAAATGTACTAAAGACTTCCATTGTGCCGTCAGCCTTCTGCGTTGTTATTAAAACTTTCACTCCACCTAATTTTAAGAGGCTCCAAGTATTACAAATCATGAACTATGTAATAAAATTCTGCAGAATTATTTTTAAACAGAATGGTTCAAAGAAGACAATTTTAAGAAATTCTATAATGATAATACTGATGACACATAATTGAATTCTAATGCTAATGTAAATTAAGCCGTATGTCTGAAAGAGACAATTTTTAAGTATTGTATTTAAGTATTAACCTAAACAAAGGCAATTGGCAATTGGAGCATTTCATGGAGTAATATCAATGTAATTCTTTGCTTAAAATTGTATAAGTAGATAAGTAAATTACATCCCTATTCAGTTTAAATACTTTAAGAAACAGTGGTTCTTGTAGTTAAACTAGCACTGATAATAATCATCAGCTTGTTTTGGCATATTTAGTTTCAAGCAAAAACGTCAACTTTACAGTTTTTGTCATCGTTAAAAGCTAACAAATTTCAAATCTTACATTTCAAATAACTTTGCAAAATTTAAAGTTTTGTAGCATTGATACTACAATTTTACAATTTATTTCAAAGACCACGAAGGAATGCCAAAAACTGTCATGGTGATTTTGCAGTCAATTTTTACATATCATATGACGCAGATCTCAACTTAATCATATTAAGATTCACACTCAGGATTTTTCTCCTAAATACATTCTTTTACGAACATTCACAAGTATACATGTTGAAAGGTACGGTGTATCAAACCTTATTGAAACATTTTAGAACATTCTTAGGGTTGATAAATTAGGAAGTATCTATAGTTATACGAGTATACGAGTATAGGTATATTAGTACATTGGTAATACAATACATCAATACAATACATCAATTTTGGTAAGTACAATCATTGTACTATGTAGTAGCTTACAATAATTTATTTTTTTGCAAATCTATTCAATTGTAAATTTTGTAAAAATTAGTAATAATATAAATAAAGAAACCCCTTTGAATATTTTTATGTACAGGTACTTCTGAAAATGATTGTAGATATTTATTAAATTTTACTATTTACAATCGTCAATCAACATTATTGTATCGTCCAATTTATCCTAAATTTACTGACATTGAAAGAAACCTGCCCATGAAAAATCTTACGATTTATCATGTAATATAATACCTATTTCCCCGTATTCTGCCACACGTCAATAATTACTTACATCTAACTTATTAACTAATTCATCAACATCATTAGCAGATTTTGAATTTTCTATTAAACAATAAATTTTGAGTTCTTTTGCATACATCCATGTATTTTGTTTTCGTCAAATTTTGAAATATAATGCTTTAGTATCAATAATTGCTTTTCAGTAAATGTATTTTTTGTGGAAATGAAACAATGATAATTAAATTTCACTTAACCCAATGGTATAAACCAATAAAAGTACTGATTAAAGTAAAAAACGTAAAACATTGATGATAAAAACGCCCGAGAGCGAGTTTAGGTGTATTTTTAGAAAACAAATTGGATAATGACAAGAAACTTTGTAACAATGAATAATATAATGGGAGTTACTTATCAATTTTTTAAAACCAGAAGTTATTGATTATAGGAAATCATAAAAAATATTTTGACTACCAAATAATAAACCCGCACGATAATGATGATATCACAGATTATTGTTTTTTTTGAATATCCACATTACTGGTAAGTATCTCAGTGTTTATAAAAAATTTCAATGGAAATTTGGCACCAATAGGAAAATAAAATGCTGATGTTATTATTGCTTGTACATATTAATATTATAATACGACATAGCTCAATAAAATCAATAAAAACGCGTGTAAATCAATAAAAAATAAAAAAAATCAATTAAAACGCATGTATGTAAATCTAAAAAATAAAAAAATAATGAAAGCTCATTAAAAACAACAAAATTAGAGAAAATTATAATTAAATTACACGCTGTGCAGTATCATGGACTTAGTAACTAATAGGAAGCAAACAGTTTAAAAAATATTAAAATCTTATCTAAGACCTGAGAATAATTTTATCTTAATCTAATGATTAGACGATACCTTATACATCCACGATTATAAATAAAAAAATTATTTAATTCAACAATATACCAGAACTTTCCTGATAAACCTTCTCTTAAACCACGCTTAATAAAACTTTTATTTTGTTACCCTATCCCTCTCCTGCTTTCCCAGCTGTACAATTGTTTCATAAGTTTCAGACTCATTTTGATTGAATACTTTGTTTCACTGGAAAGAGAACGATAAGGAGATTTTGTAAACACTTTGTTTTTGATGCATATATTCGGGGAAATTTTTAATATCGACAAAAATTCCCAAGTTATTTCCAAGTTCAATAACATTTTGAAAAGTATGTACTGCAATAAGATGAGATAAAATTTAAAAAAGTAGGTTTTAATAAAAATATCCATTTTAATATGAAACTAAATATTTATGTATATCATATCTCAACCTGAATTTAAAGTAAAAATGGATTAGAAACCTCGAGAACAAGCTTTTAGCATTAAATTTTCTTTTCTAAATCAGAACAAACCAATTCACGGGATATATTTTAGTGCTGTGTTTTAAATTGGAGCGAATCTTATTGCAGCACTAACACATACAGCTGACAAATTACCCGATTCTGTAGTTCAAACCCAGCAATTTAATTTGATAAATTAAACAAGTACCAACATAAAAAAGTAAAAGGATTTTTTTATTTTTTTATTTTCTGTTTCTCTTCCATATTTTCGTTCTTAGCACCACTTTAGATGCAGCCGATGACCTTATGACTAAACTTGATCATCGATTAGACTCATTTATTCATCTTGCAGGATTGCTAATAATTGAGGCGTTTAGAGAACTAAAATAGATCGAGTTCAATGCTATTTTCTGACAAATAGCGCAAGGGATCAATATTAATCATGTCCTGTAAATTTGGATATTGTGTTTTTGAAATTTCAAATTATAACACTTATTTGTAACAATAGGAAAAGAAAATATACTGTTCGTAATTTTATTATTAACACTGTTGCTAATATCCCTGACAACTCAAGACTACAATTTCTGAATTTGATCTTTCTTTAACCATGAACACCCCAATTAAACATGTTTTTTATGCTAAGATACTACTAGTTCCTACATATATTTTTATTGTTTATTCAAATTTACCCTGTAGAATATGTATGCATACTTTGCAAATTTTGTCGAATCACATATTTACCCTGTTTGTTATTACGTACGAATGATATTTTGTTGATTAATAATTTTAATATAATTTTAATGTGAATTTTTCCACATTTTTGTTGATATAATAATGTTTTGTAGTCGAATTTTGAAGTTAAATTAAATTACGTTCAACATTTTTTTTATGCATAGTCTCTAAAATATAATACCTATTTTATATATTTTAATGAAACAGAAATTTATTTAGGCATTTTGAGTATGTTACTATTAAAAAGGTAAACTCAAGGTATACACAATGATTTCAGAAACATTGCATAAAATTTGAATGAGTAATGAACTCGTTGTGGTATCGGATGAAAACATCATCTTTTAGTGTTTAGGTAAATGTATACTGCGTAATATAAAATACAATTTTCACTAAAATACAGTTTTACACTACCAGAAACACTATTAGCAAATTTGAATAGGCCTTAGCAGTCTTTATGTAGGTACTGGAACATTAGAGTACATGTATGATTGTACTTATTGGGTAACAGTATGGCAGGCATACTTTTTGATTATATTTACCTTTGTTACGTTGCCCTCCAAACCACCTGAATAACTGTGCTCATGAAAAAATAGCATGAAAGAATTACACAAACATAAAAATAACTCAAAATAATGATTTGCAATGTATTAGGCATCGCACAAGTTGCATATGCCGTAATAGATGAAGTAAATAAAAGCAATAATGTAATCTCGGTAAAACGTATAAAAAATTTTTGTAAATAAATATAAAATAAATGTGAGAAAGTAAGTTTGGAGGAAACGCTGTAGCATATTTCTGACACAAATACGTGTATTTGCTTGATTACATCAAATCAATTCAATATCTTCGTAATAGTTATTACTGGATACTTTGTTTTATTAGGGTACAATTCGCATATAGCCGCACCGAAACGATTACGATCCAAATTGCAGTACAGATCATCAACAGTAATTTACATACGATTGAATCTCTTCGCAAAAGTACTAACAAACAGCTCAAAATGTTGGCCATAAACAGAACCACAAGCATTAATGTTATCAAACTTTTATCGTTTGGATGAATGTTGCTAAAACAAGTTATAATAGTTCGATCCATTGCTTGTACAATTGTTCTGTTCAATATCTTCGTTGTGACAAAATTTGTGGAAAATGCTTCAAAATTTACCAATCTACCAATTTACCAATACAAACATTTGCAGACAAGCTACTCTTCAATCGGAACGAAAGTGAACTTTACTTTTAATTATTTTGTTTACCAGATCTTTAGAGATTAAGTAAAAAACTACATTTAAACGTATTCTTTATTCAACTTTCGTAAAATTTATTTCTTATATTTCTCTTCAATACAACAATTATATAGATACTCTTTATCTTAAACTCTTAAACCTTCAACATTAAATAGCATTTATCTCTTTGATATATATTTTTGTGTACAGGTAATACATATGTATTTGAGAAAAATCCCAGTATCACTTACGATGATAAGACAGGAGAGAGCAATAATTCTTAGCCTCTCGTGCTGTCTCTGCTATCGTTTGCAGCGTTTTCGTTATTCAATCTAAAAATATCATCTTCATTGACAATAAAGTCAGCATTGTCAATATTGTCAGCATTATTATCGGTTCCGTTTCCATTTTGATTTACAGGGTGCAAGAGAATGTAGTATTTAAATTCAATAGGGACGTTATTAATTTCCATAGTTCTCTTGATGAGCAGGTACGGCATTTTAATATACCTACTTAAGAGCCTACCGAGATGATTTTAAGTACTGCCTCTTTCAGACAATAGACGTATTCTTACATAAATAGTAATACTGATTTTAAATGGCTTTAGTTAGAAAAATTTGAGATGTATTCAACGTCAAAAAGGATCTTCAAATACAAAACGTATTCTCAAGTATCTTAAAAATTAGTAAGATTGGTACAATATATGATCACAATACTGTGTCTAATGTCTCTAGTGATCTAAGGTAACTTTCGTCCCTGGAACACCACTGAATTAGTTCGTCTATTGTTATTACTCCGTCTTTATTCGTATCTATCATCTGCAAATTAAATTGATCATCAAACAAATTTTTATTACCTAATAGTCAATATTTTCGGATTAAATCTTCGCATAATCTGGTTACTGAAAGAATTAATGAAGCAAAACTGGTCAAGAATTAGAAATATTAAGCTATTATAAAAATGATACATTAAAAGAATAAAATATACATACATTTTTAAAGAATATTTGCACAATTTAAAAATCTTTGTAAATAATAAATGAATATATAATTATTATTTTACTGTGATACCGATAAAACCGATAAAATTGCGAACTCCAGTGAGACCGGCAATTTTATTAATATTTCAGCTTTATTGTTTGAACTAGCGAAAAATTATGGTTTCTGATTAGAACTATTGTTACATATTCATGTATTGATGGGCCGTTCGCTGTAAAAACTATGTATGCAGATCATAGTTCTCCATAATTTTCTACTTTTTAAGTTTGACGCAGTAGCAAATTAAGTTTCTTTGTCGTAGCGATTTGAAATTGAATTACATGGCAAGTTGTGGCCGGCGTACATAATTTAAATTAAAAAACGATAGTTAGGAAAAGGGTGAACTGTCGTTTCGATTTTGAAGCAAATTTGAAATTTCTTTATAAATCGAACAAGCAAAATATATTTCGGAACGTGTTCGGATTTTTAAATTATGCATCCGAAACAATGTTGGAATACTTACATCAAATATTTTCTCGACGTGGTCTTTGGCAGAGGAGTCCTCTACAGTTGGTTGTGTTGCTCGACCAAGCATTTCATAAATGCTGGTAACAACATCAACCATTTCATTTTTAGAAATGAGTCCATCGCCGTTCAGATCGTAAAGATTGAATACCCACTGAATTTTTTCGTTAATGCTCCCTCGGGAAACTTTAGACAAAATATTCAGGAAGTCCTGGAAAAGAAGTTATGTTTACTATTCCATTATAGTTACTATATTACTTAGAACAATTTATACCGAGGCTTCCATAAAATTGAATCACTTTTTATAATAAATGAATGTTTAGTGCAAAAAGTTTAATTAAAGGTTACCATTGTATACTCATCTTTATGTAAATGAGCTTCTGCAAAGTATTCTTAGGTGTTTTGTGTATAAAATACAGTTAAGAATAAGATTTTCCTACGGAAATCTTATTATTTTCTACTGCTACATAGCAAGCAAAGTGAAGGAAAGATGGAAAATTGAGGAAAGTTGAAAAACTTTTCCATGGCTTAAAATGCTAATAAATATTTGTTTCCAGCTGAACATGTTTGAGTAAAAGTTGTGAAGAAGCATTTGAATATGAAATGGGTTTTTTGCATTGGGTACGCATTAAGTTTTAATAGGTTTAATTGATTTCATTACCTGCATAAGACCTTAAAATGTTTTAATGATATATTTAGAATTACAAAAAAATGACAATGATAAATTTTCGCGTCGGTTTCAATGTTCATTGAGCGGAATTCGAAATGGTCGATTTATATTCTTAGGCGTTTCACTTTTTCCAGTCGAATGATGCAAGGAAAGCATATTTCAGACTCGACAATTTCCGATATACAAATTAAGTTGATTTACCCAAAATTGCCGAAAGCGATAAAATGGGAATTTTATTAAATCGTCGCTGTGCAATTTTTATAATTTATTGCTTATCTGATATTTACAAGGGAAATTTCTAGTTCAACCAATTGAAGTTAAATTGCTTCGTCCAATATTAAAGTTTCCCATTTTCATTACCTAAAGGAAATCACGAAACAAATGCAATAATGGTGATCGATAATTCCTAAGCATATTATCTAATTCTTAAGAAGTTACCGAGATTTTCGAGTAAGCCTCACTACTGATCTAATAGAAACGCCTGAAAAATCTTGTAACATCAAATTCATTTTAAATTAATCCGGACCACTGTCACCATTCTCTGCCTTCGTTTTTCACTTTAGATATTTCACGGGCTTAGGATGACGTTGGAGAAGATTCCAGGAACGTCACGCAAATGAGAACTCTTCCTTTTAGTATCGACTATCAAGTTAAAAAATGTCGGCGTCTATCAAGTGTATTTAATAAGAAATAACTCGGCAGCTGATTTGAATTTAAATGGTTTGACTTATTTTTGAATTGCCATTGAAAACTTAAATTAAATACATAGTAACTTTGCCCCGTGCATTAGGTAACTCGTGAGTTCTCGTTAGTTTTTATTTATAGTTTCTAATTCGAGTTAAGTAAGGTAAAAAGTTTAAGGGTCGAAAGTGCCTTGGAGTAACAACAACGATGCCTGAAGGGCGTCATATTGATTCCTTCTATTAATAGCGGGGAATATGGCACGTCTATCATTTTCTCCTCAGCATCCATGCTATACCTCCAGCCCTCGGATTTAATACAACCTTTTACCTTCCCGCATATATCAATGGGGCAGAAGCAGGAGCGTGATTCTAAAAGTGAGTTTACACAATGTGTTACAATTTGGATTAGAGAAATAGACGACAACGTTTACGGTTAAGGGATCTCGCTTTAATTAACCTAAGGGATGAATCTCATATTGGATTATTTTTATGATGCTATAACTTTTAAAATATAAACTTTACATAAAGTATGTTGTACTTTTTCATCATTAACGATTTTTGTATTTTGCTATAATGATACATTATATTAATAATTATTTCGAAATATATGTGGCTAGAAAACTTTATATTTAGAGACCATTATTATTATTACTGATGCCACAAGTATTAGCCTGTTCGGACTGCTATAATTAAATAACAATTGACAAGATAATTTCGTGTTTCAATTTTTGAATTTCCATTGGTGGAAAATTTCATAAACAATTTCCATAAAATATGCTTTAATAGAATGTGTTAATTTGGCATACGACCCATAGGTAATTTAAAAATTTGGCGTAGGCGCACATATCACCATTTTTGCTGGTGGGGTTCGACAATTTTTCTATTACTCTATTTTTCCCTTCAAAAACCAAAAGCATTATTCAAATTAGAATAATTTTTGATAGGTATTTAATAAAAGTCATGAATTTTGATCGTGGCTAAATATAGAAGATTGCTTTTCAGCAAGAATTTTGAGAAGAAAACCAAGACTATACCTATTTTCTTGTCGATTCATAAATTTAATGTTTACGCGAAGTGACGTTTATAGAGACATCAAGGGCACATTGTGCACAAAACTAGTGAAAATTAGTAGTGATTCAAGGCGAGTTAAACGAAGTGTTTGGCAGGGTGTCAATTATAAAGCGTGTTCATAGTAATTCGAACCGGCAGTGAATAACAATTTAATTTCGAGGCCCTCTTTAAGCTTCCACATCATCTAAAATAAGGGGGCATGTTATTAAATCCATAATTTATGTATATTTTATCTTTAACGTAAATTTCATTAATAACTGAAGGCTATTATAGCAGGTATTTCTTAATTACACTGTATGTATAAATCCGATGGCTTGATATTAATTTAAAAAATTATATTATGATCAAGTTTGACCAATAATATTTGGTTTATTCCTGATTAAATTTATAGCAGTTTAACTACGCAAACAAACAGGTGTTTACTATACTATATTCAGATTATCTCTACCTACTGTTTATCTAAAAGCTCAGTAGAACAGCCACAAAGACGTGAGAAAACCTTTAATTAACAAGATTAGAATTAGGGTTAATTTAAATGGAGTACGTGGAAATAACCATTCCTACGAAAAAGACAATTAGCTGTAAATTCCCAAATTAGGTATAAAAGAATTTTTAATAGTTTTAACAGGATAATACCATTAGGTGTATCATTGTGTAAAAACTCACTTTACTCTAATAATAAAGCAATTTTATCCTCTTTTTTTTTTCAACTGTAGTGCATTAAACTTATTGGAAAAGTGTTATAATTTAACTGACGATTTACGGGAATAAAATAACTGTATCTAGAGAAATACGAAAATGCATTATTTATATTGTATCAAATTTTTGGGCGGAATTAAAGGGACAACCAGTAGGTACCTACATCGATTCAGAAATACTTTTATTCTTTTCAATTTGATTGTATCAATATTCAGAACACGACTTGGAGTGCTTCTGAGTTAGTTCCAATTTTTATTTTTAACTGGAATTTGTGAAGTTCTTCGTGTCATTAGCTTTTTTACCAGGGGTTTACAGAGGTTGTAAAAATGGATTTTTTTCCAACACGGAGGACATGACAAAAATCGTAATTATCGTTTTAACCATATTTGTACAGTGTGTAGTCAGAAAGTTATTCAATTATGAGCTTTTGTATGTGGAACAGCAATTAATAAATTTAAGAATAAACTAATTTAGTTATCTCTTTAAAATAATGTATGTACTTGATAAAAAAATCGAACAAATATATTACAGAATATTTAATAAAATTAATACATTACCTCAAAACTTATTTTGCCGCTCTGCTTTTGTTTTATAGTGTTAAACACATAGTGGGCATAATTCGTCGCATCTGTAACAAAAAAATCAGTTGTTAGCTTTGTTCCAACAGTACATTGAATTTCGACTGCAAATAAACTAAGCTAGTAGTTTGTATTCTAGTGAAGCAATGCGGATTCTGTGAGTCTCATTTCGTGCAGATTCTTTATTAAAGATGCTAGATTCTACCAAAAGATAAATTGTTAACCAAATGTCTCAAATAAAGTAGATCTTGTAAAATGATGGAATACAAAAAGAACCTTCGTAGAGACACATAATACATTTTTATAGTTTTTATAAAAATTGTAGGAATACAAGGATATTTTTGTATTTTATGTAAATTGATTTTTTTTTATTCACAGAACAAATTGTTAACTAAATGTGCAATTTTAAAAAGAAAAATATCCTAATGATGTCGTCCTTATTCATTACAACCATTTTCTGGAAGGCGCCTAACAGAAATAATATCTGTCCAGAGAGCGACTCTTGATAAAAAAGGAATTCGTACCCTTAAAATATATTATATTCTAGACATTTTGGAACCTATAAATTGAGTAATAAAAATAGTCCCATATCCTTTCAGGTCAGGCAAGAATCCAACGGCGTAAATGATAAATTCGAAAAGAGAGTTATTACTTTGACACGTTTGTAAGATAAAATTCGAGAAAAAATTGACTTGTTGCACCACAAAATTCAATGTGCTTTACTTGAATAGCACTTAAGTGTAACCACAGGAACACAATCCGATTAAAAATAAAAGCACCACCTTTAACATTATACATTTTTCAGTCTTGTTGCATTAAATTTAAATTAACAGGTGTTTTATGTAAATTAGCATAAGCTATGAGTTGGTGGTATAATTAAAAGCAAAACTCATTTCCCCAATTAGCGAATATTTCACGGCGTAAACATATTTTAAGAGATATTTAAGCGATTTGTGCAGATTGCAGAAAAAAAGATCATTAATTATTACATTTCACATGCTACGTGCCTATTGCCGAGGCCGAAAGTCTCTTTACATTTGCCATCTATTTAAATGATTCCCGTCAACGTACGTACTTATTCCCTGAGCGCAGACTTTTTAATTACGGTGTACGCTTTTTTATGAATACCGAGGACCATGTTTTTTTAATTCGTTTTATATTTAGGTATGTCAAGCTTTTACATCTTCATTAGGAGAAATCGTAGGGAAGAAAATGGGAAATGTAATTTAAAATACATTATCTAAGCAATGTGATAAGATCACTATCTTACGAACAAGCAGGGAACGCAATTGTAAAAAATATCAAAAATAAGAGGCTACAATTAACCTACAAAATTGTTCGCTAAAATAAATCAGTTAGCAATCTAATTAGAAAACATAAATTTGAAAAGCTTGTTATTGTGTTACAATATTTTAGGATATTAGTGCGGAAAATCTCAAATGGCCCTGTAATGTGTAATAATTGGAAAATTTCGTGATGATAATAACCATCAACGAGAATGTATTTACAGAATATTCGACATCCATATTACGTGATTTATATTACAAATTCTATTATGTTCCCCGGCGAGCTGCTCAACATTTTATCTATTCTCCAGTAGCTTATTGAATAAGGTTCCTATATGTATTGCTGATATTCAACATATTCTCGATACTTTTTCCGGTAATCATTTTATGCTTTGCCGATTTTTTGCTTTTTCATTAGTGTAACAAGAAAACTTTTCTTGGATTTGCCCTCAATACTTGATTGTTGAGTAAAATGGCATTATTAAAAAATATATATACCTATATAAAATGAATTGAAATCGCAAAATATACTCGTATATTTTTTGAAATATTTTCTAACAAAATAAACCGATATTAACCTAATTAAAGCTATTGTTGGTACTGCTTTAAAAATTCCATAAAATTATTCAAAGGTAGGAAATTGGATAAATGCCGAGAGGTCATCTGCATCGACTTTTCGCTCTAAAAATAGATAAATCTATTATTTTTATTGATAATCCAACCCAGCCTTTGGATTTGATTCAGTTAGAGTACGAAAATTATTCATATTTTTCCATTAAAATTTTAATTGATTATGATTTTATATTTAAGGAATTATAATATCTAGGTAAAAAAATTTAGTTTCGTATTAAGAAAAAAATATATTTGCTATATGTAAAATTATAATGCAAGCATCAAGCATTTAAATTAGAAAGTACTTACCAATAGATTATAAAATTTTTGATTACCTATACATAATTAGAGATTGTTAATAAAAATAATAAATTATTAATGACCTTAGAAAGCTAATTGGAAAAAGCAATATAAACTACAATGTTGATTAAATGTGAATAAGTGAATGGTAAGGGCCGTATTTAATTCGTAATTTTAATAAAGCTTCTCTACGTTGCAAGCCGCTATTCTTAGAATAAATTATATTTCGTAATAAATTGCCATTCCTTGTCTAGATTCGTGCATAGTAAAATAAAATCGAAACAAAATATTTGAAAATTGGGTGTTAATGTTCAAGAATTGTATGCTCAAGGATTTCGCTCCTACAACTTACCGCCTAAAGGGAAAAACTGGGAAAATATCTGTTTAAAAGACTCTTCATCGACCATACCAGTTGGACATTCCTGTAAAAAAATTTTTCTTATACATATTTCAGTTTCAACCTTGCCAGTGAATCTTCTCTAAAAACCCGATTCAAATATCACAATTTCCACATTTCTCATTTTTCCATCCCGATTCCTTCTGCAATTTGGAATTCGATTTATTTATTGTGGTTTATTAGACACTTTACAAGTATTCTCTTCTGAACTCTGGTCGCTTTCATGTAATACTAATTTCCTTGATCCTTTTCTTAATACCGTATGCATTATTTTAATAACTTTTTTCTCAGGAATGATGGAATTTATAATCCGATTAATATTTTATAGTTTTTATTGTACTTTATTCGTGCTCGTACACTCTTTTTAGTTTTCCCTTTGTGAACGCACTTACTTTGGTTCTTTGAGTCTTTAAGTACTTGCTTCATATTTCATTAGCTATTTATATTGACATAGGGATGTATTATCTCCAATTTTAGTATTCCCAACCATTTCAAATATCCGAACCATTTATCATATTTTATTAAAATAATGTGTAGCATATACACACATTTATTGCATTATTATCCATCCGTTGTGTTTGCTCTTTTGTGGATATAGTTCAAAACGTTTTACTGCCAATTTTATTCGTTACGTGCCAAAAATGTGAACAAAAGAGACTTTTTTAATATCGCAAATGCGACGTTTTCCGCTTCGTTAAATTAATATCGAATAGTTTATTAATCAGTGCTTTAATTAGTATAATTAAATTGTTTATTATTTCACTTTATCCCAAAATTGTCAACTAAAAAGATGTTTATAGTTGACTACATTTTTAAAAAATCCTAAGCGTTCTTCTATGATCCAAACTTGTGGCAATATTTATTTACACTTGGTTGAACTGGTCTGTTCATGTTACAAATAATGTTTCGCTAAATCATTTGTGATGGATTTTCATTTAACTTCGCTAAAGAAGTTTCTCTCGAAAAAATATAGAAAATATTATACACAAAACGGAAGAGAAATCTAATTAAGAAAAGCAACCCAAATAAAAAAAATTGCCATCTGAGAATATATGTAAGAAGAAAAGGTAAACGGTGTCTGGATATTGCATTTTTTATATAACCCAGCGTAGAAAATTGAACTTGTACTAAAAGAAATTTATGCGTTAAGAACTGTAAAAAAATGTACCGATCCATTCAATATTCGAGAACAAATTGAACGTAAGCATCAGGTGAATGGGTTTTGATTGGAATACAATGGTCATTTGAAAATCAGGAAACCGATCAAATAGTACAAAATCGATATATTAGTCGGAAATGTCGGATGTTGTGTACAGTTCTTCCAAAATTCACTTCCTTTACCGCAAAATCAGAATTACCGCAGAGACCCCACAAACTTTGACTTAACGTAGAATTATATTAGATTTGTAGTTAACCAAGTATGAAATAGCATTTTAAAAAGGATGCCATTCGCATATTACTAGGTTCACCTAACCTAAACTTTTTCTAAAAGTGAAACTGCAAGAGACATGTAATATCGCATCAAATTTAAATGCATATAATAACGAGATATCGTTTTATTTTCAACGTTCAATCTTCGTAAAATCTGGCTCCTTGCATACTTAAACAATAATTAAATAATAAGGCAATACTAACCTGTTTGAAACCTCTGTACATCAGTTGAATTTCTTTGCGGGAAAATTTTGTCTTTGAAGCTAGTTTGTGCAATTCTTCCGGTCTATAACGAGCAATGTGGAAAGTGAATTCCTCGTTTTCATCATCTGCAAAGAAAAGGACGAAATGAGATTTCTGAGGAATTGATTGAAATTAATTTCCTCTTATTTGCCGTCAAAATGTATGTAGGTATACCTAGAGATAAAGCATGAAGGAATTCTTCGTTGAAAATTTTAACATAACTTCACGTTAATCAATTTTTATTGCATTATTACCCTGTTTTTCGCATTGTTGCCTTGTTACCTTTTCGCTTGTTCGTTGCATTATTCCCTTTTGTATTCGCTAAATGTATTTTAAAGATCATTTTTTTGTTCAATAATTCATTGAATGAGTCTTATAATTTTATCCTTGCACGTTATATGTATATGGTTCACTTTTCCTTAATATATTATTGCAGATATTTATTTAGATATTTATTTAGAACGAATATTTTCACAAAATTTTCACTAAATTTAATGTATAATACTATGTTCGTCATGTCGTGATCGCGTTATATCGGAAATATCGGATAAAATTCTTTTGGCAATGGTTGTGTTTAAATAAACGAACATTGGAATTTCATTTTTGTGGATCGCATTTACAGTAAATGCCATTGAAAAGCGGTCCTTATTCGGCTTATTCCCTATTGATTTCTCAGAAAACCATCATCTCATTCTTTCTGATTGTAGAAATGTCAAAGAGGTCAGTTCGCCACATGAATAGTCCCGTTGGACCTATAGGAAGTGAAACTTATATTTTTTCATTCCGGAGTTATCCCCAAGGGACTGTTCTGACAACATTGGATGTAGGTGTCTTATAATTTTTCTTAGGTGCGAAAATACATTCAATTTTCACGTAGTATCGCTGGAATATTTTGCGTGGAAAATCGCTTGTTATATTGTACATTTCTTAATCATTCTGACAACAACTATAAAAAGGAATTTCCCTTTAAAACGAATTATTTTCCAAATAGAGAGATATTTTCGGTTGCGGATGTTAGGTATAACTTCCGGGCAACATTTATCTCTGAACGTAGTTTGCTGTTTCTACGACCACAACCAGTTATCTGAAGGTTATTTGGTAATTACAAAATTCTCACTGCAATGGTTAAGTTAATGATGTGTGATTAATTTTCTCTTCCATTTCCGTAAGCTTTTTTGTTATTATATAGACCAAAGTTATATCGATTGACTATTAATCTTAATAAAACTAAGATACCAAATACCTGATACAACTACCATGTTTTAACATAACTAAATTTATACTTTGAGTTCATAAGTAGTAGGTACCTACTTTTATTATATTATTTCTATAAATTACACTTTTTTCCGCACATCACATACTTAGAAAAACAAAAATAAGAAACATAATACGGGTAATAAGTGTAAGGATTCGAACATCAGTATCCTCTTAACAAATAGAAAGTTACATAAAAATATTTCTGCAGTTGTTCGGATAATACAAAGTATTTATATGTACCTAATGTTATAATGAAGTTTTAATGAGCTTGAGTAAATCTTTCGAATAAGTTTGGCTTATTAAAAATTTATAACGATGTATCTTTTTCATTCCTGATATTGATGAATTGTAGTAAGAAACGAGTTTTTATACGGACCAATTTTCTCAGTTTTATTCTGAAAATATGGAATTCGGAAATAATTTTCCTTAGATTATATTAGTCATTTATCATCCTGATCTGACATATTTATCGGAATGTGAGGTTTTAGACGATGGATGATTTTATATTTACCACGAATGTTTTGGAAATACGCTATTACCAATTCTACAAGAATGAAATTTCTCTATTTTTAAGATAATAAACACTTTTACTTGCTATTATAAGCTTCAAATGCTATTAATAGCTATGCTGCATTTACCTATCATTATTTAAAATTTTGGTATTACCTATCTTAGAAAATTGTTCAAATGCTATTCATAGATTCAGAAGGTATTATTCATAGATTTACATATTAGCTGGTAGGTTTATAGGCTAATGCATAGGATAAAATTAGAAAAGATTAGGAACAAAATCTAAATTAAAAATCAATCACATGAGAGAATAGGAAGACAATTAAATACGGATAATTATCAAAAAGACCATTAGGAACGTGATAAGGGCATCTAAATAATTAGATTATAAATCAAGGAAGAGAAATGTTCTGTTGAAGCAAGGTGAATGCTGAATATTAAATTTTAATGAATTGGTCAGAAGTACTAATTCACCTGGGAAAGCTGAAATAAGCTAGGGTAAAAATCTCAATCCCTTTTGTTATAAATAATTTTAAGAGTTGTTTTTTTCATTAGAATTTATCTCTTCGACAAACCTAATTTTAGGGACTTTTTCTCGTTATTTTTTATCAATTTCTACATAAAGCAAAGCCGTTTATAAAGAAATGAGTTCCGGTTGAATTGAATTTCTAAATATCGCTACATTAAGTGGTATGATTAAAAGGAGTATTTGCTTGAACTTCAGGTAAATGCTTAATTTCGTAGTTTTCACTTCAAAAAATTATAGCATTTACTCCACATAATTCTTAATTCTTAAAGTTAGACTAATGTAAGTACTAGGAGCAATTACTTCATACTTTATTTACTTCGATATACAGAAGTTAATTCTACAGAAATTACTAATGTTGTCAAGTATTTCCTCCATTTCGGAGTATTTGGTGTAGTTTTTAAGAATCTGATCATAGAGTAACTTCTTTTCAAGTACGTCACCTAAAAAGGTGTTAAAATTGGCATTTTTTGTGAATTATGGTAGGAAAGGCATGGAAATATGTGAACGTAGAACATCTGGAGAGGCACAATTTAGAAAATTATTTCGGAAAGTCAATTATTTTAGGTAACTTTCTACTATCAAAAGCTATGCGAAAGAATTGTGTCGAAGAAAAATGTTTGGATTTCTTTTCCATAATAAAACCAAAACGTTACGATGAAGAATATTTCAACCGCAAAGGATTTTGTAGTATTAATGTGCAGGCTACATGCAGTTCTAAAGAAATATACACGTCTGTGAATGCATCATGGCTAGGAAGCGTCTTCGTATTAGTCTAGTATTTACTTAGTTTATACTTTTCCAAAGTAAACACTTCCCATCGAAGAATTTACTTCATGTAAAAGATTATTCTCCAC
Organism: Phyllotreta striolata; assembly: GCA_918026865.1. Taxonomy (NCBI): domain Eukaryota; kingdom Metazoa; phylum Arthropoda; class Insecta; order Coleoptera; family Chrysomelidae; genus Phyllotreta; species Phyllotreta striolata. Next base: position 2,778,269 of record OU900103.1, read on the forward strand.
AAATTACTAGGAAGTAGAAACTCTTACTTGAAGAACAAGCAAATACTCCTTTTAATCATACCACTCATATTAATTGAAATTATTTGAAGCACATGGAAATTTAAACCTACATAAATACCGCTCCAAAAATTTTGTGTGCAATTCCACCACAAACTTCTGCAGCTTATAAAGCAAATAAGACGAGAAATTCTAGTAAGTTGAGAACAAAAACTTCTGATAACAAACAGAAAAATAAAGTTTATAATACTTACACAGTTCGGCTAAGTTTGTCTTAACTTTGATCATAAGGATTTTTTACACAATAAAAAACAACCACATTTGAACAAGCAGAAATAGTATTTTCATCACATCAGAGATAACAAGAATTTAAAAACATAAGTTATTAAAGTTACACGTGTAAATAAATATTGGGAAGGGACAAAAATTAAGGATCTATAGAAGTTGTATGTCCAGATTTCATAATTGCGGACAAACAAAACATTATCCATCATTTTAGTCAGAGGAATTTTTTGTAGTAGCAGAGTTGAAGATATGAAAAGCAGACTATTTATTAATATTATTCATTCTACCTTTAACCTTCCGACCGTATACGGGTTTTTTTGTTTGGTCTTTTATAATTCATTTCTATTAGACCCAAGGGACTTAATTTTTTGGGAGTTATGATATCCTTCATAAATTATCCCTGTCCCTTTTTTTGCATAGGCACATCTAATTTGGAAATGGAGTTTATCTATTGTAATATGTCAATACCAACAACAATATAAAAATTAAGTTAAAATGTTTAAAATTATTAAAAACATGATAATATTCAATATACTGCGGAATAATTTGACAGCATATTCGTATGGCAATTGAAAATAAAAAACGAATTGTGAAACGTCATTTGCAAATTTGGGAGGGTAAAATTTACAGTCTCCAATTATAACCAAAGCACATTTTGTTCGCTGAAGGGTTTTTAAGGGTTGAAATTAAAAGGGAAATTCTACGTGAACGAAATACCAAACTGCCTCATCTGCCTCCGACAACGTGCGATACTTTAAAGCTTTCAAATCCCCTTCAGTGTTATTTCCTGACTTATATTTCACCTAATAGCATAATATTATGGTTTTAAAAAGTGATACGTATGAAACGATTGTGTTTGAAAGCTCTGATTTCAGTAAAACCCCAAAGAGATGCGATGTCTAAGCATTACGTATTTTAAAAAAATCGTTGGACCGTGAAATATTATTATTATCAAACGAAGAATTTTGTTAAACTCTTTACGTATTTATTTTCCTTTATATTTATCGTAAAAGTTTTATTCATGAATAAACGTTTCTTCCTCGTAGGAGACGTGTCTGAATTTGAAAAATTAGCCAAGACCCCCCTGTTTTTATGATGCGCTTGTGGCGGAGCTACGATAAAAAATTGTTGGCAAGTAATCTCAATAAAATACAATGCGACAGAAACGTATGAAAAGTTGAAAAGTTACATTTGAGTTTTCAGTCAAGCATAGAAAGAGAAAAGTGGTCGAATTCACGCTTCGGGTGTTTTTCATGAGTTTGCGATGCGACAGAGGAAAGTGATTTACTTAAAAAAACAAATCGTAAATAGGAAGCAATATCACGTTTGTGTATTCATTGTATACATCGTCTACACTTGTCCTCTAGTATACCTACCTACACTACATTTGTTTACTTTCACTTGAATTATTCTGTAATATTCCAATATGTTTCAAATATATTTCATATTTTCATATACATACATATGTATGTATGTATGTACTTCAAATGATCCGTTTATGATTGAAATATCGAAATACATTATAGCACGAAGTTTTTATTAAAATTTATTCTAGAATCATTGTAATAATTTCGTTATACGAGTAGATACTCCATAGTATTTAATGGAATTCGAAAAGCCCTTATACAATCATTACATTTTTTGTATAAAATATATTTATTTAATAATTTTAACATTAGTGTTATTATTATATTTTTAAATCGTAATTTTGGCACATTTCAAAATGTTTGCCAATTTTCATCAAGCACATTTTTAGTAATTTGTAAAATGTATGAACTCGACTCGTTTTACAGAACATCTCCTCCGTCAATAACATTTTCGTTATCAGGTAGGTACTTAATTATTCTGTTGAATTGGATTTTGAGTTTTAGGCATTGTATTTATAAACAAAATGATTGCCTAATTTGAATTATTTACACAAACAACCTGCACTTTTGCATTCATATTAGTTAATTTGCATATATTCAAAAATGAACGATCATTTTGGAGGTATTCATTGGTGTATATTATACGAGTATTTTGTATTGTTGTTTACCGTTTGTTTGCAATTCGTAGTAACCGAGCAAATGAATTGTTTATCAACAGCAGAAAGCTATTTAACCATAATTGAATAAGCGATATAAAAAAGGCGTTATGAAATCTTTCACCTAAATGTAGCAAATTCATGGAAATTTTACTGCGATTGTCTGATTTTGCTGAAATAAATTACAAAATTTTTAAATTCTATTTCCCATGTTACATAAATTATTTCCGTTTATCTGAAGGCGGCGTGTAATAAAATTGGCGCCAAGAATATAATTTTTCTATGGAAATATTTGATACATTAACCCAAATAACATTCCTTAATGCACTTTAAATCTGGTTAATGGGTGGAATGATTTCATATTTTGACTCGACTAAAGTAAGGCCTTGGCGAATTATTTTCAAGGAGCTTTTTTGAATACCATATTCGCTAATATCTCTCGTAGTGGAATGTCAAATAAAATTTTAGCAAAATAACAACATGCCGACGGCCAATTTAAAATATCAGGAAAGCATAAAAATCGCTTCCCTTATTGAAAACTGGATTGACAAAGGTGTATCGAAGAATTTCGTGTGTTGTGTTATGTCTTCTCATCATTGTACACAAGTAAACAGGTTTTTACTAGACTCACTCACACGAAAATGTTTGCTTTATAAGGTCGATTTTTGAAAAAAAGCTTAACGCCGGAACGTGAGCATCTAAATTCGAATTTTATGCCAATTATAAAATTTAAAAAACCTTCAATAGAACGTAAAGTATATATGTATGTATTTTCGATGTTCCATAAATTTCCAGTTTGATAAAAATTTATGCAGACTCGCCTGGGCCTGAATTGTTTTGCTGTTTGTCCGCATTGGCTTCGTTTTAAGTCATGCCTTTACGGGTAATTAATGGATAAGCATCGCTGCTGTAACGTCAACGTTTATTTGAAGTTTATATGGCTTTATAGCTGGTTTATGACGCAGAAGGTCAACAAAGTGCCTCAATTTAATTCCGAACTGTTCATATGCAATTTTTTCCACACTTTTTAAACTACATTATCATCAATAACAACTCCTAGATATAGGATACCGTTGTGATCGAGATAGTGTAGTTTAGATATAGGATGTCAAACAACGTCCAGTAAATTTTGGGGTGAAACACGAGTCCAGTAATAATTTGTAGGATCCTGTAATGCCGAAGCTGTAGATACATTCTAGAATTAATTATTCTTTCTTTTACGTCATTTATGTGGAATGATAAAATATACCTAAGTTAATAATTTTATGATTCAATGTTTTTTAACGAGTTAATGTGTGAACAAATTGATAACCTTAGGTCCTTCTGCTCGCTTTTAACTTTCGCTTTCGGTTTGGCTCTGATTAATATTTTGGCCTGAAAACCAGTGCCCGGAAGCAAATTGGAACTGCGAGAAACGTAATTAAAAGGTAAACATCCTCTTTTTGAATGCCTTTAAAATAAAATTGCATGCTCATATGTATGAATTCAGTACCTAAGGCATAAAACATTATTGTTGAAAGTAATTTTTGAACTTGAACGATTTCTCATTTAAATTTATACCCGAATAAAATTTCAATTTTATGACAAAAGGGATAACATTGAAAAGAGAATCATTAAAAGAACTCTGCTTTGAGTTGCTAATGGAAATGCTTCTGTTTATTTTATACTTCGGATATTATTTAATGAATCCAATATTTTGATTCTTTTCAATTTTAAGACTAATATGGTCAAAAGGTAACCGGCATTAATGTAATTAAAAGGTAATGGGCTTTAACAAACAAGTCGTTTTTAGACATCAATAAAATTAATTCTCAATTTGATATTGTAAATTTAATATCTGAAGATCTAAGTCAATAGGATAAAATTTAAAAAAATAATTAACAGTTAGTAAAAATTAAATTAAATTTTGTTTTTTACCTTACAAAATGGTAATGAATAATATTCTTAAAATTTGTTTCAAATGAATAGGTTTCTGTGCGGTCCTTTGGAGCCGTGCGAACCAAGGATTTCCTACGGAGCATTTCTGAATCGCAAGTTTCTAAATGGATTTCCTCTGATTTAGGATAATTATACCAAAATTACCGAAATTCGATATAAATATACTTGATGTCGTTTCAAAGTTGTAATAAAGGATTAAGAAAATCGGCGGCTTTTGTGAGAAAATTTCGAATAAATAACTGGATTAAATCCGTTCATTCAAAATTTCAGTTGGTTTAAAAACTGCTTTGCCAAATTTATAATTAACCTACTACTCGAAGACAAAATTCAATAGAAATTCTCGATTTAATAGACATTTAAAATTGTGATTAAGTGACGGAGAGCCATTATTAATAACATGAAAGTATCTTTCCCAAAGATGGTTGGATTTTCCATATTAATTTTCGTACCGCATTTCCTACCCAGTAGTTGGTAGCATTGACAAAGTGCAGTGGCAGCTTGTTTAGAAACTTTGCAAACTATGAGAAAGTTTTACTCTTCAATTACAATGAAACGACTTTTTTGACAAATAGAGTTGAGTATTTTTTTTATTAAAATTTAAAAGAAAAAAATTAAGTTAACAGCGCATTATCTGGAACAAAATTCAATAGGTAATTTAGTACTTGCATATAATAATGTATTTAGTGAGAACTTGTAAAGAATTAAACAAAAGCTTCTTATGAGATAAATCAACACATTACTTTTTCCGCTTTTGGTGTATATTACAATTTCTCTTTATGCCGTAAATAACTGAAATACCGGAATATTTAACATACTTTAAATTTACTGGTGTCAACAGCAAACAAAGTGTTGAATTTACAGTTAAGGTCTCGAATGTTTGAAAATTCGTTATTTCATGAAATTCTCTTTATATTTTCTCATTTGCTGAGTAAAATTGTAAAATGTTCCGCCCTTTGCGAAGAATTATGACAACGCAATGTTGAGAATTCAAAACGGAGAATTTGAAATTCTTCTATTTTTTACACCAGTTGCATAAATTATGAATTAGTTCCTCTGTTTTGGAACTCAATGCCCGTAAATTTTACCCGGAATATTCGAATTCGTAAATTTTGTACAACACGAACAGATTTTCTTGAATTATCTAGAACTTGTAATCGACAACTGATAAATTTTAATTTTGGATTCGTTTAGATACAAATCAATTTAAGAAGAAGCAAATAATGATTATATTTGAAGTCGGCGAAAATAAATTGCTTTCCGGAATCGACGATTTTACAGTTCTGTTAGACTATTTATTTCGCTTCTCAATTAACAGATCTCGAATAGAACATTTAGCCTATTGTTAGAAAAGACAGACAAAATAATTAATGGAACTTTGATGGAATTTGAACTCGAGTAACGGGAGTACAAAATCCTATCGGGACGTTCATTAAGAGTTAAATAGAATTGTGAAGAAAATATCCTACCTATTGTATGGAATATTCCATATGCTAGTCAAATTTATTTTTAAAAATAAAATAAATCGATGTTTTATGAATATTTCCTTATAAATTTTAAGAAACAAATAACGCTCGCGAGCACGAAAAAATAATTGTCTCAAAACCATTAACGTGAAAGCACTCTGATTCCCTGCCATTAACGATTAAACGTTAAGCTTCGCTTTCGCCCCGAAGCCTAAGGACGAGCCATCGACGAATACCCCTTTTACTTTATTACAATTCGAATACACGGTTCCAATACCTATGGATTTTCTGTGGAATACAATACCTATCAATATTTGTCTCATTTAGCTCTTCCATAAATTAAGAACCAATTTTAAACGAAGTGTTTTTCAAATTAAGTAGACCTCACGTTCCGGCTCTTATAAAATTCGTTCCTTTAACCAATAGCGATTAATGTTCCATACTTCGCGGAGATTAATTTTTATACTGGTTTTGCATTTGAATTACCAATTATTTGAGTAAAATTTTTTAAGAATACTGCTGATACGGCGGTCAAGGTGGTGAAATAAAATCCATCTGCAGCTGATTTAATTTCCATTTAGTAACTCAATACACAATTCGATTGAAAGATTTCTTTAGAAATCTCTTAAAAACCGAAATTAATTACCTAGCGCAAGGCCTTTTGCGAAAATGGGAAAGGAAGCAATCGATCAATTGTTTAAGATAGCAAAGCAGAGGCCAGCTCTAAATCTGAAAGATTCGAAATTCCGATGGTTCGTTTGTGAAGAGAATTTTTTATATCAGAGTAGATCCAGCCATTAATCAAACGCAGGCTTTTTTTGGATTAGTTAGATTAGAGTCTCTCATAACAGCCCATTAGTGGTTCAACTACGTGAAATTTTTGACCATTTTTTTCCAGAATACATCTATATTTAGTTGTTTATGAAATAAATGTAACAATAAAAATTCAATTGAACTGTCACAACAAAGTTGGAATACTTTACTTGTGTTATTGCACTGTATTTGAGACGAAATCAATTTGACTTTTATTATTGGAAAGTTTGAAAACTTTTGTGACAAAAGATGATTCGCATTCAATTTTGGCGTTCTCTTTTCTACAAATGTTACTGGATATTATTAATGTATTATAAAACCTCAAACTTCAAAATATTAATATAAATTATAAAATTTGAAAATATTACTATAATTGTCATTTTTGAAAAATATGTCTAAATGCACTAATTTTATAAATATTATTTATAAAATTTAAATGTTTATATTATAAACAATAAGAGAGATAAAATCGTATAGGATGCTAAGTGAAAATCTACTTATTAAATTAAGATGTGATAATTTTTCAGTTAAATTTTGTTTCAATTCACAGCAACTTTTACTATTGGGTATATCGATTGATTGTACTTCTATAGGGACTAAAATTTTATTACAGGAAAACTTTACATAATTCTTGAAGGAAAAGGTTTCAAGTTCGGAAATTGCTTCTTTTCTAGTGTTTCTATATCAGAAAAGTGGGAAACAAACAGAAAAGTTTGCCTTTGGACATAAATATGAAGAGCCCTAGAAAATACAGTCATGGACGAGTGAGTAGGCAAGGAGTAGGTTCAGAATAATATGAGCTTTTAAATTTTTTTTCTTTTACACAACCAAACTTCAAAGATGCCGCATTATATTTAAATTTCTTTTGTATATCTACATTATTGATATGCCAAATAGCGTATACATCCTTAAAATGTTACGAGAAAATTAATAAAAATAAAGGTTCTATCTTCGTATTTTATAAAACGCTCTTCTATTTCTATTCCCATGTTACTTTTTCGCTTTTTATGACGTCTTAAAACCGTTTCGAATGCGAGTTTACATACACCTTAATAATTCACGTTCAAAGAGATCGTAAAATTTGTGATATATTATTTGTTCACTACTCTGACGCTTATAGAATCGCAACTATAATAAATGAATATAATTCGAAACATTATTGTCAAATGTACTAAATGTTGCATTTTTGAATTCAACAATGTAATAATAAGAGCCAAGAGAGTTGACATTCGCTAGCTAGAGACTTAAAACGAGAGGTAGTTTTAATTAAAATTTAAAATGTAGGTAGGTATATTAAATAGATGAAATCTAATAAAATTCTTGATTCAACAAGCGGCACGAATTGCTGTTGAGTTCCTTTTTATATATTTTTATTTCTATTTCAATTAAAATAAAATAATTTAAACATTTTCAATATGTCCTAATTTTAATGGCTCAAAACACCGTAATAGAATTGAGGGTGAAATTTCTTTCGGTTTTAAATTTTTTTCGAATTTTACTGTGGAACTGATACACCTTACAACGCGTTTCCCCGCATCTAACTTTTATTCCACGAATGATTTATACTGCACGTTAACATGTGATTCAGAGACGAATTCAAATTTCGTGTTGTGGCAAAAGTCACTCACTAGCCGTTTATTTTGATTTGTATATGACAGAAATTGATTCGAACCAGCAGCGCCGCATTCCCGACCGGCGCGAATTGTATCAGGCGATATTTTTCAACGGTTCACCGTCGAATTGGTTATGGAAAGTGTTTCTAAGCCGATTGCCGCGAATAAATAATCAGTAACTCTAATCTTTGGCTTGCATTGTGCGATGCCTCAACGTCGCCGCATAAATCTGATAATACACATTTGGAAATTCTGAACGCGTTTCATTCCGGTTTTTAAGGAAAATAAAAAAATAGCTTCATCTCATTGGAAGTTTGATCAGCAGCTTTTTAAACAATATAACATCAGTATTTGAATTTTAAACTGTTGCAAAACGTATCGATTGTATCGAAACGTACACCCATAATTTAAGGGCTAAGTTTTAAATCATAAATATTCGATACGGCTTTTTGTTTCGAAAGTCGTTACGTCCATAAGAAAGTATGTAATTAGACGGCAGTATGATATACGATGTTGAAACTCAACGATACGGGCCGAAACTCTATTAAAACGTTAAAATCCGGAATAAAAACAATCGCGCAACGTTTTGTGCCGGAACCAAAATTAAATTTCGAACGCAACATACTTTTTATGATACGAAACAGGCGCTTTAAAATGCATTTAATCGGTGAATGTTATCCACAGTTTTGTACCGGATAAATGACTCGTATTACGTTGGTACATTCGGGAATATTGCACTCACAAAATATTTAAATTCGTTTATTTGTATCGGTATTATCCTACTTGGAAAAAGTTTTCTTTTTGCATTAGAATTGAAAGTAATTTTGATTTATTGAGAATATAGCAATGAAACTGCAACCACAAAGATTTGAAACTCGGCAAGGAATCAATATTTAGGGTTCGAACGTAATCTTTTGTTAACGATAAGCCATTACCATTTAATAGAAGCATATTTAAAAGTAAAAGCAGCAATAATGTTATGGTAGCAATTATAGGTACATAAAAGAAGCTCACACTTACTTTGACCTTTTCGCCCAAATTTCAAACGACAGACATAGAAAAAGAAATAGAAAAATTAAATAAAAACCATACTACAAAAGTATTGTAGAAATATAAGACAAATAATCAGATTATTTAAGTGCTTAGCTTTTAAGTAGATTCATTTAAACTAGTCTAAAAAACTTACATTGTAATAACACCTAAGAAAACTTGTAAAAAATCAATTAAATGAGCCCAACTGGCATGATAAACAATGCTTTACCATTGCAGAATTAAATTCTCTTATAATCGTCCCTATATAAAATGTTTGAGGAGGGAAGTAAGTAATAATTTACTAACAATTTTAGAGCTGACAGATAAAAATGACTCCCGTATCAGATTTACGAGATTTTTTTATAAATTCGTAGGTCTTGAAATTAATTTTATTCAGTTAAAATCCTTTGGAAATTAGGTTAATTATCATTTTTTAACGCTTTCAATCCGATTTACTTCCGGCTTATAACTGCACCCTACTTAACGAGCCGAAATAATTTTGGATGTTTTATAGTCCCTTTTTAATGGGTTCACCTTAATCAGAAGGAAAGTTTGTAATTACTTCAGAGTAAGGGCAACCGTAAAAATAATTATTTTGCGAATTATTTTTCAACAAATATAAGTTTATTGGAAATTGATTAATTTAAGCGGATTCTTTTGATTTCCATTCGAAGTTAGTTAGAAAACGAGGATTAAATTCTATATTTTCTTATTCAAGTTAATGCTCTTATAAAGCCATCTGATGTTTTTCTTTTCCCCATTAAGGGACATCATTGCAAGGAGGGAGGATCAAATGCGATTTCGATCTCTATTTGTCACTTACACACAAAGACACTTCAAGGTGAGAAGTATCCCTTTCATCTTTTGTCAGTTTTCCCCTAAATAATCGGATCCTATTTATTAGTCTTTGGCATAGTTCAGATGCATTAAGGAACATAATAGATTATTGTGGCAATGTAGAAATAAAAAGAATATATTTATTATAAATGGTTTTCAGTTTCGACATTTCCGAGTTGATAAAAAAATCATTAATTATGAAAGAATCTTATTGCCGCCATTTCCAGGTTAATACGTAAATTGTCATGAATTCTGCAATTATATGGGTGAAGATATCGATTGAATATCAGATCGGTTTTAAAATTTTATTTGTATTAATTGCAATTTTTGTAGTACAATGACGCATTGCAGATTGAAAAATAACTGCATATTTGAGCGTTTAATTGTTACGATACGATAACTATATAATACAGCAGATTAAATAATCTATAAAAACTTTACAGTAACACTTGCATAAACTCTCACTTAATTCATCTTTAACTATAATATCTACTAAAAGTTGTAATACCGCATAAATACTTTCGTAATTGCTAATTGCACGATTTGCATTGGATATTAATAATTCATAATAACTATATTCCCTGTACTCCCGCTGGTGAATAATAATTTTCCGATAAAGGTTATAATCATATTTTGCAGTTTTTGGGTAATAGTCTGGAACAGATTGGTTTCACACGCTGTAATAAAATTAATTTGTTATCATATGTAATTTACTGATTTTAAATTATGGCAAAAGATAAGAATAATGATAATTGTCTATTTAATTTTTTTTGTGCTTACAAGCTCTAATAAAAACGCTTCTTAGAAAAGCCCGAATTGTTGTGTGAAGTAGTATAGATATTTCAAAATGTCCGAAACAAAATGTAAAAATTACGGTTAATTTAGCAAACTTTTTCATTTGAAAACATTAAAATTCTGTTGCTTTTTCACTCCACTTCTGCAGTGTTGAATTACATAAATTTCGATAGCTTTTGCAAACAATAACATTCGAAATGTTTTGAATTTAATGTCTTCTGCATTTTAAAGGTGATAATGCAAGCTTATTATGGGTGTAGTGTGGTTGGGAGCACGTTAGCATTTAGAGTTAAATTAATTATTTAACCGTATTAATTTCGTTGGTGCAAATAAACCGCTTTAGTTATAATGCAAATACGTAACGCAAATTCAAATTGTAAGTACCTTCCACAAATTTTCACTTCAAATTTTGAAATAAACAGGCATAATAAATAAAGTAAATACAGTTTTAGTTTCAGCTTAAAATGATTTGAATGAACTAAAGTAAGTTTATTACAGCGTGATGATGCCTAATTCCTGGGATAACTTTATAATTGGACGCTTCACAGCTATGCGGTTTAGTGGAAAATTCTGTTCATGTAATCATATATTAACTAAATTTCTTTAAAAATTAGTACGTGTTAATAGTAAGTAAAGCAAAATCATCGTTAATTGTTTAATAAAATTGTCAGTTAAGAAACTATAGGCACTTATTAGCATATTTGAAGGATTACTAAAAGTTGAGGACATAATAATTGTTCCGGAGTCGGGACATATTATAGAGTATTGTTGTTGAACCAACAGTTGTTCGACTGTATTTCCTTTTATTTTTAATAAAAACGCTTTAAAAATCAACGCGTATAGCAAACAAACGAGAATAGAAAACGAGGAGCAGGAAACATTGATTCTCGGACCACTACTGGGATTAGATAAAGGACGAGGAGATAAAAGTCTAAAAAAAGTAAAGAGGATAGATTTTCTGCGACACGTTAGACTTTCATTTTCATTAAAGTACGAACACGAACTACGATAGAAAAAAAATCTATAAGGTAGGATTAACGGAATCAACTTATGTAGCCTTAGTTTTTGTTAGTTTTCTAATCTTTGTTTAGAGTTGAATACTTCCGAAAAGACCTCCGAAAAGACGTAAGATATAAAATTCAATTTGTTTCTTACTCGTAAATTAAATTTTAAACAATCAAATATACAAGTCTACCAGTCTGGATTTGGGTCTGGACCAGATTTTATTTTTTATCATTTCAGAGATGAATTTAATAAATTTCTGAAATAAACAGATCTTTATTAAAGTAAATTGCAATGAACATCTACGCTTACTATAATTGCGTTAGTGAGACATCCTATATAAGGCCTTCATTCGCAAGGAAGAAATAGAATGGCGATAAATTCAGTTATGTACCCTAATTCAGCTCGTTTCCAACCTCTGAAACAGTCCGACCTTAGGTTAGTTATTTGGAAGTTAATAAAATATGGCTAGGCCTCTGAGTAGCTACATATTGACGATTTGTGATGCAGTAAAAGAATAGCGGAGATTTCGCTTTACTTCAAAGAAAAAACGAAAAGGAAATTTATGTTTCGCTTCAGAAGAAATAAGCTGTTTAAAATGTATTAACAACGACTGAGCATAAAGCAAGCGTTTTTAATGATTAAATATCAAAAGCGAATAAAATCTATCAAAAAAATATTTTTTTGGGATTTTTACAAAAAGCCTTTGATACCTAATACTGTAAGTTTGAAAATATAAAAAAGTGCATCGATGTTCAGCCTTTTTACCTCATTTTTCACATCATCTCAGGTTTCATCATATTATGTTATATGACTGCAATCCGTTCAAATTAAAGAGGATATTTCGCAGACACATCGGGATTTGGTAATTAAAAGGGACTTTTTACCAATCATTTTTTTATTTCTATATTTAGAAGTATTGACGATTTTGAAAACACAGCTTTTAGCTTTTACTCTAATAATGCTGCCAATGAAAAAGAGGTCTTCTGGTTTTGTGACCTTCCAATGCTTTTATAGCTATATAACGCCAAAAAATAGCCCTAGATTGAGACAATTAATCATATTTTTTCTGCAAGAGCTGTAGAAGTCTATTTCAGAAATATCGAGAGTAGAAAAGGAATTACATTCTAAACACAAATAAACGTATTGTTCTTAGAAATCCAGTTAATTAATTTTAAATATTAAATCTCTGTGTGTGATATTAGTGAAATTAGTTTTTTAATCATCTGGGACAGCTGGCATTTTCTGCTAACTACAGCTTGGAAATGCTACTGGGATATGCCGTTTCACATCGTTAATTCTCAAGGGCAATTCTGAGACAAAAAAGAGATGGCCGATTGGGATTTGGATCCGAAAAGTTGCTCGACAATACGGCGACACAAAATATTAAAAATTAAATAAAGACCCCCAAAAAACTCTGTATTGCCTTTAACCAGAAATGAATTTCCTTCTAAGCGGAATATTTAGGACAGAAACAATCACAGGCTTTTATTGTATAGATAAAACATTTTTAAAACGTACATTCTAAAGCCTATATCTTTGTATAACTATTTTTAAATTAAACTTCTAAATTTCGATACTCCTAATCCCATTGATTAAATTATTAAATATTCCTATTAATATAAACTTTGAAGGTGGCGAAAAGTTTCAACGAAATTTGAGTTCCTTCCAGTAAATTACCTAAATTTGTGTTGAGTATATACTTCATCATCATTCCTTGAAATATATTTTCTTTATGACGTCCTATTCCGAGACATAACTTTCTGCCGATATTACAGGATCGAGGAGTTAACACACCATTACGTATTACATCAACACACATGCGGATGATAGATGATTTTCAGGGGTCAAGTGGAACGGTAAAATTTTCACCCCAACTGCATTTTCATTTTTATTTCGACCCGGCATGTATCATAAATATATTCACAGGATATTATGACACGAAAATCGCATTTCCTTTACGCCAAATTTGCAAGATAAATTCTCATTTGAAATACAAAATTTCAGGCTTTTTTAGTCACACTAAAAAAATACTATTTCATTCAATCAAGTGAACCTACAAATAATGATTATACGTTTTATTAATTAGCAAGTAGATTTAATTGTTTAAATATTTATTATAATTTATTTAATTTTGTTCGTATAAAATTTGTCTTTTTCTTTTTGAAAACTGAAATATAATACTTCGAAATTAATTTTTCGCCTTTTCCATCCAGTTTACAGTTTCTTTATGAAAGACACTTTATTTGGAAAATTGGAAGGAAAATCTTCGTGAAAATACAATATCTACTTGATTATGCATGACAGGCAATTAAAGGGAGTTCTTTTCAAACTCTAATTAACTCGTCAATTAATCTTCCACAGATAAGGAGCAAATGCAATCGATTTAATTAAAATATGTTAAGTACTATTCAATTTCGAACTACCGTTGTTATTACGGTATATTTTAAGGTGAACTATTAAATTATTACCTGATTATTGGAAAATAAAACAAAATTCCTTAAAATAACGCGCGTAACAAAGGAAAACCAATTATACAACTCTTTATTGCAGTTTTGTATATGGACTGAAGTTTTATGGGATTTCTCGCTGAACTTGATCCCAAACAACTTTTTCATATAATCTTCAAATGGAAAATTATTAGACACTTCCTTTTCCTTGATTGTCAAGAATTGAAATTGGCTTCGGGAAAATGTTTTATTTTTGCAAAATATTTTTAAACTCAGTTTGAACAGTCGAGAACAATTATTTCATTTGCCATAATGGATTCGTTTCAATTAACTTTAATTAAATCGAACAAACTTTAATTAATTTAAGATATCTACGAGTATTTAAAAAAAATCAATTTCAAGTACGTACAGATGTTTGAAAGCAAAAAGTTTTGAGCATTTTGTAATAGAAAGGAACCTTGAATATACAGATTTAGGGATAGAAATCGTGGGAATTATTATAAGGAATGTATTATAAGGAATACAAAGAACATCAATTTAGAACCGAAATCTTTGTACTGAAACTTTTGTGAGTTCCCTGTAAATTTTATTTATTTACTTTAGAACATCCTAAATGATAAATGGTGGGATATTATAAGCCTTGAAACAAATCCCTGAATAAATTGAAATATAAGTCGAGTAGGTCCTCTAATGGAGATTCTCCAACGAAAAAACGGAACGAGAAATAGAATCAAAGACGGAATCTTCGGAAATTGTTTCTTACAATAAGGAATCAAAATGATAATTTCGGTGATTTATCTAATATTAAAAAATTAGGTATTGCATTTATAATATACTATAATGTCTATCTGTTTATTGCTATACTGTTTACTCTTGTACGCGCGCAATTTAGGATGACACGATTATTTAATCGAACTGTATATACTAGGATCATTTCGAATATTGCAAATACAACAGAACAAATATTAAATATTTTCCAATTGATCAATATACGTAGATATTTTTTAAAGCATTTGATAATTCAATTATTGAATCAATCCAAAAAGCAGTGAATGTGAAATATTATTTAAAATCGGTCATTTTATATTAAATAAACAATAAGTACTTAACTAACATATTAATTAACAAACATTCATTTTCATGTACTTGCATGAAAATTTCCAAAGTGTTGCTCTCAACGATTCTGGTATGGAATGCATATTTACTGCTATTAATTTAGAGGTAATTGGCGATTGAAGGAATGCTTTGTGCATGATATAGTAATAAAAAACGATAGGGTACTAAACGTATTGTTTAATTAATTTTCTACTCATTAACAGACATTATAAAGGGATATGGTGCTGAAGAAATTACACCACAATACTGAATGCCCATAATATTATGCTCATGGCGTGGTTTCATATTCAGCTGTAGCCTAATAATATATGACCTTTCGAGCACATACGTACACAGATTATGTTGGTTTCCGTTTTAAACCATTCCCTGATAATTGTTTGTGGAGATTCTACAGTATAAGAGGACATCGTCCGAAATGCCAGAACGTAGACCAATGTAAAAAATTCACCTTTCAATCACAAAATTTGATGAAGGTTTAGTTGACATCATTCCAATAAACTCACTCAACTAAATTGAAAAATACCGTTTAATATCCTAACAAATAATTTCGTAATATGTTTTTCTTTTACTTATTGCGATTTCCAATGCTTCTTCAATTTTATTATTGCTTTAGCTAATCAAAATGCAATAAGTTCAAAAAAGTAGGCCAAGTACCTAGTAACAAGTTTGGGTACAAAGCGATATAAACAGGTCGTAGGGAATTGGAAATAGGTTGGTAAATGAAAATTCGCTTTGAAATACTAGGTATCAAAAATAAATTCTAAAGTAATTCGAATTCAAAAAAGAAAAGGTAGGTATTTCGGATTAATAAAGATTAAATGAAATGTACATACTTTCAAAGTTCCGAAAGAAAACCAGCAATTTTCTTTTCTACGTTAAGATATTTTAATATCTTCTGGTTGAATCTTAGAATGGGAAAGCTTACGTTAAAATTGCTACTTCGTAAATCTTAAGTGCAATACATTAAGACTTTTTTGACTGTTTACTTGTAAATTTAATCAAACCATTTTTGTTCCTTTTCATACCGACTTAAGTGGTTTAAACTTCCGACTTGTGCCATTTTATTTTTGGAAATTTTTATATTAATGACATAATCTTTTCCCTTAGGTATAATAAAACCTAATAATGAAAGATGGATTTTGTAATTTTGGAAATAACTAAGTTAAACTGTGCTTCATCTTAACGCTAATATATGAAAAGCATCCTAAAATTCAAAACTTCCTCATCTCTTCCCTTAATTTCGTTTGTTACAAAAGAATGAATCTATAGAAAATGTAATAATTAGCATGATTCGATTCATTAATGACATTGCAAAGTAAGCTTTTACATCGGTGCACTATGCTATACTATAAATTCTCTGGTCCTAATTTAACAGTGGCTGTTTTGGAAAGTCACCGACTCTATCGTATAATTGAGAGTTTGGCAAATGCCAGAGTTCGGCCTTCCTTTAGGGTCCGACGTAAGGTTCGAGTAGAATCATTTGCTAGTAAACGGAGAAATTTCAATATGGGAACAGCAAAGGACAAATTGTTTTCGGCAATCCAAACACAATTGAAATTTAGTCCTAGGAATTTAGCGTACGTTTTAAAATTTGGTGGTTTCAACATGATGGGTTGAAGAAATTGCGAATTTTTAATAAATCCTTATTTTTTCCTATCTTATAAAATCATTAGGTTATTATTGAATCCAAAATGAAATTATTCAAATTTCAAACGAGTCGATCATCCTACATAATGCAAGTAATTGTAATCATAAAAGAAAACTACTATATTGTGCAGAGGCTATTATTGAAGCGCCATTGAAACGTTATTGAACTACCTTTATTGCTCCTTATGCACTATCTCCTTTGTGTGTTAAATAATGCAAGCACGATATGAAGGGCCGGTAATTCTATTAAGTCGAAGCTTACAGATTTTGACCCGGAACTTCTAAAAAAATTACGAATACAAACAGCTAATCGATGGAATATATTAATAAAGAAAATGTTTCGGTAATTTAGCAGCCACTTTTCGGTCTAATTGATAAAATAGAACCGCCGAGAAATTCAGATAACACAAGAGAAATAAGCTCATGCGCATAAATAACTACATAATTTATTGCAAAGAGTTTGCTTCCATAAAAGATTGATGAGGATTCACGGAACTTGACGAAATTATAGTGTTCAATCAACTTTTCTAACAGTTAGAAATTTGAGATGTATTTCAAAATATTCGTTAAAAAGAAATGAATCCTGGATAACATTTGAACACTTTATAGTTTGCCTTTAATTTTGGATGATACTATTTTTACGAAACTTCCTGTTATCTCCTAATAATTTTTTAAGAATTATTTTTATTTAATAGCGTTTTCCTATCTCGAACGTGATTTATGTATCTTTCCCTTTTTCCTCTTCTTATATAGATAAAGAATTGATGCACTTTAAGTTTCTTTTGTTGATTTACGTTTCCCTCCATAGCCAAGTTATATTGCTAAAAACTTCTATTTAATATAGAGTAGAGGCAAATTTTAATTATATTTTGTATTACATTTTAAAAGCTTTACTCTTTTATCGGATAATACTGATCATTAACCATACATATTGATTTCAATTGCTTCATTTTATTATTAAATAATATGCCTCTGCTATTGATAAATAGATTAATTTGTTGAAAAGAGCTTATTTCTAATTAAAATACACAGAATGTAGTTTGACCAAAAAGATGATTATTATAATTAGCTAATTTAATAGTGCAAATACTGACTAATTAATTTAATAACTACTAATTAAAACAAATTATTAGTTGATAATAATTTGAATGGGAAATTTAATATTATTTTGTAGGTATACCATATTCACCCTTTTGTTGAAATTTGTAAGTGGGATTACACGTTCCCCTGTTATTAGTGGAAAAGCAAATTATATCAAATTTTCTGTATATTCTAAAATGTTATTAACGTAATGATATATTATGAAAAGAACGTTTAAATGAACTAAATAATTCATTTTATAATGCCCATACTCAATTTGAAGTTCGCAACAAACCAGCCTTATGAAAGTTCCTGGGGGTGTGCTTTTGAATCTCTTGGGGAAGTATTCAACTTCTCAGTACACCCGTGGTGCAATTTCTTGCAAAATTTGATTTTCATCCTTCGGTACATATAACTAAACTACTGCTCAAAATTAATCAGACATTTGTTAATTGTCAAATTAGTATTATTAATTATAACAATATTTATTATCGTAAAAAATAACAGATTTAAAATTCGATTTGTTTAAATTAATAATTTTATAACAACTTGTTTTATTGGTCTTTTAAAATTCAGGGAAAATATAAACACTTAATACATCAAATTGATATAAGTAAATCACCAAAAACAGCGCAATGTAAAATTTGACGTGAAATTTTTACTTAATTTTGAAATAGTTTAGTTCAAACTTTTAAAAGAAGTTTGATGTCATTTGATTTCATAAATTTCTGCAATCTAACGAATTTCTGGTGAATATTTTAATTACTTTAGAATTTTGTCAGAATTAAAATGTACTTTAATAGTTTGCCAAGGAATTTTCTGAATGATTAATGATGTTAGAATTTTTTTTGTAGAAAATTAGACAAAATTCACAAGTTTATTAGTAAAATATTGAGCACGTTTTTCTGTAATAATTCTAGGTATCAGAGAGTTTGTTAGTTTAATACATTATTTTAATTAGGGTTATAAATTGTAATAATTTTTAATAATAATTTGAATTTAAGGCCAATAAACAAAAAAAATATAATTTGGGCGGTATTTTATTTTTACCTGCAATATTAAATTTTTTATAATCAATATAATTGCACAAGCAGTATGAGGTCTAATAAATTTTGGAACAAGCAAAAATTATTGACGTTTGCAACTCTAGATGCCTAGTAAATTCTAACAATAAATGCTTTATATTCAGTATTGTTGTAATAATTTTATATTATAAAAAATTGAAGGGATCTTTTCGGAAAAAAATTACCAACTGAATATAAATAACATTATACTGTTGCACTTAGAAAAACGCTGCCTTGTTTAGATATTTTAGCGCTCCATGAATTCAAATGCATTCAAATGCATGCAAGAATGGTCTAAATATATTTCTGAATTTTAGAAATTTTATAATCAATTATAATAAAATTGCATAAAAATGAATTACAGGTTTTAATAATATACAAAAATATGTTAACCGAATTTAAATTAAATTAATTCTTCGTTGAACGGTTTATTAATTTTGACACATTGGAATAATAAAATTTAGTAAAATTTGTTATAAATTTATTATTAGTGCTCAATATTATTTAATAGGAAAATTTTCATGCATATATTTAGACCATTAAAAATAAATAAAATTACTCACATCATCTACGAAGCCACAAAAGCACACAATAATCGAGGAACAATTATATTTAAATACAAGGATTCTGCCTCATACCCGACAAAGGTGCAGGAAGCACCTGTTGTTCCAAGTATGAAGCAAAATTTTGTTGATAAAACACAATTGTTCGCTCTATTACTACAATCTTGAAGCTCGGAGAGTTCTTCTCAACAGGTCTTTACTGAGCAACTGGTGCTCCCATACAGTGGAGAGAACCGGGATGTTTCATGGGTCTTATAGCAAACGGCTGACTCCACCTCGTCCTGTTGGGGATGCTCGATTGTTTCCCCCTCCATTTATCTTATCACCATTAGATACCACACATTTTATCAGAGTGATAGATAGAGACCCCCCGTCATTATCGAAATACATTTGCGCACTGTTTTTACCTGACCTAGACACACATTTTGTTATATGCGCTTCGGACTGAGCCCTCCCATCATCCCCCTTCTCCGTTAAGGGGGTTTGCACCTACATTTCCGCGAATTGCGTTTTAGTTTTGCATACTGCGTAATTAAAGAGAATAATATATTACATTTTATGATTTTTTATGATAGACGTTTCATTTCATGGCAAATATATATTATCTGATTTATTAATAAACGAACCGAATTCTCCTGAGTATGTTATGTACAAATTCTCGAAAAAAACTTAGGAAGATTTCATTGCAAAACTATTTGTTTTCCAGATAGATATAAATATAGATTTCGTAAAGTCGATTTTACGGCGATATTTTAGTCTAAAAATTAACTTGGCGCGACAAGAAATAAATAATATTAAAATATGTAATTCACAGAAAAAAATACCGATTTTTCCAGGGAGATAAATTACAAGCAAATCGAGCTAATTAGACATTTAAAAATTAAAAATTAAACTCACCCATTACGCCATGAAGTCACGTGGTCAGAATACGTCGAAAAACGGAGAGTTGCCGTGGAAAACACTACTACTCTGTTGAAAGCTGAAGCAACCACTGAAGTAAAGTTGAAATTTACCCTGTTCTCCTGCTTTTACAGCACAGCTGATGCGCGCTCGGGAGGTTAGAAAATATATCGCCACTAATGCAGTATTATCCAGCCTCCAAAAAACCGAAAACTTCCCCTACTCGCGTTTAAAAAAATGAAAGTTAGGGGTTGCAGTATTTTTTAACTATTCCACATTAGAATTTAAATTTTCGCGTTTTACAGCAGGGTAGGTAGAGCTCGACATTTAAAAAAATATTGGAACTAGTGGGACGACTCTTTAATGTAAGTACAGCGCATCATCAAACATTGTGTGTTTTGATTGGTCGTCAATTGTAAAAAGGTAAAAAAACCGAATTTCCCCTCATTTCTCTATTTAAAAAAAGCTGGATACGAGCATTTCTGCAACTAAATAATTTATTAAATTGATTTTTCTCTAATTTAATTTTGTGAACATACGTAGTTTTGAATACATAATACATAAATCTTGAATATAATTTAAAACAATAAAAATATATAGCATGAAAAAACGTTTTAAGAAGCTGCTGTTAAGAAAATTTCTTGATCGTTCGATATTAGTAAGGGTAAATTTTTCATTAATTTTTGTTATTACGTTAAATAATTGAGAACAAAATCAAGAAGAAACCCTTTATATTATCCACTACAAATACTTATTATTTAAACATCTTAATTTTTACATACAAACTTATAAATTATCTAATAGGTATACTTCCTCATAAATACATACCTTTAGGGAATATTATTTGGATGAACACCTATTTGCTTATTTATGTATTTTCAGGCAATTATTTTCCTCATATTTTGATATTTACACACTTCCTTGAATTTTAGTTCTTTCGTTGATATTTATAGCTTTCTATCGATAAAAACATCAAGATTTTTTTCCAGATCACAAACAACAAATTACAAAGCTCCAATAAAAAATAACACTAACGAAGGAAGCTAAAATATAACACTTCGTTACACTGCAATAAACTCTTATAAAATAGAGGCAGTAAGACAAATTGGCTCATTACAAGTTTTTATTTATCTAATTATCGGATATACTGCGAAGTTTACAATACCTAACAAATATATCGATAGGTCGAAGCAACGGTGCATGGTTTCCCAGGGCAAATAGGAATTAAATTTCTCTAATTAGTGTAAGGGCGAAATCCAACAACTAAAGTTTTATCTGAAAATTGTTGTTCCAAACTGCGCATCAGATGTAAACTATACCTACGTATATGTAGATAAAATTTATAATTGTAGGTGCAAATGCATAGGTGAAACCGTAAATAATATTCCCAGTTTGTTATAGATGAGAGAAGTTTCCAGATAGCGCCCGTCGGATTTGCTCTTCGCGCTCGCTGATTTTAAGCTGAAAATCAAACGTGGTTTTTCCTGTTTTAACTTCGACACTCGATCAGTTTGAACAATCATAATGCAATTTTAAACTGCTTACATTCAATTTATAGGGATACTGAATGTCGGGGTAATACTATTATTTTATTATTTTAATACGCTTTTACGGAAAATTCTGTTTTTTAATTCCATTACAATAGAATAAATAAATATTTTATTTCGTTTATTTTATTATTCTTCTGATTATAATTTAGTTTAGAGTTGAATTAAGTAGAGAAAAACAATCATAACGTATAAAACAAGTTGCGACGGATAGAACTTAAATAGGGAGCAATTTAAGGAAATGAAGGTTGTGAATTTATTAATAAGTAATTTATAAACTTCTAGTACACTCATAAAGCATCTTTAATGAAAAATGATAAGATGAATCCCTACAAAAATGAATTAGAAAATGGAAAATTGCAAAAACTAAATAATATTATAAAAGTTTTGAAAACTTCGGAGATATTATATCTTCAAACTTTATTTAAATATACGCAAAGATAGAACTATGCTATTTTAAGATAAATTATATAATTTAGACATTTGAGGACAAGCTATGTACATCTGGAAATGTTTCTTAATCGGTTCTAATCAAAAATAAAAATTGCACGTGTTCTATAATTCCGTAAATAGGGTTCAATCAATAACATTCATCCCGCATCAACATCCCGCAGCTTTTCAGAAAATATTACGTCTACATTAAATTGTTAAATTATTCCGTCGATTAGGGAGCGTAAAAGTAATCTCTAAAAGACAGGTAAGTACTGTTTGGATGCCAAAAATCTGTCGATTAAAGTGAGCGAGAAGTAGCCCATCTAAAAGACTTTTACTTGAATGGAATCTTTTCAAAGGCTAATCATTTTTCAACTTCAGAAATATCGCCTTCCATTTTACTGTTCCGGATTCACAAACATGAGATTTTTGTTGGTGAAAACGGGAGATATTTCGTAGATTTTACCGATTTACATTTATTTTTATTCTATATTAATCCAGATTCAGAAACAGAATCTTTTAAAATACATCAGCTGAAAAATTATGGGTTATTTTTCTATCTTACACTCATCTTAAACACTAACATTTTAACATCACATTTCTGGGCTGTACCTTATCAATCTCTATGCAATAGCCTTAAAAAATAGAGATTTTTCTAAATACTGTTAAGAATGCTAATTTCGACTTACGTTTCAATATTTATGTGCTCGAATGTCCATTACATGGCCACAAAGTATTAGGACTAATACAGTTAATTTAAGTAGTTCATATATTCATCTAGCAAACTAAAAGTTTCAATGGTTATATTAAGAGCCATAATGTTTGTTTGAATTTGGATGTTATTATGAATAATTTAATACTAAACTTTAATATTATTAACGCCGATTAGAACTGCACCGATAAATTATTCAGTTAATCTTTAGCATACACCACAAACCATCGAAACGGGGCAAATTCCATTATGTAGCAACTCAGCAGAAACCACAACAATAAATAACAAAGGTTCCTTCGTCTCCCTTAAATCCATTATTATTACATTTTGTTAAATCTGATCCGTAGATATCCAAATGATGGCCGAAATAGATATTTCCATAGGCGCACAATACTATAAAGCATAATCTAATAATTTTGATCCATTTTAATTATGAAAAAGCGAATTTATCCTAATGTTATAACTAAATTTTTATTTTATTCGTTTGCCTCGGCTAAGAAATTATATTTTCTCATTTAAAATTATTATTCATGGTATAGCTGCACGGACTCGTAGGTTCCAAAAGGAGATTTGAACTGAAAAGTCTGCAGATAGAGTCCGATTTCGATACCGCGAGAGCACCCCATCGAGATGACTTGATTAACTTGATTTGCCGAGTTCATATGCAGAAAGTTTCATTTTATCTTATTTATAATAATCCAGCAGCATGGTGTAGATAAGATTCGCCTTTGATAAAAATTACTTTGCTAATGTATTTATTTTTAAAAAAGAGCAGATAATTTATTAAAACGTGGCTTCGCTGATGCGGCTTGCCGTCGGTAAGTTGCGCCTAAAGCTTTGAATGTTCGTGACGCTCATTTCCTGGTCTCTAGCGCAATATTTGAAAATTCGTTTCGAAGTTATCTAAACGCCATCAAATTAATGTACTTGTAATTTTTATGTTACCCATTTTTTCTCCTTTTTATGCTTTGTTGAAAAGATAATTAATTTAGAACAATTTGATCATTCATAAACATACGAATGAATATGGATTTATCGCGATGTTGGCAGTAGACGAATTTCCTTAATTAATTCATAACACTAGGATATGTAATTGTGGCTTCCAACTGCATTCAATTGATGACAAAGCATGTACAGAATATCTTAGGAATTAATATGGTAATTGTTATGGTTGAAGCTTGAAAGGTCGATTTTATTGCACATAATTCATTAAAACATTGAAGAGAGTAGAGAGTGGTTGATTTAAAATTTATAAGCTACTGCTTGTAAAATGTAAACCTATTTGTGTCTAAAATTACAACTGAAATAATATGAGCAGATTGAAAAGAAATCTGAAGGAAGCGTTGTAACAGTGATAGACAATTTGATATTGATTTTGATTTGAATGTTAAAAATTCAGATGTTTGTTATCAAATATTAGTTGAATGACAACAAAATACGTAAATATAAAATACAAATAGCAATCAGCAAATTTATTGACTATTTGGTGGATGTACCTATACCTACTAAAAACTGAATATTACAGACAATTGATCCAAGTTAATTCCGATATAAAACAAACTGTTCAATTAAAAATGTATTAATATACTGAGAAATCCTGCTCATATTTAGTTTATTGCATAGTTAAATTCCTGGAAATCCCGTACCTATTGTTTGAGGATCCTTGCCAATTGCGTTCTATTTTCCATGTTTGTCCTACTCATCAGAGACGTAGTACAATAACAATCAATATTTGTAGTAGCTCTCTGAAAATTCTATATCGCCTCAGATTAGTACTAATTCATCAGAATGCTCGAATTCAAAATCACAAACAACTGCAAATAATCCACCTGTCGGGTTTGCAAAAATACACGGGCTTTAGGAGAGCACACAATGCGGCTTAGTTTTGAATTGAGACGTACTTTTACTAAAAAATACGTGATCAATCTACGGTAAAAGTGTTAATAGACGATTTCATTAAAACTTAGTCAAATAAAAGATGTCGAACCGCATTTTCCTGTTTGGCAAACCAGTTGGATTTTCCCATCCTGTATCAGACTCAGAAATTGCACGGTATTAAAACATGAATGTGAGGCTTAGATACATTTCCAGAAATTGTCGGACAGTTTAATTTTAATTTTT
This sequence comes from Phyllotreta striolata, assembly GCA_918026865.1. Classification (NCBI taxonomy): domain Eukaryota; kingdom Metazoa; phylum Arthropoda; class Insecta; order Coleoptera; family Chrysomelidae; genus Phyllotreta; species Phyllotreta striolata. The sequence continues at coordinate 2,803,699 of OU900103.1, forward strand.
TATTTGAGTAAATTAACCGGATTTATCAAGATGTTACCATGTTTGGAAATGAAGAGCTTTAAAAATATCGCTTTTCATTGAATTATCAAACGACATAAGCTCGTTTTCTTAAAAATTAAGGAATTCATTAAGAACCATCCATAGAGAATTATATTTCATATTTAAATGTCTACAGCGTAATAAGATACCAAGTCAAATAAATTCTTTAGATGAAAGTTTAAAAAAATATGAATGAAATCGTAAAACTAATTAGAGCCAATAATAATTTATATTCATTAATAAATGAGTTTTTATACTTGATTTGGAGCAAATATTGAATTAATAGGTTTAATCGTTTTATTTTTAACGCCAGAATATGTGATATAATTTAATACCAATCTTTTCGGTACATCTTGTATATTTATAATCATAAAATTCTTTAGTAAACCGGGTTGCATACGCTACAGTACTAATAGGTACTTTTATAACGATTTAATAGTTCTGGAATAAGTGTTGGTGTGTATAATCGAAGTAATGTTTGTAATATCCATGTTTTAATGGATGGATATCAATAAAAACTTTTTCGAAAATATCAACAATTCCCTTTAATTTTCAAAGGGAATTATAAAGATTGCCTATTTTTATTCGCGATTTATTATAAAACAAATTATAAAGCAATTGTTTGTTGAAAAAACAAATAATTACAGATGACAACGAAAACAATTTGTGTTGTTTTTATGTGGAAAACTAATAACAACACCTATCGATTTTGCGCTCGAATCAAATTGGCGGAAATTCATTATAGCGGTTCAACTAGGTAGTAATTTATTCTGATCCAATTAAAAAGCTCCTTTTTTGGTCATGATTTTGTCTGCCAATAAAACAAAAGTGAAGCATCTTCAATTGGAAATTGTTTGTACCTGGCCAAATTTACCTTTCAAGAATCAATTACCTATCAACTAAATTATACGCAGGTCTACAAAAATTATTTAACTATTAGAACAATTTTTCTTTTATAATACCTACATCTGAATGGACAAAAAAATAGCTTAAATAGTTTTTAAATAAAATTCCTACAATGTCATTATTTTTTAATTGTCTGTCCTCATACGGATGGATATCAACACAAGTTGAATTGCTAATTAGTGTGACATAACAACTATGTGAACATATTAGAATATCTTTACCAGATTGGCGACGAAGAACCGTTATTGTAGGTATTGGCCTTGAAACCTGGGGTCAATGTTTTGGATATTGCGTAAAATTCGCAAATTTCTTGACCAGTCCAATTTACAGTAATAAACCTATTATTTGCTTTCATTATGTAAATGTTCTTTCAATTATTGTTTATTCAAATTTGCAATTTCTCCCGTAATACACAAACATTCTAGATATAATTTTTTTACAAATTTTCAATTTTAAAGCAAAATAAGCTCTTTTCATAAAAAATAAATTACAGAAAAAACCTTAAAGTTAGCTTCTAAGGCCTTTCAAAATGCATATAACTCCATAGTCTTTGCAAGTCTTAGTTCGTTTGCAGTTTTAATGATTCAAAAATTATACAAACCTAATCTTTTTGTGAGGTAAGAATCATCAATTCTGTTCAAGGAAATTGCATAACTATGAATTCTTCCCTGTACAAATGCATACATACGAACTGTGGCACAAATAAATTGATATACTCGAATGATTATCTAGTGCAGATATGAAAGTTATACAGAAATACTGGAAATAAGGTCAAAGATTAAAAGACATTCCTAGTCCTAAAGTCGTTTTCTCATTGAAATTCTATTCTAAAGCAAATTAAGTATAATCATTTAGACAAAATTTTAAGTATACTATTTATGTATGTTCATTTCATACCTGCACAGCATACAGCGTATGCGAATCTTATCATAATGGATGGTTATATCAAAGATTGTATGTGGTTATTATAAATCTAACGGTTCTTTTTCGAATGCTTTTTTTTGATACATTCTTAAGTTCATGGTCAAAACACATCAATTTGAATGAACAAACCAATAAATGTTGACAACTTTACAAATTAATACAAATTGTAGGCGTAAATTATATTCAAGAAAAAAAAATTTCTTGAAAAAGCTTTTTTTCGCTTAATTTACTTGTGAATATTTTAGGAATAATATTTATAGATAATTAATAATATTTTTATTAACCTATTATCAAGCACAAAATAGAAACCAAATTTACAAAATTGTTCTTAATAACATTGCAAGTAGTTACTCTAGTTAATAGCCAACTAAATTGGTGTTATCGAAAAAGTGAATCTGTGAAAGTGTAAGTGGAACTGCAAAAACGCTAGTTCTAAAAAAAGTGAAATGATCTTATGCATAATTTCCATCGAAAGTGACAGAAAATATAAAAGCGTCATGGAATGTTGAAGAAAGTAACTAAGATCATGAATCTGAAAAGTGAACATATCAACTATATTATCGTTGACGTTCAAAATAGACATGAAAAACAACATTGAATATATTATTCACCAAGTCCTACATACATATGTAAATACAATAAACAATTAAAAGAAATATATTTATTTATTATTAATTCACTCAATTTAACTGCAGGAAAGAAAATTGGTAGTTTAAATCTAATATACAGAATATTTGATTAAAAAATAACCAAGCATTCAGTTCTCCTATTTTGTTCCGGCGTTAATTCAGGCAAATTAAATTATACATGTTTCCTGGTGTTGCCAAAGTAGAAACTACTAAACCTTGTGGGGAGAGTCACAGCAGACTTTTAACAGGTCGCAATGGAGAGATCAATGTCACCCCGCTCGCGACAAATCTAACCTAATTTACATTCGTACAAGTTAAATTACTGTATGAAACTCACTTGGCGAACACTAAAAATGTTTCATTCAAACAGCCACAACTAAATACATAGTTTGAACGAAAGTTGTAAATAAATTGTTCAAAGCATTCTGATTTAGGAAGGAAAGTTATTATTAAATAGTTATTACAACAAACTGTTCCATCCCATGTCCTGATGACTGCTAAAGTTATGGAATGAATTTGAATGGCCGAGGCTTGTGATTTAAGCTTCCGGTTATCAATACAATAAACTGAGAATTAGGCCATTTAATTTGAGAATTGGGCTGCTCGAAACAAGTCACCTCATTTTGAGAGAAAGCACACAAAAGTTTTATTTCATTTCTTTTATTTTTCTTTGTAGGCATCGTTTATTTACCACTAAGAAAGTTTCATAAAAGTATTAATACGGATTATTTACTTTGTAGTACTTTGCGGGTTAAACTTTTTAATTTGAAGGGGTGATCGATTATTAAAAAAATCTTAGTTAATTGACGCAGGTAACTAAGAATTTATTAAACATTGTTGAATTTTTATAGATTATTTTCCTAAAAAATAGATTTCTAAATTGTAAAAGTATATATGGCCTTCGAGACTTGCATAAAGCATATCGATATCAGTAACTAACCTAATAATAGCACTTCTTAAAATATTACATAATCTGAGAACGACACAGTAATATATACGAATTATAAACTTGTGTGAGAATTAGAAAATGTTGAACTACCAAACATGGGCGAGACGATTTTCTCTATCTATTCAATGCTAGCGATTACTCCATTGGGCCATGAATAAAATAGAACGAAAAGATGAAGGTTTCTATATCAATGTAATATGACAAGTTTTATCAATATTTTAATTTCAGTTTTTATATCTGCCATTTTGGAATTCTTTGAAATAGAAAATTATGAAATACAAGGACAGTCGTTTTTACGAGTACCTACATAAAGAAGGCCAAATTGTAGGGTCAAGTTTCATTTTTTCGTTGATTTCGAAAATAACTGTTTGCGAAATAATCACGCTTATTGGATATTTGATCCTGTTTGTTTTGTTCCGATTTTTCCGTACAAATATTTATATATTTTATATGAGATTTTCAATGGTTGAATTTTACATCCCCTTCAATTTTGAGCAATTAGCCACTTTATCGTTAATAAATATACAATCAAAACATTTTATTCGCTTTACTATCTATTTAATTTTTTGAAACGTTTTATAATATGCATGCAATTTTTTCATATAATTCAACATTTTACATTTAACTAATTTAAGGTACCTATATAATGTCATTATCAATTATTCATCCTGTATAAAACTAGCAGTGATCTTTATTTGTGTTACCAAGTATGAACTTGGCATAATGACATGTTTTATATCTAGTATTACATAACACCTTAGAAATTCTTCTCTTACACACATTCCATCAGAATTCGAGAATTTAAAATTTAAATCTTGCGCAAACATCAATTTTCCATGTCGTATAATTACTTTTACAGATATGCCTACAAATATAAACCAGTTTCAAGAAAAGGATCTAAATATTAAATTGCAAAACACAACAAACAGCCTCACATAAAATGTCTCATACTGTAAACCTACATACACTAGGTATAAAAAAAGTTCTATTCCTTAATTAACATAAATTTTTAAAACTTATGGGTACATCTTGGCAGTAGGTAATTAATTTAAAACGATTGTATAGTATTATAAACAGTAACAATCTTGAATTATTTCTGTTGCTGTATAAATAACTTTAGGTAGGTAATTCACACTAATTAAAATGGTAATTTGTACACAATGTTTAATTGAGGATTCTGAGCGATGTTTACCCAGTTTAAATAGAAATCATTTACAAAATTAAAAATTCGAAGGGAATTCGTTTTATTTTCGAACCAAAGAAAATACAAAGAGTAGGATTTTACCAAAGCATAAAAGGTTTCCTTAGCTTACGGAAATGTATATTAAATGAAAACACCTTTTTGTATACTTTTAATTGATTTTAATACGGTATCTTGCATAAAAGAGTAATTTCGGCGAAAAAAAAAAAACGAAGGGAGTAATGAATTGGTAATAGGTAATAGATAATAAATTAATTAATTGTGGCTCTTCCATTCATTCTTAATAGAGGGTGTAAAATGGTAATTTGAATAATAACAAAACAAAAATAACTATTATCTAATTAAAAAAAATGATATTATTGATAGAAAATTATTATCAATGTGAAATTGCCACTTGTTCGAAAATACCTTTATAAATCTCTAGAGAATTTTAGGACCACTTACTTAGTAGTCAGTGCAACAAAATGGATAGAATTTAATTCGAAATGGGAGGGTGCAGAGGTGCACGGATGTCTCAACTCGACTTGCGACAAACGTTTCCTTTTAATTTTATATGTTTAATTCATTCGTAAAGAACTAAACTAGCTGTTTAAGTTAATTTCCTTTAGTATCATTACATTGTTGAGCTTCTTGATATTACTATTAATGCAGTTTATTATCATCTCATACATGTATGTAGCTTAATATGATTTTTTTATCGAATCGTGTAATTCTTGTACTTTCTTTTTTAAAGACGAAACGAAATGAAGTCATTGCATAGCTGGAAAAATAAATAAACTGATGCAAGTATTACAGACATGTTCAATATTATGAAATAAAGAAAGTAGTGTTTTATATTAAAACGTTAGTTAGTTCTTATGATTCATAAGACATGTCTAAAGGAAAGCTGGACTAAATTCCTCATTTTATTGAGTGGGTGGTTATTTTTTTCAATTTTTACATTTGTGAAATAAATTTCACAATTCAAGCTTACCGCTCGGCAATTAATCAATTTGTTTTTATAAAATTCTAAATTATAATTCCTAAAAGTAATTTCGAAATAATGAAACAAAAATAAAATTTTCATTAGTAGAAATCATAACGGTAAATATTGATCTTACAACCTTAATTATTCAAGAAAAGTGAAAGTACGTAAAGTAGCAGAGTTTATAGAATTTATAATAACACGTGTGCCTACCTAAAGCCTAACGTTAAAAAAATCAAAAAAAGACAATGTAACGTTTCTTTCAATTCTAACACATACACACAAAAAATCTTCTAATGTGCCTTAAAGTTTTTTTAAGTACTTCTTGTGAACGAAAAAGTGGTTGCGGCTATAATAAACATATTTGTAATTATTATTCTATGTATTAGGAGCAGAATTAATGATATAACCTACACCTATAGGCGTGTGCTGATTTCTTAGCTGGTGCAATTCCGAACCGCAAAATATATAACACACAAGAACATGATTTTTACTTTAATCAATATGCAAGTTAATGAAATACTTTAATCAAGATTAGAAAGCGACACACAACTGAACTAGACGACGATTTTTTTTGTAATGTATGTAATACGACCATATTTTAACAAGTTCTGTTTCAACAACTTTCTTATGGTTTCAGGCTTAAAAGCCACATCGTTTCATTATATGCATTTAGTACAAATTAGCAACACATTTGTAATAATGGTTCCGATATTTTTATGTTCATGAATGATTTAAGCATTGTTTATAAATTATAAATAATATCTATAATTACGTAAAGTGATAATAATAGTAGTTAAAAATTAAGAAAAATATATGAACTCTAAAAATACTCATAGCTATCCATTTGATTTTGCCGTTATTTATATCTTCTTTAATGACTTTTCGATTTTTATTTGCATCCATTAATTAGTATTGCGAGTATTGCGGATTTAATCCAATTTTTTAACCAATTTAATATTGGATATAGTTTAGCGAAAATCGCATTAGGTGCACATTGATATAATTAAAACTGAAATGATTTTTAATTTTATAAACGTTTGAGCCGGACGCGATTTTCGAATATTAATTTTAAAGTCTGATTAGTCCAAGTTTTTCGGTTGCTTTTTTTAAATGAGCTGGTCAACCTATCAAAATTTTCAGTGAATGGCAATAAGAAAATGACATAAAATCTGATGGTAATTTGATGCATGTGATTATCCCTTCACGTCTGCCTCTCGCCATACTAAAACTGCATATAAAAATTCATTAACTTTACTTATATTCATCGAATATATGCAAAATATCGGGCAGCATTTTTTTATGATAAAATAGATTACTTCTGGAGCCTAATTGCCAACCAGTACTCGTTTTTGGAGGTAAAATGAAATACATCATTTATTTATGACACTGTCCATTTAAAATATTAATAATCCAGTCAGAGGAGTAACAAAAATAGTAAATAGAATTAGATAATTTCCAACATACACATTATCATTTATAAAATAACTTTTAAACTAATTCTTTTTAGACTACTATGGTTATAAAATAACGCCATTCCTTTAAATTCAACTGCTGAGATTTTAAAAGAAATAAAATAAATTTAATTTTAAAACATATCAATAAGAAACATATCATATGATATAGGAGATAGTCCCGACTCCAAACTCAATAGGTCTCCCAACATTTATATGATGTGACATAAATTACAATAAAGATTCCTTAATGGAATCAATGGTAATCCATTTTTACTTCAGATTTTAACTTACTTTTCTCTTTCTAAAAATGTAAGTTTACATATTAAAACAGTTCGTGTTTAGCTCGTACCTTCCCTACAAATCTAGTATAGGAATGGGAAGCAATTTAACATAGGTGATTTCAAGAAAGTTAATCTATTATAGAAGTCTTTGACTCGAATGTAAGTGCCTGTAATGATTTGCAAAATTCACACTGAATCGCTTACAGGCTCGCAGGCTGATGTTTAAACCATGCTTGTTTATTTACTTTCATAGGCGGAAGTTATTCAAGTTATTCGATTTAACTTCAATATTTTTATCTTGGATTTATTTATGCTTGAAAAGACGTTTAGCACAGGCGATTTGCTCGGAATATGAAGGAGCTTAAGTTTTTCCTCGGGTACAAGAAATCAATAAATTTAATTTTAAAATAATTTTTATAAAACACGTTGCTGTCAATGAATATGCTATTATTATCGAGAATATCGAGAGAGAGCAGAATTAAGTGATGAAAAATGACTGGTTGAGCAGAGAAAATCAATGAAATTATTAAACAACTGTCGGCGTTACCTACATTGTAAAGTTCTAGTAGGATTTACCACAGAAAGAATTGAAAATTGAAAATTAATAAACTTGTTTATTTTAGGTATTATGGAAATTCTGCAAATACCGAAAGGTAATATCAACCTAATTAAAAGTTTACATTGTTAGAAACTAGTAACTCTGTGGTTTATTAACGAATCCAAATATTTCCTGGTTGTTATTTTGATAAAAACTCATGAATACCATACGAAAATATACCGTAGCAGTGAATTTCAAGGATAGTACCCGTACTCTTTCATCAATTTGCATAATTTGTCACGATTTGCTAATTTGCACATTTATTGTTGTTATTTCACCGAAAAAATAAATTCTGTAACTTTTATAACCATTCACCGTTAGGTAGGTATGATCAGAACACAAGAATATTCAGCCTTCAGAAATTCAGTTCATTGGCCACAGTACATGAAAAACTATTATTTTCAAGCAGTTTGAGCGACAGTTAGGAAGACTTCTTTAATTTTCATTTTACGTATTTATTAATTCACATTTTACGTTAAACTAGATTGGGAGAAATTTATTACTCCAATAATTTCAACAGTCAGACTCAGCGGTCTTCATATCCAATCAATTGCACGTTTGCTCTAATTTGTACATCTACACTCATTTTTTTTGCTGCTTATTTTCTGACAATGACTATGCTAAAGAAAGAGAAACCCGAAAATAGCAGTTGCATAACAACAATCTGAAAAGAGAAAGGAAACAAGATGTATCTAAGACGAAGTGAATATAACGGGGCATGTAGAATTTTGTTTTTTTGGGTCATCGTCGGTTCTACAAATTCACATGGGTAGTGCATGATCAAGATCAAGTTTCAATCGAGAATTACTGTAACTTTGAGATTATGTATCTAACGGGATTTGTTAACATTCTTTGCAAGATTTTGTACTAAGATATACCTTCTTTAAATTAAAAAATTTGGAAATTTCGTTTTATTTCTCAACATATTGAAAGAAATTATTAGTTATTACATGAAACTATATTTAGTTTATCCCAAAATATATTCCCCATCTAGGCGAGTAACCTGCAAATTTAATATTATTATCAGTGAACCTAAATTATTTTCTTATGTTCATAGAATTTCGTAAAAATCAGTTTTATTAGGACGCTCCGTATATGTATGTAATAGTAATGTGCGTATGATATGTGTGAACTTGACCGCGAACGTTCATCAGAAATAATTTAACGAAACACTCTTCTCGTCATTCCTTCGATAAACTCACTCTCATTGGGTAATTCCTTGGAATGTCAACTGCCCCAATCGCGTTACGATTGTCCATCCGTAATATTTATAACGAAATTATGACTCTACTAGTCTTACAGCAATAGTGAATTAAAGCGAAGTGCACTTCTCTTCTGCAATAAAGCAATTTAGCGAAGGCGAGTTTGCATTAATTATCGAAAACATTTAAAGGTTTTTCTATGTTTCGTATGGTCTAATGCCCACCAAACGGCACATTAGTATCTTAAAACGAATCGCAAAATCGTCATTTAATTTTTAGAGGATATCCGTTTGGATTCAAGTAGGGAAAAACAAGATGGGATTTAACTTTGAAAATATCTAAAAATACAATTTGAATAATAAACTGGCGGTTTATACCTAAAAAACAAGTTAAAGAATTGTTTGTTTTAAAAATCCAACGAATTATATTTCCCAGGGATTCACACATATTCCAAGAAGTTGCCTTTAATTACATTTATTTAAAAGTGGTTCAAAAGATATCTTCTTCGATAATGGAAACAACATTGCTTTTGCTTGTAAATAAATTTTATTATGAATAAATTTACACTTAATTCGACATAAAAGCTTAAATAATATAGTCGTTAATTATTTGCATAATTGGCAATAAAACTGTAATAATAAAGTAAATACCATAATAGTTGATTTAAATAAACTTTCGACTTCTCGATTAAATTAAAACGTTCAAAAATTTCGAGATTATCGTTGGGTTCCCGATATTTCGCATAGTAAAGGAGTATAACTTGAAAAATACAGAGGCCGTGACTTTGTTGAGCTAACGGAATGGTTGGACTTGACTGAAATCTAAAAAGTGCAATTTCCCATACGGAGTTTAGAGGTTTGTGTTTATGTACGAGTCTTCACATCGGGACAGATAAATACATGGGGTCATGGTCACTATATCGAAATTGTCCGCAGTGTCGTTTCTCTACTTGCCTTCTTGATGTTATACCTGTTTAGTTATTCCAAACGTTTCAGGAAATCATACTGGGTGACCGTCATACCGGGCACACCCAAATTTTCAACGTCAATCGTTGTACCGAATTCACATTAGCGCTCAAGATTTTTAAATTAAATTTTAATTTAACCTAAATTAGGTATTATTTTTGAGAGATTTCATACGATTTGTACTGCATAATTTTTTGCTCCTAAAAATATCTTATTCCTGCGTTTTAACTAATAATTATCGATGAAAAAATGTAAATACGTTATGGCTAATATCGCGTTTAACATCTTCGTCTGTTCTATCTCATTGGCCCTATTATGTTGTTTTGATTCTGTTTTTAGCCCTGGGCCAGATGCAGAGACCACCTGCCATCCCAATCGAGATAATTTTCAAAAAACTGGATCATGAGATCGTATGAATTTCATTAAACCTCTAAGCAAAGTCGCCCATTTAGGTGATGTCGGGACAAGTTTAATAGGTCAGAAATAATTCATTAAGTTAATAAATTTTCAAGTTTTTTTTATTATGTAATCCATTGGAGCTAATAGTATGAACTTTTTTGGCGTCAAACACGTAGATATTCAAACTGTAATAGAGAAAATATATCAAAAAAGGATATGTAAAAAAGTTCAGTCAGATAACGCAAGACTACTGCAAAAGCATACATTTATCAAAAGCTATCCGGTAAAGCCGTGAGCTTTTGTCCAGGTTTAATAGAGAATAATGTGCACCATCTGGAAATAAAATTGTGAAAATATTTTCTACCTTTACTAGAGAGTAAGCTAAATTGAGGATATTATTAGAAGCAAAGATTTTTTTTCGATATCATGTAATAAATTTCTCCTGCAAATGAACTATTCCGCATCAAAACGTGGTGTGTATTTTTAAGAACTTCAATCATAAAAACTGGCACCTATATAACATTATAATTTTAACCTGTTATATGATTTTTCTATTCAAGTCATCTGTATATTTATAAACAGAATAAATAGAATATGTATTTTCACTTCCAGATTTGAATGTTTAATTACAGATGCATTACCTAACCAGATCAATCAATTATAACATTTATACAAAATTAAATTAAAATCTGTCTACTCCATCATCAACTAATTTCATTTAATTGACGTATCTACAAAATTACTAAATTACAATTATATAATTTTAATTTTTTTCAAATCTATAAAAAACATTAGAAGAAAATTTAATTAATTTGTCAATGCTTTATTTATTGATAATATAATTCTAATCATGAAATTAGTTCATATTACTTAAAGATAGTAGTGATTGCCGGTGCTTTCATTTCATTTGTATTACATAACAAACTATCTACTCAAAGAATCGTAGCTAAAGAACTAAATTAGAGAAGTTTACCAATTTAGTTGTCATATCTAATGAACCTGAACTCTCAGCAACTGTAAAAACCGGATGTACAACACATATCAGGTCGCGGCCAAGTGAAAGGATCTGTGAAATTTTTCTGTCTATTATATAATAGATACACTGAATTTTAAAATTGAATACAGAAAGAATACACGAATATATACAAAAAAATAACTACACGTAATATTCCAAGAATCGAAGAAATACATTTAATTGCGGAAACTCTTCAAGATATAGGTTCTCGTACTTACACGCTTAACAAATACTATTCAATCCATAATAGAAAATGAATATTTTACATTTTGAGAAATTGCACTTACTTATTTTGAGCTTGATGCAACGCCGAGAGTAAAAGGAGTGACAGAGTCAAACAATACCAGTTATAAATTTATAAACATTAGTACAGGTGGTTGTGAACTTTTTTCGAAATTATTAGAGCAACCAGACATCAACCATCATCCTGTTGTGATGTCAAGTACTGAACGCAAAAACTGTTGGTAAACGGGATGATGCAGTTCACGTCGTTTAACTGCCCAAAAACAATACAAAACTGGTAGTGTAATGAAAATGATAATCGTACTCGTCCCAAAATAAAAAGATGTCTGGCCTTATAATTGCGACGCTGAATCTTTATGCTCTCATCATGAGCCAGACACACAGACATCACTTGTTAGCTTGGGAACCGGTGAGGTAAACAGCTCGTTTAGGGTAAAAAATGAAAATTTTCAGAGGAAGCATTTCGAATTTGAGTTCGAATCTGTTAACTTTGCTCACAAGATTCATGATAAATAACTACGCAAATCCGCCTTGTATGTTTATAATGTTTTAATTGCATGTACGGAACTTTCGAGGAAGTAATATGTATGCCAAAACAAACAATTTGTACGCAGTAGGACCACTACATATTTCTCAATTCGTTGACCATTGCAATATTTGTTTATTTCGTTTACCTACACGTTGTCTAACGGTACAATATCCTACTTTGTTTGATGAATATTCCAGGTTGATCTAAATTGACTCACCGAATTTTCGAAATGAACTATTAAAATTATTACAAAATTTAACCATTTGAATTATTAAATGCATTCCGAATAACGTATAGACATAAATTAATGACTTTGAACTTGATTAAAATCTTAATGCAAGTACATACTACATAGAACTTATTTATTAATTAATACGTTTACCTCATTTAAAACAGATACATACATACAAATAGACAAACTGAAAACTAAATATTATGTAGGGGATCGATTAATTAATATTGAATGAATTAATTGAATTACAACAATAATTGTTATTATAAATATTGCGTTTTTTAAGTTTCAAGTTCGCTGAAATCAATAAATAATTATATAATATCGATATTATATTTAAATATGCATTTGCATTTTAATGTAGTTAACAGATCAGCATTCTACTTAGTTTTGGCGACATATCACGAGGTTATTTATTTTATGAAAAGTAGATTAATATTATACAGAATAAACTTGAACTTAATTTTATTATTTTAAACAAAGCTGATACAATGATAATATTAATTCATTAATAATTACAAATGTTTAATTATTAAAATTGTAGGTATGTTATGTTGTACATCCTCGTATATTATACATACATAATAAATCTGGTTTTCATCCCTAATCAAATTTCATCTGAATTTAACCCTTTTAATTAGTCACAACTACTATGGATAATGTCAATCAACTTGTTTAATCCTAGTCTGAAGAATTTGTTTTCCTCGCCAATTCAGTTTTTGTTACATTCAGATCAGTTTTTGCAGCTGAGATTTAAAGCTATAGCTCGTTGATTTAACGAAGATTATAAAGAATACATTTAATCAATTTTTGTGGAATTTCCACGCCTCTTTCATATGACCATCATGCAAATGTAATGTTTACAAAAAGGGCAGAATCACAGAGTGAATAACATGTCATCGACTTTACTTCTTAGCAGAGCGTTAGTTGGGCTCTTGATGCAAACAAGAAAATGAATAGATAGATCATGGATTTTTCTATGAAAACACGTTTTCTAATATCAAATAGAAATAGGAGAACGCCTCGTCAGGGCCGAACTTCTTTCATTTTGTAGAATATTACTGACCCTGTTGATTAAAAAAAACGTGTCAATTGTTATAATTACAAAGAGAAATTACAATAAATGTTATCTTTTTTAAGTTTTTTTTACGTGTTTGAGTAATCAAACGGATCCTTAATTATAGTACGATACATAACGCAAACAATAACAACAGTATTGTGTTTCTCAAAATATTATAAGATAATTTGATACATAGAAAATTTATAATCATGTAGAAATTTTAAATTCCAGGTAATATAAAAAATTGAACTTTGAATTTTTTTTTTATTTAACAAACATAGAAAATTATTTATCATAATGATAACGATGTTATGTCTCTTCGGCGTGTTAGTGTGTCTATGATGTTTTAAAATAGAAAAATGATTTATTTCATCGAGGGAACAACAATTTAACGACTAAAAATAATTTTACGGCGCCGCTGTTACTAAACCCTAATTACGCCTCCTAAAAAAACAAAAATAATTGGCCTTATTTAACTCATCTCTGGCCTACTTTAAAATTTTCTACTAAACTAGTCCGGCCCAATATACGTACTACTATGTAAATTAACCTATATTGAAGAAATTACCTGGATTAGAAATATTCACAAACAGGTTTTCTAGCATCTTATCTTGTTCAATTAAACCATCCGTGAGGATCATGCGATCTAATAAGTATTTTTTACAGGGTGTTCTTTTTACTACACTATATTTAAAAAAAACTCAGTTTATATTTAACAAACCGTACAAATTACAGGTACAAATTACAGGTACAAATTACAGGTACAAAACAGCTTTCAAACACTAAAAGACACGTGTAAGTATTAAGAAGTCATACACGTGGATATCTAATTACTACTGATGCTTTACAAAATTAATCTCAACTTCCTATGAAGTATCTGGTATTTTGTTCACTTTCGATGTACCTAGTATAAACAGACAGGTAATATTTAAGACACCACGTATACTGTTACATTTACATATATTGCGGTAATTGGGTCATATGTACATCTTTGATGAAATTCAAACGTTGTTAATTTATTATCTTAGTTTCAAAATAAAAAAATGCTTTTAAATTCAATAATTTTTATGCTGAAACATCAAAATCGGCTTCATTGAACACTATAGACAGGTATTTTTCGAGAATAACAAATAAGATTAGCCTGTAGCTCAAAAAAAATAAAACATTGGAAAATAATTTTTATTGTAATTCTTCCAAATATTCATTTCATACTATTTGGCATCCGATTTCATTTGAAGGACTCAACACTTCTGTCGCTGAAAAATCTGTTTCATAAAAATTTAGGAAAGACTTTTACAACGGAATGTAATCAATTCGACTCATCCGTAAAATTTCATCAAAACCTTTTAATTATATCATTGATATAAGTATGTAGAAAAGCATGCGATAGAACCTGTTGTTTTCGTGTATAGCATATTGCCTTTCTGGCTAGAAAGGCACACACAGCAACACAATGAAGGGCTCGATAATGAAATTAACGCACGTATGCAATAACATACATGTCGTCAATATTCAAAACCAATATTTGTTTTCACTCCATGGCAGAAGAAATGAATTTGAAATTACCAACAGCGATAGCTTCGAAGTTCCTCCTAAAACTTTTCATAGAACTTTAGATACTATCTGTTAGTTCTATTTTTAGAAATTACCAGGACTGGACTCCTAACAGTTTTATCACTAGTGTTAAAGGAAATCGAAAGTATAGATACGCTACAGGAAAAATATAATTCCGGTGAATTGAAAAAACATCATATAAGTGAGCGATTCAAAAGCTGATGTTGATTGAATTGGACATGCGGAGAGAATTATGGAAGCAAGAAAATCAGATATGTTAATAACATTATATGGCAAGGTTTCAAAGATTAAAAATCTAGAGAAATGAGACCAAAAATCCTTTATGAACTACATAAATAATAATTTTTGTTTCTAATAAGAATCGAATTAATGGACAGCTGTAAGTTTGAAATAAATGGTGAAGGAAGCATCCCCTTTAATATCAGTTACCATGCTCTGTTAATTATGTAAATCTATGATGGGAACGAAATCTCGAGACATACACAAATGTAGTTTTCTATTTTTTTATGGTGCAACTACATAAATATTAGTTTTTATAGCGTAGAGTGTTTCAACTCTGACTATAGCTACACACCCTCTATTTAAATTGGTTAAGAATAAGAAAAACTTCAGGAACGGATTTACAATTAATTGAAATTTTTAAATTCGACCATTTAAAAGAAACTCTAATTTATCCTTAAACATTTGATACTAACGTATAATTGTTTAAAACTTTGGAATGAAATACCAATCTCATATAAAACGATTGAAGTTTACATCTGAATTTTTAAGTAATATTTCATCAATACAGCCCTGTTTTTGAAACACTGACCACACACACACGAACTTTTTAGTTTTTTAGGTCAGTGTTACACAGGGGCTGATGGCAACCCTTGATAGACATTTAAAAAGGGAAAGTAAAACCGTTAAATGATCCACCTAACCAGTTTCTCCATCGTATGTAGGAAATTAACATTTTTTTTTACTGTTCATGGCCAGACTACACTTGTAGGATCTTCTAGCCATCTAAATTTAGTTTTTAAAGTAGATGAACTACAATGCGGATAGTCCTTAAAATATGTAAAGAAATTACAAGTATTTTTTACAATAAACAACATATTTTTACAATAAAACTATAATTATTTCTTAGCGTCTAGATATGTTCCAGAAAGTTGTTTTTGTTTATGAACTTAACTAGCCAAATATTATTGAGAACGCTTTGTGATTTAGTAGACGATCAAAATTTTAATTATGTTTTTCAATTCAAATGCATCTTATAGTAGACAGTCAATAATAACTCTGGTATTGTTATTAAAAATATAGTGATGCTCCTGATTAAACCAACAATCTATTGGTTCTCTAGATATGCAAATGTTACACACATAATGTTTCTTTCAGTATGAAACTAAATCCAGTTAAATCTTCAAAATAGGTGGCATAAATGATTTATAATTGTTTGAATGATTTTAATAATACCGTTTTATACGACGCTCATAACATAAATGAAGGTATTACTCAGCTGTGTTATGTAGGGTTTCTAGTTGACCTTCACCATGAGATGAAGACCATGTCAAAAACTTACGCTACCAGTTTCCCTTTATTGCTCCTCAAGTCTGTTTACTACGAATTTACGATAGGTACCTACATTGTATGTATGTTATGTATGTAATCCACTAATACGTGAGAAAACCTCTGAATTAATTGGGATTACAATGAATTGCGTATTTGCAACCGCTAATGGATGATTCAAACGTAACATTTAAATGATCTACTACATGAGGGTAAAATGGTATTGGGGTGGATTAGCACCATCCTATAATTAGTTTTGTTATTCCTATCATGATGTAATGTCAATTTTAACTAAATACTTTTCCCGTTCTGTATGACCTGAGAAATATATAAGAAGATGTATAAGAGGTTAATATTAAGAAAAATATAATTTTATGAAAATTAATTCGAACGTAGTTTTGCTTAAGCTAGTCCTCATTGATCCACTTTGGGAATGACATCATATTTTAATTTTTGATTAAATATCAAAGGGTCTTAAAAAGACGAGGAGATTTTATTTTTAAAAAAGTCATTAAATTACTTTGAAGAAGTTCATTGGAAAAGAAGTAGATCAAAGGGTAGACTGAAATCCTCTGTAAAATAATAAAGTGAAGTAGGTATATTAAAATAAATCAGAAAATATTATTTTTTCTGTATAAGCTGTCACACCCCCATCAACGATTTATAGGTAATATTGATTCCTTTTTTTGTTTGGTATTGGAGGATTACGCTCAGAAGACTTTTACAAGGTATTAGTTAAATTTTTTTTAAAGAAATTCGAAAAAAAAAATTGGGACTTTTTTGGTTCAGTGAAATGTAAATAATTTACTTTCTCGGATTTTTCTTTCTTAATGTTCCTTAGAAATACACCAACTTATTTATTCGCTGTGCAACTTTGTGGTTTGAAACAAGAGCGAATTTGAACTCTCCTTTTAAAAATTGTATCAAAACTAAATTTCTCCCGCAATATTAATCGGTCTTCTCTAAAAGCTATAAGTTGCAGAATTTTAGCGCCAATTCTAGTACGAATTGAAATTCGAAATAGGAAGTTGGAAAATTGGGCTACGGAACGGTATATATTTTCGAAATATTTAAAGGTATATACAATTTTAATTCACTATTTACAAATTGATGATTCAAAATTAATGTAACATAAACAAGATATTACTGTAACCGGAAAAAAATTATAGTAATTTGAAACCATTAATATATATAACAAAAGCACATTTCACTACAGGTGATTAATTTGCTGATACGTTTTTCACTTGGAATTATTTATAACATTCCTCAAAAAAAGTAAATATGAAACTTGCGACATAATTTCCAAGGACACATGTAACTTCATTTAAGGGTAATTTAAATAGGCGTTTAAACTTTAAAGTAACTAATAAAATTTTGAATTGACCAGCATTCATATCACTAATGATGTTTATTAATTATTTCTTAATAAAATAAGAGATGAAAATTTTATTTAAATTGGTACTTTATATTTTTATAGAATATTTTTATATGATAAAAAATACATAAAATGCCATCTAGCTATTCGGCATTATATTTTCCAATATTATTCCTAAGCCCTTGGTTTTCGACGCTTCGATTTCACGCCTTTTCCCTGTCGTATCAATCACGTTCACTCGAGCACACCCTTCAGGTTGACATTTTCTATGTTTCACATTCCAAGAGAGTCCGCGTACACCAATTTCGCTACTAACGGTTTCGGATAGATTTGTATTAATTCCAACTTTGGATAAACCAGAAGCGATTCATTCCTAAATTCATATGGAACAGCCAATAGCAGCGTTGAAATCAGTTTTCAATTAAGTACAATTTCTTCTGTTTATAACGCTAAAGTCGCTTATACAATTCAAGAAATGTTTGCAGAATAGTAACGTATTTTATAATAAATTTCATGCTTTTTTGCTATCACGAGGGTCATTGCTATTGCAAAAAGGATCCATACATATTCTGCCTTCGAGGTCACACAGTGATGGTCAATGTTAAATAAATTGTTAAAACATATATATCAATTCATGGTCATACAATTTCAATACTTACGGTTTTGCCATATATAAATCTATCTTTCAGTACTTTGATTTATGTAAACGGTAGTGTCAGCTTAGTAGGTACTCCCTTATGTATGCATCTTGTTTGATCATGACCTAGATAGGTCCGAAATTTCGTTGACAATGTACTTGCTTTTGTAATAATTGCATTTTATCTTATTGATTCAAAAATGAAGTAGATATTTCTGAATTCTTTGTGCACAAGTTTCTGCATCTATTATTTATACTAAACAATTAAAATATAAACTGAGAGACAACTCGGTTTTGTAATCGACTGTAAAAGTCTATGTAAAGTTACTGAATCTCGTATCAAATCAAAAATATATATACAGTTATGAGTTAATAATTGTATATCAATAATATTTTATTATATAAACACCTATTAACTAGAGAAAAGAAGATTTATTTTTGTTTGGATGGAGATTCGCCCATCGTAAATTTGTTTTCGAGCACACTGTTGTTTTGATTTAGGTAAGAAATTACAAAAAATAAATTTGCTGTAATAATTATATAACTTTATTTTTAACTAAAATTGACGAAAACAATACTAAAATTAAATTAGTAAACAACGGTGTTTGGGTTATAGCAATCTCGAAAAAAATGATTAAATTATTAAAATTAACAGTTTCAACTGTATTTCTTTAAGGTAGATAGATATACTTCCTATAAATTCTATTCAAAAGAGCAATAACTACCTATTTTTATTATAATGTGTGAAATTTTGTCTAGTACATGCAATTTTTATTAATAATGAATCAAATTCTTGGGTAAAATGCATAAATTCCAGCTACTTAGTCGGTACTTAATTATAGTATGTGTAGTCTACAAACGCACGTGAAAATGCTAACATAGCCAATAAAATCTGCACATCCAGGGAATATACGCACCTACTAGGCAAAATCTTCAGGAAATTCAGCATTTTATAATAATTAATCGAAAACTATTAACATTATAATTGATTGATAGTGAAAAACAGTCGATTTAAAAAATCTGTAGGTTATGTGGGTTATTAACATTAAATTACCATCGATATTTAAAATATTTAAAAAAATTGGCGAGCCATATAATTGTTGAATTTTCTGCAACTAACACCAGAGGAATACTTCTAGTGAATAAATAAAAAAAAATAGTGAATTGTGGTCTAATTAATTTAATAAAATATGAAATAAAACGTTACGTTGAAGAATGCTAGACTCTTGCGGGCGTTTGATGAAATAGTGTGTACCGCTTTAAGCTAGGTAGCCTAGGTAGGTAGTACGATAAACGATAGAATGTTTACCTAACGACGCTTAAGCGTAAGGGGGCTCGCTTAGTAATATAACATGTAGCGGGGGCGTCGTAAGCCAATGTGCAAATCACTGCAGCACCCCCAGGTGGGGCGAGGGCATAGAGAAGGGGGCCTCCATTGGTTGTCGCTTACCAAGACTAGTGGCCGTCCGTAGCCCATCATATAGAGGGTAGCGGTGTGACTACTCACATTGACCAGTTGTATCTCTGCGGATATGATCGCGCTCGTTGTGCTGTGTCTCGTGCTCTTCGCGTGCTGGTTCAGCAGAAGGAACCGCAAAGATTTTTTAAATTATCCCCCAGGACCCAAACCTTGGCCGATAATTGGCAGCCTTCATCTGCTCGGACAGCACAGAACCCCGTTCGAAGCGTTCACAGCCCTTAGCAAAATTTACGGGAATATCTATAGCATCAATCTTGGTTCCACGCCATGCGTTGTCGTTAATAATTTTGAACTGATTAAAGAAGTGCTAATTTCAAAAGGTGGAGATTTCGACGCTAGACCAGACTTTATCAGATTTCATAAATTATTCGGTGGAAACAGGAATAACTGTAAGTATCAATGAAGATCATTTTTATTTTACTCCGAAGCTCGTCAAAATTGACTACAGAGCGGAGCATCCGGATTCAATTTATTAATTTAGTTCTCCTAAAAACAATTAAGATGTAAATATATATAATTACCTTGTAAATATTTGGTACTTTTGTAAATAATATACATATATCTATAACAATATATTGTAAATATTATTTAATATTACAGATTAACCAAAAAAATATAATACATATGTATTGTATAAATAATTAAAATTTTATGAATGAGTGAACATAGGAAAACTTAATTAATACTTTGAGAAAATCAAATTAATTGTTTATAATGAATTAATTTGATTTGTTTTAATATGGATGCTTTGGACATTACCTACTTTGATTCGTTCTTAATGCAGTAAGATACATATTAGCAAAATTAATAATTACGCATAGATACGTTGATTGAACTGATTAATCAGAATTGAAAACATAAAAAAGAAAAATAGGATAAAATTGAAACTAGTTGAATGCGGACGGGGCTTAAAGTGTTTGGTATTTTAATTACGAGTTGTGAAAGCCTGAGTCCCGTTAATTTAGCATTCCTAGCAAAAAGTGGAAAGAGACGATTTGCCGGCATTGATGTACACTCACTTATTCAGTTAGCGCATACCTCGCGTATTGGTTTTGAGTTTAAGAGGTCGAGTAAGTTTTTTACTCGCTACTTTACTTTCTATCATACACCACGGCACCTGGTTCATTCATAAGATTGCTTCATTACGTACTCGACTACCGTGAACTTGAACTTGCTTCTAATGAAACTGAATCTGATCACCACAACAAACAACTGCTGTATTATTTATTTCTTTAGATTTATCACAATTCTAACCGCACGCTCGCACAATTAACACTCGGATTTCGCATTCATTTATGCGGATATTTGGAATTGATTAACAGATCCCGCTTTGCCTTCGGCAAGGCGCTAAAATTTTGCATAGCGAACACGTCGGGGCGATGCTAAATACGCGAAACGGTCCTGTACACAAACGACGAGATGAGATTTGTTAAGTGGAAAAAGGAGTTGCTTATGTTAGTTCCATGATAGCCAGACTGCATGGTTTGTGTTGCACAGGTGTACTACGTATTTAGTCCGGCGACAAATAGTTGTTTGAAAGGTACCCGGAAATTTTATCGCATTTTTGCGAATTATTAATATTGCTTCGCTTTTACTCACAATCATTTCCATTTTGCTCAACTAATTAAAAATATAATTTCTTTCCTTTTAAACTGGTTTGTTTTTCAAGGAATTAAATTCACCCCCTCGCAAATTAAAATCAAATCACATTTGCAAATTTTGCTCAAAGGAAGATTTAAAATTTAATCTCGGTGACTTCCCAATTAATTAAATAACTAAATTGGGTTATTTATATTTAAAATGAGTTAATAACTGCATAGAACTAATAAAGGAATTTAATAATTTTATAATGTCTACAAAATTTATTAACAAGAGCTGTTGAAATAACTATTAGATATTTATTACTACTGATTACTAAAAAGACTGTCGAAGCACCGGTACTATAATTCCTTATACAAAAAAGGTTTGGTCACGCGTCTCATTGTCGGTAAGAAGTGTTTATACGTTCCCAGAAAGAATCTTCACATAACTTAAGCCTAAATCACACAAACAGCTATTTGCTAAAATGTATCTGCTACCTTAATTTTTTTAAATTTATTGTAAAAATAAATTGGAATTTTTTTGCAGCTTTGGCTTTGTGCGATTGGTCCGATCTTCAGAAAACCCGCAGGAGCATCGCCCGAACGTACTGCTCTCCAAGATTTACCTCCCTGCAATACGACATCGTTGCCAACGTGGGTACCGATGAAATATCGGCCTTTTTACAAGAAGTGGAAAAACTTCCAGTTAACGCGCCCGTCGATATAAAACCTCTAGTCTTGGCAGCGTGCGCTAACATGTTTACGCAATACATGTGTTCGACATCTTTTTCTTACGACGATAAAGAATTCCAGAAAGTTGTTAGGTATTTCGATGAAATATTTTGGGAAATCAACCAAGGATACGCGGTGGATTTTCTTCCCTGGTTGCTGCCTTTCTACAAAAATCACATGAAGAAAATTTCGCACTGGTCCACGGAAATTCGTCAATTCATATTGAGCCGAATTATTGATAACCATAGGGCGACATTAGATTACAATTCACCGCCAAGAGATTTCACTGATGCATTATTAATGCATCTGGAAGACGATCCCAACATGAACTGGCAACATATTATATTTGAACTGGAAGACTTTATCGGCGGCCATTCGGCTATTGGAAATTTATTAATGATGACCTTAGTGTCGATTATTCAACATCCTAATGTAGCTCAGCGCATTCAACAAGAGGTAGATGAGATAACGGGCAACACGAGAGCTCCAAGCTTACTGGATAAATCAATGATGCCGTACACAGAAGCTGTGATTTGGGAAACATTAAGAAAAGCATCATCTCCAATTGTACCTCACGTCGCTAGTACAGACACTGAATTATTCGGTTACAATATTCCTAAAGGAACAATGATTTTTATTAACAACTACGATCTTAACGTGAGCAATGATTACTGGGAGAATCCCGATCAATTTTTGCCAGAAAGATTCCTTTCTCCTTCTGGCAACGTAGTAAAGCCCAACCATTTTATACCGTTCAGTACAGGAAAAAGAACTTGTATAGGACAAAGGTTAGTCCAATGCTTTACTTTCATTATTCTGGCTACACTACTGCAGAAATACGATATTACAGCTGGAGGGGAAATTGAAATAAAACCTGGATGTGTAGCGGTACCTCCCGACTGTTTTAAGGTGATCCTGAGTCCAAGATCTTCTTGAAAATTACGGAAGAGTATCTATTTATGGTTTCTAATAAGTCTGTTCTCTCAGCAGTTAAACTGCCTTTTGTTCCCGATCGAGATGATGATATAGTCACAGCACTGCATGTATATTACCTCTTTGTGCTTACAAAGCACACAGGCTCTACATGGCCTTCATCTACTGGCTGAATACTGGCTGAAGACGAAGCCGTCCGGCTCCGTGCCAAACATCACCGCCTTTTATTATTATTTCTATCAATTATTCATTGTTTTTCCTTCATTGTATATATACATCATGTGAATTTATTGTAAATTTTATCATGTAGTCTCTCCAGTGTTTAGTCTTTTAATGAGACTGAATAAATTGTGTATTTTTATTACGAACTTAAAGTGTATTATTTTTCATATTTTTATAATTATTCATCTTATTTCAAAAACTTCAATATTATAATAATATTTAAGTTTATCTAAACCAAATGAAATCCTTTTTCAGGTGTATTGCATTCTTAGCAAGTTGTTTTACAATACATTAATATATTATTAATTTAAATTTATTGTTCTTATTAATTTATATTTAAGAGTTGTTTTATAATTAATTTCAAAGAGAAATTAAGTACTTATACAATTATGAAAATGATTAAATGTTTAAATATACTTTCTGATGTTTTGATTAGAATAAAATTATTGTTTAGTATATTTAGTAAGAAGCAATTGTATGAAATAAAGATGATGAAATAAATTAAAATAAAAAGTTCTTTTTTCGTTAGAAATTATTGTAATCTTAAGAGTTTTATTTTTATATCATTCCTTATTTTTGTCTAAAAAATAAATTTATTTAATTATCATTTCAATTTGTTTTAAATTTAATTCTAAGAATAGGTAAACTTTTATACCCTAAATTAATTAAACAATTAATGAAGTTCTTATAAATAATTGAACTTTTAAAATCAAAATATTGTGAGGTCAAATTTGTCAAAATAATTCGTTTCACAGTAATTAATTACACTTTTTTACAACCTCACGCTCGTTCTGTTAATATGAAAATGTTTAATATTGGCATACGAGTGTCCGTGATAAGTAATTTACTTTCTAATGTTGGTAAAAAAATGGACACGAAACCACGACTTGTTATTTAAACAATATTTTAGTGAAAGATCACAAACATGACCTAGGTCATATGGTTATATGTTGAGATGAAAAAAAAATTATTAATGACTATTTTTAATTAGTTGGTTTTATTAACTACCATTAGAAGGACAACATTTTTAAAAGGATTAAAAATAAGGGGTAATTAAAAATTACTCTAATAAAAATTGTATTATGTATTAGGTACTTTAAAATTAACCAAATAATAATGAGAAATATTTCTTATTCGATTGGCAGTACTCACTCGTAAATCAAAAATTAATAAAGGTGGATGCGCAAATTCCAATTGAAAATATAAGCAATAAGGCAAAAATTGATGGCATTCAACGGTCTGATTAAAAAAAACGTAATATACACGATTTCTGTTGAGTGATCCAACCTTCCCTATTTTAATGTCCCAACTATCGACAAAAAAAACTAATATAAATTCCAGCTTTTCTTACTTTAACGATACCGGTGCATCTCAATACGGTTTTTCTCAAAAATCTTTATCAATTTCAGCGTTGTGAAAAATTATTAGCAGGTATGCAGGTTCATAACTGCTTCCTTCTCAAATATTGCTGCTTTATAAAAATTTGCAGTACATATTTTCCACTCGAATTGTTCAAAATAGGCGATTCGCAAATTGTCCAAGTTTAATTTAGGTGCATCTACGGAAATCCACAGACTCCGGCAAAAATTCGCAACCATTAAATTCAATGTCAAAGCCAAGAAAGCTGTTATATAATCCATACGAATTGAAATATTATATAATAACAATTATTTTACGTGTCAATTCAGTGGCATTGTGACACGATTTTTTTGTACTTAATCTTTTATGGCATTGCGTACGTGAGTAATTTCTTCTGATGCAGTTTTGTTTAATGCAGATTTAAGATAAACGCTACCCTTGAAATATTGCAACTTATTTTTTGTTCCTACTAAAAGAATTGATGACTTTGTCAAATAAGTATACAGTGGTACTTAAAATTTATATATGCAGGTGGATTTTGAGCTGGATCTTCATATTGGCTTAGTCATCTAACTAGGTAGTTTTAGATTTGATGCTCCTGAATCTAACCATTAATTTTTCATCAATCGCCTATTAGAAGGAAAACCAAACGGATAGGATAGATAATGGTGATTGATGGATGGCATTGTATTGTACATAGACAAGACAAGAAGTTGTATCAGTCTGGCTAATGCATCTGGCTCACCTTGCACTGACATTGAATAGACCAACGCTGTCTGCACTCATGATCAGATTTATTACTTATTGTATTTGATATAGTCTTTCAAGTCGCTTCTCCCCGACTATGTAGGTCAGTGTGATGTACAATGTTGCCATTTTTACCGGCAAAAACTTCCCTGAAAACTTTGTTTTGGTTATTTTAACTAGTTATGTTATATGTGGATCCCCTATTATCGAGAGATCCATTTACACAATAAATTATGTTTTCAAAATTATATAATATAAGGAAGTAAAGGAAGAATTATATTTTACTTAAAAATATAGAGTTTATTAGTGGAAGAAGCTAGATTGTTTGTTCCCGCATTAAAAAATGAAGGGATATTTTAATTATTTTCATAAATTTTAAAAACCTATATTTTTATATTAATAGGGTTAATTGTTGATTTTAATATATTTATTCATGCTACTTTAATGAATTTATAGGTAAATAGTAAATAATTGCATATTTAATAAAATACTGTTCGGAAACGCTACTGATTTGAAAAATCAATAATTTAAAATTAACTGCGATTTGTAACTGGGAAAAATTGTATATGCAACCAGTTTAACATATCCAAATATCCATCTACATGCAGTAAATAACATTAAACCAGTAAAACTTCTTGATAAATTTCAAGTATTTCAACATAAAAAGCAAGTACATTTTATAAAGTCATTTCCACCAGCAGGAAGGTACATATTAGGGAAACAATGAATAAATATTTCACCAGGTAAGTACATACATTTAAAATTTGAATTCGTTAAAGTACAGATATATTAATATGTTTCAGTAACAGAAATGATTCAAAAATAACAGTGTTAAATGGACTACAGAACAGTATTCGACAATACTTTATCTTCCCTGAACACACTTTAAGGAACTTCGAAGCAAACATCGATGAAATCGTTAAAAAAGCGAAGAATGGACAATTAAAAGAACTCACTGTTGATGATAAACCTCTCAGAACAAAGTACGTATAGCACCTGTATTATGTCCACTTTAGAACATATTTCTTAATTAGATATTTCTTCGGTGAGCGGTACACTTACGGTCATCCAGAAAATAGCTTAGGATCAGAAAGGCTCTATCCAGAAGGATCTGTAGACGTGATTCCTAGCTGGATAGCCCACAATATAATAAAACCGCTTGTTGAAGTGAACATTCTACCTGAAAACTTCGTCAACAGCGTGGTCATCAACGATTACAAACCAAGAGGTTGCATTGTATCTCACATTGATCCTCCGCAAATTTTCGACAGACCCATCGTCTCGCTGAGTTTATTCAGCGATAGCGCGCTCAGTTTTGGTTGTAAATTTCATTACAAGCCTCTGAGAAGCTCAAAGCCTCTATTTAGATTACCCATGCCTAGAGGAGTGGTTACATCATTAAGGTAAAACCTATCCTAACGTTCAATGAACTATATAAAACGTGATTTTGTTGTTTAGTGGATTTGCTGCGAATGAAATAACACATTGTGTAAGACCAGAAGACGTGACTCAAAGGCGTACAGTGATAATGCTCCGCAGAGTGCACGATTTCGCTCCTCGTTTGTCTCCTCTCACAGGGAATCTGCTCCATATTACTAGCAATGAAGTCTTGAAAATTCGTAAGGCTCTAATGCAGAAATGTATCGACTCCTGCAGGTCTACAAAAGGAAAAATACAAAAGCCTTATAAATAATAAACCTGTTCTGTCCTAGTTGATAACTATACGCTTTAAAATTGTTAATAAACGTTATTTATAAAGAAACCAAACGTATATTGTATATTTTATTACAAAATAGTTAAACTATAAATAAATTCACGTGTAAATTTGATTGCAAAGTTAGGAAAGAACTTTAGCTCTGGAAGAGACTGCGATGTAGGCGACGAGCAGCGAAAGAATCGTAGCTATAAATTCGGATTTTAACCAAGGACCATTGTAGGCACCGGGATGTGAGAGGACAACGTTAACAAGGGCAGGTACGTTTTGAGTATCTTCTTTCGATCTACTGGCTTTCTTGTAGGTGGTGTAACCGTCTTCATCGAATAATCTGATGACTCTGTCCCCAGATTTGGCAGTCTTGGCTTCTTCAGTCCAACTTACCTAAAATATAAACATTGTTGAATACATGACTATAAATAGCAAAGGATATACGTGGGGATTACAATAAGCATTAAAGAAATCTACGGAAATCGAAACATATCTACAATTACTTGTAGAATTACGAAGAAACCCATTTCTTTCAATTTACCATATGGAGTACTTTATTATATCCACTAGCCATGATTAAACCATTTAGTAAATAAATTGCCATAACTTACTTGATATCTGTTGTTTCCTACGATGGAAACCGGCGAAATGTTTCCTTCTACTTCAGCATATAAATTTCCAGCTTTACCAGATTCACATGTTACCGAAAATTCGGAGATATACGCAATGTTAGTTACTATAGTGGCATCAACGGTAGTAAACGATGAAGAAGTTACTTTTGGATTTGA
This sequence comes from Phyllotreta striolata, assembly GCA_918026865.1. Classification (NCBI taxonomy): domain Eukaryota; kingdom Metazoa; phylum Arthropoda; class Insecta; order Coleoptera; family Chrysomelidae; genus Phyllotreta; species Phyllotreta striolata. The sequence continues at coordinate 2,831,973 of OU900103.1, forward strand.
ACAACCCAAGCAGAAGGTACATGAAAGTAGAGAGATGAATGCTAAGATGTATAACCTAGTCATTTTGTCTTTTCTTGTAATGTTTTATGTTAGGTCTAACTAATGGTGTCAGTGCAGCGCTTATATTAACTTGAAACTAAAACAGCCACGTAAAAATTTGAACTTATGTTGTTGGAATAATTTTTTGGTTATATTTCTCTATGTTCGATAACTGCACCATACAACACTGTTCGATAAAGACAACTAAATAATATGAGTCAAACAAAGATGGAATGACTAGAACTGCTCCGAGTACCTGCAACACACAGACTCGACTTTACGACAACGTGGAACACGTCGTATCATTACAATACTACCAACATTAACTGTAGTGTTAAGTAAAAAGAAGAAGGAATACCAATTTTTAAATATTGAGTATGCCAAATATTTTCAACTATATTCTGTGGTTCATAAAGTTAAGGGCAATTTTATTCCGTGTTTTAACTTATTTCAGTAGATAAACGTAGTTTTATCGGTTTTTATACCTACTACCAAAAGAACGAACGACAATTGACAGATACACATGAGTTAAAAAAGAAAATGAAATAAATGTTCTTGTTCTGTTAGAATTTAGTCAGGCGATTTTGAACCTTATGATTCTATCTAATTTGTATGTTCCTCCCTGTATATTCACTAATTATCTGAAAATGCCTTTACAGCGCCATCTAGAGAAGCTTAATATTTGAAACAGTGAAAACAGTCATTTAAATTATTATTAAACTTCATTTCTACGTCCGTTTTTGGTAAGTAATTATATTTTTATACAATACAATTATTCAGGATTTTAGAAATGAAACAAAGACAATATCAATTACAATATAATGTATAAAATGTCAGTTTCTGTAAATATATTCATTTTTAAATGCATGATATATAAATATTTGGAAATTACAAATAATACTTTATGAAATAAATAAAACATTTTTAACATATAAATTGATCGTAAAACTCTCGTAAATATTAAAGTTTTTTTCCTATTGTCTGCACATGATATCCCATATTGATGAGTGCTTGATGGTCCAAAATCTTCCTTCCATCGAATATATAAGCCGGTTTCATCATATTCCCGTAGATTTTCTTGTAATCCAGGTGCTGTAACAAGCCAAGTTTAATAGTTTTTGAATAATATAAAGCGTACGTTTGTAACTCACGATGAATTCATCCCATTCGGTGCAGACCACAATAGCATGGCATCCGTTCGAAGCCGCATAAGGATCAGTATAAATCGCAATGCGCTTTCTAAAATCTTCGGGATTTTCGCAAACATAAGGATTAGTCAAATCTTCATCAATTTGCTCCTTGTCAACTTTAGGGTCGTAAATCTTTATCGATGCCCCTTCGTCCAGCAAAGTCTTGGCAACATGTATGGCAGGGCTTTCCCTTGTATCCCCGGTGTTCTTCTTAAAAGCGAACCCCAGTATACAAATCTTCTTTCCGCTCAGAGTATTGAAGCACGATTCAACAATTTTCGTGGTGAAACGATGCTTTTGATACTCATTCATATCAATGACTTGCTGCCAATAAGCAGCTACTTCCGGCAAATTCAAGCATTCACAAATGTAGACGAGGTTTAATATATCTTTTTGGAAACAACTTCCACCAAATCCTAAAACGAAAAGCTTATAATTGATGTTTTAATCGAATTAACTTCGATGTTCTCACCTACGGAAGATTGCAAAAATTTTGAACCTATTCTAGAGTCCAATCCAACAGCTCTTGCTACCTCAGAAACATCAGCTCCGGTTGCCTCGCATACGGCAGATAATGAATTGATACTGGATATTCTTTGAGCTAGCATAGCATTAGCAGCCTAAATCAAATAATTATAAAGCATTATTTTGATATGCAATTGACTAAGTGTTAGGGCTTACAAGTTTAGATAACTCTGAAGACCAAGTGTTCATGGTTACAATCTTTGTTCGTGGTATCCAGTGCTCGTAAATACTGCATAATTCCTCGACGGCAGCTCTTCCTTCTTTTGTATCTTCACCTCCAATCAAAACTCTATCAGCACTAAGTAGATCAGTTACTGCTGTGCCTGAAAACCATACACAATTCTATTATTTATGGTTGAACTGAGCAAACTACATGTTCATACCTTCTGCTAGGAACTCGGGATTTGATAGTATTTGATATGTAACACCAGGTTTTTGGTTAGCAATTAATATGTTTGCTATGCTTTCTGCAGCTCTTACAGGAACTGTACTTTTTTCGACTACTATTTTGTTACTTTGGGCTACATCAGCTATAAGTCTAGCTGCTGATTCGACGTATTTGAGATCAGCTGCTCTACCCTAAACGGGAAAATATTGTTTTTTAGAGATTTTATTAATGAAGCTGTTCTTTTGGTTTGTTGATAACTTACCTTTCCGTTTCCAGTAATTTTTGTAGGCGTGTTGACTGATATAAAAATCAAATCTGCTTCTAGAATGGAACCAGAAATATCGTTGGAAAAAAACAAATTTCTTCCTCTGCATGTCTTCACTACTTCATCTAATCCAGGCTAAAACAATGTATTGGATAGAACTCTATTATATTGAATAAAACAAGGCGATTTGGGTACCTCATAAATGGGTAGTTTATCTGAGTTCCACTGAGCAATTCTTTCTTTGCTGAGATCGGCGACGGTTACTTTAATTTCCGGGCATTTTAATGCAATAACGCTGCATGTAGGACCTCCAACATAGCCAGCCCCCAGACAACAAATATTTTTTATCGTCATTTTTGCCTTATTCTGAAATATTTAATTTTTTGTAGACAAATGAAATGCAGAAACAACAAAGACATTTTATTAAAAATGTTGAATATGAACAGAATTTTCTAACTACATAAGCCACGTGTTTAATTAGTAATATTTCGCGATTTCTTCAAGGTAGTATGGTCGAATTCGTCATGATATCGTCATTTTATTTGAGAGAATGAATCTTGTTCTTGAAATTGATGGTCTAATAGTGTTGTAGTAATAATGGCCTGTGTACAGCTATTTTAACGAATTTCTTACTGTAACCTTGAATCTTTGAATGGTTTTTATCAGGCAAACTTATGCACACAGAAGTTAACAAAATATCTATTGTTTAATATAGTTTCAAAATTAAATAATCTTATCAAAATAATTAATAATTAAATAAACTAATTGATACTTAAATTTTTAAAGTTTATCTCTAAACGAATATACGAAAGTGAGAAATATAATTAATTATTTTAACGTTTATTTTAATTAGTAGTATTATTTTAAGTATTAGTAATTATTTTTTAGTAATAAATTTTTGTAATACTTACATGCAGCGGTCTTATCACAGGTTTAAAAATACGTTTAAAATACTGGTTAAATCTATTAAATTCGACAACGTGAATGCACTAAACCATCACCTGAAATCCGTACCTATCAATTAAATATTATTTTAACATCCCCTCTGCCGCCAAAGATACTCTTGAAGGTTTTCGAGTGAATAGCGAGCGCGAATAAGACCATTCAACTTAGAACTTGAATGGTTTTTATCAAATCGGCATCCGGTATTTTTGGCTACAGAGACGAAGATTTCCAGGAAGGACTGATGAATAAAAACTATACCCAAGTTGGCCTGTTGACGGAAAACTGATACGTTTGAACATTGATAGCTATCTTAAACTAACGTAAACGTGAAGTCGTAAAATATTAAATAAATCCTTTAAATGCTATTAATCCTATTATTAAATAAATTGCGACAAATCTACTTACTTACGAGATAAGTTTGCCGGATCTGTGGTCCTTCTTTCAGTTAGCTTCCACCGGTAATAAAATTTTAACCAGTGGATGAATCAATATTTACATTTGTGAACCTTTTGAATATTTTTTTAAAAACCAACCATGTTTACGTATACATGTATATCACAGTTATCAGCTGTCATTTTTGCAACGTGTGTTACTTGGTAACCGGCCGACGGTCACGCCCTCTGTTTGCTGTAAACATCTCGAAATGTTTTTGTTTTATTTGCTTTTTTGTTTTGTTAATTCATTTCAATTCCTTCTTAAAGTCACGTATGTTTGTTCGGCAAATGTGAACTTTTAAGGTTTTTTTGTTGTTGTTTATTTCGGACATCTGTCGAGTGATTGGAGCATTAATTCAGGCTAAATCGCAGGTTTCTTTTGTGACATATTTCTGGATCAATATTTTCTGATATCACTGCTACTACTAGTTAAGAGGAGATGTTATTTCTGTCATTTCTGAATTTGTATGTTCCGTGTCATTAATGACACTTGGTCCTTTGTTTTGAGGGTTAGGAGCGACTTTTTAAATTCAGCGCGCCATAGACAAAATAAAAGTATAATAAATATAGTATAAAGTATAAATAATCATTCTTTCTCTATGTTCAGCGCCTCATCGAGCAAATGTTTTTTATAGTTTTAGGCAGTTAAATAGTTTGATTTTAAAAACACCCAGAAAGACAAAATTAATTCGAGGAATAATAAATTAATAAAAGTATAATAATTAATTTTAATTAATTATAGTAATAAAATAGTATATTTAATTTTAAGAATAATAACAAACATCACGCCATTTATTAATTAAAATAATAATATGAAGTATACCTATCAGCTAAACATGTTTTGTTATTCTTAAAAATTCTATTAAATTGTGTTACCTACACTTCTTGTAAAATAAGTGCCCAAGTTATATAGATAATTCAAATTGCAATTTTCAAAAGATTCCAAAAATTTTCAAATTTGCAAAAATCTATTCTGCGTGCCAGTATTTACGATAGAACCAACATTTTTTTCTCGGCTAACATTTTATATATTTCATATACTTATAAGACAGATAACTCACCTTTATAATATTTTTACCTCAACTCCTGGAAATTAAAACGGATAAGGTCACTTCTGTTTCGTTAATACTTCTTTGTCGATGTGTTTTAATTTTTGTAATATAATTTGTCATAGTGTTGTGTAGTAAACTCTTGTGGTATTGATTATTGCCCGAAAGCCTTTATAGGAAACGGCTTTCTGAGCAACAATCAAAATCATAAAAGTTTCCAAGGGGTTTCCTTGACAACACCTGGAAAAAGATCATAATGCTTAATATGCTTATTTTTAATTTTTTTGCAAAAGATAGTTTTTCTACAAATGCAACAGTACTTGGCACGTATAGATGTAGAAAATTATACTTACTGAATTTTGATATTTTTGAATATTATTTATCAATTTATTTGGTTATAGAAACATTCATTTAATCAGTCCAACTATGTACATTTTATTCAGACTGAGATCAAATGAATGAAAGCAACTCAAAATTTTTACTGGGTACCCACTTACTTGATAAGCAATTTTCATTTAAATAAAAAACTTAATGAGAATTGAGAATCCAATCCAATATCTTAAATATTTCATAAAACTTTTAAATACATGAAAACATTCAAAATTCAGCAAATACTCAAGAATAGAAAGAATTTTTGCCTTATCCTGCATGTATTAAAAAATTACAAATTCTTGAAGCGTGATTTAATAACAGGCTCACAAAATAATAATCCCACTTTTCACGACAAATTGTTATATTTAACTTAACTTCCGTTACTGATAATTTAAATCTATGAAAATCTAAAGAGTAGGTAGAGTGTGGCTTACCTGAAAGACTTCAACAGGTGCACTACACCAGATCTAACCAAATAATGACCAACTGATCGAGGCTCACTCTAAGTTCACCACTGGACCTATGGGTGTGTGTTCAATAAAGGCATTTAGTAAATGTGGATTGTGAATGGCCGATTCCCTGTTTTGTCTGGCTAAGCTCCACCCCGATGTTTCACCTCTAAAATGGAGTTTCTGATCTTCTTAATTATTAATTACCAAAATCACACCCGTGTCAAAATATTTACCCTTTTGGCGGCCGAAGTATTTTTATTTGTTTTCCTTGATGTCAGCTGTCTTTCTGCTTATCTGCGCCACTTTGATTCTTTGAATTATTTATTGCGGGGGATGATTCTTTGCTCTTTAACATTTCGGTGCCATCCTGAAAATCTATTTTTGAATTAGATGTATGTCTGATTATTCGAAGAAAATCATCCCTTATATTTTCATTTTTTAAGGTACATATGTCACGAACCTAAGTACCTATATTTAGTTTAGTTATAATTTGCAAGTACGTAAAAAATGCTATAACTTGGTATGTTAATGCTTATAGGAGTAAATAATTTCATTTCTGCATTTTCATTGTGCATATTGTATTTTTATTTTTTATTTGTATTTTATTATGTACTTATTTAAGGATTTTTTATACCATACTATAATTTACTTTCCATGAAAAAATATGAATTAAACTTCTATTATTCTTATAGATGCTATACCGATAATATTACGTATTTAAGTCAAAATGTATTAAATGAATAATTTTTCAAATTAAAATTATTTTTTTTATAAACGTTTATGTGGATTTTTTATTAAATAGATTTCTTATTAATGCTTTAAAACTTTTCTGGGCAAGCAATTGAATTAGTACATCAAAAGATTAAATTCTTTCTAAATATTTTCTAAAATAACCTACTGCAATTTTCATGTATAATATCACATGACACACGAAAATGCGCAATTTTTAGTAACAAAATTTCATAAATTCCTACTTAATTGATAAATAAACTTAACTTAAACTTTCTTAAATTAGAAACATTTATTTAGAATTAGAAACATTTACATATTTTATAAATGATTGATTGGTATTGATGTTTTTTGCATACCCGCTTATTTTATAGTTACTTCTAACGTAGATGCATTTTTTTTCACTTATAAATGTCTTTTTAGAAACTTTTAAATCTTATATATGGAATTAGGGATCGTTCTAAAAGTGTAGCCAGAAAAAAGGAACTGCATATTTAAATTAGGAAATGACGTCTGCATAGTGCCAGTCAGCTTTTAGTTAATTTACTATTAGAAATAATTAATCGGGTTGCTTTTATTGGTCCGAAAATGCCCTGCCCATACCAATCAGAAACTGCGCTGTGCGGGCAACAACAGAATTGCATATATCGAATAAGGGTAGTTTATCAATATTGCAGATGTCGATCAATCAATTTCAAATTATTTATAGTCGGGCGTCCGAATTTTGGCAAAGCCATATACGGTGTTTTTTGGAAAATATTTTATAGGTAGGTATTTTTTTAAGGCTCTAATATGCATGTGAGATATACATAAGTGCATCTATATATCAATTATATACACTTTACATGAGCGAAATTTGTAACTTATATTACTAATTTTATTACAATTTTGAGTATAACAGAAGATTTATAAAAGTTTTTCGAAGATAGACCAAGTATAGGTACCGAATTTAGATTCAAAAGTGTTGCAAAATATACCGGTAAACAAACGTATTTTCTGTATTCTTTCAGATGATAAGCAAATAGGCGATTTATTTAATACTGATTGTTAAAAAAATAATACCATAAAAATCCCTAAATTAGTCCCTTTGATAGCAATAAAACAGCTGTAATAAAACCGAATTAACAACATTTATTTATGTTTGAATTATTTATTGCTATAGGCGGGTTTAAGGTAGTTAACTAATTTTTATCTTTCGATAATCTTCTTTGATGATTTTGGTATATTTGGAAATAATTATAAACTTCTCATTTCATATTTTATTGAGATGATAGCTGTTTTATAAACATATTTTTCCTATATAAACCGTACATCCAGCGTCGGTGGCTTTATGATTTAAAACACAAGCTTTATATTCAATGCATAAACTAATATCTTCCTTATCTAAAAAAGTAAAAACAAAATACAGAATATATTTAGCAAGTATATGCTTTTTTACTCAAAAACAAATCATTTGATGCATTATATTACTGTATTAAAAAAGCACTTACCTTTCATTTTTTGAAATCAAATATACTCTTTAGTTAAAACATTGTAAGTGCTAATTGTTTTATTGAACCTAATTCAATTATAAAAAATGGAAAAGTATCTTTCTGTAACAATTAATTGAAATCATTAACACGAGAAAAATCGAATGTTTTAGGTTAGAAAAATGTTGGATAGCAGTTGACAATGACTCCAGTTACGAAAACGTCACTGAACTAGCAAACAAATACATAAATTTGTTCATTCGTATTTATGAAAATCTACAGCTAAAAGTGTTGTAGATAAAATTAATTATATGTAAGCAGTCTTATGCCTATAGTCCAAGTCTTCAGACATTTGCCTATTAACATTTGTTTATACATTTTGTTCATGCCTAAAAACTTGTGTTTGTTGGAAAATGCACGTAAGCATGTAGGTCTAGACTGCATTATATTCAAATTTAACCAACAATATAATAATTAGGTACCGAACAAAAACAGATATTTTACATTAATATCGAATAATTTATTATCTAATAGAATTATTTTATTTATACTTAACGTTCCTTAATATTTTTTGACAAAAATGCATTTGAATAAAATACATTTTTGTTTGAAAGTTTTAGATTTATTTTTAATTTATTTCTTCTGAATTTCTTAATCCCATTCTACATTGGATAGGTCAAAAAATATATAGGAGTAATGGAAAACTGTTTTAATGCTTTTAATGATTTTAATTATTTTCCCCATATTAAGGTACATAAACCGTTATAACTCGATCGCATTTTATTTAATTTGATCGCTTGGTTTTAAGGTCCTGTAAATTAACTTATCTTAAAACCTCGAATTAATTTTAACCGTCAATGAGTTAGTTACTTACCTAATTTAAAAGCGGTTAAATAAAATCCTTAAAACACGAAAATCGCACCGCTAGTAACGAGCACAGAGAAAATATAAAATTAAGTTCTTTTAAAAATTATATACATATATTTTTTTCGAATATGGGTTAATAGAATAGATCAGGGTAGTTTCTCGCGACAAACTGAAGGGTAGTAGCGTCTGCCGACGATCGACAGTATGACAACCCATTTTTACCCATTGGTGTTTTTGATTGCAATCTTTGTTTGCAAGATCACCGTGTAGCGAATGTTCATAGCACCTGGTAATTCACCCCTCTCTTGCATCCGTTCTGTAAAAAATCCTACTTGAATAGGATATTTGGGGAGTCTTTTGTCAATGGGGTTACATAATGGAATCTGAGACGCGACCATCTACCCCTAAACTCACCCTTTTTATCGCAATGATGCTGCATCGCTTTTTATCAGGACCGAATTAAAAAACGCCAGTTTTTTATCCACACTGTAGATTTCCCTTGTTGTGAACATTTTGTTATTGGAATGTAACGATTTTTTAAATCTAATTGTTAATTTCTTATTTGGTTTGAGTGTTTAATCAACGTTTTGGTTCGAGGTTTGTATGGATGTGGAATGTGGAAAGTTTTGGTATTGATAAAAACGAAATTTTTAAATTTTATTTTGAGTAGATATAAATTTTCATTTACTCATTTGGATATTTAGAATTCTTTAGATGGCTTTAATTGTATCTTTTTTATAGAGTTAACACTATTGGTTTAATTTGCTTCAAACACTAATTAAACCTAATCGAATTGAAGCTAAGTCTAAGCTACAAATTATGCTGCATTCTTCAATTTTTATAAATCTTTATATTTTATTTATAAATCCTTTTTGGCTTTGTGTCTATATATAATTTATTTAGCCAGACTATTTTTTTCTATCTAAAATGCATCTGCATGTCCTTTTGATTGAATAACTCGTTTTGTTTATTCTTATTGTGGTCAATACAGTCTACAGTCTGAGACTCTATTGAACCCAAAAGGGGAATAAGTCCTGACTTTACCCAATTACAGGTTTAAATTTTATTATATGAACCAGTTTTTTAAACCAGTCTGTTCCATTCCCAAACGCTTTAAAATGTCGTTTGTTCCTACTATTGAATTTATATGTATTCCAAAACGTTTTTTTTATTTTTATAAACTACTATCGTGAAGGGTAGTTTAAATGATTACAAAAAAATCCATAATAATTCAATATATTTTGCAATAGGGTTCAAATCGAGCCAATTACGGTACTTATTAAATACGGTTCTGCATTTCCTACCTCAACCGTTAACCAACAGAGAAACGGAATGTAAGTACAATACCTATGTCGCGCCGTCTGTCTTTTCTAAAACATCCCCTGACCCCAATTTGATTGCATGTCTCCCTCCTTGTTCACGGATTTTTTAGACCAAAACCTTAAACGACCTTCAGGAATATGCTGCCTATGTGAATACGTACCCAAGCCAATTTTAAATTCGTAAAAAATGCTAGTTTTTATGTGGCGTTAAAATAAGAGAATTTCTAAAATCGTTTCTCCGATTATGGAAGCTTTTACAGCATTTGTTGAATAAAATGCGGAAAAACTTCATTAGCACAAAATATAGTCGATTGTCAGAATGCTTTTAGTTGAATTAAATTTAATGTATTTTGTGAAATTCGCTCGAATAAATTTGAATAAAATTTCATACAAATATAGTTACATACGGACATCTATTATTTTACATAAATGTCTTAATTGTCTAACAAAGCAAATCAATTAACCATACATATATGCAGAATCGACGTAATGTGCATAGCGGCCTCTCAATGATGTCCCTTGACAGGTTTAATTGCTAGATTCATGAATAATAAAACCGTTGAAAAGCAATATCAAGTCGCTTGTCACAGGTATATGCATTAAATATAGCCTTTTAGAATTCCACTGACTTTTGATTCACGCCATGGCCGTGGTTTCAAGCATTTGTCGTTTTTCATTATCCATATTTAAATTCCCAATATTCGACCCAAAACCGCCAATAGATATCGACTTTTGCCTATATATTTTATAGGATAAACACAAATGTACTTTAAATGATACACATGTCGTAACATGCTTGCGAAATAATTAATAGGCTTCGCATTATTGCTATTCTTATTTTTTCCAGACCCGAGGATTTTAAATAAAAGAAAGTCGTAAATTAAAAACGTGTATTTAGAATAAATAGAGGTATTTTATATATCTATATTTTGTATTTTGGCACAGACATTCATTGTATAAAGTAATCTGTATTAACAATCTCAAATCAAACATTAATAAGGTTTAGAATATGAGGCACCAACTATTTAAAAAAGGTACATAAAATGGAATGAGTTAAAAGATAGAACTAAATAAGGAAGTCTCGCTTCATTCTCGATGCATTTTTGTTACCAGATTCGTACTGAGTACTGCTTCTCACCAGTTTCGTTTTACCAGACCGCTGAAAAAGAACAAAAATAGATTGCAATCATTTGTCGCTATTTTCTTACACTATAATATCTACCTTACATTAATCGAGGTGCATTTTATAAATTTTCTAAACCTTTTATTAGTAAGCGTTGTTTGCGAAAATAATAAATCACACAAAAGCAATTTACCTACGCTAAGAATTGTTAATGATAGGTTACAAGCATTTATGCATGGAAAAGAGAACTAATTCAAACTGATAACCTTATAAAATGGATAAATTATTTCTTGTAAGCAAATTTAATTGAATTCTAATTGGATTTATCCCAGTACATACATTCCTTAATGATGAATGGTACTGTCATTTAATCAACTGCATAGCATCTAATATTACTTTAGTATAATGAGCCAGATAAACAAAATTGGTATTGGTATTCAGACTAGTGTTCCAATCTAGAATGTATTTCACCTATCATCTAAATGATCGCAATGAAAGGAAAAAAATAAGCAAGAGTAAAAGCAATTATGTTAGATTGAGTGTAGCAAATTAAGCGTGACGAATATTGCTGTACAGACGATCATAATCCTATACATACATACATACTAACACAAGCGTCCATTATAATGAAGAATCTGTTTAAAGATCTAAAAAGAAAAGTAATTGTGCGAAATTGCTACATTTTACGTGATCCACTCCTTACAACTCCACTTAGTAACCATGTTTTTACTGTATGATTGAAAGTTTAATTTAGTGGGTACTGTGATAAAAGAGTGTTTTTAGCTTGTAATAAAGTGAGTAGTATTAAATTTGCTCCATACATTTTGAGATTAAAAATCCCGCATGCATTGCAAAATAACCCAAATTTTACGTAGGTAAGTGTACGGTCTTTTTTAAATAAATTAGTAGATAATTGAATTTTTCGGAATAATCAATGTACCCTGTTTTATTCGAGCAAAGTATATCGTTGGATCGGCGTTGGAGCCATGGCCGTTTTTATTAAAAATTTGTTGCTAAATGGAGAGCAAGTTGAAAACGGCAAACACTGATAGAAACAATTCATTCCATCACCTCTAGTTCCCATACCACCAAACCCGCACAATATTGTCTCAATGATGTAACGTACAATTCGTTTGTCTTTATCTTTGCTCAAGTCTCTTCGGATTTGGGCGTTCTTTTGAGCTTCGCGCGCTTGTTCCGCTAAGTAATCTGGCACCGACCACAGTTTATCACCAGCCTTTAACATAGTTTCCACTATACAGCAACAAACTGCAGCATCTTTGATTTGTTTCGTTAAATCTTCTTTCGATAAATGTTTTAATATTAACTTATTGTTATCCCTAAAATAATAACGAATTGTTAATTTCAACAGGACTGTGCTTTATGAAGTTCATGTGAATGTAAAAAATTTTGGCAGGCCAATAAAAATATATCTTGCCCAAAATTGTTACAAACTATTTTGAACCAAGTTGATTACGTACTTAGGTAATAGCAGTCTTGGAGGAAATAATGAAGGTGCTGTAATCATAGCCACGTTATGAAGATTCATTCGATTGAATTTTTCGTTGTTCACAACATTCAAAAAAAATTCTAATAGTAATCGATAGGTATTCCTGTGTTCTATCGGTAACATTAGTACCAATAAGTTTAAAGCTTTCACTTTATCGTCGATGTTTGTAATTACTGCAAAATGAATAAGATTATTAAAATCCAGGTGCACATTATCGTAGATGTGGCATACTTACAGCTGGTTTTATAAAACATTTCGAATAACTCCATGGTAAAAATCGGTTCAGGCAAATCTCTTAGTAGTTTTTTTAACACACCAGTTAATTCGTGTACGGTGGCGTTGGTAAGCAGGTTGTCCACTTCTTTCCTATTATTATAAAATTTGGTTTCTATTTCGTTGTAAATCATTTCAAGTTTCTGCTTTTGACCGGCAATACGAAGTATTCCATCTTCTTTGATACATCTCGTATTCAGTTCGTTGATTACAGTCTGAAATATTTCAGGGACCATCGAATTATCTGTTGGTCTAGGCATATCACGCATCACTAGGGTAGAAAGGTTTACCCCAAATACGTTTCCTCCTAAAGAGAAATTAAAATTAGTTATTGTTAAAAAAAACGTTTAAAAAAACTCACCTTTATTTTTACTGGGTTTTCTTTTTAGGTAGCTCTTCACAATTTTGTATTGATCAAAAATTGCTACTATTTCCATATATAAAAGAGGTTTCAAATACTGGTATTCGCCATCACTTAATTGGTCAATGCATACACCATCATTACCGCACTTCTAGAGAAAAGTTAATTAGTTGAATACATAATAAATATTCAATAAATATACCTCACTGATAATCTTATCATCGTTTTTGTTTTCTTTCAAAATACCTTCAAAACTGACGCCTTCACTTTCGCTATTTTCGGCATTAGAAATGTAGATTTTACTCGATTTATTTTTCGGAGAAATACTAGTGTGACTTCGTGACAATTGGTTGTGAAGATTTGACGATTTAGTCCTGAAATACGACAAAAACATTAAACAAGCCACAAGCCAGAGTGAAAATACAGCGACCAAAATAGCGGCAATTATTGTCTGATTATTATTGAAATATTTCGATGCAATTCCGCGTTTAACTAATTCGTTTGAAATTGACAGTAATGCAGGAATGCCAATTTTATTATGTTGATAAATGTTTAATTTATTACTAAGTGTTTTGTAGATGTTTTCTATTTCTATTTTTCTAATACTTCCAGGACTTTACAAAAAAAAAACTAAAAGATCTTACCTAGCTATTTCGTCAGAGTTGCGATTTTTCAAAGGTTGCAAATGAATTTCGGTAGTCGGATCGCTTCCACTTCGTTCTCTGGGTTGCTTGGGTAACGTTCCATTTTCAGTAAGAACTTGGTAACCTTTCAGTATTACATTTTCTGAGCCCGAATGAGCGACATCGCCTCTATCACCTCTGTATTTTCTGTGCTGCCACGGTTCGCTATTTGTCCATTTTATTTTCGTTTTAACGCCAGGTTGTTGAATATCTAATGAACTACATTTAAAGCTTATTAATAATCAAACAAATTGTGATGTAACGGAGAACAAACAATTAATACGTAATAAGTTGATTCGGTTGTTTTAATGTTTCAATGGTTGGCTTATGAAATGCATTTAGGAGTATTCAATGACTTATTAATGTAAAAATAATATTATCAATGTGATTATTCAAATTAAAAGATAGTTTGGTATTTTCCTGTTAATGTTTGAATTGTTTTGCGTTATCGCTTTGATTAAAAAAATTAACAGGAAGTCGAACATAATTTACCAATGCTACATTACAAGTTGATAGTGAAATGATATTCAGTCGGAAGTAAACTTGTACTTAAAATTCAATTTTTTACGTCACAAGTCATAAAATATTAATTATTATTGTATCTAATAACACCTAATAACGTCCACACATGTATGAATAAAGCAGCAAAACTGGTACATACAGGTTATTAATCATTCCTCATTTTACGCACGAGTAAATTTAAGAGGCAATATTAGATTATTTTTTTATCCAACAAAAAATATAAAATTAAACTTATACCTATTTTATTAGTCCTAAAAATACGCGTTCTAAAAGGTTATTTTTTATTCGTCTTCGAATTTGAATGTATTGAAAAATAGTTTGAATACTTTGAAATAATAATACATTCTATATTATTTCAATAATGTTAATAATGCATCGCCATTCAATAAAAAGTAGTCAACCTATTCGCGTTGAAATGTTCATTGGAATGCTCCCAACTTGTTATATTTGCCGATTTAAAAATTCTGTTAAATATTAATGAAATAAAAAGAGCCTTACAAGGGATTCAGTGAATTTAATTGCTGATCTTCATCCGAAGTAAGTTCATCATTTAGAGCATCAAGAGAATCTAGGGAATCAGGTGTAGCAGAACGAGAACGAGTCCCTGTACTTGAAGTCTGGAAAAATAATTTAAAATATGTTCACTATACTGTTGATAACATTTCTTGTTATAACTTTTTACAAGTATGTTAAAAAATGGATAACAAATATATTTTGATTTTCGAAATAAAAGCGTTGGCTTAGATTGATTGAGTTTTATTTTTTTACCATGGCTTTCGTGGAATAACAAGTGCGAACTTACCTTTGCGGTAAAGCAAAATATCATGTCACACAAACCGTGCAGGCATTATTTACATCGTAAGGCGTAATGCGTATTCTATTTACTATTTTTAAAAATGAAACGAAATGCATTAAGAAAGCCATTAAAACTGACATTTTTATCGTTTTGTCGTTCGTCTATCTCCAAAATTAAAAATATAACAAAAAACACCTGCTGAAGAATTTGGTTTTGATTTCGTTTAAAAATATGTAAATAATATTACCCATTGTAGATTTCTGTATACAGACTTTTAAAACACGAGTAGGCAACATTGTAAAGAACATATTGTGTCAAAAATATACCTCAACATTCCACGATACGTCTCTGATATCCTGTCTTTGTTTTCTCCTCGGCTGTCGACTTCTCAGAGTTTTATTTAGGGTTCGTACCCGAGATCTTATCGTCTCGGCCTGTTTTTCGGTCAAATTCCTTTGTCTAACTGAATCTCTGATCACATTTTCAGTTATCTCCTTACCCTCCTGATAGAGTTTACTTAAATCGTTCAAACCCGCATTTTGAAGGAAATCGGTAGCTTGTTCAGCTTCTGCAATTTCGAATAAACATTACACTTAACAAAATAACTTAAGCAGAATAACCGCAAGAATTACCGTATGCAGAATTACCTGACATAACTTTTACGAAAACATCGATATTTTCAGATCACTAATTACAACAACCGTGTTCCTTATGGAGTAAAATGAAGCACATGCTTGTCCAGCTTTTGAAATTTTCAAATTTTGAATGTTGAAAACAAAAAACACAACGCTTTTTGAAAACTAATTACAAACTGCTATTGCGAAGCAGAATTACAATTTTAGAATCGTTGATTTAAAAAATGACGCACAGGAATATTACACTGATGAAAAACATTATAGAAAATTTGGCTTGATGGAATGATATTTAAACAATTAAAAAAGTTAGTTGAGACGATGAGAAATTATATAAGTATGTTAAGTGATTAAAATACTCGGATATACATAATTCGATACAGTTCATTTTGTTGTTCATCGAGTTTTCGATTGGTTCTGATTCCAGGTTATAATTTAAAAAAATTGTAACACAAGCAATAAATTTATCTGTAAAACTCACTCTTAACAATTAAAAGACCAAGGGGACTTACCGTTTGGTATGTGTATATCTTCTTCAATATTATTTATGTCATTTTGAGTATCCTTTACTTCGTCAAAGTAATATTTTAAAGCTTCTTCAGATTCCATTACAGATGTGGTTTGGGTCATATTTGAGAATCCATCTTTTTTAGGATCAACACTTTGAAGCCTGCAACATTAAAGATAACAGAATTATATCAAATGTATAAATACAGGAGATAGCAAATAATACAGCAATGCTAACGACATGTAACGCATGAAGTATCACGTTATAATGATTTTAAATTATCTAAAAATGAGATTGTGGCAATTACCTTAGATTTGTTTGTTTTAGTTGATAAACGGTGTTGGAAAATATTGTGTTTTAACTGGTTGGTTCAGTCATATTTGTATAAAAATATACGATTTCAATTTTAAGAAATGATACAGTTTAAAGGTCGATGTACATTAACCGGAACATCGAAGTTTCGCAAAAGCAGTTCAGTTAAATTGCTTTCAACAAAAATATTCGATTCAAATATAAGATTTCCTAAAGTATAAACAACGATTAATTTTTTTTGAAGACGAATAAACATTTGAAATGTTGCAAATCGCATAATTGTTAACTTTAAAAATCAATCAAAGTTGGTTCCTTCTTGGGTGAGGTCGATACTTTCCATTTTCTCCTTGTAATACTGTTCGTATGAAATTTGCCATAGTTTATTTTAAGATGTCTCTAATTATAAAAACATCTCTATAATCATTAAGTACCATATTAGCCTAACAATTATCTCTAAATCTGGTCTTATTCTTGACGTAACATAATGATTTTGAAATAAAATTCGATTGCATAACCAGTCATTCCTCTGTATTTGACCTTCTCTTTTTAAATTCTGCTTTGGAACCAGACCGAATTTCAGAGTTCTTTAACCAATTTCAGAAAAAAATAGTGTCCTTCTACATTTTCCTGGCTTAATCATTGTCAATTAGTCTAGCAGACATGCCTTTTAACCAGACAAAGCCATATCGTTTAATGGACTTATGTGGTTAGTTATTGACACATCCTGGTTTTCATTAAGTACAGCTCTGGTCGAAATTTCACGCAAATAGTGTCGTTAACTAGAATTTCTCATACAATAGGCGTTAAAGTGCCCAGGCGCTTTTCTCTTAATGAAAATATTGTTAATAAAATTAGATAACTGTAAAGCATGTATAGCGGTAATTGGTACTTCAATAATTTTCTTTTGTACTCGAATTCTAGTTAATGAATTAATATTTTAACGATTCATTCCGCATATATTGTCAATAGGAATTACAATGAGTCTTTGATCCCCTTTAATAACCGGCTAATATGTGGCGAAATACCGTTTTTAATGTGATTAGTATTATAAGTACTACTGGTATGCTACTTTTGAGCTCTTTTGTAATCTTTAAATGAGTTTTTGAACTGTTACGTTTAAAAATTAATAAGTAATGAAATTTTATAAAACCACATTTGGGTTCAGTGTAATGATCATTTTTTGCACAAGTGGCACCTTTACAATTAAAAAAAGATAGGAAAATACACAGTTAAGTAGTTTTAATTGATGCGGGCGCCTTTTATTACTTTATTAAATTTTATTATGGGTATACACTATATTTCGTTGAACGTTTAACTTCAATTATGTACGCAGGAATTGAAATATGAATTAAATAAACTTAATTTTTAATTATTATAAATTTCACTTTCAAGAGAAAATATTTTTTATTATCTCCATAAATCATTGTATAGAACGATTTTGTACAATTAAAATTAATTACAATTATAAGAGGCTGTGAGTCAACATGGGTCAAGTTCAATAAAAAAAATAAATAAAAAAATACAGTAGGTAATACAAGCTTATGTGTTTTCATTTCTGTATTTCGAATCAATCTCCATTTTTATCAAAAGTAGGAAAACCAGTATAAAGTAACACGTACTTGCATACGCAATAATGGTTATGAGAACTAATGTAAATGTATCGTGAAAACAAATTAATGTTATACTTTCTTTAAAATAAGACAAACAATAGTCGTGTGAAGAAATTATTTTACAATTACAGGCTTGTAGTCAGCGTTCAAACTGACATGAATATATCTGGTGCCTACACTGAATTTATACCATTATTTAAGTAGGTGACACTATCACCCACCGTTGGTAATTTTGTTCTATAATTTACAATTTTCCCTGAAGTATACAGTTTTATATATTCATGAAAAAAAAAAATGAATTGCACATAACGGTATACAACAAAACTTTCAATTATAGTAGTTTTAACTTAGTTTTAAGGTCTAAATGAGGCATACGAAATTATATTAAATTTAGAATACTCATATCACGAATAATAACCTATTTTAACCACTACAAATATTGAAAATTTGCTCACAGAGATAATTTAAAAATATTAATTACATCATTATTATCATCAACATTTTTTGTTAAGTAGTAACACATTTTAATGCCAATGCGGTGAGTCTGAATATTATGTGTTTTCATTCATTTTAAGCTGTTATTCTTATTTCAACATCGAAAATTACGAATTTACATAATTCATATTTAAACGGGAACCAAAATATTTTATCATTATAGCACCGAATGTCAAATTAGTAATTACAAATCGTAAATAAGTTCATATAAGTGTAATATACTAAATAATTTGTACGAATTTTGGGTCACCGGAGAAAGTAATGCGACGAAGGCACACCTTCACCTTACACCGCCTTAATTTTTTAACCTAATCACAAAATATTTAATTAAAATATTTTTTTAAATGCTAGAAACGGATTAAAGCGTTTAATCCCAAAAAAATTGTACTCTTTGAAGCAGAAAGTACGGAGTTTTTGTGAACAAATTGGTTCAAAATAATTTTTTTGAAGTATTTAAAATCCAACCTTGAGGTTGTTTAAATTTTATGACGTAATTGAATGTATGTATGTATTTGTTCTATGGTGCTAAAGTCGGGATTGACCTATGAGGAAAATACAAACGAATCAATTCGTTCAATAATAGGAATAAATTAAAACAATTAGTGCGTAATTTAATTTTTCAAATTTTAGTACGCACTACATACAAATTAGCATTTTTATAATTTACGTTTTAAAAATTAGTGAAAATATTAATTAATATGCCATGAGGCATGAGTGGTTTAGTGCAAACTATAAATATTTATACAAAGAATAATGAAAAACAAGGTCGTCAAACAAATACCATGCGATATCTAATGTAAACATGATTTAGAACGAAAAATTTGTAGCAAAGGAGTGTTTGCCAGGACTGTTGGGATGAGATCTTTTACACATTTTTTTGTAAATTTTCTTCTGTAATAATCGCAAGTGGTAAATGTATGGTACAGAAATTATTATTTAACGTCATACTGGTTTATCTAAAAAATGTTGGTATTAGATATGTACTTATTGTTGTGTATAGTTTATTAACCAAAGCTTTGTAAACTGTCATGCATTGGGCCGTATCAATATTATTAACTTGTTTAAACAAGATAACCTAATTGTATGACTCGTGCAGTCCGTATACCTGTGTTTTTGAAAGATTCAAAAATGCTAAAAATTTAAACATATATGCATAAAAAATTAAATGTGTATCAATAAAAACATCCTTGAATGATGTGTATGGAAATCATGTGGTGCGATAAAATTCAGAGCCTTATCAAGAAAGATTTACCACTATTTTTAGAGCGTTTTAGACCACTATAAATATTTAGATTCGGCCGGAAGCGACATGGGAGACTGAACTTTTTCAAACATTATTTAATTAAAAATAGAACGATTTTCTCACATCTTAAAATAATATCTGGAAAAACATGTAAAAATCGTCGTTAATTAAATTAAAAACAGTTCAAATGTATGCAATTTTTAAACGTTTTATCTCATTTCTTCATAATCATTCTTATCATGATTTTAAATATTATTCTGCTTTGCAACATTTTTCTCAAGAGCAAATATTTTCCTTCGAATCGTTTTCGTCATTAAAGCAACACAAAGTTCCATATTCTCCTTTGCTTTCGTGTCAGGTACTCAACAAACAACGTGAGATAACTTCAACAATTATTTTTATTCCTTCGGCCACTTCTCAAGGCAAATTCAAGCACAGAAATAAGCGCTAAATTTCCCACAA
The DNA here is from genome assembly GCA_918026865.1 of Phyllotreta striolata. Classification (NCBI taxonomy): domain Eukaryota; kingdom Metazoa; phylum Arthropoda; class Insecta; order Coleoptera; family Chrysomelidae; genus Phyllotreta; species Phyllotreta striolata. Next base: position 2,852,549 of record OU900103.1, read on the forward strand.
TTTTCAACTATTATTCTCAATAAAAGTTTGTGCACCTGTTGCTTTAAAAACGATTAATGTCTCCAAATTTTCGTGTTCTTCCACCAGGAATTATTAGTTATTTTTTGGTTCGTTGTGTTCGTGCATAAAATTTATATTACCGCTGAAATTGCCATGACAAAAAAGTACAATGACTGGCGACGATAAGCAACGGGGTTATCATTGTTTGAAGCCAAGTTTTGGAAACGAACTTACCTTTAAGTAGACAACAATTTGCGTAACAATCGATAATTTATTTCGTTTTCTACGATAACAAAACACGCAGCTAATTGTCGTAACGTTTGGGCTAATCAGCTGATGCCTGTTCCTATGAAACGGACATAAAATTTTTACGGCGATTTTTTTTGCGTTAAGATAATTTTATGGGTGTAGTTAAATTATATTATAAAGTATAAAAAGTCGGTGTTTTAAATTTTAGAATATGCGCTGTTTTCAAAATATTTGTATTATGTACACAGATATATCTACAGGTGGTTGCAACAGAATTGTAAAATTCAAATTGCAATTTTGCAAATAAATAATGCAAAGTTTTCAAATATTATTGCTGCGTTATTTGCTTTAGAGTGTTAGAAAAATAAGGAATTTTTTAAAATGTTCACAAAACTTGAAGGAGTTCTTAAATTTCCACAATAAAAAACAGCAGTACTTACCAACGAAGAATACACAAAAACACAAGCTAGTCTTCAAGATTGTGGTTATGATACATCAAACAACTCGAATTCTCTTTATTTTATAATGGATTTGAGAAACAACTTCTCAAGAGATAAATCAGAAATCGCACTAGCACAGTTTTTCAATAAATAAGATGTCGGAAAATGCGAAAAAACAAAAGCTTTTGTTTGAGAATAAGACGTAGAAAACCTTGAATACTATTTCCTGTCCTCCACGAATGAAAATAACACTACATTTGTAAGGTACAAGACACAATTCTTCCCTACCTACTCAAAATAAACACGAACATAATCAACGTCAACAATATTATTTTTATCAAAATGTTGCCGGCAGCGCCATCTCTTTAATTTTAAAAATACTCGTAAAACCGTCACTAACAGAAAACTGTAATAATCAAATAAGATAAGTGTAATTGTTTACCCCTAAAAGTAGAGGCCACTGCCGGTTCAATTTTTTTAATTTAATTATTTAAATAACAGGATCATATATTTAATTCAATAATTTAATTTACTGCATACAACTTTCTGTTTCAAAGGTAGAAATAAAACAATTCAATAATTCTTTTATGAAAAGCTGTACTTAATTGCATATATGTTTTACATACAAAATACAATTTAAATAGAAAAATCCTAGTAATACTGTACATTTAATAAATAAATATCGATAATTTATTCGAGTATTGAAAATTTTATAACTAATATTTTCTTTAAATGGAGCATAATTTATGAGATAAATAATATAAATGTAATGATGTGCAAGCCATTGACAACAAATTCATGATAGCGACGGTCATGTGGATTCTTCTGAATGATTTGTGAATTTGTAGATAATATGGGCAGTCTTTTAATGATCCAAGGTTGTATTTTCCAACTTCCAAACCAACTCCAGCCTCTTTTTCGATTTTTTGTTTGACACCGATTAAATACAGCAGAGGAGGTGTGAAATAGAGGCGTACAGTGAGCTCTAACATAAAGCACACTCCTATTGAGATAGCCTGAAAGCAATAATAAGATTAAAGATTTTATTATTCCATAGATATCCGATTCAATTAACCTTAATGCAATTAAAAATGATTTTATAACTTATTATTCAAGGTCGAGATTCGATAAAAAATTTCCGAAGTAGGCTACGTCAGGTAAGATACTGGTTTTGTTTATTCAAGCAAATCAAATTACCTGAACGATGTTTTCTGTCGATTCCATCAATGCCGAGTTGTTCATTTTCATGAAGACGAAGAGAGTAACAAAACTGAGCGAAGCATTCAGAAGGAAGTATTTTGGAAACAATACTTCTTGAACGCTGCCGAAGGTATGTCTGGATAATGAGAAGAATAGAGCCAGGCCGGACACGAAAGTCATCCAAATTTGGGTTCCAAAATGAGCGCTGAACGAACCCAAATACAAGAGACTCCAAAGAGGAGACGCTTGATACTGTTTGTTTCCTGGGACCGTCAAATAAGCTATGAAAATGACCGACATTGCTGTTATAAAGTGAGCTGGTTGAGTTGTATGAACCAGGATTCTGCAAAGAAAATTATTTTTAGAAATCTATGGAATCGTTTCATTTATAAAATATATAAATATGTAAATGTTTATTTGTGATTTCCGCCAATTTTGCATACAAATTTAAAAATTAAGCACGCATCTCGTTGCGTGTTTGAAAAAATAATCAGCGAAAAGTTAAGTAATAGACATTTTAAATATAAAGAAAACCTATTATTTATAGTTGTTACTTGTTTCTCGCAATATTTAACGATTTTTTATAAAAAAAAACTCTAAAATTGAAGGGACTTTGCTGTCGATATAGAAATCTCGATCATTGGTAATATATTATCTTCCTCCAATCAAAATAAAATGAAATCAGGATATAGATATAATTCGATGCACTTTTAAATTATTACTTTCTCCTGATTTCAATCAACATAGGTATACTTTACGAGTTCAAAAGCCTATATATTTTTTATTATTCATGTCTCGAAAAATTTGTACCTATCAATGCAATCGTCTAAATGGCTATACTTGATGCATTTATTATCAGTATCGTTTAAAAAAAAATTCGATAAACAGATATTGATACTTTTTGATAATGTGTGATGTTTTAACAATGTAGACTGATAGTGCACAAAGCAACAAGGAATTTGAAAATATCACGTAGGCCAAAGAACCTATTAAAATAGCATATCGACGTTGATATGTTTAATGACTAAGATTGGAATGGTTTTTCAAAATGCACGTATGCCAAAATAATAAAAAAATAATGCATAATATGAAGCAATACTTACTTGTAACCATTTGATTCATAAAATTGATATTGCAGACGTTTAAGACAAGCAAACAAATCGTACGCGAATTTAGTAGATACACCCAGAATATCGTTTTCAAATTCACCCTCAGACTCTGTCGTTATTCTTCGACTATCTATCATTTCATTTCTTCGCTTGATAACCGTTTTTTCTTTCGATTGGTTTTTTGAATGAGTTCTTTCGAAATCACTTGCCTTTCTACCGACGCACATTTTTAATTGACAATTGCTGTATAATGCACCTCGGCACTTAAAAATTTTATTTGAAATTTACCTCACACACCACGTCGTGTAAGTACAAAATGTGAATTTTCGGTTTATACTTGTTAGTTATTTATACCTTCGCTGTCGTCAGCATGGAAACGCGCGTGTTTCGTGTGAACGTAACCGCGATTGAGAGGGGACTTGACGGATCTCCTTCTCGTGATAAGGCTCAAATCACATTTCTAGAGGGTGTTCTTCTTATAATATAAATAAAAATTTATTAAAATTTGTTGCTACTTCATCATACTTATAATTAATTGCCAATTAACCCTTCATTGGCCTAGTGCTGTTAATAATACTAATTGACTTTCGTTAGAATTTTGACAGTGATTCAAAGTTTTATTATCCTATCAAAGTTTTACTGACCCATCAAAGTTTTATTGCCCATATCAAAGTTTAACTGACATAATCGGAAAAAGTTTAATTAAAAAAACTATTTTAAAAACATGAGTATATTTTATCTTATGTACCAGGAACTAGTACTACTTCCAGAAATGGCAAAATTACTAAACAAATTAAACAATATTAAATGTGTACGTGGTTTTAAACTGATTTTTATCATAAATGACGGATTTTATGTGTATTATGACACCTATTATTGTATGTAAATATTATGTTTATCGATTAATTGAAGTTTTTTGAAATATCGTGTGCAAAATTGCGAATGATGGATGTTTTCTAAAAATATATAAAATTAAGTGTAACAGTACTTATCAAAGCGTGATATTGCAAATACTATGAACTTTCTACCAAAAACTGAATTATTAAGATTTATTCATTAAGAACCTATATACCTATAGGTAAATATATCCAAGTACATATATTTCTATTGCTAAATCGATTAAGAGCCTCTCTGATATTATTTAAGAATTGATTTACATAGAATATCTAGGGCAATGGGACAGAAACTAAAAATATCATCTATATATCTAAATATCTATTTTTAATTTATCCACCTAATTACATTTAAATTAGCGATAAAAAATATATTTTTGTGTTCGTTGCCTACTTCAATTATTAGTAACGGCTAGAGGTAATTCTATTAAGTGCTCTCTATGTTGTAATCAGTAATTTACTTTACCTTGACTTCAGAGTGTAGTGCAACTAATGCATAAAATTAATTGTAACCAATCATTTTTTATTCTAACGATTTAAAAGGATTTCCTTAATGGTATCCGTTTTTAAATAAGCAAATATACATCGACTTGTATTTTTTTCTATTTCTATCTTTATGGAACGTAGAAATTTTTATTATCGAGCCAAAAACATTCGTGAATGCATTTTATTTTGTTTAAGTTAATAGTCTAAAAATCGATTTTTTTAATTGCACTTTGTTTAATTTTGCAAACATTAAAGCAATGTAGAATTGCATCCGTGAGATTTTAGTTTTTGGTAAGTAAGTTGCGTCAATAATATTTAGTAATAATTTATGTAAATACTTGAAAATAATGATTCAATCTTTACTTATTTTAAATAGTACCTAATTGTTTAGTGAAAAAATAAATATATATTTTTAAAAGTTAGAATTATGAATGAGCATAAAGTTGCAGCAATGGTGAAACTATTTAGTTGTACCTTGGCGAAATAGTATCATTTATTAATGAATTGTACGTAGCCTATATATCCATGAGAAAATAGCAATTGGTCGAGTGACGTAATAGAAATTTGCAGTAATCAACTATAATAGCCCCTAGGAAGTTCTAATAAATCCGAACAGGCCTCCTCTGTTCTCTAGATCGTTATGTTTCATGGGTTTTGTCTCGGTAATGTGGTTTGTAATGCAAAATCATCAAGATAAAAGGATTCGTCTTCTGATATTACGCTATTAAAGTTTCATCGTCAACGAAATTTTTCGACATCAATTTACTGTGATACGAGGCCTCTATCACGTAGGCAAAGAACTGCCCCTCTGGCAACACCGTTGTATCTTTCTTTTTTTCCAAACAACAATAAAATCCGGTACCCGATTGGTTCAGTAAACACTGGCTGATAAAATTTCATACCATGACCATAGGTGGAACGCCGCGAAAAGGCAATATAACGTAATGCCATCAGTTAATTACATGATTTTTGCATGTCTACATATTGGCGAGGAGACCTTTATTAAAGAGTAAAGGGCAACAACCTGCTACCAACAGCAGTAAGCAGTTTCTTCAATTAAATTTTAATCGGTTTAAATTTATATAATAACGATTTTGAAAATGATGCCAAAAAATATAAATGCAATTATAAGAAATAATTAAACCAACACTCATTATTATCTTAAAAGTGATATGAACAAATTAAAGTTAAAATCTGTGTCAATAAAATTAAATTTCGATTAATATTTTAAGTAGAAACAAGATATAATATCTACAATATTCCTTTTAGTATTGAAATTAGGTAGAAAATTTAAATTAAGTACAGTTATACTGCAGGTACGCCTATGAAGTGAGGAGACAAGTTTATTGACCATAACTTGCAACATAACTTTATGCAGGTCGAATATTTCATCATATCATTATTGTTACTAACGAATTTTCCAAACAGAAATTTTCTTATATTATTTACTTTTAATAAAGTTTGATACTTACCTAATTAGAGATCTCTTAATTTTGTATACTGTAGAATAAAAAATTGTCATTATTTAATTAACGAAATCTACTATAAAAATATAATTTTCATCCAATAGTAAAGTAACGTCAATATTATAAATTTTCATTACAAAAAAGGTAACTATATGTAATTATAACTAATAATAAGAGAGTTCCATATTGCTCTAATGTGGACGGACATACTGTAGAAAATTATCAAAATTACATTCAGAGCAACTGTTACTAACCAGATACAGTTTAAATCGATAACAACACAGCTATAATAAAATTAATAATACCTTAGCTAATTTTGAATTAACAGGAAATTGCTGTTGTTACCAGTTTATTTTCTGCATTGTAAAATAATTTAATTCATTTCCTTCATTACAGTATATTATTATGATTAAGGGCACAATTGGATAGTAGATATACTTTATTTAATTTCACCCTCTCAATTTCAACAAGTTTTGATTATAAATCTGAACTATGACTTGACAACATGTTTGGAATAATTTTACGCAAACTGTATTAAGTAAATACGATGATTGCAATTAGGCAATAAATAACTTCAAATCAACACATAGAATTTGAACTCTGTGAGAATCATGCGAAAAATCGTAAAACGTCTCATGATTATTACTCATTACTGCTCCTGTTGTTCCGAGAAACGGTCACGAGAATACGCGTATGCCTGCTTACTTTAATGTTGCTAAAGTCCAGGATGTTCATTAAGTAAACACTCCAACTTTCATTCAACACGTGCCAAAAATTCATTCGCTTCCAATAATATTTCCAATATTTTCTTCTGCGAAACTTGTTCTTGTGTAATTAGGTAACATAAGAAAAATATTATTTCAATTACCACGAAAATAAATCTAATTAGGAATCCGTAATGCGGAAAGTGTAGTATTTTCTACCAAAAATTAGTTTTCTTTGTGGAAAAGATTAGTTTCCTAAAATGACAACGTTTATAAAAGCAGGTATATTTTTAATTTTTGAATTTAATATGGCTGCACCAAATGAAATGGTTGGTGACATCTATTTGTATCGTTTCGAAATAGCTTAGACAGAGTACATAGTGACTGGTGATAACAACACTGTACTTGCTCGTAGTACATGACATTTCCCAATGATGGCAGTAATATATTAAAGTTAGATTTATTAGAAAAAAATAAGAATAAATAGTTTTCCTATCACAAACCTCATTTAGTAGTGTTTTTAATTCTATTTTATTTTTTATTTCTATAGTTTTTTAGTTTATATATATCCAGGTGCTGAATTTCCAAAAACATAAAATTTATACAGCGTGTTAAGTAGTAATAATTTAGTTATAATTGTTGACATGCCTATGAATCCTGAAAAATATTGTGTTTTATTACTACTCGTAATTAGGGGAATCCTAACTTCAAAGCCTAATTATTTAATTCGCATGATTAATAATTTTGTTCGGACATTGATTCGAAATACAGGTTACATCTGCGTTTTTTTAACATCTGGTTAATAGCTGATATATTAAAACTCAGATTTTTATTGAGTTTCGGTCACTAGCTAGAAAGTACTTTCAATTTTGATTATAAAACGTTTTATTAAAGCAGTTATTCATTTTTAAACGGTCATTAATTTCGATCAACTTTGCGTTGTCCTGCTGTAATAATATTTTTAACAGTTAATTAGAAAATAAATGCGTTGAATTTAGGAGAATAGAAAGTGAGAACATATTCAAAAACGTCTAATTGCTTTAACTGTAAAATGCTGTATTATGATTTTATATGAAACCTGCAGGCAATGGTGTATTCTTAATTTATTTGCTGCATTTATTTAAATTCATGTTTTATTTATTATTAAACTATTTTCATATTTGTAACAAATCTGTAGAGTATCTTTGATATAAATAGAGCCTAAAAACTTCAAAAATGTGCAACATCAAAAAATTGTTCTAAGCTCCTGCGTTTTGTACTCTTTAATTTTGCCTTCAAGCCACTGGGGACATCGTTAAAGTTTACTAATTAGGATGTCACCTTAATCCTTGAGCTAGCTGAGGGTCGACAAACTCATTGAAATATTCCTGCAAGTATTTAGGTAATACAGGATAACTTGTAACTTCCACAAAATGATGGTAACTAGATAGAGTTCTAACTTTATGGTTTAAGTCAATCTACATATAATTGGATTTGGAAACTTTCAATAGTTTCGGGTTAAGATTTATCCAAAATACGCCCTACGAATAAAACATTTTATCTCTATAAATAATTCATTACTGTAGCTATTTTTTTTTGTATTTATTGAATGAACGACCATCGCTTTTTGTTAAGCAATATTATATGAAATTATTCAACCCTATTTTTTGCACAATCTCTTATATTAAGATTCCGTTCATTTCATTGAATTTACAATTAATTTATTCAGTCCATGGAAGCAAAAAGGGCCCTCGATTTAAGATTTTAAATTTTTTTAGAAGCAGTCGAGTCGACATCGACTCTAAAAGTTAATGGATTGATTATCCAATGTATTGAGGAAAGAAAATAGAGACAAATTGAAAGACGCATTGGCATTCCATCTAAAATGACGTTGATAAACGTTGCATGTTGATTACAGTCGAAGTTTAACTTAAAGTTAAAAGTGAGGTGTCGAAAAAGTAACTTGCCGAAGGGCTCAAAGCATTCGCAGGTGCGGACTCTCACTTTTTAATTGTTAACTTTCAAACACCCAAAAGTTCAAAGAGTCTCAAAGATTTTCTTCAAATAAAACTTTTAAATTCACTTTGTGCACGTTCATTTACTTTTAACTACATCTCTACAGCCCGAAATCTTTCTATAAATTAGGTTAATTATAACTTGTTATAATTGTGTAGTGTAATTATCTATTTATATCTTTTTAGTTTCTTACATTGATTGTATTTTTTATCCTGGATTATTTTAACTTGATTGCTGGATTGCCTCAAAGTTTTTCATAGTATTTTTAATCTAGAGATTTCTTAATACTCTTCGCACGTTCCATTAATTAAAGATCTTTTTTATAAATCCGGTTCTGTTTAAAGTCGTAACTGAAGCTCAAAGATGCTCATTAAGACATGTAAATGAGGCGCATTTCTACTCTTATTCCATTTGCGTAGAAATTGATCTGAACATTGCCGCGAAGTGTACTCCTCCAGTTACGCCCTGTTTGCCTCGAATATATTCTGGATACTTTTCTCTACAAATTCACTCACGAATTTATTTTATTTTCAATTTCGTTTTTCCGGGAAAGCATTAGCCGAAGACATAGGAACGAGACTAATTTTTGCTGGCGTTTTTACGTTATGAATTCTTTGTTCGTTAGAGAATTATTGAAAAATCATCACCTCTGACGTTCCTAAATCACTTTTATTTCGTTAATTTTTTATTAAAATTTTCTCGTGAATGATGCGTCGACATGTTCGTTTTTTTTGGGTAGAAAAAGGGATTAAATGCAGACCGAAAAATCGTGCGTTAAAATTCATGAAAGATGTAGTTTTTAATATTTCATAGCGGATCGTAAACAGTAATTCAATCTGGTTTGAATACAATTACGTATTCATTCTCCTTGTGGGAAAAATGTCAACAGCTGCACTATTGAAAATTTCAATTTAAACTCTGTGTTGTCTTGATACCAGCGGTGTTACTTTCAATATTTTTTCTACAGCTTTATCAGGATGTGTACTTTATAATACACTCAATGCATTTATAACTTGAAGGGTTAATTCAAATTCTGGAGAAAATATTTTAATAATAGAATGTTGATATTAAGTTTGATAATCTTTCATGCATTAGATAGTTAAAATACAATATTAAAAAAATCAATAATCAACAGTCACAATCGCTATACAATTGAACTTTCGGTATTTTTTTTGTGTGTGACGCTACTGCGCGTAAAAAGTCTTCTGGTGGATCTGCTGGGGAGGGTGATCGTCTCAGACTTAGGAATTAATTTTCCTCCTCACCGACTCTTTATCACAAAAAAGGTTGCGGATACCGAAAAATTTTCCAGGATTTTAATTGCAAATTAAGGAGATAAATAAATGTTATAGTGAGAAGTTGGGGAATCGTTTTGCAGTATTTCGAAACTTTTATGAAGTTTATTGTAATCGTTGTTGCTAACTTTTGCATGTGATTTATTTTTTGTTTTGTTCCGGGGTTCGAATAATGCAGCCCTTATTACTAAGTTTTATTAATCCTGTTGTTTAGTTTATAATATACTAGATATTGTCTCAAAGAAGTTTGACTATGAGACAGCAGCGTCACGCTGTAATTTACTTTGAACTAGAGTCTCACTTTTAATGGCACTTTTAGATAGATCACTATAAATGAAGCCAAAATAAATAACGGCCAAGGAACGTAATATTGCGTATTACGATGAATATGTAAATATATTTGTAATTAAATTTCTTGTTATGACAAACCGTAAAATGGATAATGTCTGTGGTGAAGTTACGAGAAAATACATATCCGTATGCTTCCTCGAAAACTAAATAACTCGAGACTGTCTATATTGCTGCATAGAGGAACTGAATTAGCATAAATAACGCATTTTGGTTTTCTGTTTCGTTTCATCATATTCCAAACATTTCATTTCCATGCCTCGTAAATTTCATATACCTAAACTTTAGATTTTTAACAGTATATTCTGGAAGCGACTTTATTCTCTACCAATACTTTTAAATAAATGGTAACAAAAAGTAAATTAATCTAGATTTAATTTAAAAATTCGTCAGTAGACATACTTTTTAAATTTAATTCAGCCTAATCTTAGAAATATCGCGAATTAACTGTGAAATTCGTAGGTTTTAATAAAAGGAAACTGATAAGTTTGCAATTAGGGCTTGTGAAATAAGGGCGCAATGTTCAGTAGACCGTCACTGACCACAATGCAACAGTTGTAGCGCTTACCAGGCATTTATTTCGATATCAATGGCGTGTCTGTGGAAGATTTTTTCACTTTTTTTTGTAATTTTCATGCAATGCCAACGAAATTTAATAAAAAAAGTATCGAACATCCGCAGAACCCTTATGAGCTTTCACCGATACTGTCGGGCTTTTCCTGTTTATAATATTAGATTATTATAGTGTGGGTTCATAGATTTGGAAATAATAAACAGGTATAAATTTATACTTGTAAGCCTGCCGGATGTGGTATTTCGGAAGAGGTCGCTATACCTACCGAAGAACAACAATGATGGAGATTGTTTCACAATTAAATCATTCCAATATACCTAATATCCCAAATAATGCAGATATTTTAAACTATGAAAAACTTCAAGTCTTCAGGGTGATGAAAACGCTGCGGTTTGTATTGTGCTATAAACAAAAATCGTTATGTTTAAGTTGGAAAGGCAGTGTAACTTTTATTTTACTGTTTTTATACGGCAAACCGTTTTGACGGCTTTAGTTTCAGTAATGGCTCTTTTCCGTGGATGGAAAGATGGCAATTCGCCATTAATTGGAGTGTTGTCATGCCACTGGTCCGAGGACACAAGTGCAAAAAAGCTGTTAGGGTGAGAGAGAAGTGCCAAAATTATTTGAATCTCGCTATTTTTGCAGCGGCTGCCGCATATTGCAGAGAATTTCATTGGCGTGTCTGCGATTATATTGAGGGATTTTTTAAAGTATTGAAATAACGGAAAATTACTTTTAATCGTTTATTAAAATTAGCTAGTACTTTAAAAGTTGCTAATCAATACAAATTTACATCGAATTAATGCTCTTAAATTCTTTATAAATCGAGTATTGCGTGGGGAAAATATTAAATATTAATCATACTTTCTAAATCGTTTATTAAATATAAATACAATGAAACAGTAATGTTTGATGATTATATATTTAAAGGGACTAAAGGATAAACATAATCCTTTCGGATCCACCACTGAAGGTTTCTATGGATATATCATCCCTATCCCTCTATCTGACGCTTATGTTATTATTGCCTTGCGCGCAATCTGTAGAACGAGGATGATATAACGCATTGTCCTGAAATTATCTCTTTCTTGGGAATACTGTTCTCACTTTTGATATCATTGGCTGATGGTAGTAACATTTTGATATAAAACTCATATACAATAACTGCATGTTCCTCAAATTCTTTTGATTCCATTAATAATTTTTACAAAGCCACCGCAAATTTAATTTTGCGCTTCTTCTGACAAGAATAGATTGTATGAGTAAACTTATTGGAAATTTATTAATAAAGTACGAAATACTGCATTTAATCGGCGTGCTGATATAAGTGCAGACATTTTCTGTTTCAGCGTCTGGTAGAAACACCGGCACCCCTTTGAATAATTATTTTTCAGCTTTCTTGTTGCGGCGCTCACAAATTTTGAATTAAACCATTTATTTGCATAAAACCTTTATAAAAGGGGTTGTATAATATATATTAAACTTCCAAAGTTCTTGTCTAAACTCCTATTTAAGAAGTTTCAACATTTTAAAAAGAATGAAGACATTAGTTTGGACATACTTTCCTCGAGAAAATTAATTATTTTTAATCCAAGGCGCAACTAATTACGTTGACGATTTATTCAAAAATGTTATGTGATGCATTAAATATTTTATTTGCGAAACTGTCGAATAGGTCACAAACTATTCATAAGTGTTTTACTTACATTTATATTTCTTTAAAAAGTACAAACATAAATATTATTACATTTTTATTTAACAATATCTATGATAAAATAAATAATATTTCTTAAAAATAAATAGCTAAAATCAAAACGCTAAACAGTCATTATTACACTTGAAGGTTTTGTTAATTAGGAAATTTTGTTGAGCAATTGTTTTGATTCCTAAAAAAATAAAAAAATTACTGTTTTTGGTCACTAATTTCTTTATCTCTTTGTTCGCCGCTGGTATTTTCTTCCGTCTCTTTATTTAATCGTTGGTTGTTACTGAAGTATAATGCAATGCCATTGTTTTGCAATATTGGCGATTCCGTTTCTTCAGAATTTACTTCATTATTTTCAATGTTTTTCCTTTCTTTACCATCATCATTAGCATAGATTACATATTGATTAGGAGAAGAGAATTGTATATCCTGGTCATTGGAAGAAGGAGGAGAAGAAGAAGGCGAACCCGCATCGGAAGAAGATGACGATGATGATGAAGAAGAGTATTGAATTTGAACATCACTATTGGGTGAAGAATAAGCGATATTAACGTCGGCATTATTTAAGGACGGATATTCATTTTCTGACTCTGTTACTTCTGAGGTTTTTAGAATGTCATCTTTAGCCAATTGTGTGGAATGTCGAATTTCATCATCGGTTAATTGCTCAACCACTGACGAAAATGTATCATTCGTAACAAAATTTTGTTGCTCTAAACTCTTTTGAAATTGTATTATCGGTTGTCCTGAGGAAGATCCTTTCGGCTGCTCGATGGCAGCTAATATCGACTGTAGAAGACCGTCATTTAATACTTGCCCATGAGGAACTTGTGCTTGACTTCCGTCAGCAGACTGTATTTGCAGTGTATATGAACCCAATGCTCCTTGCAAAGGGATATTACTAAAATCAATACTCTCCGACTGTACTAGCTCACTATTCGGACCGAAATTAGCAGCAACTGTTTTGCCATAACTTTTACCTTCATTGTCTTGGAATTCTAGGGAATTGGCTTTTATTTCGGAATTAACTTTGTGACTGTGAGAAACTGTTAAATCAGGAACGCCGTACGTTTCGTGAGGCCTAGGTTCGATTCCGGTTTGAGCTTGCGGAACAGGCAACGATTCTGGGGCTCCATAGGAACCCGAAATAGCTGATCCACTGTGTCCAATATTTGTTGTAAGTGAAGATAACGATGCCGTGTAACTGTTTACCGAAGGTACACCGTACGTTAACGATGGCAAAGATTGAGATTTACAATCGTGTGGTGCAGTAATAAAACTATTCGGTTGTCCGTGGCTCTTAGTTAAATCAATGGTTAAACCAGGATGGTTATAATCTAAACCAACAACGTCACCATTTATTGGCGAAATTTGCGGTTGATTATACGAACCGTCAACAACATTCAGAGGAGCATGGTAACTAGAGTAACCTGAGCCTAAACTTGATGATCCCTGGTGAACGTTTTGGAAAGAAATTCCTAAAGTCGAGCCAAAGTGGTTCGATGAATGAGGTGGTCCGTAACCCTTCGAAGGTTTAGAAGGTAAATAAGAGGAATGACCTTTAGAAAATAGTGGTGTTCCGTGTGAACCACTTGGGGCACCATATACTCCACTTGGAGGTACCAAACCTATTTCTGCGTTCGAAGCGAATCCTTTGCCTCCAGGTCCTTTATGGAAATTAAAAGAGCTATATGATTGAGGTGGACCCAAGTTGACGTTGCTATAAGAATGTGAAGAAGCGTATGAATTACCAGACGGAGCTCCGTAAGTGTTAGAAACGTGACCTCCTGCTGCCGCAGAAGCACCTTTAGGGAAGATCTCATAGCCTATGCTTTTAACTGACTCTATGTTTTGTCCGGATATCCCAGCAGCTGATAAGCCAATATTTATGTGGTTATGTTCGTTGTGACTGTCGCGATGGCTATGCGCTTCTTCTCCCGAGGCGCTAATGACTCCCCCTGATCCTGTAACTGTATTAAGAGGAGCGCCGTATGAGTCACTTACACCTTTCTGAGCAGGCGGCCCGTATGTATTTTCCAATTCCAGGTTAGCAACAGAACCATGCGTATCTGGCTGGTGTTCGATATGACCTCCTTCAAGTGGGGGAGGGGATAAATCTTTGTTGTAACTCTGGTCACCTCCATTATATTGATGACCACCAGTGGGTGCACCATATTCAGGTGTAGGGACTCTGGATACTAATCCTGGTATAGGCTGCCAACCATCGTATTTAATATCTGGAGGAGTTGGTGGAGCAGGAGCACCTGGATGAGGTGGTCTAGGATGAGGCGATGGCTGCGGAGGTCCATATTGCGGTTTTGGATGGCTTAAAATGTCAGTACTTGGAGGCCCATATTGCGATGAAATTGAATTCCCATCACCATGTCCGTGGAAGCCCAAATCAGGAGCACCATACTGACTAGAAATTCCCTTGTTCCCACTAAAATCAAAGGATGGGGCTCCATATTTCGTATTTACTCCATTAGGCGCCAGGTAACCAAAAGAATTTGCTTGAGTTCCAAAGTTATTTGTGTTAATGTTTGAAGTGTATTTATTGGCACTATAATTGTCTTTGTAGTAACCTACAGGAGGCCCGTAAGTCGAATGTGGTTTAGAAGGAAATTTCCCTCCACCAAAGCCGAAATTATTTTTATATGGTGGTTTAAAACCGAATTTATTGCTTGGTATCGGTTTTCCAGGAGGTCCGTATTGAAACCGTGGTGGTCCATAAATAGGTTTACGAGGACTTCCTAAAAATTTAGGAGGCCCATATGTATTACTGGGCGGACCATACGATTGGCTTGGTGGTGGTCCATATTTATTGAAATTATTAGGAGGAGGTCCATAAGAATTACTAGGCTGTACGAAATTTGCTACTTGCGGTGGCCCATAAATATTCGCCACTGGAGGAATTCCGTATGATGAAGAAGGCAGAGCTGGAGGTATGTCAGGAGGAGGTTCTGGATACACTATATTATTGCTTGGTGATTCAGGCACTCCATACACTGGGACTGGAAGATTGCTATTGCTGGGTTCTGATGGCAAATACGAATCTAATGGCACCGGTACTGGCGGTCCATACGTGTCGGCTATAGTTGCCTCCCTTCTATTTCCCTTTTCTTCCGTAGCTTCAGCTACACTGTCATCAATTTTTTCTTTATTTTCTTCCGTATTCTCTGAAATTGTTTTGTTGGACTCTTCTACTTTTGATGGGTTGTTTACAACAGCAGCAACTTGTTGCCATATCACAGAAATGCACAGGACTGCAACAAATATCTGAAACAAATAAGACAATATTTAATAATAAATTCGTACTTGCTCAGTTTTATTTTATTACTTTAGAAGTCATTTATAGGGTAACATATATTCTTAAATTCTTATTTGTTTTAAATAGGGTGTTAGTCATAAGAGAAATCAAGCAATGCACATAAAAGTTTGAACTACATTTTAATATACTATATGGAAGTGAAATCTATCGAGAAAAGACAAGTTTTCTGTTTTACAGAATGCCACAATATATCAAGAAGTAAAAACATACTCATTGGCGTATCTGAAACATTTATTAAGATTTGTTTCATTTGTGCGAAAACCAATGCCCACCTAAAGTATGTCGATACAATATTTATGTTTTATTTCACCCCGTATATTTACTAAAATAATAATAAATAAAACTGCACATTGTAATATGCTTGTATGGGCGCTTCATAAATTTTTTTATTGTGTTTGAAAAGCATAAATCGACCAAGGTAGAAATTGGGGGCAGAAAAAATATAATCAACACAATACATTGTAAGGGATAGTAAACATTATCTGAGAGCTAATCGTAAATATACATAAAATTTTTATTAGTTATATGTACTAATCAGATGTATCTATCAATTAGGCTATAATACATTCAAATTAATAGCTAATTAACTAGAATATTAAAATAATGGTTTTTTTTTTCGAGAAATGATAATTTTCATGGGAACTTATTGTGAATGTGGGTTTAAATTATGAATTAATATTTAAATAAAAACTTCTATTGGCGTAGAAAGTAAACAGAATTGCCGGTTTGTTCTACATCTTCGTTTTTCTCCGACTTAATGAAATTAGTGAAACTAAAATTGTAATTCTTAATAAATTATTATTATAACAAAACTTATAGGCATATGTCTTGGCACAAATTCGTGGGTGTCTTCATCTGCATATCCTTAAATTTAATTTAAATTCTTTTGGGGACAGTTCATTTATATTTGTTTGCAAATATTTCGGAATATTTTTTGAGCAAATAATGTATACTCTTTACATTAACAATGAACGTGATTTGAATTTGATTTCACTAATACCCTTTCACTTTAAGTGGATATAGTAGTTAACTGATTCAGATTTTGGATTTGATTAAAAAGTAAACGAAACGATTTCATTGATATTCATCTTAATAGCTTGATTTTTTATTTCAAGAATCATTATTATTTAATTGAGGAAATTAAAAGTAAAAATTGCTGATATAACTGACTGATAATTACATCTTAGGGAAATTAGAGAAATTCTTGTTTCGTTTAATTCTCACGATAGGATAACTGTTGATGTGATAATTGATAAATAACTAGTTTACTTTCATTCGATTACTTACGATCGGTTATCCCAGTGAAAATAAAATATTGAATATAATTATCTTAAACGTCCAGTAAGTACGAAGTGTATAACTAAATCTTTAATTTCTAATTTCTCCTTGTTAGATACGAAACCGGCCAAGGTTACTGTTGAAATTATTGAAACAAAAGTCTAAACATTGTTTCAGATTTTCTACATGTAACACTCAATATAATTTTATAAACATTTTCGTGACTCTCGGACTATGATTTTCTATTTTACTTTCAGGTATGACCTTTCAGTTTTAGTTTGCTGTATGGTTTCAAGTACATACAATGTTTGTTATAAATTTCCTCTTATTATTTTTAAACATTCCTTAATACATTTGTACATGTATAGACTTAAAAATATTTTACACTTTAAAACAAACTTTTAAATTTACAAAGTTATTCTACCAGAAGTACTTTATTTCTCTTTAGTTACACCGATTATTGAGCTATATTTGGAAAAATTTTGTAACATAAGAATATTTTCCAGTAAAATGCACAGCGAATTTTAAATTTCTTCTAATAAAATATTTGAACTTGAAATAAAACCTGTAAACTAAATTTAGAGAAA
This sequence comes from Phyllotreta striolata, assembly GCA_918026865.1. Taxonomy (NCBI): domain Eukaryota; kingdom Metazoa; phylum Arthropoda; class Insecta; order Coleoptera; family Chrysomelidae; genus Phyllotreta; species Phyllotreta striolata. The sequence continues at coordinate 2,870,206 of OU900103.1, forward strand.
GCGAAATAGGTAATTAATTAATAAGGTAATAAGAGCAACTAATGCAATTAAAAGTCTTATTTTTACTTGCAGGTGGTGAATTTTATCGATCTAAACTATATACAGTAAAAAAATTCCAATTTCCGTAAATTAATAATTTGAGTTTCGTGAGCTGTTGCGTTGCGTGATTCCGAACACTCCAAGACTATTTAAGATTTGTAAGGAATTAAAAAGAAATACCCCATCTACTTTGACAGACAATACATTTTCGTTCATATTTATTTATATAGCACTGCAATTTCTTTTTACCCTATTCTGTGATATCCCGATGCCGGTTATAACGTATCACCGATGATTTAATAGTTGACAGTGCGTGCGGAAGTGTATAAGAATCACAAAAAAATTTATGAAATACTCATGCCTTTTACCGTAAATTTTCCGTCATGCATCACGTCGAGGAAACTATTAATAAGAGTTACCACGAAATGTGCTGATTGTTTTATTGTTACGAGGTACGAGAAATTATTTAACGAGCTTATCAAGGGCCAACTTATTGATATCCTTGAAAGTCGTGTTGTTAACAGAAAGCAGTTTTAATTATTTACATGGAATTGTGTAATGAATTGTTTTAAATGAAAATCACACTATAATTAGAATTTGTAAGAATTCATCTGTTGTTTTATAATTATTATTGCAGTTTTATTACAAAATGAATGGAAAAAAACTCGATTGTAAAACAGTTTTAAGTGTGCATTTACTTGCTTCTAAAATGGATTTTGTTTTTGTCTCCAAGTTAACTGAACTTTTTAAATAGTTTCAGTGTCTAAAAGGGTTTAAGGACGACTAATAAAAATAATTTGTAACAACTATTTAAAATACAGAAGCTATTTAGAAGTAAATTGGATTTGATTATTCAGCGGAAATTGATTTTAAATTCATAATGACCTTTATCGATATAAAATTCAATTTATTTTTTTAGAAAAAGTGTAAATATCCGTTTAAGAAATTTTCATTTATCGCAAATCATTGTTTATTTGAAGTGTCATCGGATCATGTATGTACAAACTTTCTTTTAGTTACCGGATATTCGTAAATTACTTTCTTAAAATTCAAAAACATGTCAAGTGTATTAAAACCCTGAATCTTACAAAAGACTTGAATCCTTTGAAATTTCTTGATAATTAAAATATCCTAAATAAATTGACACAATCACTTTACACACACAACAACACAATATCGCACTATTTTTTTAATTACCTGTCTTGACCACATGTTAATCCAATTCGAAATAATCACATAGGGACCCACAGAAAGACACCACTACACCTAAGGATATTGATAGATTTTTGGTAAATAAGCGGGTATATGCGAAGAGTGATGGTTATATAGAATCAGTGTACAATACACCTCATGAGATGACTCCCCTCTTCGTGAAGTTAAGTTCAGTAAAGTTAGGATATGACCATGCGGACATTTCAGAGAAAGTAGGATATCGAAAGTAGCCATACCCACTTGTAATAAGTATCACGGCACGGCGTTAATATAGTATTGATGGGCGATTGAAATTTACAATATTTTCGACATTGGCCATCGTTAAAAAAAGTCAACAGCAATGACTTCTGCGTTTTGAATATATTAAATTTGTTGTTAATTAACTGAAAATATAGGAGGTTATTTAAAACTTTTTTATTATAGATTTTATTGAATGAGATTTAAATCGATTTTGTTTTAATAGGTGGTTTCGCGAATTTTTTATAATATAATGAGTACTATTAAAATTTTGGTTACTATTCGAATTAGGAATTCCATCCTCATGAATGAATACGAAACCACTAATTATTACAAAACCATTTAAAGAGTTTCTATTTTTTTTCACTTTATTTATTTTTAAAACATCTTCGGACTCACGAATAGCTTTCTACCGATTTAAGGAGTCAAAACCCGTTGAGAATATGACATCAGCGATTTTAAAATCTTTAGGTATTCAGAAAACGGATGTAAAAGAGAGTTTGCATTACACAACTTGCAGGAGAAATACCAGATTTTTGCTGGCACGTACAGAGTATCGAATACAAGGATACACAATGCAGATACTCTTTGTGCCATATGAAAATAAATAAAATTTTTGAGTGAATAATTTCCATTTAACAACTAGGTAGGTATATCCAATTTTTAATATTATAGGAGTATAAATTTTAACGTTAATGTTTACAGACAAGCATATAATTTTTATGATTCGATATAAATTAGAACGCCAATTTTGAACGTAGGAAGAAAGGTATTTTAAGTCCTTATTTTCAAATTAATTCGAATTTCACAACAATGGCTTTTAATAGAGTAGGAACAGGTTATCAACGGTCATCTAATGTTGGAAAATGCCTTGAGAAACTCAACAGTGTTATTACTGATTTAGTGATTGTAAAATATGAGCAAGCACATTTTGATTTTTTTTGATGAATTATTCTAACGAAAAACGTGATATATTAATACCTATCAACTGAGTTTTAAAAAGTTTCTACATACCTACATCTTTGTAAGAAAGTTGATGCATTTAAATTATATTTTACATGCAATGTAACGATATTACGCTTTTATTAAATTTTGTAATCATTAATATTAATTTCCTTCCGGAATAAAAATAATTTTGTGAAGGTGATCTACAATCACTACGAATTAATATTATGCAAGTAATATTAAAATTTAAATGCAATAAATTAAATCATTACCAATTATTTATTGAATATATTGTAATAACAGAGATTCGAAAGTAGAATTTGCAATTGGATGCTTTTATGTCAAAAATCATTTGCACATAATTTATAAACGTTTGATAAATTATTAAACATCTGTTTAGCAGTTGATACAGTTAATTTATCTCTTTAACGATTTGTAAATTCTATTAAGGTGAGAACGTTTTGCTAAAAAAACTATTTTACAAAACGGCAAACACAAAATTGAAATCACAACTTTCTTTTTTCACTTCTCGTTCTGATTCAAATCTCTTCGCTCAACATCCGATACAATGCAATTTAAAAAAACTGAATCGTCTCGACGAATGCCATAATACCATTAAGAAAATCAAATCGGATATTATATCATATCTAAACGTTTCAGTCTAGTGAACAATAATTACAAACCACGCACGTAGTAATAGTAACAGAGTACAATTTCTTCAAATTCAAGGTCAATTTCTTCAAAGCAGACCAAGATCGGAGATTAAAATGATATTGAAACAAATTTTTTGACATTTTTTTCTATAATGCGTCCATATTTGATACAATTTGATTTTATTAGAGAATTTAACTGCACATTTATGGTGGTGTAGTAAAAGAAAATTTTCAAAAACTAGCAGGAAATGTTTGTACAAAGAGTAGAAACGTTTCAAGTAGGTGACCGAATGTAAATGAAACAATTTGTAGGAATTACAAGTAAAACGTTTTAATTCCTAGCGACACAACGGTTTTATTTAGTCCACATGAACCTGATTTTCTATTATACTGGTTTGTAAAATTACCTACTATAAACTCGAGATAAGTTTCACTTTTATTGATTTATCATGCGTCATAAAGATGTTTTCGTTGTTACTTGAATTACCTTTATTTATTTTTTCCTCGTCATCAAAGAGATTAAATTAAAATTTTATAATTATTATTATATTACTTCTAATTTTTTATCCACAAAAGCCACTTATGACTATTGGTAATATTACGTTTTCACTTTTACTTTACCGCTCGTCTATAACTAATTAAATATTCTTTAAATTAAATTTTGAATTAAAATTAAATTTAGAACATAATTAACTTGCTTACATCATATTATCTATTAACGTATTTCTCGAGAGGAAGTTATTAAAAAGAATAATCTTTCACCAGGTATAGATAACAAAAGCCATAAAGCACGCGGAATGAATAAATGGCCCGCTTGTGGTCGAAGAGGCTTTTCTAATTTATGTTTAACCATCGTTGCGTAGACAATCAATTTGCCTAACCAAAAGTAAACGAACTTGCAGTCGTTCAGGTGTTAATGTATAGTATAGTATTATGACCTACCTGCCGAGGAATGTAGTCGTCTTCGGAGTCAAGTTCATCATGTTTTTTCAAGGTCCAGCTTTCTCCTGCAACTTGAATTATGGTCTGACTCTCGTGCTAGATATGCTTAGTGAATGGGTGTATGAACCAGCGACGTTTCACAATTACCGGAATATTTTTTATACTTTTTATTAACTAATCTATAATTTAATGCATTTATATGTATGTACATACATATATTTTGATTTATCAATAGAAGATGTTTAATATAGCATCTTATATATTTCTGGTTTATTTTCTGGTAGATACGGTACAGATTTTTTGAATCGTTGAATTTGAATAACAAAACAAAACTTGTCATAACCACTCACTTGGTAATATTGCGATCATCAATTCAACTCTGCGACATATACCTAAATATTTTATAAACCACGGTGGCATACGTTACTTTCTCCACTTTAGACTGAGAATTTCACTTAAGGGCATATTACTTTCTTCAATCTTATGTGATACAAAACACACCCAAAATATATTTTTGGCAGTCTGATCGTTTATATCGTATTTTATGCGAAAGAATTTTCCACGGTAAATTTCACTACACAATACCGATCGGATGGCGGTTAATAGTAACAGATTTAATTTAAAAAAATGATTTACAAATAATTCCCAATATTCAGAATGCCTAGCAAATGCACTTGTATTTAATTATCCCAATATCCCTACAGTAAGCCAGGTTAATTGTGTTTGAGTATATTAAGACGCAGATGTGTTATATGCATATTTGAAAAGGCATCCATCACACTTGGCATTTGATTAATGTCGATGGGTGGTTAGTACACGAGTTATTTTGTAACGACAACGAGAGCATCGACTGATAATGTAATACATGCATTAAGATGTACCCTCACATGCCATTATCTAAGCATCATTCATTTATCAGCAAATAGATGTTAAATAAACCTAATTATCATTTTGATGGGTAGCCTAACCTAAATGTCTCTTGATGATAATAATAAAAAAGTTTTATGTGTGTATAAGTATAGCATTTTGAGGATTTTTATGGAACACTTTCTATAAGTTTTTAATTAGTGATAGTAAAATTTTGCTATATTTTTGTGATGCTGTAATTATGTGGTTGATAATTTATTGCTCGATAAATTTTATTTGAAATTATTGGCCAACTTAATTACCTTTCATAGATATATTCTTTTTATTAAGTGTAGTAGTAGCTATGATAAAAATAGACTATAGTTATTCTAGTCGCAAAGTATTGTATCTGCTGTTGAAAATTATTGGAATAATTGACGCCGTCACTGATGGTTGCTGCCCCAGTTCCTTAAAGTTTTAGTAAACTATCCGACTTCTTCCGGAAACAACTAACATATATCTTTCTAAAACCTTTGTGAAAACCCTTTGATAGTCCCGAAGAATCCGACTGAATATACAGTTTTAATACTTTTTAAACTTTTATCGGCCATTCACAACTTAAAGTTGGGGAAAAGCAAGCGCAACGCTCAAGGACTGTGGTGTATACAGACATGAAATGGCTTTCTGCAACCAAAATAAAAATTATACAGAATGAGACGCTTTAGTCGCACGAATTTTTTTTACTAAATTTGGTGAATAATATTTAATAATTATAGATCGGATACAGTATCAATTTCGCGAAGACTTATGGTTTACTGGTGGTGTATTCCATAAAAACGAATCCGGTAGTTTTGGAGTGTATAAATTAGGGACGCACCCTATAAACAGTGATACATCTGGAGTTTTAAATTGAAATTGGAAACGGGATGAAAATTGGGGAAAGTAAAACATCACCGTCGAAAATTTGGAGTTGGAAAATGGTGCACCTGGCATATCATGTCACATTTTACAGCCGCGAGGCCATAAGCCTTGTCTAGCGTACGACGACGAACGTGGATGCGTTACAAATGGCTCATTCATAAAACACGAACAACACATGAATAACACCAAGTATTGGGGGTAGATGAATAACTTTAAAAGGAAATTTTACAACCGCTTGTGAATAATATTCCAATTTTCAAACGGGAAATCACACTATTTTTTATTCCTCAAAATATTTATATTACCATAAATATCTTGCGACAGATACATTATAAATTTTTGCGCCGCCATGTGTAAAACGGACGTATAAAGTAAATAAAAGGGGAGTTTTCAATAATGTTGAGAAGCGGATATCTCTGTCCTTCCATTCTATTGTGTTTTGATTTCTTAATTGGCTCTAACGTCGCTTTCTCATTGAGAACGTCTGCTGAGTAAATTCAACAACGAGCTTCACGATCGTTATTATTTTGGTCCGAAAGGTTAAGTTTTATTTTCGTTTGCTCGCTGGTGTTATTTCTGCAACCCTTTTCCTTTCGCAGCTGTTGGTTTAACGGATACCCCCGAGGTTACTTTCGTTTTGGTGACTGTTTTGTACTTATTTTTCCTGAAAAAAAAACCTTTGCGTTCATTTTTTATACACTTGTGAGCAAACTGTTTTGAGTTTTGTGGGAAAACTATAAACCATTTCTACATCAAAGTGGCAAAATCTTTTTATCCAGCGCAATTTTTGTGTGTACAATATATATTTTGGATTTTTTTTAGTCCATCACTGCACAGATCCTTTCTGACACGCATACAGTTTTATTCGCAATATTTCAGCAGCGACGAGCGCGGTAAGTAAAAATGGTCGTCGAGGATGAGAAAAAATCCCTCAAAAAATAACATACGAAATATTTCAGGTAAAAAAACAAAGGAAGAATTAAAAAATGATTTTTTATAAAAACATATTTAACCACGATACTAGTAGATCATTGTTGATAATTGCTAATAATATCATAAAATAACGCATAAGTAGATTTGCACATAAAATAGTTAAAGTGGTTTTTTTTGTTATAAAAGAACATCTTTTTATTAGAAAATTGTCATTTTCTTATATCATATACCTCAGAAAATAGGAATTCTCCGAAAATAGCTATAGTGTTGAAATTAGGTTGGTGTTTTTAAAAAGGATCTTTCCAGATTTTGCTTTACGTTGCAGACTTTTTATGGAAATGGAACCATTATGAATATGCACTTCATGCCGTACTAAATTTACAGTGTATGTGTAAACGCATTTACGTGATACATTGTTTTAAAAAATTCAAAGAATCGAGCAAAAACAAAATAAAAATTTTAATTAAATTAAAAAAAAATGCTTTATTTCTGAAGGCATTTACTTCATGTGCTGGAAAGATTCAAAAAGAACAAGCTGTGTTTTTTCGTAAAATATCAGAAGAAATTAAGTTCCTCGTGTAATGTCGTTTAAGGGTCGCTGTAAATACCAGAGCAAATGGGGATGTTGTGTCTTTCTTAGCTTATGTTAAGCTAATAAAATCTAATTAGTGCGTATAATGGAAGCAATAAGGTAGTATGTAAGAGCTAATGTAGAAGAGGATGGCATCGTGCATTTATTAAGCCGGAACGCGGACCAGAAAAGTTGGCGGAAGGCAAAAGACGTAATGTTGCTAATTAATAGAGAGCGAGTAGAGACGTACGCCCAATCCTTTGGCTTTAGGTTCAGAACGTTCTCCCCGGGGGGCAATTGTGCACCCGCCTGCCTGAATCAACTATGTAAGTGAATTAAAATATTTATTAAGGAATTCACATACAAACTCCTCTAGGGGTTCCCGTTAATTAGCACTGTTATCAAAGATATTCCTTAAATTATTCATTTTATTGCCTTTTATCAATGTACCTACTAATAAATTTACCATAAATTATTCATTTATTATAATTACGTATAACTTTCTAACTGCTATTAATTAATATAATAATACAAACATAATACGGAGTGTTCCATAACTATACCTACCAACAAACTTCCGTTATGTATCTACCTACATTAAAATATAAAAAAAAAAACTTTTAATAATTATCTCTGTGTATAAGTAATATTCATTACTTCTTAGTATTAATATGATTAAGATTGAATGAAATAATTTATTATTAAAATGCATTTAAATGTTTTCGACAAACATAAAAATATCACGATAGAGGTCGCATAAATTTTTGCCGGCGATAATCGAATAAAGTGGCAAATGAATGGAAGTGGAAACTGAAATTTACGCAGGCAGGATCCTTGATTGAACGTGAAGCTGATTCTGTCGTTCCCGTCGACAATTACCATTCACAAAGACGATTTGTATTCACTTAAGCGAAGAAGACTTCGAAAGTGAGTTGAGACTGGAAGGGAAAAAATGAACTTGTTCTTTCGATCGATCGAAATAACTTTTAAAATCTATTATCTCAATCTGATCGTTAACCCTTCACTTCGATCTTATGTTTTGTTCGAGCGCCAATTAGGTGTTTCCATCCATTTCGATAATTACCATTTGCTAGCATTCATTCGTCAATAACAGGTGGTGAAATTTCCGCAAAATTTACATCTACTGGTCATTATCCGGTCTCGTATGTGGTAGCCAATCAAAGACAATTTCTCAATTACGCGGAGCTTTAATTACTACTCCGAATAATTTAATTTTACGCGGCTTCTGTTTCCTACGAAAATTGTTATGATAATTTCGAACACTGCGATGCGCTCTGATAGCCAGTGGCTCGTTGGAAATTTCTCAAAGAGGCATAATAGAATGTCGCTATGCTCGATCAATAAAATTTTCTTTATATATTTTCATAAATAAATTCAATTATTGTCGTACGCTATATGTTTACGCTAATACCATTCATGAGAAAATCGTTTTTGGCGGTTTAAGCTTGCCTATTAGAAGATTTGCATAACCTTTATAATTCTCATCCCTTACAGATACGGCCTCGAATAATTTGAATTTACTTGAAACGAAGTTACAAAAAATTGGTATTTTCTGCGTATTATGCTAACGTTCTAATATAAAAAACATAGACAAGTAAAATTTATGTCTATAAAAAACATATGATATTCGGAATCAGCAAAAGCCTGGAAGAAGCTGAGCTGTCGCTTTGAGTTGAAACAAATTTCTTTTTTTTAAATTTCGTCAACGCATAACTTTGATTTATTTCGCATGTATGAAATATTGATGTCGACAGTAAATTTGTAGGCGGCAAATATCGAAATATTCGTATGCCGGTTCTGTTAGAAAGTTAGCATTGTATATTCGAACGCTTTCGCTTCGAACGGCCTTTTAGCAAATATTGTAATTATTAGTTGCTGCTTTTATGTTTGGCGATTTACCCTTAATTAACTATAAATACATTAGATTTATAGCTGCTTACTACTTAGGATTATTGCCCGTGCAAACGTTAGAGAAGCACACTTTTCACGTTATTTAGAATTGTCTAAACATTGCGCCGAGTCTTAGCGTACATTTTTGAACTAGACAATTAGCATTAATTATTTTTTTTTTTCGTTCCAACTCTTCTCTTTTTTTTCTCAGTGTGTATATCGCCAAATTTACGGTCCGAATCGTAGAGTAGGGGCGACAGGCCCACTAAGGGTTGCTCAGTCGAAATCATTGTATTGTGAGAGAAAGAAAAGCTCACGATCTAAAAAGCAGGTGGTTTGGTCTTCCCTCCACGCTTGACTCTGTCTCTAGCGCTGTAAAACACGAAGTAATTGATTATTCATCAATGGGGAAAGAATTGAGAAGGTTACAACAGTTTTCTTTTGTCGTGAAAGATAAATTAAGAATCAAATGGTTCGTTGGACTCGCCTTACAAATTTATTCAATTGATCAATATGGAAGGAGAATTCATTTTCATTGAATAAATCATTTTTATATTTGTTTCCATGATTAACTTATTCATCGTATCCGAAAACAAAGTGTTTAGCAATTTGGAAAATACGACTGTAACACCAAATTCAAACAAAAATCGATATTTGAGTAATTTATTTTGAAATTGATGTCAAGCTTTCGTTTGACGGCGTTTCTATACTACAAAATAAGGAAGGAACGCAAGATTGTTTGGAACTTTTCACGGGATATAATTAATCATTTTCAGCTGATTTCCGCCGGTTAAATGCGTCTATTTACATTAACTTGTTCTTTGTCACCACAATTTCATTAAAGCCATTTGTAATTCTTTTGTCCTTGCATTGTTGCGGCGACAGTTACTATTATTTTATGGAACTTTAATATTTCTTACTAAAAATGAAACCGGAAACAAGGACGGTAGACAAGTTTGATGAATGAATTTTTGAAATTCATTTAGAAAATCGTCGCTTTAACTTGGCTTCTTGAATAGTCAACATTTTGCATAATACGTACGAAATTTAACCATTTAATTCGTCCAAAGAAAATAGCAGTGTGGTGTATTCAAGTTGTTTATCGGAAGGTACAACTAACGTGTGACACGTAGTGATTGATGCTCCTGTCTATTAAAATCGTATTATCCCAATTACATTTCACTCTCCTTTGTTTTTCTTAACAAAGGTTACAAGTGAATTGCTTTTAAATAAATGTTGGACAGCGACTTTAACTAATAATGGGAAGACTTGTACTAAGTGAAATATACGGTTTTTAGCATATTACAAAATAAATAGTTGATCAGAATGTTCAGTCCTTTCAGGATACAAAAAAAACTGTGTCATCTACTATTTTCTTAAATGTTTTTGAAAAAGTAAAGTTTAGTATAAGTTCAACTATAATAGTTAAATAAATTTAGTATATATACTTATTGGTGTGTTGAGTACACTCGGAATGAAGATGAGTTATATGCCTAATTTTATTTAAATTTTGGAAGTTTTTCGGTTAAAATTTAAGGGTGCCACCCCTGACGGTAGTTGGCTGGTGTTTCTTGGCCACGTTGCTTGATTTCCCTCAGGATATCTCGTTTTCCTGGCGCGATTATGTTAAGTATATATTTCAGTGGTTCATCTAGCGACGCTCGACCTAGACACATCCACTATATCACTTTTTAAACCGTCATAGCGCTTAAATTTTGTTCAAGATATTGAAAAATAATACGGGACGACCTTTTGCTCCGACGTGGGTAATACTTCACGTTTTATTTTCCTTTCAACGCGACAGTAACCTAAAAATGTGATTTTTTTATTTTCGTTACCACTTTTCCATAAGCGATTTATGATTGGTTATAAATTTCTATGAATATTCTTAAAACTCAACGGTTGAATTTAGATCTGCACAGAGTTGAATTGAAAATATTTATGCCACAAATAAAGTTTGTAATTAAATTGTGGCAAAACAAAAGGGCTTCAGACAATTGTGGAAAATAACCGATGCCGTTCATGTTCATTGAATAAAATTTCCCGGTCCTAGCTGTAAGGATTGTTATTAGTTCTCAATCAGCTGTTGTTTTTTTCAGTACGTTTTCTTGAATTTAGACGAAGGGCTTCCTCGAAAGGTTGTTGAGCCGAAAGTTTTGTTAAATTCCTGAGATGGGGATAAAAAGGGATTGAGCATTTTGACTTAGTTGTCTTCCCTTTATCAATTATCTATAAGTTTCTTGACGGATTATCCCAAACTTCGATAAACTATTACCAAATGGCGAACTCATTGCGATTGTATTTCCATAGTCCATCGATTAAAGTGGGTAGCAAATTTTCAAACCGTCACAGCCGCCTGAAGCGAATCTGTTTGTACAACAGGTTCCTGCATTATTGACAGTTCACTGTGGGCGGTCCTCACACTCCAAACAATTTGATGTAAGCATTGGTATTTGCGGTTCGCCCATCACTGTTCTCTATTTGAATACAACGTAATAGTTAATTTGTCTCGTCTTAACGATTATCTAGAAACTCGATTATAAGGGCATTAATTCAATGTTTGTTCATTTTCTAAAAAAAGATAATTGCCTTGGAGATTACTGCATGCAACTTGTAAATAACGTAGAATTCCTGGTAGACTTGTATGACTTTAGATCACAGGTTTTCTTTTACTATTTACTATTTACTTTTTACACTAGAACCAGAGGAGGACTAGCCTCGCCGGCGACGCGTACCGATAAATCAGCCTTTCGCAATCCTTGCCAAAAAGAAAGAATATTTTTCAATACTACCGGACAATTTCGGTAAATTCTATAGCTTCGTAATTAGTACAAGGAGTATTTATGACTGAAAATATAGTTTTTAATATATTACTACTTTATACGAATGTCTACACAATGCGGATCAATAAATTTTTTGTATTGGCTATGACTATCCATCAGTTTTTTAATTGAATTATTTTTAAAACGCTTGTTGGAATATTTACGTATTGATAAGCCCTTAATTCATTAACTAACTTTTAGTTGTTGAACAGAGCCCGATTCTGGACAAGGGTCCTTTAAACCTCAGTTGTAATCCCATTTTTGTTTATTCATTTTGTTTGTACATCCCCAGCTACTGGCATTGTCGCGTCGCCACAGTCACATACTCACACATTGCATATTCAATCAGTGGCATAGGTTTAATATTTTTTTCCATTTGAATTTTTACCTTAATAAATAACGAGTGTTTGAACGTTGGAAAAAGTTATGCAGAGATGAAAATAAAATGAGTGCAATAAAAGACAAATTACTTCGATACTACACACACATCCTCTCTAACAAATACTTTGTTTTGTGGTGTTTGTGCTGGTTTTAATGATCCAGATCGATTACAATGCACTTTTGTGTGGCGCTATAGCCATATCGACAATTGGAGGTAATGGAATCGAACGTTGTGCAGTAAGCTGTGTCACTGTAACAATGGATGGTGTTACTGACTACAGTCTGCTGTCAGACATGGTTTCACCCTTCGGATAAAAGGGATGAATAATGTGACAAATCATCTCTTTCAATCCGACTGTTTTTGTACAATTACTAACAAAAAACAAAGTGAACGCGACGAAAAGTCTTTTACAATGAACAATTTGATTTTTGCAATTTTGTAACAAGATTTTCGTTATTAAAAGATTAATACGAACAATAGGTGGAAATAAAGAACAGTTTCCATCAGCCATTAAATATTCACTTAAGTTGGTTTTATGCTTCTCCTCCTTCATTCTTCTTCACATATGCAAGAAAATTAATGTTCCAACTCAAACGGAGCTTTTTGTTCGAAAAATTTAACTTGCTCGATTTTCTAAGGAATATTAAACTAAGACCATTAACTTTATGTAAATGTTCATGGCTTATCTGATATTTATACTGAATTCCTTATTATAAATATAATCCTGGCGAACCAGTAAAGTTTTCACATTATTAATTCAGAGCTATCAAGGTTTTATTGATTGGCAGAAAATTGTAGGTGGGTATAGAAAGTTTCTTAATAACTAAATACAAAGAAAATAATTGCACTTTCAGTCAAATAATGGGAGAGAAAATTATTGGGATGAAATTTGACCAGGTAAATTTTTCATAGATTCAAGTTGTATTTCCTAATTTCTTCAACAAAGCTGTCTTCTACGATTAGAACAAATTTACGGCAACATTTTTTTGTTTCCAAACTCTACGACTTCGAGGACGCGATCATTAAATATATGCATTTTTGTTTGTTTTAAAGTAGTGATAAATTTATACTGGGCTTTAGAGGGCAGAAAAAATATGCGAGAAAGCGGACCCTCGCGTGTCACATGTGCCATAGTTTTTCCCCTTGTATGGATAGATGGATATGTTTAAGCTTTACCTCCAACAAGCCGATAGACGTTAGCTTTTTTGCGCAGAGAACGAACCGTTTCAACTTCAACTCAGTTTGATTTATGCACTTTTCTGGAAAGGCATTGCAGCTTGCACCGTAGGAAGTTATGAAACAGACATGTGCATCGAATCGAAACGATTAAAACGAGGCGACTGTTTCCAAATTCTCTCTTTAATATTAATTGAATAATTATTTTAGAAATTCCTCGATACATTTACTTGATACAGAATCGTTTGATATATTAATCAAAAGAAAATGAAACTTTCATTTTTAAAAAGGAAAAGAATAACTTCATTCCGGTGAGTTCAAACAGATAAGGCCAATTTCAAGGTTCAGAAGAAATGCTACCAGATTGTTCCATAAGAGTATAATATATAGGACAGCAGATCTTTGTATTTTCTTGTTCAACTATACGTAAAATTACGTCTACAATAAGATAAACACCAAATGAAAAAACCGACTGTTAGAAAATGAAATTTGCCCAAGACGCATCGTCTTATTAGACGCATTCACAAAATACGAAAGAAATAACTCATTCTTTTATTTATACTTTTTCCTTTCATTTATATACATTTTTTCTTTCATTTATACACAGTAAAAATATCAATTAAAACTAATATTTCCCATTGTTATCAATTATCTATACTCTTTTGTACCCTCGCGTACTTCCTATTTCTTTCGGATTCCGTTTCAATTTCCCATTTCCGAATTTACGCTCAATTTCCCTTACGCAGTATGAAAAACTAATAGCTTATCTTCTCCCTAAACTCTAAAATCCCGTAAGAATTGATACAGGCAGGGACTAAATTGCCAAATGTTCCGATTTCGGTTATTTATATTATAATTAACTCACTTTAGAAATTCATCAGGCTGTAGAGTCATTAGCAGAGGCATAAATGAGGCTTCTACAGAGAAACATCTTCTAGGGAGGACTCCATTAAATTGCACAAAAGGTTCATTACACATCCAACTGCTCCAGTTTTTACAGCAAATTTGTTAAGATTAAGTAATATTCATGCACAGGGAGTTCAGACAGTTGAATAAATCATAATAAGCAGGAACAACAGCAATGTTTTTTTTCTTTAGAATATAATAAAAAAATATAAAATTTCAATACTTAATACATAAAAATATGATTAAAACATATTTACTTACATATTATTGCTGTATTCACAATACAATTTGTGCATCAGAAAAGAATTTGAATGCAGCAATTAGAAATTATTCGTACCATCAGGTAAAAACAAAAAACTGTCTCGTATTCTACAGTTGAGCGTTTCCGAGTTCATATTCGATATGAAAGCGTCCGATAACCCGACGTTATATTGCTCGTCACAAAATTGTGTTCCTGAAATAATTAATACCGGTGGTATTTTTAATTACGTTCAGCGGACAAAGTTGCCGCTTTACTGTAATTAATGTTTGAAAGTTAGCCGAAGCAGTATTACAGCCTCTGCGAATATGTATATCTACAGATTAAAATTTTCAATTGAATTATTTTACAATTCCGGAAAATTAAAAGCTTGTGTTTAACAATTCCGATAGTTTTGTTTTTCGATTGGATGTGCCTTTTTCGGTCAAAAATTTATATCGATATAAATTTTGTCATTGTTATTGACAATGCTTCTGCGAGTATATTCAATTTAAAATTGACCTTACCATGTTTGATTTGAAATATTCTAGCCTCTGGATTTGTACAATTAATTTGTACACGTGTTGCTTTAATCGTCGAATAAAAAAACTAAATAAAAAGCCAACCTACAATGTTAATATTTACCCTGAAAGTGCGGAAAGAAAAGCGTGAAAAGAAAATTAAAGTTGACAGACGAGGTAATAGGGAATTAAGACTAGTAGTCTGGAACTAATTCAAGAAATGTGTCCAATAGTTTAGGGACAAAATACACATTTTATCGGTATTTTTAAATAAAGCTGGTGCATGCACCAAAAACAAAAATCGGACCTATTTTTAAAAAGATTCCACCAAAATTTTAATTTTTTTTAAAGAAAAATAAAAATGGAAACATCAGTGAGCAACGTGTAGATGGCGGTGTGACTTACCTAGTTGGATAATTCAATACTTACGCTTACAAAGCTGAAAAATGCAAACATCCGGGTATGAACGCACTTGGGAAATCAAAGATCCCTAGCATCGTCGTAGTTGTACGTGTTTGTTGCGGTGTGAACTTGGCTTAAGGGGATCTCGGATGAACGTGGATGTGACCTGGGCAAGAACAAAGCCGAAAGCCACACAACAAAGCGGAACTTAGTTTCCTAATAAAGTTTTAATTTGGTCCTATACTGCATAGTGTATACTGATGTTATTTCGCGACCTTACACACAAACTTACTTGAATTATTTCGTCGTGGCTTTCCGAATTTCACGATGATAACGATCAGAATTTCAAGTTTGGATTTCTTAACTGCGCTATTTAAGTATATACCCTGCTTATATTTTATTCAAATTTTTGTTTAGTTGGTAGCTACTTCTGCGAGTTTATTTAATATTTAATGTATGATTTGAAGCAGGAAATATTATACGTAAGTGTTCAGGAAATAGGTATAGGTAATATGTGTTTAAAAGTTTTTTTTTATATAATATATGTGTCATTGATTAGAGTATGAAGTTTGGGGAGAGTGTGGCTTCGGGGAGGCAGCGACACGCCCGCTGAGTGTCGGCTGCCCCGGTCCGCCCCTTCCCGCCACCCGTCTCGCTCATCCTAGAAGCGCGCGTTGCCGCCTTCGGCTTCTGCCGTCCGAGCCGTTCATTCTGTTCTGTTCTGTTCTGTAGCTGCTTATTTATCGTGCGGCTGCGACGACCTCACCTGCTCTGGCTCAGGACCGCCGCCGGCACCGGCGACCACGAGGACGAAGTCGCGGCATGTCTTCGCACCCGCGCGTCGACTGATCCTTCTACCGTTTACCGGCGTCTGTTGCTGCTTCTTCTTCGCATCCAAACATCGGAAATTCGAACCAATGCGTCTCACGTGACACGATCAACAGAGTGTACACGCAGCCTTGTCCACGCATCGCGACTGTAAACAAACAACGCGTGATCGCCGGTCGCGAGTGAACTGAACCGTAAACCATTTAGTGCGAACTGTATTGAAGAGCTGCGGAAGTGCAGCACCGTTTTTCATCTGCCCTGTAAACCGAAACCATTGCCTTGGCTTCTTCACCGGTGTTGGTGGGTTACAGCCTAGTCGGCGTGTACCCTTGCGCCGTACTCAAGCCGGAAACAACAACTGCAACAGCAACCACGACTACGACGACGACAACTACAGCGACCACGATTGGACCTCTACGCACTTGCCACAGGAACACCAATCTGCACCATCAACCTTATCCGTCACAAGCGGTGACGGTCAATAAAGCGTCTGACCATCAGAGACAAACAACGGCCAATCTGGCACAACCCGCTCAGATTGTTGTTACCTCGTGCACCTGCGGTAAGACCAACAATACTGCAGTTGCTGCGACACCTTCTGAAGTACAAGGTGCAGGGACGGCTACTCCGATGTTATTTGTTCCCATAAATGTGCCCAATTTCGCGCCACCCATGGCAGCCACAACACTGCCGTCCAACTGCAGCCCATCCAAGGTAAATTGCATAAATATGCTAATTTTAATGTACCGATTGCACGAATAGCTTAAAGATTTCGATTTTTTTATTATGTAAATATTATTATTGTATATCTGCACGAAATGCATTCTAAAATTCAGCTTTTCTAAATTTTTCCTCTTATGTGCTCTTTAATTCCATCAAATTTCAACCGTTTTTTAAGCGAATTGAAACGGATTCCACTTTAATTTAACAATTTTTTATAGTTTTGAAAATTCCTCTTTGTTAGGGCTTATTAAATTAATTACTAGGCACTAAAATGGTGTCTAAATTTCTAAATGAATTTGACGCTCTATAACAAAGTTTTTGCTCAAGTGTCGGAAAATCTCATTTTGTAAATTTTGAAAGTATTTAAGGGGTTGAATAACGCAAAGGTGACTGATGATGCTAACGAGCTGTTTACAAATATTATTATACTAATGGCGGAATATAATGTAATTAGTATTGTAATTGATTAAACTAAGTGAATTGCATTTTCTATCAGATATTGTCAGATTAATTACTCTATATCCCCTCTGTTATTGCATAAGATGATAATTGAGATGAAAATTATCTATTGATCAAACACCTGAATCAAATTATGTCAGCAGGAAATTAAAACCTTCTTTCATCCCGCGTCGGCTCACTTTTATTGAGATTTCGCGAATTTCGAGTGTTTTGTTGCGGATATTGAACAATGGACTGCAATAAAATAATTTCTCTAGTTATTAATTCAAGCGAATTGACATTAAGCGATAAAAATGATCGTTTTCAATTTTAGCTTTCTGATGACCATTGTCCCTTCTTGTGCCACGTATTTCAGTTTTCAATCAATATTAACTCAGTGGAATTTATATTTTCACTGTGTAGCGACAATAAGCGATCAATCTTACTGGCTTGTGCTTTGGTAAATCTTTGTGATAACCTCATAATCGGCTTTTCTCTCTGACTTTTTATTTTCTTTGTGGAAACAGTTTTGACAGAGCTTAATATAGTCTTCCTATATCTCTAAATGTTTGAAATAATTGCATTAATCCATACAAATTTCAGGCAATTTATTTTTATATAATTGTATTTTTTATAAATATTTAATAATATTCCGAGAATTATAGAATCGAACAAATTCAATTCATCTGTCTTTTCCAGCACATGCTTGGTAAAAAATATTCAATTCCGAAAAGTTCGCGTTTACGATGTATTTAAATATTGCAAGTTGATCAAGGAGCATACCGTAGACGTGGTTATCTCGGTAATGACGTCCACTCCTCCAAGAAAATTGGTTTTCTTCCTCCTTCCTGGAGAAAATCTAATTTTAGCGAATACGATATACAGAACCTAAATGTAAGCAATACATTTTACTTGCATTTGCGATAGCGTCTGAAGCAAAAAATTTGCAACCGGAGCACACATGTATTTATTGTTGAAATATTTACAAACTTCCTATCTTTGTGTATCCAGTGTCCAGTGTTTCATTAAATAGTATTATTAGGTGGATATTAAAATGCGATCTAAAAAATGACTGCAAAAAATATTATATCGCGAATGAAGAGTTATTTTTTGTCTTATTTATTGAAAGCTTCGTTCCTATATACTAAAAACAAATTGACCGAAAAAAGCCAAAACTTGGTACGATAAGACCAATAAATTTTGCGAATAAAAAGTTACGAATGGCTTTTGTATATCCATAAAGATAAGAAACTGAAATTTAGATACAGGTTACAATAATAAACTGGTATTATATTATTTTCTTGATGATAAATACATTATTGATTTATAAAACGATGGGAAACATAATGTGCTATCACGATGTTACATTTTTACATTGTGCTTATCATGTGAAAGACTTCAATATTTCAAATTTCCCCCATTTACTATATCGATGTCTTTATGCTAGGTTAATTTGTATTTTATCTACCGAGGTTCATAGAAGAAAATCTTTATAGTCCAAAAATTAAAAAAATATGTTTTCATATGTTACAGTTGAGATCTTTAATTCAAAAGATTCAAAACTGTGCAAAAACTATCGATTTTCGTGTAAATGCATCAGCTTCAAAATATAACAAAGGGAAGGATTGGATACAAATATTTGAGTACACAATTATTTTTCTCTGGACTCTTCGTGTATTTGAAACCATTCAATTTTTGTTCAAGAAAATTGATTCCGTTGGCATCGGAAATAATTTGTGCGTTTCTGCATAAACTTTAACAAGCAAGTTCGATCAGATTTTTGGCGAAAACCGGTATCGAATATATCGCGATATTCCATTACCGAACACAATGTATGCATAATAAATATAATACAGCAGAAATTCTAGTCGAGGAGCACTTTACTTTATTACACAAGTACGTAAGTGAAAATTTATTCGAAACTATGTTTAGATCGAAGAGTTCAAATTTGTTTGGAAATTAATGCGTAAAATGAAAACCGTTAGTGAATAGTTTCGTAATAAGGCTTGATGAAGCTGAAATTACTAATTAAAATTATACTATCCGTTTATTTAATCAATATCCGTTCATGTATGAATTTGATAATTAACGAACTTTTCAAAATTAATTTTATTTTATATACACCTTTTCACTAAATATGTTATTATAAGGATTGTATAAAATCAATCAAAAATGTAACAAACAAATTATTTCTATATAATAAGTTAATTATGTTTAGGGGATTATTTTTTTGCGTTTTTTAAAAAAATTGAATTTAATTTGATCAAATTATCCGTTCAGTTTCCAATCCATTCGACAATGTTAAAACGTTGCAAATTATTCGTTATTGTGCGTTAGCCAGAGCAAAAGGTTAACCGACTAGCGGATTTTGCTTTGTTGGAAACACTAATAATCTGATTAATCCTATAAACTAATAATTTCCGACCAAATCGGCACCCTACGTGTTCGCGTATCGTATATTTCCTAAACGGTATGATATCCAATCACATATTTCACCGGCCGTTCGACAAAACGTAAGATATGTTCGAAAATCTTTAATTTATAAGTTTTCTGCTCATATAAAAAGTCGCATGCACAAAAGGCTTTATTGGATTAGCATTGTTTTTTAATTATAAACGTCGGTTTTAATAACATTAAAAAATTCAGCTAGTTATTGGGTTAATTGGATTATTAAGGCCAGGAATAGGTACTGGTTATGTTTCACACTATAAAATTTTATTCAGGTGTCTCTCAATTTATAGCGTTTTTATTAGCTTTTTATTACAGCTTGCTCGCTTCATCAATAACAGAATATAAACACTTCATAAATAATTTTCTTTGAAATAATATTGGATTTCTTAGGATCATTTTTCGTTACTCATTATTAATACATACTTTCTAGAGATAGGAATGTTTCGTATTCCTTTAATTTTAACTCATGCTTTATTTCATTTCCATTTACCGCTCTTTCCTCTTTACCTGAGGTCAAAAATAAGTAAGATAATATTTTTCTTGACCAAACGAAGTTAGTATCTAGAATACATGAAACCTCTTTGAAATAGTGACTCTCCGTTAAATTTGTTGTCCTGTAACGGCTATAACGTTAGGGATAACTAGTAAGGGATAATATAAACCCTCCTAAGGCCATAGGGAATACAAATTTTCGTTAAAAAGTTTGTAAATTGCCATTGAACTTTGAGAGGGCTTCACTCAACTGATTTACTTGAAGTGAAGTTTCCGTTTTTATTGACCGAACTTTGAAATCGTTTCGACGTCCCATGTAAGGGAACGGTATTCTTTTATTAAAAATTTAGATGCTCATTTAATATTTATAGCCATTTTTTTGGGGGTATGAGCGACTATTAAAAGATTATCTTTATTAATACATGGCCAAGACTATAGCTGTAAACGGGACATTTGAATCAATGAATTCGAAGTTTTTATACATATTATCTTTGTTTATTTTCTCGTAAGTGAATCGTAAGAAAATCTATGAATGGATTGCAAAAGTAAAAAAAAAATTAGCATACTTTCGATTTTTATATCCAAACATTATAAATTTTTATAGAGAGCAATAAAAAAAGAGAAAAGAAACCATTCGTAAAGTATCCATTTAGAAACATGACGTTTCCAAAGAAAAAAGTTGTTTCTGTGCGAAAATGACTAACGATAAGTTCAGGATTGTTCGGTTTTCACCCTTCCCACTGAAAAGGGATGAAAGACGTATGGCAACTAGCTTAGTTATAGCCCTTCTCGACAATTTGAGAGACGTAACCGAGCAGAAGTTACGATTACTTTGCTCAAGTGCTTTCGAAAACATTACAAGTCGTGTTTTCAAACATAACTGCTAATAAATACATTGGCTTCACGTTCACTCCCCTTGATTCCTGATAAATACCATCACAAATCGCATTAAAGCTTTATCAACATGAAATATAAAATGTATATTCTTGGGAAAATAAAGTTAGAGCTAGCCGCGGTTCATAATTGGCGCTTTCTACGTATTGTTAGAACTGTTCGAAGAAATAATTTTTGAATTAACTGACGTTCATGAAAATTGAACCAATATTTTCCCAATAAAGGAAAGCAATGTAACCTGGATTGTTTGAATAGTGTTAGCAATTTGTCACAGTTAACAATTCGACATTTTTTTGTAAAAGCGCCGGAATTCGCATTTTAACGATCCTTTCAGGAAAATATGTTCATTATAGTAGACGTGGTGAACTAACAGAGGAAGCCTCTTGAAACATGTCCAGCGCAGAAATGGCAATTCGGACGTGTTCCCGTTTTCCAGTCCTACCAATATTGATGCCGATGGATCGTATGCGCTTCATTATCGTTACCCGAAACAGGTGCATTTAGGTACAATTGAAATTTAAATATTATTCATACCGAATTTACACCAAATTCTAATGAATGTTACAATCGTATAATAGTATATATCTGTTCACATACAATCATCGTAGGTTTTACATTTATTTCCAATAATCTCATAGAATTTTACAAAAGTTTATTTTGTGATAAACAATAGATATTGTATGAATTTGCTTAAATTGAATGTATTGCAATACAAAGTTCTGCAACATCACGTAGAGAACGAATTTCAGAAAAATCCCACTATACCGTTTACGGACCGGAACGTTATACAAAATCGTAGTACCTGAGTTGAGTGAAAATATGGTGGATATATTGCATTTTTATGATTTGAATAAATAGTATAAAAGAATTACCTATAAGGTTACATCTATCTTTTGTACGTGTTATATAATATTAATCGTATGAAGGAAGCCAGTGAGTTATTATTGTATAGTTAAGTAATTGTTAGAGTTAAGTAATTAAAACATAGTTCAGCATAGCAATTTAGAGTATAGGTACATGATTGAGCACAATTGGCCAAGCAAATAATAAATTAGTTTCTAAAGGGGACGGAATCAAATTTTGAAATAGCTTTTTAGACTATCCCTGTTCCTTGCGACAAATAATCGACTATTTCATAAAGTGATGTTGATTAATTGTTAGGATGAAGTTAGCAAGCGCACTAACTACAAAAATGATTAATGGTTTTACTCATCAAACAGATCAGTGATTTT
Source organism: Phyllotreta striolata (assembly GCA_918026865.1). NCBI lineage: Eukaryota > Metazoa > Arthropoda > Insecta > Coleoptera > Chrysomelidae > Phyllotreta > Phyllotreta striolata. Next base: position 2,892,921 of record OU900103.1, read on the forward strand.
CATTAATTTGGTAAAACCACTGGTTAAGATTATTTTGCAAAAGCGAGTCCGAATTTCAGCACAAACTCCGGAATATTCATCAATACGTTTGAAGCTGAGCTGCTAAAATAAATTGCACGAATAAACATTTCACAAACTTCAGTTAGACAACCGATCGCAACTTTAGCTCACTTTCTCGCCGAACGTGCCGGCCAAAACTTTAAACCTACTAAATGTTTACTCCTATTTTTATTTTAATTTAACAAAAGTTGTTGGAGTTTATTTCACGAAAATTCACCGCTTTACACTTGCTTCCCAATTTATAATTAGGGTTCGTTTTAAGGTCAGTAAAGTTCAGTCAGTCCAACGTCTTCTCACTTCATGAAATATTATTTAGCAGGTGCCTTCAGGCGAGCTATTCATTAGATCCCCCTTTATTTATTAATAGTTGTATTGCCAACAGCCACCATTGCGTATGACGTCTTGTGATTAAATTAAATCATGCGTACTACCATCGTATCGATTAAAATCCGTTTTACAGAAATCGTTACTGTTTTTATTAGATTTTGTATACGCAATGAATTCATAAATCGACGAAAAAAAAAACATATAATGCATACAGAAGCGCTCGACATGAAAACAACGCGTATAATTCAAAAATCGGTATCGACGAGGATCTAATCGAGCAAATATTAAGTCTCTCAGGAATTAGTATACGTCAAATGAAAGAAAAACAAACGTATCGACAACGCGAAACGCGTAGCGTCGCGAAACGACGCTTGACGTCGACTTTCGAGCGTCGAGATAGGAAATTCCGGCTTTTCGAATGGCTTAGCAGTATTTTAGAAAGATTAATATTGAAAACACACGCTTCGATAAGCAGCTCGACTGCACTAATCGGGGTTCCGGGAGTCAAGTACTCCCTATTCAATGAATTCCCGATTTTTATTCAGGAGGCATTCCCGTCACCTGAAAAACGTCACAATTACGTATTCATCGAATCAGTTACGATACTTTCCACAGTAGCGTAGCCTTTATATAATTCGGGATAATCAAATAATATTATATATCATCTAATGATTTTATTTTTAGAAATAAAAACGAATTAACATATGGACTAAGCAGTAATAGAGAGTTGTATGTCACGGTGAATCGAGGAATTTTACTGCAATGCGCATCCAAATACCTCGAGACCAGTCGTATTCGGGTGAACGCCTGATCTTGTTTTCTCTATTCGATACATTTTAAAATTCAATTAAACTTCTCGCTAAATCGCATCGTTCAAATTAGAATTATATACTTTTACTATACGTATACATTCCTGCAGCAAAATACTTTAGTTACACGAGCGAAATCCCGTAGGGATCAATATTAATATTATTCGATAACATCGTATGGTGTTTATCAAAAAAAAAGAGAAAGTAAGTAAAGCGGTGTTCCGCTACCCCGATATTTTCGCCACTGATCGAGTTTAAGTCAGCGTAAGATGATTGGGTTGCGAAGGGGGAACCGTTCGACTTGCGGCGTAACTTTGACAAAGTGTAACCAATTATCGAAGAGGGTAGAAGACAAGCTCATTATTTGTTCGGAATTTCATAGACAATGAAAGTTCAACGAGGTGATTGAAACACTTTCGATCCGCATTAAGAACTAATAGTAATCAATTTGTCAATATCATTCAATTAAGGAAATGAAGACTCCATTAAATGCAGTAGGCGTCTAATTGGTTGATTAATTGTAGCTCCTGTGTTAACGATTTTAAGAATATATTAATATATTAATATGTTTATTAAGAAATTTGGTAAAAATAGAATAACTTTTTCATTACATAGAAGCGATGCTCCGTACAATTAATGAATAGTTTCACTGAAAATTTCTGTAGTTAATCTTCATTACGTATAATTAATCGTTCTTAAACAGTTTATTATTTCATATTTATTAGAATTCAATTGTACCATCAAGGGACTAGGTGAACATATTATTATGATAGGGTACTTATTGGAATAAGTGTACAACATGGATACGCCTAGGCTTCAAAAATCAATATTTGAAAATCGAATATGAAAAAAAAAATCCGGTGAAATCCATTTTCGAGTTGTGCATGCAGCCCGCGGTGCTACGAATATTACTATTTTATCAGGGTGACAATAAATATTTGTATTGTTATAGCCTCAAGAGTCACGCAATGCATTTACATTTTGTTGATTTGCGGAGCGCGTTCGAATAATTTTGAATTTGAAATTGGTTTTAATCTGCCATTTGCATTATCAAACAACGGGCCTGACGCCCGTCTATCTCTGTTTACACAGCTTGGACCGTCAGAATCCGACAGAGGTTCCTGTAATGATACAACATGTAAAAACACGGTCTTTGGTAGACCGTAAGGGATCCTATTGTTATATACTTCAAATAATTACAGGGGTGTATCGTGTTAAATGTACATACCGCCGATTCCAGATATACTCGTATATATTACTTCCAAATAGATCCTTAAATTTTGTATTAATTGCATGAAAGTTATTCATTTTATTGTCCTCTAGAAGTATATTGCAGTTTAATCCTACGGCACAATTAACTACACCACTTAATTCTATTGGTTACACCCTTCATTAAATGCAGAAAGGGCATAATAAAACAAGAGCTACATCAAAATGCTGTAACTATGGTATTTTGGAGAGCTACCATTATCCAATGTCGAAATTATTATAGCTTAAATTTTAAGGAAACTGTGTTATCTTTGTAATGTTACTTTGTACACTTCATTATATTCCACGTACTTTGCTTTATGAGGACCTTAAATCATTTTAATTGAATATAGCGTAAAATAAACTACGCCAACAGGAACGGTTTCAGGTTTTTCCAACAAATAGTAATTTAAACCTATTTTATTCTTCAGTAAGAAATTTTTACCGGCTTATCAAATTCTTTAAACGACTCGAAAAGCAATGCAAACATAACTAATTTAAAATTCAAAGCGCGTTTCAGCTAATAATTAACCGTAATATCATAAGACAGTATTATTTAAATTAGGAAATTAAAAAAAAAAGTTTAGTCGCTTTTAAAATATATTTCTAAAGTTTATGAGGAGTTCTAATCTCGAGTTTGTCGTTTTGGTATCCGCTTCGCAGGAAATCCGAAATTATTTTTGTTCAATTTGCTCGCCGTATGAATGAATGGCATTCGAAGAGATTTAGCAAGCAAGCGTCGGAATTCGATATTTAATATGTTTAGATGAAAATACCGTATGCGCTTTCCGAAGAAACGGTTTTGAGGTAATTCCAGGATTAAAGAACTTACAATCGGATATGAAATCCAACATAACTCTATAGGTATGTAGGTATATATTAATATTTTCCAGTAGTCACAGGTGCACTCGTAAGATTGATTTTGCTTTTTCATTTATTGTAGACACATTGAAATTCATACGTAAGTATGATTTTTAATAAATAAATTGTTTGGTAGGGAATACAAAAAATATACCAACTGAATTAAAGCATCGGATAAATGGAATGAACATAATTCTTTTAAACAAACTCATTTATAAAACGTAGACAATTGGCAATAATAAAGATCGATAAATCTGTAATAGAACCATTAAATCAGTATCATTCCAGTTCGAAATTGCAATAATTTTGCCCTGTTAATTTGTTCACGATAAGCATACTTCATGTCAACTATTAACGTCGAAATATTACTTGTTATGTTACACCGCACTTTAGCTGCAGAATTGCGGACTTATAGAGGGTCTAAATGCGCTGAATTGTTAAATTGCAACAAGCTGGATATCGTTGTTCACCTAAATTTAATTTTGAAACAATTAAGTTCCGTTGCGACACTCGTATTCATTAGAAAAATTTAATAATTTTAATTAACGGGCCGGAGATGGCTTTTAGCTGGCATCGGTATAAAAAGTGCTGATACATTCGGCTCTACACGTTTTCGGAGGGAATGTCTGCTCGACTGTTCCTACTTGAAAATTGAAGCACCGCATGCAGAGGTTAAACATTTTTTTCTATTCATCGATTCACTTCATGCATGTAAAATTCTGCAAACAAGGCGCTATTGAAGGATAAATTATTTTCTTTAATTTCTTTTTCGGGGTTTGGGGTTTAAATACAGTTTGATGCTACGTGTAAATTACGAATATAATGATTTAGTTAATACGATTATTACCGTTGTGTTGCTAATAATTTAATTTACGTTCCGTTTAATATCATTTCTCATGATTAAGTGTATAAAGGAAAGTAAAAAAGGCAGTAAACACATAAAGTAGATAGTTGAAATGAGAAACAAAGGAATGGATGAAAATCCCCTTGGTATTAACAAAAGACCGAATGTCACAAAATCAAGTTTGTAACTACCAATTTATGTATTGTGTTTTCTTTTCATTTTCTATTCCTCGTATTCATCGTACAAATTACGGCCTTGGGGAGAAAATACAGCAGTATGGGATAAATACAGCTGGAAAGGTTGTTTCTTAAATGAAGTTCTCTTCTCTTACCTTATCTTTCGCATAAAGATTAGTTGCGTTTTTTGCAGTTTGTTCAGTTTTGGGTTTATAGAAGGATCTTTGAGCTATTTTTAATAATTATTATGGTATGCTCGAGAATATTCAACAAATATACATATGTATATCCAAGAATACTTTGTTTTCAAGTTGTTGAAGTACAATATGGGTGCGATAAATTTAGATTTACTGTTATTTACTAGTATAATTATTATTCTTGTACACTGTATCCTTGTACTGTGAAGATTTTCTATTGTAAAGTAGGTAATTTTAACATAATCGATTGCTTTTGCATTTTTTACAGTCGAATTCAGCTAAACCTAAGAGGTTTTCTGCCTCTGATGATAAAATTGCAATTTCACCTTTATTATTTGCACTGTAAAGAATATCCTATATTCCTCCGGCGTTCATTGTAATTCCATTTTAAATAATTCAATGGTTGAACTGAAGGAGATAATTACGGACTTACTGCAGTTACGACTTCCTGCAGATTCCGTAAAAATAGCTTTTTTGTCTCTTTTTCTCTAAATTTAAATAAATTACATTAACGAGTTGATAATTAAACAATTATATCAAAATTGTAATGAACTTAAATATTAATCAATAAATGCGTCGAAATAATATTTGGAAAACGAGATAATTCTTGAGATAGCAAATTGATGTAATCAGATTTTAACGTACATTCCGAATTCCTGGTTGCCTTCAATAAAAAATAACGATTTGTCGTGCCGAGATGTGGGACATATGACACTCCTGACGCATTTATTTCCCATTTGTGCCATGAATTTCATACTATACGGTTTGTAGCGCCGTAGCTGACACGTTTCTGTCCGTCGACTCCCGAATCTAGCGAAATATATTCATCGTTTGCCAGACTACGCGAAAATATTAATCATTTCTTGGATTTTCCGATTGAATATTTTTTGTGTTACTCATTTTTTCATTAGATAAATAATTTTGTGAATTAATTATTCCGTTGGTACATACGTCCATCGATAGCTATCGAGAAATTATATTTTCCTAAAAAGCCATTTTTTAGATTCGTTGTGCGTAGATTTAACGACTGTGATTTCGGGTGTAGGGAATATATTAATGCGGGCCCTCGTGCCCAAACACCACACGTTCTAATTTATTTATGGAGAGTGTGATTTGAAAATTTGCAGCCCGTAGTATTTCATTTAAATAATGAATGAACCGGCAAAATAGAGTGCGGAGCTTGACCACAAGGCGCTACCAGCTGCCACAGCCACTTTGCGAACTTTACTTGCCAGTATTTGCTTCAATTACTTTATTAATGGGGTTTGAAATTGACCGAAATTAAAAGCGGTATTTTAAAAATGATTGCTCGTTTTGTCCCCATGCGCGTAAATGTTTTGTAATGCATCTTATTTCCTCCTCATCTGATGGGTTGGTCTATCCAATAAATTGTTCAACGGGATCGCGTGGATTTTAACCGGTGTCTTTGTACCCCGTGTGTTTTGTCGTTATTCCTTATTCCGCTCTCTCGCGAAACTCTGAATATACACGGGGTCTCCCCGACAGAAGCGAATCGATATATAATCAGATTGTAGCTTGCAAGTCGTTTTTCGCGCTGCATTTATTCAAATTTTATTCGAAAAATAATTTTTACTCGGTCCTGCAATGCCGTTTTAAGAACATCACGTCGAATGTCTGTTTTTTTTTAAGCGAAGCATGATTGAATTCGAAGCGTATCGAATTAATGCCGAATTTTATTGAAAACGAGGGTAACGATTGGGGTTTTGCGGGATTAAGCCAAGGACATGAATTACCCAAAATCCGGTCCTGCTTGCGGGGTATAAATCTCGTGGTTGTGGTCTCGCGTGTTAGAGTTGGCGATGTAGTGTTCATCACAGAACCGAGTCTCGAGAGGATTACAGGCTGAAACGAGGTGCTACAAACTTCTAGCCTCTGTTATTCAGACATATATAAACAGTGAAACGCCAAGATATTTAAACAAAACAAATCCTATCTCATTTCCTGACTAAAATATGGATTCGAGCAAATGAAAAGCGCACTTTCATCAGTTCAGCAGCGGCGATTTGCGCCCACGTTCCGGACCACTGTTCGCAAATTTCAATATTTACCTATATAGTGATAACAAAAAGAATTTCCACAATTTTAATTTTGGAAATACTCCTATTATCCTAAAAAAATAATTTTTATTCTACAATTCCACACTTTAAACTTTTTAATACGATTGTTTTTGTTGAAAATAATGTAAAAATTACGTTGATCTAATATTGTTGTTATTTAAAAGACGTATAAAATGGTTCGTTAGTTTTTGTTGGTGCTGCGTCAGCGTTATAATGTCCCCGCGGGTTTTCTATCTCCATTTTTGTTCGGAACGGACATTATTATCCTTTTTTATATCAAAAGACATGCCTCAAACGGGTCTTTTTGAATATTAATGCAGATCCTGTTTGTAAACGTCTTTGTTCTTGAAACGGGGCCTCCTTATCGAAACTTTTCAATGTTTTTATTACGAAGGGGATGCCATCGCCCTTAATTTCTTTTTACCCTACTGATAATGTCATTCGTCTCGCCGTTATTTCGCATCTAATTAGTCAATTTAGAAATTTTAGTAGCTTTCGCTCGTTTTATCGAGTCTGATAAATGATTCTAGTTAACATTAGAACCCTAACTCTTCTAAATATTTTTTTGATTGCCCGAAAAATTTAAATACCATTATTTTTTTTGTCAAACTGATATCAACAGAAATCGGAAAACTCATTCTTTTTTGCCGTTAACTCCTATATGAAAACCTATACAGTTTTCTTTTACCACTACGGAGCACAAATTTCAATATAATATGTAAAAAGAGTTTTTTTTTAGTTAAATGTGTTTGCTTAATCTTCCTGCTTCAACTTTATTCAAAATCGCATCAATTAATTTTACGGAAGGTTGCACCCAATCATAAAAAAATCGATAAATAATATCCACCCCAGTTGTCAAACTCCTGTATGGAAAAGGTTAAATGTAAATAGAAAAGAATGGAAAGTTGACTGCAAACTCCTGGCAAAATATTTGCGGAAGCAAATGAAAATTAATAATTTATCGACTGTTTGTATATCTGTTATATTTGTGCTGCATAGAGTATTGTTTAATTACTCTAACAAAATATTGATTTATAACAGCAAGATTTTTATTTGAAGACATTACAAATAACACGCTTCCCCTGTTAATTTAATAACAATATAACATAGAACATAAAATAAAATAGTCCAAACATATTGGACCTAAAGGTACGATATTTCCCACAAATTCTCCTTCTTATAATATTTATGATATATACTTGAAGAGAATAAATATACCGAAGTTACTCAAGGGAGTTAAACCTCACCAAAAATACTAATAAATGGAACATTTCTTTCCCGATATCAGAAAGTTGCAGGCCTTCGGCGGCTACTGAAAACCTGTGGAGCAATTTTAGTACATCGAGGGCCAACAAAGGGTAACTGACCACACGGACTCCGGGATACAGATGTGAGATCTTGAATAAATCTTCCACGGGATTGATTTTTCGGAGCCATTTATTTTTATCGGGACGAGAAATGCATAGGAAATCCCCAACTTAAACATTGCATTATCGAGGGTTGGGGTGAAGTGACCACGCTTAAATCTCGAGGCAATCTTTGAATTATGACTTATTGGATGAAGGTTTTCGAAAGGTTTTTAAGTGGAGGGCTTTCAGAACGGACATAAATTCTGCTAAATTTATTTTTAAATTAGTGAAACCAATAAATTAAAAATTAATTATTTAATTCATAAATTAGTAGCTATATTTGTATTAATAATGTAGCGTTTGTTTAAATTTGCAACGTGAAAGAGATTTGTTTTTTATTTATGTTAATAGAACATTTCGACTGTATTTTATGAACCGAATGAATCGAAATCTTGGGGTGGTTAATCCTGTGCGCAAATTCTGTACAACCCCCTCGACCAAAATAAAAGTTTCTATGCAAATGACTCATTATCGGCAGACGGTATCGATTCGGCCAGCTCACGGTAAAATCTTTAGTTGTCCCTGTTTGAAATTAGACCCTGTAAAAATGGTACTGGAAGGCCTAATTAAATTATACCATTAATTTGTCTTTACTTTTTTCTAATAGTTTAATGTATTCAAAAATTGTTACGGGTTTTTGGAAGTACACGGTATATAATATGTTGTCGGATAATTATAAAAATTTGCCCCGTGCATGCATAATCGACATTAATTATCTAGTATTTACATACGGTTCTACATAATAGTTATAAAAGGAATAATCGTTGTTTATTCACTTTTACATATGATCTGCTGTAAATATACGTTTTAGCAAATCTATTGATTTACGTAAATTCATATTTGCAATTAATATTAAACCTAAACAAGCCCGTAATAATTTAAATATTAATTTTCCATTTTACTGTTAGCTTTATGGGTTTAGTTGTAAACAATTTTTACGGCAAGCGATTAAAAATTCCTATTAAAATACCGTGCGTATTTTGATCAATATTTGATATTTAATAAGTGATGTAGTTAAGTTATTCATTACATTTTTGGAAATGTTTCCTTTTCAATATCTAGTTAAATCTTCGATCTACCATTCACATATTTTCTATATTTTCTGAGCAGAAAAACATAAAATTCACAAACCAGAGCATTTCTCTATTGTGCAGTTGCTGCAGGTTTCATTAAAATTCATAGAATAAAAATAAATTTCGACGCCGCGCACCGAGGATACAATACGTATATTAGAAATAACCTAAGTAACTACATGACTTCTTGATAATACATGTATTGCTTTGAGTATTCGCAATTTTTTCGAGCAACTGAGTTATGTTAGATGCGAATAATAAGACTATTCTTTTATGAATAAATTGGCTGTTGCAAGTTTGCATGCACTATGTAATATCTAATATCTAAAATTGAAATAAATTTATTTATGGGAATGTTATGATATTTCCATTCAATGAACATTCCACGTCCTGAACATCCATTAAATAAACCTAATGTGTAAACATTTTTCGGTGACGGTTGACTTCAACTAATCATTTAACTCTATTATTGAATAGTTTATTCACATTACAGGCCATCGATGAATGCGTGAACATTAATTTAACAATTCATTTTAAAATGCTATTCATTATAATTAATGAATTCCATAATTATTTTCCGAGTTTGCTGGATAAATTTAAAACAGGCGCTTTGTAACGACACACTAAAGCCGTCTCTGTAGTAAAAAAATTATTTCAGGAAGCTCTGGAGGACAGATCTAGGGACAGACGACCCTTAGATCCTCAGGATTATAATTGGTTGTCCATTCGAAATGAAATATTCAGTGTTAGCACCTATGGTAATGGTGGATTGACAGTATAACGAACCCGCATGAACTTTGAGAGTTGAGAATGAACAGTGATGTCTGAAAATGAGTTAATTATCAAGTCGCTTTGTTTTGATTATGTTCCCGAGAACCTCTTTTTATTGTCCGTAATTTGTTGGATATCATCCCTTTCTCTTTCGGTTTCTATTGAAATTTAATCATTCGTTTGAGTACGATGGGGTATAAAAGATTCTTGGATCACTAGTTCAAATTAATGCATATTTTACGCTATAATTAATTGCTGTAAGTATTGTTAATTGCCTTCGTTATAATTCATATTTTCTGTTAATTTATATCTAACAATTTAATCAGTGAAATTAATTGAAAATAAACAGTGATTATTCATAGTTCTGAAATGATGATAAAATTGCAAGATAATATGTTAATCATTTTGTTTATTTAAATATATGTATTCGAATATAGGCTTGATTACCATGCAACAAATACGCATAATTCGAATAATGCGTATTAATTATTTGATATTTTAATTTAATATGAATAATAACTGAAACGCCAAAAATTAATTGCTATTTAATTAGATAAGAATATCTCATTTTCTAATTTTCTAAAATAAAAATAAAAGTAGCTCTTTCTTCAGCATCAAAAGCATGAATTCAAGTTTACATTTAAAGCATGTATTTTCCGGTAGTTGAGTTTACTATCAAAACGTAGCCGTTCAAGAACCTGATTTTCACATTAAACACTCCATTTGAATTAAATGATGCAAGGTAATGAGTGCCGTAGGTCAAAAAATAGTTTAATTTCCTTTAGAGGCGAGTTAAGTTGCACTGAATTGTACCTATACAAAAGCTCATTATCGAGCAATACAGAAAATAATCTCTCATGAAAAATATTATAATAAATGCATTTAAGTGTCGTTTAGTGTGTGTTATTGCCGCTTTGAAATGCGATGTTGCATGTCCCCGTCAAATGGAATTTTCTCTATACCTTGTTCGATTATATGCTTGCCTGACTATATGCAACAAAAATATTACTACATGAAGTTAGTTTTACTGCTAGTAGGAATTCCTCAACTCTGCAGTGCTTTAGAAATTCAATTATCCAATTTTTTGATTATTGTGATTTAGTTTAATTCTTTAAAAGTCGTTATTTTCGGTGCTCAGCGTACATATCATGGACATTTCGTTTTAAACAACTGGCCAATCACTCGTTGCCGAACCATCTACCATCTGGCGCCCTCTCCAACTAATTAGTTGGCTTTCTGGTCACGTTCGAAACGTTGGCTCGACGACTTTATTTTATTAAAAACGAAAAACGACCTGTTATATTTATTATTATCACTTATTAAATTTGCCGCATTAGCGTTGCCTGCGAGAATCTATTTTGAACATTGTGTTTCCTCATTGCACGCTACTTCAAATGAGAATTTTGTTTCGGGTTTGTCAATGTTTATTTTTATAAAATTGAATTCCATTTTTCTAATTTATTAAAAACCTTTAAAGGAATATGGTATCAAACGAACTCTATGAGCTCAAAATATCAGCAGTAGTTAATCACTAGCCATTAAAATTAGTTGGCTGCACGCAATCTAAATTGGATTTTAAGTAATGCGTTATACTTTTTTACAATAAAAATAGTACCGTAAAATAGTTATCTGCTTGTTAAAAGTAAAAGGCAACACCTTTTCGATTTGGAATCGAGAGTAATTAAAAATAAACAGGAAAGTGTAACAGTTCGATGTGGCAGCTCGAAAAGTAGTTAAGTACTCTTCTTTATTAGCCCCCTACAATTCATCTTAATTTGATGAAATCTCCGAATGAAATCTGTCTGAAAATAATTTAAGTTGATTTAATATTGCTGAATTACTCCTGCAAGGGGTAAAAATCTCTACGTAATTTCCAGGGACTTACTGTAATCTATAACAAGGTTCTGTAGATTTTATACTTGACGGCAACCATTTTTTCAAGGGGAAAATCAATTTCACGCTTCCCTTGATTAATATATTTAAAGTGTTATTCCTTTAATAAATAGAGAAATCTAAATGCTATGTTGGGAACATAGTTATCGCATCCTACTTTTGCGAAATGTTGAATTCGCATGAGGTAAGGAAACAAGCGGGCACACCCGAAGTTCGGAAGATAGGCAGCCGTTCTTAAAGTTAAATCCCTTCTAGTATCTGGTTGTCAGAACGTGATTTAGCCGTGCATTTATAGAGGCTGTTCCTTTACAATGCACCGCCTGATTTATTGTTAGGTTAGTTGAGCCCTTTCCAGGCTATAATTCCGGATTTTATTCTCACGTACACTATACATGCGGTAAGGCTTTTTCTCTTTAATTTATTTTTCTTATATAAGTTTTTCACGGCGAAATAATGATATATCATGCAAGTTATTTCGCACAATGAACATGATAAATAGCCAAATATACCTAAGTAAGACATATTTTATTACTTATTGAAAAATTCCTCTACTTTTAAGTTACTTTGAGCTTCTGTTGTTGGTAGAATCATAAACGAAAATTATTAAATACTGACGTACAGTAAGTGTATGTTTTCCATTTCCACCACATTCTACTTGAATACAATATTTGAATATTTCGTAGTGGATATGAGATAAAATTGTATACCTATACACAAAAAACATATTTTGCATGATATCAGAAAATATTGTCAATACAATGATATCATTTTTATATTGCTTGTATATTCGTGCGATATTTCCTTTTATTCACAAAACAACCCTTCGTAATTTCAGGGTACAATTTTAAAACGTTTTTTATGAAAGAAAATTTCAACATTACCTTATGCGAGTGTCTAAAACTTGCTAGTTTATTATACAGTAAATTGAGTAAGAATATTCGCTTAAATGGCATGGTCGAATATGGCCAGTAAATTTCCTTTAAGTTATTAATTTAATACGGAAGTGAGTGAAGTTGGAGTTTGTGTAGTTTCAAGTGAATGTACCGGGGTCTAAAAGGGTCCACTAAATCAATGTTGTTTGAAATTCTGGTGACAAATGACGAATATTCTGGGAAGAGATCTAAATTATCCCTACAATTTTCCCAAATTGGACTAATAATTTACCCTCGATATAGACTAGCGTACTTCTAATTTGGAATGTTCCATGCAATTAAAGTCTATAAAATTGTACAATTAAAAGAAAATCATTTTGAAATGCTCTCGAGTTTTAGCGAATTTATTGTATCCTACATAAAGCGTATTTTTATACTGAACTTAATTGAATCGATATGGAATATTATTATTCGATTATTCAGCAATAATTTTACAGTAAATTAATTGTTTTTGAAATGCTCGCCCAAATGTATTCCATGTTTATTTTCTAAATAACTCGTTGTTTTTAATCACGATTTTCCCTTACTCGAATTTGTCAATTAGTATCTCATAATTAATTTTTACTGGATTTGTTTTTTGTGCTAAATACTAAAACAATTCGAAGGATACTGGTAAAATAGCAATTTTTAAAATAATATTTATTTTTGGCAAATTACTGATTAACAAATCCCGCGAAACCGTTACCGTAAAAATAATTATACTCAGTTTTTTTTCTGTAGAAATTGATGTTAGAAACTTTTAATGTTCAAGAAACCGTGAAAACGACAAAAAATTTAACGCCAGACAAGAGGTAAAATTGAACTGTCTTCTTTTTCGTCCTTATTAAATTAAGCCCTCCTCTTTCGCCAGCTTGTTTTCCAGCCTATAGTTCGGACGCTAAAACACCCACAATATCTTATGTATGTCTTAATAATAATCAACTGCAATTGTGTATTTATATTTATCATTTTTATAACTAAATTGTAGACTTTTTGTATTAGATTCTCATAAGTAGGTACTTATACTTAATGAATCTGTTAAGCTATTATGCTATGTATAAAAGTTTTCCAAATTACATACTAAATTGAAACTCGTAATGTATTTAGAAATAATATTCACAGTTTATTTAACAATTTGTCTTAAGGAACCGGACTATATTTTCTTGGGATATAGGCGGAAGCGACAAAGAACCCTGCATAATATAACTTTCGCTCAAGTTTTCTCATATTGATTAACATAAATATTCAGCTTGCACAACTGTAAGACAATGCGGGTGTAGAATAAAATTAAAAAGTGGCACCCCTTGTTCTAAGATTATGTTTTAGACAATCAATTACTAAGTAGCGATGCCGCGATCTCGTCCTTTTTTCCTCGAGCTTTTTAACTCGAATAAAATACGCATAAAACGGCAAAGTGGAAAGTAAAAAGGGAGAACTTTCATTGAATTGACGCCGGAATGATTGAACCGGCATTTATCTCAATTTCTTTATTTACAAATTTGTAATCGTCTTGAAAATTTCAATCTAAATAAATTTAAGATAATTAAACGATGGTGTTATATTAGCAAAGTATTAACAGTTAGTTTACAATGAAAAATTATACAGAGGCGTGAATGTAATATTTAGTTCACTAAGGTTAAATTGATGTTGGTTAATTAATCAGTTGCTTTATCAAAACCCTTTAATTTCGAACATCAAAAAGGTCGACTTGCAATTTAAGAATTCAGCGTTAGGGGGAATTAAATGGAGGAAAAAGGGGTGAATACAGACAAAACGTTTGTTATGTATTGTTTCCGCGACCGTTGCGACGAGACTGCATAATTCTACATTCAAATCGATTCCAAAATGTTCCGATTGTTTTTTACAGACATTAATTATTACCTCATATAAGGAAAAATTGTATACTAATATTATCTAAATATTCGAATATATCCTAAAATCTTTTTTTATAGTTGTACGTATACTACGAGGTATACTGTTAGATTTACTTGAAAGATTAATTATAAACTTCTTTGACACAGTGTATTCTTATCTGAAATTTAGGCAAATAAAACAAAGTAAATAGTCTCGAAATTTGGTTGAAACTTTACTAACATCCCGAAATGATATGATGTGATATAATAAAAGGAAATATGGAAATCTGAAGTTCTAATAGCGTATTTTATTTGACTTCTGTATTCTTGGATATATAGGAGGGGAAATATATCTTGTACTTGTCAGGAACGCGAAGATTTTAATAACATTTGACACTTACTCAACCAAATACTTCCCCATAGGTATTTCATAGGACTTTAATACCGCCGAATTCTCTTATTAAAGTTTAATATTTACCCTAATTGAGTTGTATATCAAGATCTCCCTCAAATTAGACACATAAAATTGAGTTGGAAACTGTTAAATATTCAGTATCATTACTCGAGAATTTGGAGGGTGCCAAGAAAAATTTTATTGTTATACTTTCCCCATTCAAGAAATTCTGCTTTTTGTAAAATTCAAATGTTTAGGTATTGAGTTGGTGAAATTTGGTTCATAAAAATTGACTTAAAAATTGACTTAAAAATTCTTAGTGCTGCAAAATATCCCTCAAATTCAGCAGATCCCTCCTGCAAGGCAGGTGTGAGCATAAGACGAATAAAACTGTCTGACCTAATAAAAATGGTTACTTCAAACAACAAAGAACTTCCTTTTCGAGAAAGGATCAGAGGGTGGATGAAGATGATACAATACGCCGAACATAATAAATGTTCCTAAATGTATGTAAATTTCAAGGTGCTGCCACATATAAACAGGTAGGGATTCGGAAAACCAGCTTTCACCAAATTTTATGTTCTGCCAAATATCAGTTTATGTTTTCTTTATTCGCAAGAATGTTTCATCAAACGTGTAAGTAAGGAATTTATACTTTTCGCTATCAACGTTTGCTCATTGAAGAAAATTGAACTACATTTAATTCGGTAAATATATAGGGCAAATTAGTGTCACGGTCGAAATGAAAAAGTCGTATCAGCGTGTGGTAATGGTAAAACGTTTTTAAAAATAAGACGCAGTTTGATATATCGCCAAAAGGTTTTGTCAGCTCAAATAGCGGTTCCCGATTTCCACTTTGGAGCTGTTTTGAATGGCTAGAGGGCGGTGTTTAACAGAACTGGCATTGTATGAGCCATCTGCACCGGACCGAATTCTGCTCAAAACGAGTTATAGCCAGATTTTCTGTGAAAATTTTCAGGATTTACATTTGTGTGTTTTGCTTTGCCACACTTCGTGGCATAATATGCTCCATTAATCTAATTTTTCCGTACTATTTTCGAATTTTTATACAGATTTTTAATATCTCTCGCACATACATTGTAAAATACGATACACCATCTGATTTCCAAAAAAAGTTTTTATTTCTTTTGACAGTAATAATATTTCGATTTAACTTTAATATGCAAATATTATATGTTACGAAATTTTGGTTATTCAAATATATTACTACGAAAATTTAGATAAGAATGTCGTTGCACTAAGAGAGTGGAATTAATTTCGGGACATTCGCATTCGGAATAAATTAGGGGCACGATGAGGTTAGCGCCTATTTTATCTTTTCAAATCGTCATGACTATCTCTGGTGGGCAATAAAAAATAAAGTATATCCGGTAAGGGAAATTCCCATCAACAGAAGTCGTTATGCGTATATGAATCCAAATGGATTAGTTAGGTTTACTGTTTTTCATATCTATAAAGAAATAAAGTTTTAAATATAAATTTTAAAATGTTGGTTATACTGCACTGGTCATTTTTAAATTTTAGTTGTACCTACTAATGAAAATATTACCAAAATATAAATGAAAAACTTTCTATCATCGCTATGCTGCATTATTTTACTGCATAACGTCAATCTCAAATTAACGTTCCGTATGGACGTACTAAAGTAAGACAAACATTAAATAATTTATATCCATTTCTCCTAAATGAATAAATTTTGCAAAAAAAGTTATGGTACGCATAAAATATTCAGGATATGAATAAAAAAATTATTTATGAAACGTTGACATATGTAAAAAATATTCGTTTTAGATCCAAATTTTCTGGAAAAATAAACAGTAAAATGTAAATCAATCCGAATATTATTTCAATTCGGCCTAATCATGTGATTTTGATATGCAGTTATGACATGTTAAAATCAATAGCAAACATATCTGGTGGATACAAAAAATAAATTATGCTGGATATTAATTTTACCAACGACCCCAAATTAATGAGGCGAATGCAAGTTGAAAAACTATTTCAAAAAAGCAGACACTCGGGAATAGTAGATTAAATGAACTTCATTTGCATATATTTGTCGTTAGTTCTAGTGTGTCTACACAACTTTTAAAGTCTGATACTTTAAACTCCCTTCTTCCTATCGATTTTTTTATTTTAGCGAATAGTTCGTAAAATTCGTCAGCGTATCTTTTCAATTTGCCATAATTTTTCCATAAATTCTAGATTAAAATTTATTAAATGGCCTGATTCATCTAAACATCTTTAAATCATCAGCATAAAACCAAACCAACATCGAAGAGGGAACAAAAACTTTTTATTTGTCATAAAATCCGTCCATCTGGTATGCAAGGGGTTAAAATTTATTTAGCCCGACCTGAGGAGTCCCGTTTTTTCCAACGCGGAAACAATTAAGGGGTACTTTATGAGGGAAAGATTAAAGGTTTAAAACGAAAATATAACTGATTTAATTGTTGAGCGAAAATGACTTGTTGGTTAGAGAGGAAGCAATCTAACGTCGTGGTCGTTTTATTAACCGAATTTTTGAAGTTTCTCGCCGTTTAATTACAAAAACCACTTCGAAACCACCTGAGATGTTAATTAAGTTGGCATTTATTTTTGGCAACTTCGACATCGCATCTAATTCTAATTTTCAATTTCTCGGTCATGTTTTCTATTTAGTAAATAAATTAGATTTACTAGCGCAGATTTTCCTCGATAATTACTTGTATTGACTATTTTACACAAAAAAAGTTATTGATATACATTAATCCTAAATCGAAAGATTTGTACTACAGCGAAATGACAAAATAGTTTCGTTTTTTTTTATCAGTATTTCATCAAAACAATGGAAATTCCAATGTTCACACAGTAATTATTTCCGAGATTTCTGAGCGTTGTATTGGGAACAAAGCCGAATGTCGTAATTTAGAATGCTTCAGCGCGACTGAACCAACTACGCTTATGCAATGGCGTCGCGAAAGAGAAGCAAGAATTCGAATATTTGTAGATATCATTTCATTATTAATTAAAATTTCGATATTTAAAATGTTATGAAAAATATGTTTTAAGATCCGGAGTATATCCATTGGATAATATATGTTTTTTAGACATTCCCTCTTATTCCATTAAGGATCCGTTATTAAAAATACAGTTAAATAATACATTTATGAAACAACACAGCCAGAAATTTCCGTATTAAATTACAATACATATAGGTATTCCATTTCATTAAATACTAATTTATATACCCTAAGGCTGGAAAATGAAACCATCCATGCGCTACTGGAAATATAAATAGAAATGTCTAAGTAAATAAAACCAGAAAATTGACTGACAATCAGGTGTTGAATCGGGGAGGTTTACCCTCGGTATTACCTTAGCGGATATATTGGCATAACGTCGACTCAGACAGAACAATACCTTTTGATAGCTTAATGAATAATTTCATGTAAAAATACCCGAGGGCATTGTGAACGTATTGTTGGCGCTATATTAAATTTTTGATCCAAGTTTACGGGTTATCATTTCGAACAGTTTCGCAACTCGTTTTTGCTATCTCGAGATATGTACACATGAAATGTGATGATAGCCGCATCAGAAATTGGAATTCCCGTTGTTAAAATAGTAAGGGTGAATTCGTCTATAATTCCAAATATTCTCATTGTTCTGGATATATAGAGTGGCCATTCAAAGAAAGCCTTTTTATTCTGCCCTCTATGCACAATAAAATACGAATATCCTTTAGTAGGGGGTTTTTAAATGGTGAAATTTCAGGACTAAATAGCTACAATTTCAAAGTCATTAGGTGCAAATTTCTCACTGCGACCAGCGAATTTTTGTGGAGAAATACATGTAGGCAGGATAATTTATAGCGAAACTAAGCGCAAATGGATTTTTTGCAGTTGGTTCATTTTAAAGTTGCCAACGTATATTTAAAGGAAGATTAAATTTTTCAACGACACATTCTATTTTTTACAAACTCTAACGCCATTTCATTTTGAATTTTTTTAATAAACTCGCTGCGGGTTATCAACATTTTAGACAGTATTGTTTAGGCATTTTTAATTAAATAGAATTTTAATCTACTAAATCTTCATGATTGTTTATATGCATGTAGAAAAAATTAATCCAAACATTCCCAATTAAGACAATTTTATTGTCTATATGTGCAGTAGACAGGTTCTGATTAAAAATTACTATTATATTATGTAAAATTTTTCCATGATTACAAAAATTCGTAATCCAATTAAACTTGGGTTGTTTTTAAAGTGTGCCTCTGTTGATACAATCTATTCATTATGGATAAACTTCAGAATTCATTTCACACCGAAATTCCCCGTTTCATTTTATATACACTCATAAATCTGCAAATATTTGCCTAGGATCAGCGATCGACAAACATCAGCCAGAAATATTGGCCAAGAATATCTTGAAACTTGAAGAATAAGCTTTGTTTAGATAGGTTCGAATGTCGCAGGAAAAATCATCGAGAGACGATATGCATGTGTTTCCATTATTTCCGTTGAGCTTCTCTAAAACTACAATAAGATTCAAGCGAAATCTTATTTGTTAGGGGACGTGCAATTTAATTGGCAAAGACTCCTGGCAATGTTGCAGAAAAATTGCAATAATAACTAAAAAAATTTATCTCAAAATGGCATTGGGTTTATGAATATATCAATTAAATTTTACAATATTTATGTTGGATAATTAGATATATATTGCTGCTCGATTTTGATATTTTTATATATTTTTTGAGTTTGCTGTACCTATCTATTGTTGAAATAAAAAATGTTATTTTTTAGATATTTTTCCGACATATACAAATAACGCTCCCTGTAAAATTCGTGAAAGTGACAGAATAAGAACTGAGAAATGTACTCTGAAAAATAAAACGTAGAATGTGGAACAATTGGTTAATAAAAAGTCCATATAGTTTGCGTCACGACTGAGCAATGTAAATCTTTAAATATATGTATATATTTTCGAGAAGTCTGCACAGAATTGCATACAGCGAAATGTTCCTATTTTGCAGATATGTATATGCAAAGTAATAGAGACCATATATCATTCGCATAGAATACCTACGAAAATTTATTAAACAAACTTTATTTTTTTTCATTTTCGTTCATTTTACGTTTTATCTCGTAGAAAGCAAATTGTTTAAACGTTTTCCGAGACCTTAACAAGTTTCTGTTTATCTCAACGAGATATGAATCTAAATTAAAAATTTGAACGGTCCCTCTTTGTCCTAGGATAAAAGAGACTTTAAGCTTGCTCATAAACAGCTCCAACTAATACAACAATGGACCCGTAAACACCAACGCAGAGGAAAAAGTTCGAATTTCGGGCTTGTTTAATTAGTGTTTTAAAATCAAATGGTATATCTGGAATTTAAAACTTAAGTTATGGCTTTAGATAAAAGTGCTAATTGGCCATTGAGGTTTATGCTGGCGTTTTTAATCCTCGAATTCTTTTACATATTAAAAAACGAGATAAACTTTCTCAAAATATAATTATATGCTCTAAATATCTCAATGGATCGCTTGCATTTTGTACTTGGACGCAAATTAATCAAGTAATGTAGGTATATGTATACAAAGGGTTATTGATTTATTGCCATCATATAAATCATAATACATTCAAGGATTTAAAATTACTAAATCTGTCATATCAATACTGAACGTTTTGATCGATAGAATTATTGTCGCATTAAATTAAACGGTATAGTCGGTTACTATCGGAAATAGCAATAATGATAAATTTTGTATATTTTAATTATATTATCTAATTAAATTTCTGATGTGAAACAAATACAATAAGGTGAAATAAAAAAATAGGTTGCATCCTAACATATTTCTGAAAATGTTCGTGTCTGCATTTACCTGTTTACAAAGGTAAACAGATTGTATTTGCTGAAATTATGAAATATTAGGCCGTGTATGATTTGCTTAAGGGTATATTTCTATGCACGCGGAGGTATTTAGTACACTAGGAACTGAAAATAATAAATTAGTATATTAGGATTTATACAGTTATATTTGTCAGAGTGTTGACTTGGCGTAATTAATAACAGTTTTAAGCCTTTTGCTAGAGAGCTTTTCGCGAAGCGAGTCTAAAAGCGAAACACTGAGAAACACTCAACGTTGCCACGTTCGTTTTGTTATACCTACCTTATTAACCTATTCAAGGGGGTTTTATTGCATTAGCCGGTACATTAGAAATTCCCTTGCCTACTAGAACTATATTAGTCTTTAATTTAATCACTTTGTAATGATATTGCACCGGTATTTCAGGACTAAAAATTGTTTTAGATTCACTTTACATCATTCAACGATCGCTCCCTTAAAATACACCCAACAAATAATCGATTCTCGCTAATTTAATAACCGATTTTTTAATTATCTTAACTAACCTATCTGCAAAGGACGCTTTATAGCGACGGAATTGCTTCCAGGAATAAAGGACGATACGGCAACGTTGATAGCAGGATTCGTCTGAAAGCGTGGAGGGAGCGCTACCCCTACTCCTTGTTTATATTTACGTTGCCTGCAATACAGCACATGAGTTTAACGTAGCAGGACTTGGCGCGTAAAAAGCCGGCCGTTAGGCGGAAGTGGAATTGCTTGAGAAATATTTTTGCGATGAATTTTAATTATTATTTTTCGGAATTATTGAAGGTTAAGGGGCTGTCCGACGCATTACTTGATATCGACGTCACTAGAGGCGTCGTCTAGCGCCCAATGCCACCGTCGAGGGAGTGGCACTAGGTGATTTTAATCTTTTTATACCATTCAAATTCTGGGGGTGGGTACGGCACATGAGAATCTTGCGCTAGATATTGAAATTATCATTCGGGTGACTTATATTTATTTATTACCAGGTATAGTAAAATCGTCTCGATTTTGTGTACTTACTTCAGTTAAATGTAGTATTATTGAAATATAAACGTAGTATACTTGCTAAATTTGGGTTTACATGACAAAATTAAAAAAAATTTGCTGTACGTAATCACGGAAAAAATAAATGAATATGCGGAAATGAAAACTTCATATCTTTACAAGTTGCTAACTTTAATCAATATTGTTGCTTTGTTTGATCCCTTCCTTATCTATATAGATTTTATATGTTCCAACGTCCGTGTATTTCCTTTGTAGGTACATAATTTATGAAATTTATTACTTTGAACTATTTACATATAAAAAATATAAGAATTTTGTGATTGTGTAATATTGAATTACAATCATAGGAAGGATTACTGTAATCTATCAAATGATAAGTAATCATGCATGGGGTATGCGTTATACCTATAACGGGTATTGTTCCATCAATAACTATTCTAGGTCAGTATAATTATTTCATTCACCATTAAGTTAATTGCGTGAAAATTATTGATGAAAGTAGAAACTTATTTGACGAACTTACAGATTGTAAACAAAAGCGTATGTAATACTGTTTTGGAACTTCGACTGCATAATAATTACCAACAAAGTATTTGTTTTATTAAATTATATTACCATTATATTCCCATCGAATGAAATATTTTAGTTGATTAAATACTTGAACGGATCTTGGTAAACGCTAAGAGTAACTGCGGAAATTCATTACTGAATTATTGTTTTTGATGAAATTTCTGCCAACATCACATTACTTTGATATCATGCGATATCATTTCCATTCAATTCGCATATAATGTAGAGGATCCACAACCACCGTTGGGGATTTAAAACTTCAACGAGATCCAACAAAGCTTTGTAGTTGTTCTGATTTGAACTTTACCCTCAAATTATTGTAATTGATTTTAAAGCTATGCTGTGTGTTTGTAGTGAACGTTTTGTACTCTATTACTCAAAAAAATTGGAAACACTTCTATTATACGCAGTGAACTAAAATCAGTAGCTTTTGTTTTACGGAAATGAGCTCCGAGCAATTAGTTGTCTAAATATTTAACCCCATAGAGATGAAAGATAGAATGAAGTATAAAGGAGCATAGGTAGGTATAGAGTAGGTAAATAAATGCGTTTGTTTCTATTTAATTCGCACAAACGAGTATTGTGCAAGAGTTTGGTGTAATGCAATTATAAATTTTCGTTTTAATTCGTTATGTTGATTATTTTTAAAGTAAAATTTTTATTTACTACACCAAAAAATTATTTTTTCGATCTTTTTTAAAAACGTAATTGGATAAAAAATTATTTTATTTGTTTGCATTTAGCCTGATCTCAAACCATTGAGAATAAACGTCCGAAGAAGTATTCTAATTTCATTCGTTCATTTATTCATTCTTCTATCGATTTTCCTTTGTAACTTTCGCCAGTTGCTCGCTCGATGGCAGAGCGATCGGTTAGAGTGGGTGTTTCATTCGTAGACTTGAAAGTTTTAGTAACGAAGAGCATTAATATGGAAGGGATGTAGCTACCGTAAATTTTCCTGAAGTGTAATTGATTTTGAGCAGTAATTAACTTTTGAGCGTTCGAAAAATAACAAAGGTCTGCTGATTCTGCAACAGAAGAATTATTTCGACTAGCTGCAACCATTTCCTGCATAATTAGATGATTTGACCTGTAATTTGAAATTTACATTGATATTGCACTTTATGTCGGTTGTTTGAATTGTTTCGAAAATTTGTAATTTTTTACCAACAAACGAATGACAAAACCACATATTCAATCTGAATATTTCTTTTAGGGAGTTATCTTTTTTTGAGTTGACTGTAACTGACAGTATTACCCGAAGGAAAAAGCGCAATTTGTGATTGAGTCAAATACGACTACATAGGCAAAAGTAAATGAAACTTTTTAGTAATGTTTTTTTGAATGAATCGCGAAAACGGTTCAAAGCAGGGAAATTATTGTTTAGCTCGAGGACACTAAATAAAATGCAGTCGACTTTACAAAGTGAGGTAGTCTTTAATTAAATTTTTATATTAAAGTGTATATGAAATCTCTAAGTACATAACTAGTTGCTCAGGAAAATGTCTGTATTTTATTACAAAATATTATTCCATGCATTGGAAAGAGTTAATAGTAAATGATTGTAATGTGACACTAACTTTTGTTACTATATGTAAATAATTGATTTTGTATGAATTTTACTTTAACAAAACGAACACGGGTAAAATTAACGTACAATTAACATTCAAAAGATTGTTAATAGAACTATAAAGGTATTAACGAGTAACGCTAATTATTCCGTCAATTTCGAATGCGGGTTCAAACTAATTTTGATATGTTTATAAACAAAACAACGATATGGAGATTGATTCGTCGATGGTTTCGAACCGAAAATTTCAATTTAACGCAAATGTAGCCCATACCTATTTAAATTTAAATTAATTTTATTTTGAAATGCCTCGTTTAATTGATTTCCGAATGCTTGACAACAAGACCAGTAATACTTAATGCTTTATTGCTTTTATTACTTGCAGTTCAAGCTAATAATTTGTAGTGGTTATACCTAAAAATATTTACAACAAAAGCTTTTAGGTAATTGAAAAGTTACTGACCGTTTTACTGGTATCGTTCTAGCTGTATTCTCTTGAAATAATATCCTGGAAGGTTCAAATACATTAAAAAGGACAATAAATGACTCAAATTGTCGTTCTCTTCAATGCCATTTCTCGAAGGTGTACTAAGAAAATTTTCTATTTCCGCTTTTTTCAATTTTATAACTGTTGCTACTTCAGTAAAATTAAATTTTCTTTCAAATCTCATTTTTATAAGAACGTTGTTTCCCTTTATATTTTCATTATTTTACAAAATTAATTTGTTTAAATATATGTATACGACAATACGACCAAAAGTAATGAAATGACATAAATTTAACATAAATACAAAAATATTTTATATGAAACGAGCTTCTGGAATGTTGCGAACAAACTGCAAGCCCAAGATAATTCCGTTGTAAAAGCATAAAGAGGATATAATAAAGAAAATAATTAGTTTTGTGCATGAGAAAAACACCGACTAACGCCCACAACAATTAAATATTAGTTAATTAACTCTTTAACAAGTAAACTCTTCCTTACGCGATATTTCAAAGTTTTAATTAAGCATTTCATTAATTCATAGCGAATTTATCGCAATGCGCAAAAGTGAAGCTTCCTTTGTATTCAAAATGGAATATATGTATAAGGTATTTTAAGGATTTTTATTTCTGAAGCAGATAATATTGAATATCAAAGCAACCCAAATGTTTTTCTTTTTTTAAATTGAGTTATTTTGTGTGTACAATGTCCCACACTCTCTTTAATGGAAATCCGATAGGATCGACTTCGTAAAGATCACAACGTTTACGGGCTGTTAAACGATATTTCGTACAATGTAACATGTCTCACTTGTATATGATTGGATAATTCAAAGTAGCATCATAACGTGTATACTATAGCGTCGATGCAACAATATCCCACATTAATAATCGTAGTTGTGGCTTATTGTTCTAGAAAATTATTCAGCCATTTAGGATATCCTGAATCAATAATCATTTTGTGGATAGTCGCGAATTATTTTACTAAAAATCCGGTTTTCAATTAGTTCCCTTTATTTTTCGCACACGTAATTAAGCAAAAGCGAGTAATTAGTCAAAAGTAAACAACCATTTGAAAGTGCAACATGAAGTGTCAATTCTCATTAAAGCGATGTGACGTCACTCGTAATAATTGGTTTATTCCACCAAGAAGTTGTCTCTTATTACAAGTTTTGAATTTTCCTTTTACTTCGAGAAGTTTGTAGTTCGGGTGTAGCATTACAGTTTGTATGGTTTATTCGAATGAGAAGCAACAGCATATTTTAATCAATTATGACATGACAGGGAAGCGCGTGTGTTGATAAATGCAGGGAAAGGTGTAGCGCAGGGGTTAGTTAATGTTAAGGGGGGTGAAAGCGGGGCCTCGGAGTTGCTGCATAGGGTTGCGCGTTCCTTCACTTCTTGCCTTATTAAATATTCAACAGAGCTAGCAAGCAAACAGTCAGCACAAGCAAAACATTGCATTTTTAATGGTTTATTTGACACAGAAACTTTTTTGAACTGGTACAACATGCCGCTTATCGGCATACTTGTCGGTTTTCCAGGACATGCCCAAAAATGCATTATTTAACCTTTTATAGATAACAGTCAGTTCCTTTTAGTTACTTGCATTACGTTATTACATTATTTTTCCTAAAAAAAATCTTTACTAACTTGATGGCGTTTTATAATTTTAATTACGATAAGTAAAATATTTGGTGTATTTGATCCCATCCACCACAATTTTAAAAAGTAAAGATTTAAGGGCAGCGATTCCGCAACGGAACTTTTTTCAGCTGCCGCTGCGGAATTTGGTACCTATGAAAATGGCAGTTGTCGAAAAATTAATCGAGTTTCTCAAAAAGTATATTAGCATAATCTCTTAATTTTGTGTTAATATTTTATTTTAAATAAAGTTAACAAGAAAATCCTATTTACTTTTATTGATGTTCGTGATCAACGTGATTAATATTTTTGCTTTTTAGCTATTTCCAAATTCAATTAGCATTTTTCATCAGTATTTTATTTATTTCGATTTTAAATTCTCATTGAACTGTGTTGCCGGCAATAAAACTAATGATTTATAATTGAATACATGGAAACTGATTTGTATTCTGCATAAATAATTTTGCAATTTTCAACACGCCGAATGCTTTTGAAATTAGTTCAGCATTAGTTTCCTTTGATTTATTATTTGAAAGTTTACGTGGTTTTTGTAGTAAATTAAAAAAAATGCATCATTTATGCTGATTAATTTTTAATTTTTATTGCAGATATTGGCAGCGAATAATAACTGTTATCCGTTTATGGAGCAATATAAGGTATGTAATTTAACTTTATTATTAAATAATACATTCCAAATGAAATAACTACTAGTTTCCCATCAATTAGTTTAAATTAGTTTTTAATTAAAATAAGAATAATTTAGTACAACAGCGAAATTAGCAGGAAACTTTTCAATATTAGAAAAGGTATTGGGGTTTAAACGCGTGTTAGCAAAGGATGGAATTCACTGCATACAGTCCAAACTTTACAAAATGTACCCGCAAGCAATGCGGTTAACGAGTATTGTAACAATCGCATTTATCTATAATTTATGATGTACGGCGAATGTAGCGTTTTGCGATTTTCAAAAGAATTGGAAACACGTTTTTAATGTTCTTACAAAAAAATTCAGTGATTCGGTGAAATTTAATAAAAAAAATAGGTACATACATTATCTAAAACAATCCTATATTAAACGTTTATACATGCAGGATTCTCGTCTCGTTTTTCTTGGTATGGGATTCCTCGCCGAATTGCAACAAGTTGTTAAGGGCCCGTGCATGCAATCTTTTTATGTCGTCGGGAAGCACACGAAATTTCAGCTCGCGTTCAATAGCTTCTTTGTCCATTCCAGCCCTTGACTTGGCTGCTTTCCCTTTTTTGCTTGTGAAATTAAATCGTAAATTTTTAATACGGAATTCCTTCAGGGTCAAAAGAAATTAGACGTTTAACCAAAACGTATCTGAGAAACTCGCTGCTATAAACAACATTTTTGCAGGGCTGCGTGGGAATATTATATTAAACGATTGAACTTTTTACGTCGAATAGCCTAGAGAGAATACCTGATAAACTTTTAAGGTATAATTAAAAAATGTAATAGACATCGGAAACTTGCATAAACATAAAAAACTAAAGCATGCTATTTTAATGCTTCATTAACAGTATATGTTACTAAAAATGGTAAGCTTGTAAATAGGTTTCATTAAAAATTATTTTATTCCCTGTAACATAATCTTTTCAATTAATCTATTATTATTTAATTAAATAATATGTTTAAGTTGAATTTAAAATTCGAGTACATCAGGCAAGCGCTGAGTTGTTTACAGAGAATATCGAAAAGAAGGTTGCTCTTTGTAAAATTAAAGTTTAAGAGATGGAAATAAAGGCAATAGGACTTGTAAGCCTAAAGCTTCAAACTTGAAAACATGTAACCAATTAAGGTTTGCCCTCAAGTTTTGTAATACGACATTGTATTGAAAGTTGGGCTGTTAAAAGAAAACAACGGAGGAATTATAATATAAAATATTATTTTAACTTAATTAAGAAAAAGTTAACTTTTATATTATCTTATCCAAACTGTTATTGGTACCTATTGCGTAACTATAGTGGAATTCCTTTTAAATTTGAATTTTACAAAAAAGGGTTTTATTGTCGTAAGTGGAAATTAAATTCTCCTTAAGTATATCGGATGTCAAAGTAGCAACTCGAATCCTTTACGTTAGCATTAGGTAGATTTAGGTTTAGGTATTTTATGACAAAGCACATTTTTCTGCTAATTAACGCTATTGAGAAACTCACTCTCTTTTTGTACACAGTATCCAATCTTCATCATCCTTTCTTTTAATAAACACTCGAATTTCAACGTAAACGATGCTTTAACGAAATATATAAAAGGATTTGCGAATTAATAAAAAAATATTTAGTCAATTTAATTACAATACAGGTGCATTTTGAATTAAAATAACATTAAAATTAACATCCCGGGAATATGACCACCATTAATGTAAAAGGCTGAGGGATAAACTTGTTACGTTATTTAATGTTAGGGTTGATGCCAACTTTCACGTGTTATTTAATACAATTTTCACTAAAAGAAATTTAATAGGTACTGACACAGTGGGGATTTACAAATTCCCTGAATTTAGACGAGCAAGTTGCAAATTTTGTGCATGCATATATTTATGTGCTAATTGCAGCATGCTAACTGAAATTGCTTTTGATAATATTATCAAAGTAAATAGATTGTTTTAATCAATTAACGTCTACTAGATAAATGATTATAAAGGGAATGTAACAGTTTTAGCATAAATATTTACGCAAGTAATTTTTGGAAACTTCTGTTAATTATATAATTAATTCAAGTATTATTTATATCAAATATCCCTAAGTTAAAATAGATGGCGGAAAGTAAATTATTAATGGTTGAGTTGTGATTTATTCTTATAGTCTTGTATATTATACAGTAAATCTTCATTCAATGTTCCGACTTATGGCTGTTACAAATTGCCTAATATACAGGTTCTGGTTCGATTTTAACAGGTCACTATGGAACAGTATAGGCCCCTTATCAATATACATGGGTATTCCGTGGGGACATTAACGGACATACATAAAGGACATAACACCATTTTAGACAACATTAGGATGCACACTAATTTTACAACTTTTCATCATTAAAATAGGTATATATAATGTTTGCAAACGAAATAAGAAGCAAATAATGGTGGATTTTTTCTTGCAATGCTAAATTTTTAACTTAATAGCATTTAAATTAAAATAATTATCACAATAAAAACTTAAACTTTGAAAGTACATGCCTGCACATCTAGTAAATAAAGTTGATTTATATCATGAAGCTTTAAAACATTTTTCATCTTGGAGAAGTTTCAATGTAATTAAAAGTGTTGAACTTTTGTAAGAGTGCGAGACTGTGAATAAGAATATAATAACTAAAACAGGTATTCTTCAGGTAGATTTTTTATTAACGTTCTTTTATTATTTTAACCAATTATGTAAAAATTACCCAAAATCCCATAGGCGTGTATTATGATGAGAAACTTTCAACCAATTTTCTCGTAATTACTGCTTGGGTTTACAAAATAAAAATTACGTAATTTTACTTTTTACATAACATTATATGATGTTTAATCACGAAAATTTATTTATTACGGTCGTGAAATATGTAAGTTTGCGCTCGAACTATACAGCATTAATTGATTCAAATTGCTAATGTAACCTATTAATTCAGTTTTAAGTTGAGCGGTAAGGCAATCATAATTTTTATATTTAATTAAAACTTGAGAACCGACTTTTACCGCCAATGAAATGTATTAATTACTACGGGGATGGAACTGCAGAACTAATTTTACATGCATGTTAAGCTCTGCCATCGAAAATTAATTTCGCAATGAAAATGTCAAGCGAAACTGTTTTCAAAAATGCACAAATTAATTGATTCTACTCCATTTTTTCAATAGGCACTAGAAAACTTTATTACAGAATGCATTTTCGAAACAATTCCCAATTATAATACACAGATTTTTTGTTCAGATATTGATAACAGTTGTTAATTAGTTGAGTAGGTACTGTTTAAAATTAAAACCACTTCTGAATTTTCAACGCTACCTTCAGCTTTTGACCCACACATCGGAAATTAGTTTTTATGTAAGGATGCTTTCAAAATATAGTAGTTTCGTATCCTACGCTCGATTTGTTCGCATCGACGCTATGGCATTACGATAAAATCAGCTAAATAGGACCTACGTCGATTCTTTGTTCTCGTATTCACGCAGTTCTCCGGCGTTATAAAACGTAAAATTCGCATTCTTTCCGAAAAAGTAATACCAAAATAATACCAACTGAAATTTCGATAGTAAAAAAGTGGGTAAGTAATTACAAAGTAGAAAGAAAAAATAAGCAAAAGATCATTAAATCGTTTTGCTTGAAGAAGTGCCATTGAAAATTGAAAAAAATAAAACAAAAAACTCATTCGCAGTGTCTTTGATCGTTAATGCGATTCATTTTAATATTAACTTTCCCTAGAGAAATTTACTCCGAAAAAGCCATTACGATTTTACCTGCTGGGTACAGTCTTTTCAACAGCATATTAAATAATACGGGGCTTCTTGGCGCAATAAATGGGGAACTAAAAGTATTTGTAGGAAGAAGTCCAAATATGAATTTCTAGAGATTTGAAAATATTGAAATGCATGGCAAATAAATTATAAGTTCGCTTAAAGGGTAATTTACATTTATTACAAAATTAACTGATTTTTCATTATATTTTAAGCTTTTACTATCCTGTATTATCTATTCAAACACTATCAGTCCTTCATCAAGTTTTAGTCGAACCATAAAACGTTATACATATGTTTGCTTTAGATAGATATTAAAAAAGCATATTGTTTATTTTTCAAAAAGTATACCTGCCACTCGGCGTATACATCATAATACCATTGTTTTTCGCGACTGAGTTAGGAAAATATTTATGAGATAAAACGATAATGAAAAAGAAAAGCGGCTTTTTTTAGATAATTTAAATCATCTTCCGCAAAGATTCGTTTCCTTAGACACGTCAGTTAAGCCGCTTACATTTAATCTACAGATTGTCTCGCGATATAAAAGGACTCGGCAGATAAAATTTTCCTTGAAAATTTTCAGACTACTGTTACGTATTGAGAATAATTTAATATACTGCAACAAGACGTCAGCAGGTCAATTTGGGCATTTTAGATTAATTTGAACGTTTAATGAAAGCAGATACTAATAGAGTTAATTATTTATACCCTCCCAGTCGTTAGCCTTCCCAGTTGTCTCGATGGTAACATTCGATGCAGAAGGTAAGAGCTGTTATTCCCTAGGACGTCCATCGGAAGTAGAAGTTTAGAATCAACCTTGTTGCTCTCTATATATTCGCTCGGGAATTACTCTCGTCTTCCTGCTGTTCTATAAATTGTTTGTGTCGAATGGCGTATTTCAATGTACCTATCACATATTTCTTTTATTTTAATCCGGCGAACTGGAAAATGGCTATTAAATCCTCGTAAATACATGTCAAAATACACTAATTTTTAAAGATAAATCCGTGAAGCTGGGTCTATAATTAGAACGGTATATTTATTCCACGCACCAAAGTGTGCAAGATTTATAAAGAAGTGTGAAAGCATAAGCCTGGAAACGCCGTAAAAAGGCCAAATTTACTTACTTTGCCCACTTTTCACATAAATCTAACCGAATCAGACCCCATGGTCTTAACACTGTGTAAAGGAAATTTTCTTTAGATAAATTAACTGCCTGCTCGCAAAAGTACACAAAAATTTAGATCCTTTAAAGATATAGCGAATTAAATTTTACACAAATATTTATCGATAAGAATTTTAATCGAATTATAAAGCATAACACAAACATGATTTACTTTCAAGAGGTCCAGTTCGAAAATTGTTATTTTAATTTCAGGGAAAATCGATTTTACGTTTGTAGTAAATTTACTAAGTGAATTTTTCTTTATTGTGGTAGCGGAAATTATTAGTTGCTCCGAATAAGGAAATAAAACAAATGATAAGGGACCGGAAAGGAAAAAATTGGTAAGATTTTCACCCCAATGATTCAATTTAATGGCCAAAACGCGACAAGTGTTTAATGATTTGGAAGACAAAGAGAGTCGCATTTATAATACTTCATACTATACACCGTTCATTTTATATCATGAATTAATTTAGGATATTTTTTTTCAATTATTCTAATACGAATTTAGAATAAACAACGTGATTATTTTTACACCCTATATTTTGAAAACCAACATCTGTTAAAAAATCTGAATATATATTCATCGTACTTAAATTTTTCACCAGAAAAAATTGTGTTATTCATGAATATTTATAAGAACCATTGTAAATTGAATTTAAAGTAAAAAAAGAAGAACCTAATAAAGCTTTTTGGCCTGCGGCAATCATCTTTTTGTAAACATTTTTCTTTTTAAGTCGACCAAGACCACGAAAATACGGAAAGTATGATTTGGAATTAATTGTGAAAAGTTAATGAAAACAATTTATAGCCGGAAAGATCCATTTTTCCATTATAAATGGGCTTTTTTGGAAGGGAAAAAGAAGCTCTCATAATTGATAAAGAATTTTAACGAACTGCCGAAAGATCCGATAAAAACTGAAATTATGCTTTAAAGCGATAACGTAATAAAATACCTTTGCAATCCCTTTTATTTTTTTTATTTTTTTGCAAACAGAAACATGATAATATGTAGATACGTATCTAATTAAATTTATCAATAATTCATTCTTATCCTAGTTCTTACTATTCGTATTAAATATTAATGATTTTTTCAATGAACATACGTATTATATTAAAGATAGAAAACTTCAATATGTATATTTTATTCGAAAATACATACAACGACATCTAATTTAACCTCTTTTTACCGACAAAATAATTTTTGCGCAATGCGGATTGCTCTATTTAACGATTCACCGGTTGTATACGTTCGATTAAAAACAATGTATGGGGGATGGAAAAAGAACAAAAGGAATTGCTCAAAATGCTAAATATATCCACTCCTTTTATACTCTCCCTCATGTAAGATTTGATACATTTCCTTCGCGGCCGTATGCTTCCAAATAAGGAAAAATACCGAAAACCGCACGAAGGGAAACTTACGCCGACTTACTACCCATATTATTAAAGATTTATTCCTCCCACATATTATTTCTTACGTTTGTAACTTCCAAGTTCTCCACTTACCTACATATGACGAATTAAAAATTTTGTTGTATCAGGAGAAAGTAAATTTGAATTGCTAGTGTACTAATTAATGTTTCATTGCTAACGTTAAGTACTATGATATACTAATGTTTGAATAAATTCATATTTCATTTATTCAATTATGAATAAAAAATGGCGGCTGCGAAGTGTACAAGCAAAAGAAAAAAAACAAAGCGAGTACGACTGTATTTTATGTTGTCATGGTCTGTCACGCAATTTTGCCTGACATTCAGTTTATTGCTACCAGATAGAATCTGAAAATGGTCGAATCCGATAGAATACCGCCACTGAAATTTATACCACATTAGCGGAGCTTATAAGGATTACTTTAGTCATTTCAAATCGTTCAAATATTGGTTTTCGTTATCTTCAATTTTGAGCATTCTGTTTCAATATAATTAAAACTGTCACCGAACCAGGGCATTTCTGCGATATTAACATATTACTTCAATAGACAGTATTATAGAGTAAAGGAAATTTAAATTTATTTAAATTGATTTTACTTTATTGGTAACATTTTTCTTGATATTTAAATTTGTTAATTTTTTATTTTTATATTTTTTTAAGAATTAGAAAAACCCACTTTCTTTGTACCCGCCTCTGTCTAATTCGTTCACCTTTTGCCACCTATCAACATGTTGAAGGAAGTTATATGTTATACCTTGCCTTTCTTTATATTGCAACCTCGATCATTAGTCAAACGAGTCAACCTCAGCGAGCATGCAAAATCTCCATGTATGTGCTTGCTTCCAATTACGTTGTCCAAGTTGCAGTTGCTCGTTTTAATTAAATCAAATGTTACGTAAATTTTGGAATTTGGGATTTGAAATTTTATTACTTGTAGCTCGAATTTGTATAGCACGTTTTTTTTTCAGATGTTTCATTTACTAAATTACTCCATTCGGACTGAACTAATTATTTATGTATGTGCTAGTTGTAGATAATTATTTATGCGAGTTGAATATGAAAAATAAACGTAATTTTACTTAACAAACTGTAATGCATTTATTCTCAAGGGTTTTTGATAAAAACAACGTTGAATAAGAAATTTCTAGTAACGCATTGCTTAATGCATTATTAACATCTTCAAGCTAATGGATTTTATGAAGGTATTTAAAATGCAAAATTGAAAAGCTAAAAATTCCATTAAAGCGGCATCCTTTTATGTTATAGATTAATTTTTATAATAACCGAGAGCGAAACATAAATTATATTATTATTACTTGCTAATTACTTTCTAAGACAAATAGAATAAAATTACTCTATTTAGTGAAATAATATTAACACGACCTGTCTACTTTCGATTTGATTGCCGATCTTGAGTGTAGACTTTCAGACACAATTCCGTACATCTGTTACCAGCTGTTACCACTCTATGGCAAATAAATAAGCTCCTTCGTTCATTATATTGCAGTACTTTCATCATACAATGGGAGTCTGAAAGTTATAAAAATTCACTTCGGAAAACTTTTTCGATGCCTTGAATATAATAAGAAGTTTATACAAAAGATATGTGTACTATTAGGAACATACAAAGTTATTGTGGGTTTTTAACATACCCTGCCTAAGGTGATAATGTTTGTTTGAGTATGCTCGTATTACTTTATAAATACGATACAAAAAAAGGATTGTCCTAAGTAATTCGAATTTGGTCTCATAGAAGAAAACAGTAGAAACGGGAATATGTATAATGTTTTCATTCATTTTCATCAATTTTGAAACATTCTTGCGTAATACCGCAAACAAGAACCAACAACACATCCCACTGGGACTTCTGTTGTTTATTTTGTTCCCGTTTACCAGAGATAACACAGCTGGATATATCAACACTCAGTGTCGTACGAATTTTATTCCAAAACGCGAAATATATATTTTTATTAGGTTTTTCCGCAGAGATCTAAAAAAATGCTTTATCGACCGTACTTTTATGACATACGAAACTTCTCATCAAAGATTTTTTTATGTACGTACATATTTGGGAACTTCCAAGAATCAGCTGTTGGCGTTTTTGTTTTCTACTTACACAATTTATTTCTTATGTATTTAAATTGTTGATTTCGTTTAAATCGCCATTAATTAAAATTACATTCATTTTATTGATAAATGATTTAATTTCAACATTTCATGAATGATTAGTATGAATTATTTATACGTATAAATTGTTTTGTAAGCCCGTGAATTAATAAACAAAATTAATTAGGTTTGACTTTTTTTACATTTAAACGAACCAAATTAAAATTGAAAGCTTCTGGATTTTGATGCCAATCAATTAAAAGCTTTAAAAATTTTCCAATTAATCAAGAGGCAAATTCATTAAATATTTTTTGTAATCGAAAATATGTATCTATAGAATTGTTTTAATACCTTCGCCATATCTAAGAAATGGCGGAAGATCTGGTGTTCGGAAAACACACATGGCGAGGTAAAAAATTAGGTTATATGTCGCAGCAGAAAATAATCTCCACTTCTTGCTTTTAGAAGTTCATTTCCTAAAGCAGCAAAAAATTTCGGGACGCGGTAATAATTCAACCTTCGTTTCCTTTTTATTCGGAAAATGAAAACAAAAGCAAAACACCGCGAGAAAAACGAATGTAGTCGAAAAGACAAATTGCTAATAGAAAAACGCGAAATATGAAACGCAAATATGGGAATTAATTAATGTCAATTACTACAAAATAATAACCAAGATTAAAATCATTAGACTGGTAACAAATTTAGTATTGAACCGAAATAATGAAAAAAAGTAGGCAATTAGAGATGACCATCACAGGTCAGTTGTGCGGTGAGATATCTGCAAGCATATACTTGATTAATGTAGTGGTTGTTTATAGGACATGAAAGGAGGATGGGCACCCTCACCAGGGAGCACTGCCCCCGTTAACCCTCCGACCCTTCTCGCAGTACAACCCTTGATGACGCAAACTAGCCCGCCGGTTCCTGTTTCCCTACATGCAGTTCAACCTTCTACAATTGCAACGCAACTCAAGCAGGATACCTCAAGTAAGTTATCCTTTTTTAATGCATGCGATGTAATCAATGGAATGAAAAATATTTGACAATTAATAATTGAATAGGAAATATAGATCAAGCCGACTGTCTTTTATCTACAAGTAATCTATTTAATTCTCTAAATAATTAATTCATTCAAAGTACATTTTATTGATCGGATTTTAATCGTTCGATACGGTTGGTAGTAAAATGCGACAACACATATTTTTAAGAACTATTGTATTAATCATAAATTTATCATGAAATGCATAAATTTCAAGATATAAAACTTAAATTAAAATATTCACTCGCCCGAAATCGTTAGAATTTACAATGTCAAGAACATCGAATTCGAGTAAAGGTACCAATATGTAAATGAGTTTTTGATAACCCAAAATGTCAATAAGCAATGATAGATGGCCTTCTATACAATTTTCTCG
This sequence comes from Phyllotreta striolata, assembly GCA_918026865.1. Taxonomy (NCBI): domain Eukaryota; kingdom Metazoa; phylum Arthropoda; class Insecta; order Coleoptera; family Chrysomelidae; genus Phyllotreta; species Phyllotreta striolata. Next base: position 2,929,577 of record OU900103.1, read on the forward strand.
TTTTTTTATATACTTTCAAAACGATACGATATGTGAATTATTTATATCGCATCGTTTCAAGGAAACTACGTGAAAATTATTGAAACAAAATCATTCGAAACTAGATTAGTAGTATGTATAGTTTTCTCTATTAAAAGCGTACCTATAATGCTTGCCTAAGGGGCATGAGCACCTGCCTCTGTGCGTTCATCTAATGCTATCATTCGGGCTGCCGCGAAGAACTATGATACGAGGGTAATTCCTTTTACAACGTTACGTATTTACAGCCTTTCAATTTCATTTCTCCACTCCTGCGTAAAGATCAATAGATGATTACATGGACTCGCGCGCTGGTGTATGTCGGATTCCACTGCGTTAATGGCTTCAGCGCGAAATAAACTTAGTCACAATATAACAAAGGATCTGAGTACTTTCCTTTCTGCAGTATACAGGGGAATTATAATGAAAAAAACTTTAAATAGATAAACGACAAAATTAGGTAGTAGGAATTAGGTTTAAAATTTTTGTATTACTTCTTACAATATATTCTGCTTTTCTTAATGAAATGCCGTTCATTAACGATATTATCTCATCCATAATAATATGCACAAAAGGCTCTAAGTCATATTTAAACTGGTATCATCCAAAATTACTTCGAATTTCATACCGAGTTCTTAATTAATCTTCTGTGTGTTATTTTAGACTATTTTGCATTATTTAACAATTTCCCGCATTTAACGCTCGACAAATTCCAGCACAATTTTCATACGTACAAAGGGAATTTCGCGGACTAAATTTTATGGTTGCATAATTCAAAAATTGCAATTTTCAATTTAAAATGCTTTGACATAAATTCTTAGTGTACTTATCGATTTATCGTAGTATTTTAGTTACAAGTTAGAATTGACAAAGTGATCAATATAATATGAGGAAATAAACTGGAATTAATGTATTTTATTAGAAAACAATAATGTTGCGAATAGGGGAATCCAAATAATCCAATGTAATTTTAGTTGTCAAATTAATAAAACGACTATCAGGAACTACAATCGACTCTTTGCTATGCAAATCTTATCCATGGGAATATTCATGTTTCAACGTCGAAACGTCTATTGCATTAAGAGTAATTACTGTAAATTGATTCATGTAATGAATTTAAATGATGATATAGAGAAATTTAGAACATTACTTATTCATTTCAATCCATTAGGTTAAGACTAAGATATATTAATGTTAAACATTTAACATTACTACCAGTAAATTTATCATGAAAGTAACATCATTATCTGATGTAATAAATTTTAAAAATTTATTTTTAATTCTACAAGAATAGTCCACACTGTTTGCTCATAGTAAATTCTCATTTAAATTTCAAACTGAAAATCGCAGGACTGAAACAGAATTTTAAGAGATCGGAGATTTGTCAGATGGAGTTTTCTAAATAATAGTTTTGTAACGAAGAAAAGAGAAATTGTGCGATTTTAACACGAAAGCAGAAACTTTTGTTATTTCAATACTTCAGCCGGCAAAGCGAATGAAACTATAGGTATGTACAATATTCATGAATATTTGAAACTATTCAACTCTCAATAGATATTGACGATACGTTTCAAAAGCTGTCTAAGAAATTCGACAAACATCTGCATCCCTAGCGTGGATAGAACATCTGCGTTATGTATCCACTTATATCTTATATTTATAAGTAAGTCTATGAGGCACGCAATCTCTCTGTATATACGTTTGATATATTTCCGAAAGGGAGATTCCAACTTCTTCATAACTGCAGGAATTTCTATTATAATAAAACAAAAAAAATCTATTCCGAGCTATATTCGGATTCGTTTTTTATTAATATAGAACGAAATATCAAAATTATTTGGAATCATAAAGTTTTGTCTACCTACATTCCATCTTAGATACTTTCATATTATACCTATTAGCGAAAAGTAGAAAATCTCTTGAAATTTGTATTTAAATAACACGAGCTTTGAATAAAGAAAATAAAGAAAAATATATTTCGATATAGGAATGTATTAAACATTTTACAAATTCGGGTAATACAGTGAGTTGATTAAAAGAAAATACAATCGAATAAAAGATAATATACATAGCGTCAGAATACATCTCTAGGGAAATGCTTGCCGGAGAATTGGTTATTTCAATTCTTATGGGACATTGGCGTTTACATTTACCCAAAAACGAAAGCGCGAATAAACTTGAATTGATCGCAATATTTATTCTAGTTTGGGAATATTTTTTTTTCTATTACTTACATCGTTTTACACTGGTAACTGAACATTTTTCCGTATTAATTTAAAATCGATAATGATATCAATTATTAACCAGTTACCAGAATTATTATAAACCATTTGGCTTTCATTTTTTAATGCTCGATGTTTGAGTGGAATCGTTCAAAAAGAAACATATCGCATGTCTATTATTAATTTTTACTATATTTCATAGGTACACACTTAAGCGTCTCATAAAATTTTTATAGCCATTCATTTAAATTGTTTACGAGTAGGTAGTAGACAATGGTGAAAAGACTAGTTAATGTTACCTCAAATATTTTTGATGGAAGGGAAATTATTATTTTTTTACAAAAAAATTATCGATAATGCATCGAAGGTTACCATCGAAGGTTACCATATGTCAGACATAGCAGTTTGTGTTTATTATAGTTCCATTACAATTAATCTTGCTTCTTCTGATTACTGTCTCTAGAGTAATGTTGAATAATGTCGACAGCGGATCTCTTTGTCTCAATTCTACAGTCCTCCTGAATGGCTCGATATTGAGTTAATAACCTTTTCTCTATTGATGTTACTTCCTATTGTTGTTTTAAACAAGTCCCTTTATTACATATTAATTTGAAATCGGGATAAAAGAAATCCAATATAAGGCTTTGACAATAGTTTCATACATATTATATTGAAACGATATAATAACAACCATTTTTTATAAGAGATGAAAAAAAAAAATTTTTGTTTATTTCCTTTCTGTAATATAGATCTGTTTTATTATCTATTCAAAATAGGTATATCTACTTGTACACATATAATATGTATACATATTTCCATTCATTTATCGCGAATTAGTTCTGGTATCTATTTTGGTACATATGTAGGAATACGTACATGTTCGATTAATTACTCATTTGAATAAGTACTAAATAAAGCAAACTAAAATTTTACTCACTATAGTTAAACTATTTACCAATAGTATTCAAAATACGTATTCACAAATACATATATTGACTGGTCTAAATGAACTTCGAACATATTCGTACTCGTATTATTAGTTACAATTTCAGTACACCAATCAAGTATGTGCTATGGAAACATTGGTAAACTTGTAATTCATTCCTATTAACCTTTATAGTAGGTATTTGAATTATTTGAACAAACTTTAATCAAATAAACATTTACAAGTAGTTTAAGCATTTCCAAACCATAGATCCGATATCAATTAAACGGGTCTACTTGAAAGTAATTATGAAAATTTAATAGGGAAAATGCTTTCGCGGCGGAACATGCATTTAATGTTCAAACATTCCCAATATTTAATTGATTAAATAAAATGCTAGCATACAGGTGCATATTGAACGAAGAGTTTGTTGTTGGTTGAGGATCGTGCTAATTATAATTAAGTGGAAGTTATTTTTGGTTAGCAAGTGCACGGATAATAATTACAAAATGAAGAGCTCGAATGCGGGCTCGAATCTGTTCATTTATTTACACAAATTATAGGGCCAACCTCGCAAATATAAGCCGTGTTTAACAATTAATTGAAACGAACAATTTTCCTACAGACAGAACATCCAACTTTATTGCGTAGATATTTAATTATTTTTACATACATATCTACATACAATGATTAAATAGTAGATATTAAACTGCATTGAAATATGTATATGTATAAAAGTTTAAACTGACCACTTAGGTAGATAGATACCTATATACTGACGAATGAAATTGTAATATACAAATGGTATACCACCAAAAATGTAATTAAAAAGCAGTGTATAAAAGTTTATATAAGCCCCAGTCGATTATAGTTGTTGAAATACGAATGGCGAGATCAAAGAAGAGTCAATTTTGTCCTTGTTATTGAATGTGGCTGTATATGCAAACAAATTCAAAATCACGCAAGTGGACTATGAATAATGGAAACGCCGTTAAACGTGTTAATGCAAATGTGTTTTTGTTTCCACACACACATATATGCCGTGCTTGTGAGTACAACGTTGTCGGGTCTTCATTAAAAATTGGATATTTCCATTAAAAAACGGTTTTGTGCCGTACTGACAAATGTTCCGAATGAATTACATCATTCATCTCATAAATTATTTTCAAAAAAACCGGAATATATGAACACAATCCTATTTCTATTTCTCATAACTCACCAGATTCGTTACGTTTTCATTCATACGAAATAGGTAAATTGTGTAGTTTTTTCAGTTACCTATATTATTAACGTAATTGCTCAAGTTTATACTGATATAAAAAAACTACAGCTCTAAAAAATTGTCTACAATCTACATTTTGTTTTATTGCACTGGTTCTTTTAAATTACTGACAGCGTCTTTTGTATTCTTATTGTAATATTAAAAAATATCCTTAGTATAGTTTGGTATTCATAAAGCTTATCGAGCTTTGAAATATTAAACTGAGTCACTTCACATGTCTTTTTTATGGAAACAATCTATTTCCCTTATCAATATCTAAGTGTATCACGTGTGACAAATAACTTTCTGCTATACATGTATTCAAAAAAGGAAATACACAGCAATGTTTTTTCTAAAAATACTCACTGCACATAAATGTAAGTAGCAGACACGTGTTTTAATTTTTTTCAGTAAAAGTTATTTGATTCATTAATGTACCTATGTGCAGGTAGGCATAGCCTGGAGGCCTCGGAAATGTTTTCGTAAAAAGCAAAATTGTTTCAGTACCTGATGAAATGTGATAGGAGCTTTTAGTTTTATTTTACATTGAATCCGTTTATACAGGAAATACCATAGTTTTTAAATTATACCGGATTCGAATGAATTGCCAAACTGTTAATAATTAAATAAACTGCTATAGATACATGCATACATGTGTACATAGTAATAGCGAGCTGACAGTTCTCGTTACATTTATGTGTCAATGTAGGTGCTCCACTTCCACTTTGAAAATTATATGTATGTATGTACACTATATTAGTAATACATTCCTTTCCTAACTCAATCCACGGTTGACCTCTTTCCTACTGCAATATTACTGAATTTATCACTATGTACTCCGATAGCCTTTATATTAAATTTAGTCGGACCTTAATATAATACGAGAGTATATGTACCTATGTAATCAAAATTGTAATTGAATAATTTTTTTGTCCAAGTATATGAAAGTATTTATTTTTCATTCACATTATATTTATTACATATATATTTAAATTACGATTTTCTACAAAACTATAATTATCCTTTCATTTTCAAAAAATAATTATAAAACATTTCCTTTATATTTAGCGCTATACTATTCAAATACTCTTATTATATAAATGTAAACCAATTAATAATTAAATACAAGGGATTACCACTCGAATTTATTATGAAGGTTGCTCCTTTGCTTCCCTCTTCTACCGAGATGTACAGTCCAAGCCGGGCATAATAACGTGAAAATGAATAAAAATTTTCATTAAGGCATTTCATTGGAGTGTGCGTGATAAAAAGATAAAAAGGTCAAATAGAATTAATTTAATTTGGATAACTCCACAGTTGAGACTTCTTTTTCAAATCAAATTATCTTTCATTTGCTATATACGAATTTCGAATTATTCCAAAAAAGTATTCCAGTAAAAGAATCCTTTTATAAAAACGGGTAAGAAATTAAGATGCCTATCTATATTTAGATTACATTTCATTTCCATTTCAAAAAATGAATCCAAATAGTATTGACAATGCCCATAAAACCTATAAAACCCAGTTTAATATTTCGCGAGCTCGAAAATAATTAAATCAATTATTTTGATAGTTGCCGTAAACAAATGCTGTGTCCGCAAATTTAATGAAATAACAATAAAATTATTCATACAAATAATAAACAATAACGAACAATTTAGATTGTGTGAATGATTTTAAATGAGAAGCTGCCAATTAATTTCGCTTTTTTGTTATCGATACTTCCGAAATCACATATGTATGGCCTTTTTCAAATTCAGAAACAGAAGCCAATTTCAGTTAAATTAAATGTTATAATATTTTTATTTTGGAATAAATGTTTCTTCCTGTACATATTTAATACATTAAAATGCTTCCAATCTTAACATGGATCACGTAGAGTTGCGAGTACCTATCTATGAAAAGGGAAAAAGTTTCGTTTAGAAATACATGACAATACAATTTCCGTGAAGTTCGTATATGAGCAAAGAAGTTTTAAGAACATTTCATATAAGTATACTTTAATATTATCTATTGTGCAGTTTACGTTCTTGTAATAACAAAATTTCTAAATAATAAGCAAACAAGTGCTATTTTGAAATGATCCTGTAACCGTAGTTCAAAGTAAAGAGCTTTGTCGACGAATGCAACAAGCTGCTTAAGAAATCTTTCCTGAGTGATAAAGGTTTCCATAAGAAATCAATATCGTTTGAAGTATTCAGTTATTCAAAACGCTTCGATGTAGTATTGACAATTACGTTTTCTTTTCTTAACTGTGGTTTGTTCATTAATTAAAGTTAGTATTAAATTTCTAAATATCAGAAATATTCATACAACCGGCTAATTAATTAAGGTAATTTCTATTTATTTCACTTTCGGTTTAATGGAAGATATTTTTTTTAATCCACCATTTCTTAGACATGTTTTCAAGTAGCGCAGGACGAGAAAACTGATTATGAAAATGTAACGGAATATTTCATCATTAAAGTAAAGCATAAGTACATTCCCTTGCCAGTGTTAACATTTCATGACTCGTTCTGGCTAGGATCTCCCATTTAACCGTCTCAAGATCCTTTGATCTAAACATTCTTCAACCCCAAACTCGTCACCTCTTCAACATCAAACAAATTATCAGAGAGATTTAGGTGAGCTTAGGTTGCTTCTATCCATTATACGACGTCTTAGGTCTACAGGATGTTTCAAATTTAGCGATAATGAGGCTTTCCGTTCGGAGGATTATTTGATTTTATGCAGTGCATTGATTTAAAGCTACATTTTTCCGTTATCGATCCAAAATAGTCCTTTGGGTACATTAAAACGGCATTGCTTTGTTCAAAACGCTTTAGAGATAAAATATTCAGATAACTGCGGGGTTAATGCGAATGCATTATAAGTAATAACTTTAGGTGTAATAGCTCAGTAGGAACGAAAACCGAAGTCGAAGGTTCCAGATGTTTGCCTATAAATTTCAAAGTCCATAAAAGTAGAGACATTCGCAAAGAATAAAAGAATACTTGACTCTAAGCTATAAAATAGAACTTGTGAATTTTTCATCGACGACTATTCTAGCGGTGTAAAAAATAAAGACGAAATTACGAAATTTCTAATCATTTGCGCCTTAAATTTTCGTTTTTTATAAACTAAGTATATCGAAATAGTACGTATTTAGGACGACTGCGAGACCGTTCAATTTGCAAATTAGTCACGTTTTCGTCTGACAAATTTATCGCCTCACCTAATTTGCTAAGTTATATAAAATATTTATATTATGAAATTTTAAATTAGGGATATGGTAAGTGAGGGCGAGGTCGCTCGGTATCAGTATGTCGCTGGGTAAAACGCTTCCCGTGAGATTCAAGAACACGCACACCAAATAGCACTGCAGATGTAATACTCACGCATAGTTCATTCTGTACGAGGGAGCGTACGTCTAACAGGACCGAACCCTGTGCGAAAGTATCCTTCATAATGTGACATAACTTCCTTCTACACACATCAAAGTACACCAGCCACATGTAAAGGATTTAAAGGACCTACCTACTCTGTTGTGGAGATTAATTATTTATTTGGATGAGGGATCAAATGATACGTATATGCATAAATAATAAATTATATGTAGAGAAAGCTTGTTTGTTTTCTACTCAATTTACAAACGAATTCGCTTTAATTTTCACGATTTTATTATCGTTTAAGAGAAAATTTGTTCAAATGTTCACCTAAACCCCGTCCTGACTCGCATGACACTGTTCACACATCTAAAAACAGATAATCGCAGTTGAATGGCTTTGAATTCCATTTAAGAGATATACAGAAATTTTCATGGTAATAATACGTTTATCCAGGAAACATAAACTCTAATTATACTCAATATTTGCCTTTTGACTAAATAAGGATATTGCCATTTATCCATCTTTATGTAAATTACAAAATGTGCCTTGCCGGGGTGAAATTTAATCTTACGGCGCTTTTGGTGGATGTTAAAAATGATTCGATTAATTATTACATACGTATTTCTAATTGCTGGTGCTTAAATCCTCCAAAATGTTTATTTGAATTCGCCTCACTGTAATTCAATAAGGGATTGTGTCGTATCTAACATTTCAAAAACTTAGTAACAATTCTCTTAGGTTTACAAAGTTATTTTCCATCGGCTTGCGGAAATAATTAGTGTCGTAAAAGTTTAAATTTTATTGTTGTACGTTGAACTTCTGGAATTTTCAAATAACGAGACAGATTCTACCCAACTAAGAATGGGACATCAACTTTTCGTTCAAAATACCTCGAATTCTATTATGTAATTTTGTCTTTTGGAATTCGTTCTGATATCTTAATATTTTCATTTTCAAAATGATGATATTTTGATAATTACAGGAATCATTAACGTGAAAGTAATTTTCGTATTTGTAAAGTATTACTAAATTACAGGTATAAAACAGCATGTTATTTATTTTATTGAACTACGAGTATCATTATAGAAAATATTTTGTTCCATCACATATTTTGTTCCATTTTTGAGAGATGATGTTAACACACATGTAAGGTAATATTAAAATAAACGTGCATTTGATAAATTTACGAAAACATTATTTTTACTGAAAAAATTAATAACTACAATTTTAATTGTGTTTATGAACCGCAGGCGAAAATAAACAACAACATTTATTGCAGCAAAACATTATTTTTCTTTGGTGTTTGTTTAGTACAATATATTTTAACTGAAATTTGACATTGTTTAAAAATAATTCTTTATTTGGTTATGTTACGATGTAAATTAACCTACTGAATTATTATAGTAATCAACTGTTATTCTAATTATTTTTGGTCATTATAAATATTATACTTTTTATATTAAATTTATTCATTGATATCAAACATTTAATATTAAAAATACCAACAATCCATACCGTTTTCCTCGTGAGTTAAAAAATTAATTTCCGGTCTTCAGGTGGCGGTAATAAAGCATGTATTAAAATTTGCGAATTTTTCTGAATATTTATTGTTCGTGTTGTGTAAACGGTGGTTAATTCGGAGAAAAAACCTCTCCCTGATGTGGTGTCGTTTATCGGGCAGCATAAATTGTGACTATATTTAATTCACGAAGTAATTTCGAAATTTCCGGTTTCCATTGCGTTTAATGGCTCTATCGCACCAACGGAATATAGGAGTACACATTTCCTGGACGTTTGAATCCATTATATTTTTTTTTATAATTAAACGTTATCGATCAAAATTCGGATAACTCATTGAGTTTATTTTTTCGCAGGAACTTCACGTGACTTTCACTGCATAAATGCTTAATGTTTCGTTCTAAAGTTCATATTAAATTTAAATTTAAAAACTGACATCACCATCGTTATCTTTTAGGCGAACTTTTGTGAACAACACAAGATGATAGACTTTGTTGGAAACTTCAAATTTGATATGCCATTTCCAACAATTTAGCTTATCTGAAGTTTGGCAAATATGGAGTTTCGAAGTGTCAAGTAACGCTTTACTTTAAAACTTGACGTTATGTTAAATTAGAACAAAGCTGATGCTTATTTTATAACAATTATTTCGGGTTGTAAATTCGTAAATGTCGCACATGAAACCTCAATTTTGTTTGTAAATGAATCAAGTTTATTTGGAGCACTTGTAGATAAAAAAATATTTCAGTATTTCACCCTTTAATTAGAATATAACTACACAACTGAATTGTTGTTTGTTTTGCATCTATAGGTAGATAAAGGAGGAATAAAACTTTCCTTTTATATTTCTAAATATTTAAACTGTCAGCGCTGTATGTAAGGAACTTCGACCTGAGGCGATGCAGTAGGAGTAGAATGTAACGAAATAACAAATATATAGGTAATTTAATAGAATGTAAATACACGGGGGATATTGTTTCGTATACATCCGTGAAGATGATATTTCTCTTCAAGTCGTAGGTAGTAGTACATTATTCGGAAATTCAAATAGTTCTTATACCATTTGACGCTATTAAATCATCTTTAAAATTTGTTATTCATTATATGAATATTAATAAATTTGCCTAAATCCTATACTAATTTATTAACAGCATGTTAATGCAGCAGTTAATAAATATTTATTCAATGTTTCAATTTACCCCAAATTCAGACAATGTGACTGACAGCACAATTATTCATCTTTGTAAGTATATCTAAGCAAATTTATTCTCACTTAATTAAAATCTAATCTGTAGATAGGTAATTTTTAAAATGTACAATTTTGATGAATTATTATAGGTATACGTGGTAGTAATATTTATTAAACGCATGACAACAAGACTGCTGTCGTGATCACCAAGGTTGAATTACCCCTTAAATAGAAACACATTTGCCCCATTCGGTGTGGAGGTAATAGCCAGACAAGTGCTATGCATGTACTTAATAAGTCAGTAATTATTCAAAATATTTATAAACCCATGAATATTCTCATAAGATATTATGTGGAATACATTAACACAGAATTAGTCACGAAATTATTTCAGCGAGTTTAAAACAATTGTAATAGCTATAGCCGAACAGTCAAACTTTTACTACAATAAAATCATTTATTGTAGTAGAAGTTATATTCAAAAGTTCGCACAAATAATTCATAATAAAATAGGTAGGAATCTGGCAACATACAGTTTCATTATTTTAAACAAATTTGAATCATTAAAACCGGGCTTTATTTTTAATATTACACAGAAAATAGAGCAAATTTAATCCAATTAATTGATTTTTGAAAAAAAATATTTGTTATAAATTAATGATATTATTACCAACATTGTGTCTTATGGTGTACATTTTCCTACTCAAAATTACTCTCATATATTTCCTGATAAACTTGTACGTACCTATTCTACAGGAACTGTTGATCCTTCCTTGTAACTATATGCTACCTACTATACGCCGCCATGCAATATATGTTGTTTTCTGAGAATTATCCAACGCTTCATGCCATCGGTCTTATTTATTAGTGCTAAGAATTAGACAATTGAAAGAACAAACGGAAAGCTGTTGTAAATCTTAAGCAAAAACGTTATTAAACTGTAAATTGAGACTTTGTGCAACTTTTGTTTTCTTTCTTTAAACCATAAATTAAATAACAGTATAGCACAATGAAATAGTGAATGCTGCAGAAACCAATTACGAAAGAACATAAGAATTAACATTAATATAAAATTATATTAAATAAGTTTCCGCGTTCTGTTATAGTCTTATTTACATCCATAAAGGTATAGTAATGTTGAATGTGGTGGATAATATTCCAAGGCGAAGTATTTCAAGTTTTACTGGTATTATTTCCTTATTTTACTAGTTGGAACTACCCTTGGGATATAGAATATTTGAGCCCTCAACTGAAAAGAAAATTGTTCGCTTTATTTCCACAAATTTAACTCCAAGATGAAGTTGTTTCCAAACTTAATGTTGCATTTACTTATTGGAATTGTCTTTTAACATTTATTGTAAATTCTATTTCGCAGATATTAGGTATTAAATGTTGAAATCAAACTAATTGCAATATTATAAATAGCACATTTTTCGTCATACCGATATATAATATTACATATTACATTCATTATATTTTATGCATTTGATTAAAGCACATAAACAATATTAAAAAAATAAACCAACTATATTGATAAATGTTTACATACGTGCATATTATTTAAGCTGGTTCATAGACCAAACAGTTGATAAGAACCTTTTGTTTAGTTCCTGACCAGCAGTCAACTTACATATAAGATAGAATTCTGCTGAGTTACAATATTATCTTAAATACAAGTTCAGAACAGGATTCATTTCATTTTCTTTCCAAACTTTTCCTGAAAACTTTACATTTCCTGCGTAATCGCAACATTATTGCAACAATATATTTTCTTATATATTAAAAAGATTTTTCATTACTGCCTATAAGCAAACATAATACAAAGTTATAAACAAAGACAAGCTAATTGAATGTACGCATTTATTTGAATGCGGATCTGCATTAAAATTTCAACTAATAGCGCTTTCGCAGCATGTTGCATTATCAGTTACTCAATATCTTTTAATAAAGCTACATTACATTGCCTTTTTATGTGCGGTCAGTATGTCCCTTAGGCAGGATTGTGTAAAATACTCCGAACAAATTGAAATATCAAGTGATTTTCCTGTCGAGGTTCCAGAAATCGACATCTGCATAGAAAAATCCGCTAATAATGAAGAGCAAAAGTACGAAAATAGCTGTGTGAAAACCGAAGAGTTTGATCGAAAATCGCAGGATTCTTTTTGTTCTGCTGAAGAAATTAAAATAAACTCCGACGATCTTTATGAACTAGATGACAACAAAAACTGTTCACAGGATGTTTACAAGCAGCTGTCCAAAATCAGTCGTATTGAAAGTTTCTCTGAGAGTATGTGCAGTGAAAGAAAATTATTGCCGGAGAATTTCTATGAAGAACTCAACAAAATTGTTAGAAAAAATGAAACTATTACCGAGCCCTGTGAAAATGTACACGAAGAATACAACGTTGTTGTAAAAACCGTGTCGGCTGATGCTGATAAGGCGTCTATAACTGCAGATAAAGATGAAAACGAATCGCCCGAAGGATCAACAGATTCAGAAGATGACCCAGTACATGTAAAAATGCCGTGTTTTTCGGACACAGACGAGAAAGATCATTTAAAAATAGTAATAGTGGATAACATGTCGATCAAAAATCCATCGGGTGCTAAGAAGTCGTGTATGGAAATATTTTGGACAACCGGCATCGATTATGTAAAACTCTTTTCTAATATTTGTACCGCCGCGTTTATCTTTTGGTTTGTCATAATGATATTTTACATAGGGTCTACTTATACTAAGAAAAGCCAAAAAATGTATTATTAATTGACAATATTCATAACCAAAAACTAAATTTGTATAATTTATATTCAATAGGATTCAAAGTTATCAATAAGCCGGAAAATAATTCAGCATTAATTTTCAATCTATTCGCCTGAGTTTGTGTTGTTTTAATATAAATGTATAGAATTTGATTGTGAAAACCATCCGTATGAAATTCATATATCTCTGGTCAAACTATCCATTCTAAAATTTAATACTATACCCTGAGGATAAATAACAGAATAATCTAGAGTTATACTAACATTCGCATAATATAAAGTTATCGCCGCGGGAATATAGTACAAATAATACAAGTATACGTCAAGATTGGGAGCATAGATATAGTGGAATGGAGTATGAGGGTGCACAATGGTTAATTCTTTTAATGGCAGAACATCTAAAGTAATTTGCCCACTCAGACTTTCCGAGCAACTTGACCAGGAGAAAGGAATTTTGTTTATTTCATAAAGTATTATCCTATTAATTATGACTATAAATAAAACATTATTTAAATTCTAGTTGTGCGTTTATTGATTTTTAAGAACTGTTATTTTAATTCGGCTATTGTTTACCCTTTAAATGATATCCTAATTAGTTTATTCATCGCAAACAAACAACATTATATTTATTTTATTTATATTACATAAATATTGCTAAATTGGTTAATAATTAATTTGGTCCTTTCAGATTACTACGGTGTAAAAACTCGAACATAACTAATTTAAATCGATTGTATTATCCTTAAAATGTAAACGAACGAATTAATTTTTAAACAAACCTGTTAGATAAAAAATAAATTACTCCTGATGGACATTTTATCAATGTTTGAACAGATTTAAAAATTCTATTTGTGCTGCGTATTTGCTTTTTTATAAATACTCATAAAAATTGGCGGTGGATTTTTGCATTCACTTTTAATTGAGATCATACATTTGTATGGAAACGAAAAGATAAAATTAATGGTAAATTGAAACGGTAAAACATGAAATACATTGAATTTATATCTAAACGATTCTTTTACGTGGAATGCCAGTTTTAATTATAATTATTTTATACCTGGTTAATTAAACTTCAACGTATAAGTCTTTGTGAAATGTGACCATCCAGTCTACAATTTTATTTTTAATTTCTACATATGTATATTACTTATTTAATTTAAATACCTGTTTTGCAACCAAAATAAGAAACAATTGGGTAATGTTGGTATTCCAATGTTTCCAACTTGTTTGTCAGACAAAATGAAAATTCCGTTTTTTTTCCTTTGTTGACGGTTATTCAAAGCATTCAAGACAGTCATCATGAATACACCGAAACCAATATACCTGCCTAAGTGTAGAACTTTAAAATTGACACGGCGACACCCATCTCCTAAAACAATTTCACCTCCCTTTCTTGAACTCAATGGCAATGTGTCAACTTTAAACTGCGGAATGTGACTGGCAAAACGAATTACAAATTTTCTTACGCCTTTTGTTACATTTATTTTATAATATCGAGCTATTTTTCCTTTAAAACCCCTTTGTATCTAAATTAATTTAGTTGTAAAACTATCTCAACCTCTTCTGTGACGCCAACATTTTGGTAATAATAAGGAAATTCCGTGCAATTCCAGTGTGAACCACAAAATGTGTTGACAATATTTGCTTCCGAAAATATTGTGGCCTTGCAAAATGTCTACAATATTGTGGTTTACGAGCGCCCTAAAGTTTCTGCAAGATTTCTAAGGCCGCTCGAAGCTTTGTAATTGGGCCGCGATATTATGCAAATTAAGTGTGATTCCGAAGTAAGGATAATAGGATGATTTCTTGGAAAGTGAGCAAAATCGATAGTAAAAGTATAAATACTAAAAAAATACGAAAAATGGAACCTACTGGTTTTAATAGAAAAACTTTATGAAATAAGAAAGATGTACCAGTTATCCTTTGTTTTAAAGTTCTAACGAAGATTTGTATTCTGTTAGTTTTAATGAATTTATTCCAGTGACTCCCGTTCCTGCAAAAATTACGCGTACGGGTGAATATAATTTGTCAGTGTCCATACTCTACAAAAGATCGGTGACATGCCATTTACTATATAACAAATATTTATAGGTACACCTACAATTTTGTAAAATGAACACTGCTGGAAATGATGATCCAACATTTATGTATTACAATTCACTTAATTAATCCCAACACGATATATTAAATTTAAATTACGGTGATTTCGGACGACTCGTAACTGGGTTAACTAGATTTTATATCTCCATTTGAATCTTTAATTACTTTTCATCAATACCGACGTCCTATAAAAAGCCGCATATAGGTATCTATGTATAGGTAATTTCGTTCGAATAGAAACGATTAAATATTTCGTTAATGAACGAATTTTCTGATAATTTCTTATTTAATTCATTAAGTGGGATTTTCTATCGCCTACTTCCCGTGTATAGTCAAAAGAAAATGTAACTTTATATACAGTATTAGTGAAAATATCGTATCTACTCCTATTTCTTTGCTGATGTCAACTCCTTTGATGGAGACCCGAACTTTCCCAGTATGTGACCTATTAACGTCTTCCCTCTTTTTTGTATACTTTTCCCTTTCTTTGCATGCTCTCTCTGAGAAATAGACGGAAATCATTCAATACTGATACAATTCGTTCAATTTACTACTTTTAAAAGGAGTTGCTTATTATGCTACACATCATACATTTTTTAAGAGATTGAAATTGAACGCAATTAAAAAAATTGCCTGTGTTCCGACGACATGAGCTAACTCTTGCCGCTACCGTGGAATAATTTTCGTTGGAAACAATATCGATTATTTAGGAATATCATGCAATGGTACCTGTTGATTAAACTAGCTCTTAATAAATAATAAGAGAAATACAAGGACGTAGATTATCTGCTTTTACCATTTTGAACAATGGTCTGTATATTTTCTGTTCTTTGTGATTTGTTTTTGCTGCTATGTTTATGTTTAACATTCTATGTGGAATTATTAATTTCATTTAAACACGATTTTATTCCCGCGTAATCACGATAAGTCGATTGTTTAGTGTTTTGTTTTTATCAACGCTCAACAGTTGTGTGCGAAGGGAAAACATTTTGGACCACAGCGCATCAATGTTGTCTTCAGTTTTGTAACGGCCGCGAATGAGAGTCGCTTTTTATTTTTTAGTTTGTCTAAATTGGATTTATTTGCAAAATCTGTGCAGATTTCGATGTCTGGCATCCAGCTAACCTACTTACATTTATGTTTAAAACCATCAGATTTACTCACATTGAGGCTAAGAGTAGTAGGTATATTCTAATTTGTAAGGGAGAATGTCTTTTGCACTGCAAACCTAACATCATAAAAGAAACAAATATTTTTTACAAAAATAATATAGAACCCTGGTAAATTGATTACCTTATACTAATACTTATGTTGTAGCGAGTTGTTTTGTTTAAATTTTCCTGTTTAGAGCCTGCTCAAATTTTATATCATCCTCAATTTAATAGCAACATATTGATTTCTGATCTCGTCAATTTATATTATCTTAGCACACTTTTCTCCTGTAGTACCATATTGTTTCTATTCAGTGCAATAGATCCGACCGCCGACTGTAAAAGTTTCATACATTTAACAGGCGGCCCCGTTTCTTCTTTATTCCAGATTGAAATTCTAAGTCTGCATGTGTATGCGGATGAATGTTTCTTCTTAAATAAGGACCGTTCCGTACATTGGAAATGATTAACGATACTTTTTCAGCGTACATTTTGAATTCTAAACTTGCTCCGAATTTCACTTTGACGCCTACGACGTAAAGGCGCCTTGTTTGAAAATTGTCTCTACTAAATCACTTTTCATTTTGCATCAACTACGAAGATACCTGGATGGGAACAAATGGAGATAAATTAAAAGGCAATTTCCTTCTTTTATTACACAAAAGCCGTTTTGAAGTCTACAATTTTACTTACGATTGCCGCCCTATTTAATAAATACGTGTATACTAATATAAAATTTATTATTTATTATTAATTTCGAAATTGCGCTTCGAATCAAAGAGCTTTTTGACTCGTATATTTCGTATTAACACCTTCAAAAACATATTTTTACGTTGAGTAGCGACAAAAGTGCAGAGTGTTTTAAACTTCGTATAGAAGTTAATGTAGTAAAGTAAGCGTAAGAAGGAATTATTCATAAATACGATGCATATAAAATTTACTTGGAATGTACCAAGTACCAAAAGTTTTAATTCAAACGAGTACTTTTAGGACAGGGATAGAGGTTTAGTGATAGTTTAGCTCTATCCATTATTACAAAAGTTGCGGAAAAAGTTGTAGGAAAAGTAGTATAGAGTAGTAGGGTAGTAGAGTATGGTAGGTAAGTAGAGAAACGTACAGTACCATGGCACGAAGGGTAGTAAAGTAATTAATAGAATAGGGACGCGCACGACATTAAGCTAGAGCAGACAAGTGGCGCGTAGAAGAGCGCCGAAGCCGGCCTTTGCCGCATTTCGTCTACCGCCGTTCGGCCACTGTAACGTTTCGTCCTCGTCCCCCGCCTCCTGCCGCCCCCCGAACAACGACGGCATGAAACAAACGCGCTTTCTGCAGTCTTCGAGTTGCGGGCCGCGCGGCTAGTGTTCCTGCGCCGCCTCCACAGCTCCAGCGAGTACGCGACACCGCGGAAAACTTTCTCCAAACTTTTTCTGCACCATTTCGAGTCCAGTATCCATGTGTTTTTGGACTTGATCGTTCAGTACATTGGTTAATTGCGTAGCGTTTAACATGTTGACGATGTCAACGCTGATGATGCCCGCACCCGCGATGACCGCTACCCCCATGTCTACTCCTGGTCTGTTGCCCGTTCCCACTAAACTGGAAGTCGCTGGTAAAATCACCATTAATCACAGTGCGACCGCTAACAAAGCAGGTATGTCGAATTTCGTTGGTCTTCTTGCCATTCCCTCTATTCAACATGTGGCCATTTTTAACATTGCTACTTCAAAACAAAGAAACTACCAAACAACTATTTTTTAATATATTCATTTGAACTATTAATTATATTTAATTAATTAGCAGAACGTCTTGGTCGATATAATTTTCTCATAAAACGGTTGGGGTTTCGTATGATTGTATCTTGCAGCGTGATAATTTTCCTTTGACACGTTGCGGATATGGCTCAGTTCTGTTCCCCGTGCCTTGTGCCTTCTCCTTTTCTAATGAAAATGCCTGCTACATGCTTTCTTGTCTCGTCTTCGCGCACTCACACAATTTTCGCTTTTAGTAATCGCATGTTTAAATTTCCCCCACATTCGATAACCACCTGATGAGACTATTAGACTGGGGAAACATCCTTGGGCTGAAATGTATTAGAGATTCGATGCTGATCGAGGAATTTTAAGGGTTAAACGGTTAGTTCTCAAGTTGCGATATTCTATGTAGATTCACTCTAACGCAAAATTTCTCAATTCAAATAAATTATTGTTTCCGTAGTTTTTTTTTGTTTATTTAAAATAAGCTGTCAGGAGTATTATAATCCTAGTGAAGCTCATTGTCTATATTTAACACTTCAACTAAAACCCATTCAAAACTTTCCAAGATTTTAAAGTTTATTCATTAAAGATTAATAATAAAACTCTATTAATATTCTTCATAAATCTTCATACTCCACTAAATCCAATAAATATCTAAAAACTTATTTATCAAAGTCAAAGGTGTTAATTAAAAATCGGAAACTCACCGATAATTTCCTATCCAATTTTCCTTCTTTAAATTGCTTCATAAAATATTTTCAATAAAAAAATCTATTAAAGATGTATTAGTCTAAAGTATAGGCAAAAGGGCTTACTTAAATTGTTAATGCACGAAAAATAAAGTTCATTTAGCAAATAAAAGCATCGCCTACCTTAGGAATAGTCCGATAAAAAAATTCCATTTCCAGTCGTATAAATCGAGCAACAGTTGGAGTGAAAAATTGAAGGAACGAACTTCCTGCCGTAGATTGGTAAAAAATTTTTTTTTGTTTTTTCGCGGACATGTGTCTTATTTTCACTTTGAGTATTTGAAAAACCCCGTACACATAGGAAATTTGTCACTGGAACAATTTCCGCAAAAACGGGAAGTAATAGAGGCAGCTATGGGCCTGGAAATTCAGAATTCTATCTCAGACGAACGACCTTAGCACTTGAGATTATTTTCGACAGGAGAAATATAATGAACATGCAATCACAGTTAAGAATAAAATTCGGGAATTATGTTTGCTCACGTATAGATAAAAATCTCTACACGGAAACTGAAAGTCAACACATTTTTATCGCGCATTTTCACAAAATTATGATAAAAAAATGTCTTATATTAGACCATTGGTAAACTTCTTAAAGTTCCTTCTCAAAGAAGTAACTAAAAATTTACTACAATAAATAAATAATATATCTTGATTGTGATTACAGGATATATTTATCCAAACATTGATTTATTCACGAATATTAAGTAACATATTCACTGTAGTTTATTGTGTTTAATTCTTCATAGCCCTTTTTATTTTTGGCACAAAAAATTGGTTGTAATTCGAAAACAGGCATTAGGAGTAATTTTATTAAGCCCTCACTGGTGTTTGGGTTTTTATATTCATGTGGCGGTCTTAACTACAGGCAGGACCCTAGTGAGTGCAAAAAATTCAATTATCAAAGAAAACGATAAAACGCCTTTACGAATAAAATGGAGAATTGAAATAGGAATAGAAACACGAAAACTGACATTTTCATAAATGAGAGTGCAAACATTGTTTTCAAGGGTTCTTCACTTGTTCGTCTTAAAAATATTCAAATATTTTTAGGGGGAATTTGTGAAGGGATGTTTTCTTTGAAATACACTTTTTACATCTTTCCGGATTTTCCAATGAAAAAATAATTAGTTTACCATCAAATGCACGGGAAAACATTCCATTTTCAACTAACGCCAATAAATAAACTGCAAATTATTTTATTACTCAGCTAATATTGTTTGATAATGTTAATTACAACAATAATATATAAAAGCTGCATTGCAGGCTATAGAGTCAACAGCTTCTATAATAGTGGTATATAATTTTTATACCTACTTTTCCACTTGGTTCTTTCTACAATAATCAGTTAAAAATCCCATTTTTCTGTAAATGGAAAAATACGTCACGGAAACAGAGGAGTAGGTTATAGACATACTATTGTCACGAAACGATGGATTTCCTCTAACTATGCGATATCGAAATGCATAAAATGAAGATATAATATATGCGGATTGTAAAAATCTGCCGTCAATATTTCACCCGTCCCATTGTTTAACGTCTATATCGAAATATTTTATATCCCGCGCTTTAGCTAGGCGTAGAGCTATCAATTTAAATCTGAGAGTCGCATATATTCGCCAATAACATATGAATAATACGTTTGCACACAGATGACGCTTAATTCATAACTGAAAAACCAGCCCTACAGGGTCATTGTACAAAAGTAAAATACGAAAAGTAAATTATTCACTGTATATTTTAATGAACACTAAACTATAGCAATTAATACGTTGGTATGTTTTGCTTTCAAATTCCTATAAGCTTCATTTAATTACATTAATTACAAGATAAAAGTAAAACTGAAAGTTTATACTGTTCGAGTCAAAATAAAGAAAAATTTAATCGCAATTGTTATGCTCTCACGTATTTGTTTTATGGGCAAGTTCTTTCTAGCAAATACATTAAAGGTTGCTCGTAAAATTCCTCTTAACTTTAGTTTTGTAATGTCATTATTGATTGCTTATTAAGAAAGGTAATAGGGTCACCTAATAAGATGATTATATTCGGATGGAGTGCAGTGTTCTTTAAATCATGATGTCGCTTAATCAACGGAATCAATAGGGATATCTGTGTGCCCATCGTCTTTCAATAGTACAGTTTACAAAATAGATTTCGTAGAGACAATGGGATAGCGAAGGAATTTGGTCATTAGGAGTATAGAGGTTGGGATATCATAGACGTTACTCCGATCTTTCCGAGGGTTTTTCTTCAACAATATATCCGAAAGCGATCTCGATTAAGCTACATTTATCCAAGTTTTCGTTCGAAATGTTAGGATTTTCAATAATAATCAAACCGAAATATTTGAAGTGCCGTTAGTATGTACATTCGTGAGAAACTCCAAAGTCCTGTTGGAAGTTTACAATTACGCAAAACTCGAATTAAAATTTATTTCCCTATTGTGAAGTGTAGCTGTAGCTTTACACTTGAAAGCACACAAAAGGTAGTGCATTAACTCACTAATAAGGAAGAAAAAATGAGAAAATGGATGTCAGATTTTCGTCGTCTTAACAAATTGAATGAATTACATTAGGACTGGAGATAAGTCCCGGTTTCTTCTTCTTTGTGTCGTTTAATTGCTTCAGATTAAGTCCGTAAGACCGAATTCGCGGATCCTTCTCAACTCGACCGACTTTTTTACCGTTCCGTATTAATACAAACATTTTAATTACAACTGTTAATTTAACGTGCTCCTTAAATTACGAATACCCATTTTTTCATATTTTTTCTAATAGAAAATTCCATGCATGCTTCCCATCAATTCATTTAAATTCTACTGGTGATATGATTAACCCTGTCCTGGAGCTACACAATTCAAAATTTGTCTGCAACATCAACTAAACGCTGCACCACTAGACATGACATTTGAATATATAGGGTATTAACAGTCGAACAAAATGTTTTAATTGATATTTATGCGTGTATAAAATTACTTATTGTTACATTAATTATAATTAGAGAGGGAAAGGTACATTGAAATAATTTTACACAACGTGATCCAACGAATATAAAATTAATGAGATAATTTTATATTTGAAAAATATAATTATCCAAATGTCACTTCGAGTAAATTTAAAAGTACCGTAATGTACCTGCTATCAAAGGAAATAATTCTTTTTGATTGATATTCTCAAATTTATCCTAATACGAACTAGCCATCTGTTTAGTGCAGAAACATTAAAGCTAGAGCAAACCGTATTTCTTCCTGACAGATGAGATAATATATTAGGTTCTAAAGAAAGTGGTAGAATTGTCAATTCGATTAAATAATAGATTTCCGCCTTACTTCAAATTAGTCAGTACGTCTCGATTCCCTTTTACCGGTTAAAATAGTTTTGCTACTTTCATTAGAATATGCAAAATAAATAAAGTTAGTTTAAACCAGCACGGTTAGTATAGACGTGAACTAAATTATTTGCTAAACGTAAGCGTAAACATAGTGGATGGACAAGGCATTGGGTTTCGTATTAGAGACGTGTAAGTATGTTAAACTTAACAAACTCTATCAAAACTTCAACGTGTAGCTGCTTCGTTTGTGAATCTTAAATGTTTTTCATTTGATTTGTCCTCCAATCTGGCCTCCGGAGAAACTTCCGCAATCTTTCTGTGTCTTGCGTTTAACGAGTAATGAGAACCCCAAATAAATTTCTTTAAAACTTTTCGCTTTCCGACGCTCTGATAGTTTCATTTCAACTTCCAATCCTTTCAGCGCGTATTTCATACAGTTTGTATACATGAATTTCAATATAAATTTCACAATGGTATGTTTACTATTGCGTTCTTCAAGGTCTTCTGAATATGACAGATAGGTCAATAGTCGTTTATCAAAATATTTCATTTTCAAAAATATGATTTATTTCATATGTGTATTTTTTTGACGCGTTTTAAGGGTAATTGATGGAAATGTATGTTTCGGTGCACATCTAAAAGTTGTATCATATGAGGCCGATAACAATAAATTTTATTGTATTCGAGGACAATTCAGTGAAACAAAAGGAAGAAAAAAATGCTACGCAAAAGTGTGAATAAATCAGATTTGAGCGTGGATTTCTTTCGGTGAAATTGCCTCTATCGGAATATTTCAGTATAGATCAGCTTATGTGCAACCTAGAGAGCAAAAGGCAATCCAATCCCATTTTGTTTTCTTTTCAGAAACTGCTGATTATCTTGATGGGTCGTTGAATCAAGAATTGGCCTCCATTGAGAATTGTTGCCGAAACCAATAATATGCAAATAGTGGTCAAATTACCTACACTACTATTTTCATAACCAACGTTTTCTTTACGTTTATCATGCATATTAAATATGTAAAAGAAATTTCATATATTAATTTTTATATAAAAACATTAGTATATGTTAACTGAATCCCATCAAAGAGACCTTCACCATCGTATATAAACATTATATGTATATTTAGATGAATTGATACATGCTTTTTTATCAATTGACAAAGGATATGCTCTCCATAGTAGAGAATCCATGTGTATTTGAAAGCAGCAAACAGGATATAGTAATCCTGAACATTTGAAACATCTGTCATACATAGCCGTCAGGAGCTCAGTAAGTGCAAACATTGGTAACAACTTGTTCAAGTAGTATTTGGATTTCTCTCTTCCACCTTCAAAGACAAACAAGCAACATCATTTTTCTGGAATGTCAATTTTAAATTGTACAAAATATAATTTACTTTCGGAGAGACACGCGCAATATTTCAGAAAATTGTTGAGCCAGCTATTTCCGGAAGTAAGAAAATTAATTTATTAGTGACTAGTTATTGCCAAGGTAAATAAGCAATCTAAAAGGATCTGGTTTCCCTTTATAATAAAAACCACTTGAGGGCTTTTAATTAGAAATATTTGACTTCTAAGGAAACATCTACTTGTAGGGTGCGCTAGGTTAATTATTTCTAAATTTCAGAATGAATTCGTTTTACTACTAATTCTGTGATCAAAGCAAATGCAAATTCCCTTATATTAGCTAATTATGTGAAATATGTAATATTTAATTTATGTTTACATACCTACATACATTGAATACAATATATGTACGTATAGAATGCCCGGATATGTTTTATCAATTTCTGGTTTACATTTTTGGTTCATTTTATAAATTATTTTCAATTTACAAATATTAGGTATTAAAAAATAAAAACGATATATTTTTTGTGCCTATTTTAGAGAACAGTTTAAGCAGAAATAGAGTGCATTCCGCAACGAAATATGTATGTATTTATATTGCGGAAAATGTCCATCAACTCAACTTAAAAAATGTTATTTCATTTGACAGCCGACAATATTCATTAATTTGCATTTCAAACTTATTCCATTATTGATTGTTCCATAAGTGTACATTTTTATTGAATGTGGCGTTGTCGTCGACAGCAATTTGTTGATACCTACGCTTTTTATCTGTTTTTTTTTCTTTTTTCTGAGAAATACATTGGCATTCGATTATTTGCGATGATTAGATAAAAGGGCTACTTTGAAAGGGCTACTTTGAAAGGGCATTGGAAAGCAATTAAAATACTCCGGCAAAGATGATTATTTTTATAAATCTCATGATTTGTCGGAGAGGGATTTTTTCGTAATATTCGTTTGATACGATCCTTTTATTAACATGATTTTGCCAATTTGTTTCAAATATTAGACATAACTAAATCGAAAAATCTACATTTTTTCTTTCCAAATTGTATCAACTTTTTAGAGAGTGGAACATCAGGCATTGTGTTGAGAAATATTTCACACACCTATAGTCATTTTATTTTAAAAATTAATGCAATTAGTGGAAGCAAAACGCATAACTTCCGTCCAGTGATGTTTCTTGTTAATAATGGCTTACTGGTTGATTGCAAATAGATCTGCAGAACCAGCAGGCATTGCCGAAGCATTTCGTTATATATCTGGTGTTATCCCGTGAATTCCATGGTTTGCTTTGTGCTTCGATTCACGTCCTAATCCTCAAAGGTGAGACAAAGGAAACTCATTGAAATATTCAAAGGGTTTAATAAAAATTGCAGCATCTCTTTTGTTGTAAGTGGAATGCGTAACGCAACTCCTAAGAGCATGCTTAGGTGGTCTATGCATTAAATATTGCCCGATTTAATATTTAATTATTTCTTGCTGATAATCAAAGCAATATTTTTACTCCTGCGATTAATTCCTGTCTGCCTCGAATTTGAGTAATTATAATTTGTTCTTATTTACCAGATATAATACAATTTGTTCTGGAGAATTTGGTTATTAAAAAAATCGCATTTTATAGAACACATCCGCTGCTCTATAACAAAATTCAATTCAATTACTTTTTGTATTTCTCTTTCATTCGTCATAGTGTGATTGTATTTGTTTCTTTCCGATAAATCGCCAATACGGCGCGACTGCTTGTGAATTACGACGCATACGACACAGAATTTGCGATATTCAATATATACCGGCCTGATAAAGTTAACAACGAAACCATCCCTTTCTAAAGGGTCTTTACCAGGCCCGTAATACAGATATTCCCCAGGAAATCTTATTAACTTAATGTTCTTGCTCAGTTCCGACCTTATTTGGCTCTAATAAAGACCTCGTTAAAATTTCATCAAGATTCTAATATTTATTTCCGCAAAATAAAAAATAAAACGCTTTTATATTTAGAAAAATTCAAAAAACCGTTTTTTGCGAAAGTCATTTCACAAAAGTACTGTCTAAATTAATTAGCGGAGTAAAACAACTAAAGGAAATAAAAGAGAGACTGCGGTTGAGAGAGTCACTACCAGTAAAATTTCCTGCCAATCCATGTTGGTATATTTGCGTGCGGCATGTCCGAAATTCCAATTAAAAATATCTAAATCAAACGGGGCGTCGCTATCAAAAATTCGTTGTCAAATAAATTGCGAGTTAAAAAACGTGAACTGACCATAATGTTCAAAGTCGCCAGAACTGGCATTACGGATTGTGTAATGATATATTCACAATGGAAATAGTGGTCAAAGAGCATGGAATGTTGTAATTTTATTACGTACTCACGTAGAAAATAGGAATACAATTATTCTCATATTTTATTCAGTTTTATCAAACCGAATCGAATAAGCATTATTTATTGCTGACAGAAAACGTTAAATTGTATTCGCTGTCGTTAAATATTAATTTCTAAAAAGCCGAAGAGAAAAATCTGTTATTTTTTGCTTGTCATTAAACTCGTGCAAGATTTATCACATTAAGCAACTATCGGTTTAGTTCCATAACTCTTAGATCTTTAAAGGAAATGAGGGTCTTTGACTGTCATTCATTTCCCTGTGAGCTTTAGTTAGGGAAAAGATGGAGCGAGCTTCGTCTAAAAACAATAATGGTTATATTCTGAGGTTGCATTTGCCAACCCTATGAATATTTATGAACAAATTAGAACCCTTGTATTCAAAAGTACAACGCCGTTAACTTACATCTACATACAGTGTGTGGGGTCCCTTACACTTGCTCTATTTGATTACATCACATCATTATTTGTTTTTATCTTTCTAAGCATGCAGCTTGGCAATCCGACATATATTATACATATTTTTATTTCACACGTGAAAATTAGGGTGGTGGAACTTCAATTATTATTCGTTTACTTTTTTAATGACTTCCACTTTCAAATAGAATATAGACGGTTTATCGATTTTTGTTGTTAAAAAGTGTGTTATGAAAATCGTCACACCCTGTATTTGCATGGATCATAACTTTTTAAGGTATCTATTTCGTTTAAGCGTTCACGCGAAAGCACGAAAATAATATGATCATGAAAATTGAAAACGTAAAAGTCTCCAGTGGCGATCGTATAACGGGGTGCCGAAGACACCCCTAATGAAATCTAATATCTTAGAAAAAAATAATTTAAATAATTTGGATTAATTATTTCACTTCTTTTCTTTTCAAAATATGGATTGCTTACGTGTTAAAGTTAATGTACTAGCACTTACTTTAGCTGCTGTAAAAGTAGATTTTTCATAAAACGGTTTGAATAAATGAATTTTGTTAATTAAACAAACAAAGGGTTTATGACCGCCACTGTAAGTCTTATGCAAGTTTCCTTCAAAGCGAGTTCGGGCTATTGGTACTTACAGTCCCGGGTCCCGGCATCCATTATTTATCTAGTTTCATGAACATTGTATGTCCCGGATATGATAAAATCTTTGCAACGTTTCGTTTTTAATGCGAGCTTTACTATTTTGCATCAGGTTATATGCTTTAACATTACAAAATAAACAATTTCTTTATGTGGTGCCCGTGTGTTAGTTAAAATCGGAAATTTTCAATATTCTTGGCTATTTTATTTTATAGGTACTAAATTCTTACGTTGCTTCTTTTTCTATTATTAATAAATCTCGTTTAATAATGTATGTATACCCTAATTACCTCTATTTAAATTAAAAGAATAGTCTTAGCTTAAAATAAAATTAATTAAAACATGTTTCAATCAAACTTACCTAATATATACATTAGAGCCATGTAAAGCGTTAAAATACCTTTGTAGCAATTTTCGAGTAATGATAATTAAATTTGCTAACTTTAATGGATTCATAGGTGGGTATCTCTCAAACACATTGTTGCCCACAAAACGCATTTACAGTACAAACTTTGCATAATTACGAAGAGAGTTTGGAATTTTCAACTTATTATACCTGCCTTATAATAGAACTGTTGTTTTAATTATGTTATTTTATTTGTTATAATATCAATTACTTTGTTTCACATATTATATTAGCGAGGGATATAATATAATCGTTTAATTAGTCATTTTAATTTCTATTATAGGAATTGTATTTATAAAGTTTTCCAATTACTACCTACACTTTATATATTTGCAAATTTTTTGATCAACCCATCTACAGTACAAATTGGAAAAGTTTTTTTTTCTTTTAAATAATAATTAAAAATAAGATCTAATTACCTCATTAGTATTTTCCGCTTCAACTAAAATTTATCGGTAATTTAGATAAGTTTGGGAATTCTGCTATACGATATTATAATGATTCAAATAAAGTCGTCAGAATGAAATTTCGTCGTTATTAACCTTCTGAAATTTGTGATTAGATCCGTTTATGGATAATTGGGGATCAGAAGCGAGCTATGTACGCGGATTCAGTCAGTCGATTGCCTGAGAAGCATTGGAAATCACTTGAGTCGATAACAAAGCTAAGAAACACTTAGAAACACGTTTCTTACAGATAAATAAGCTCGCTTCTCGATGCGATTCTGATTCTCGAAGGTAATGCGGTTTTCTTTGTAATTTCCCGCCTTGTTACACAAGAAATAAATACACAGATCTAATACGGAATTATATCTAAAGCGTGATTATTACGTATTTCGGATTTCCTGACGTTAATTATTTTAGAATTCATTGTTGCCTGTATCCGGCTAAGATATTCTGAAAATCAACTTCCACAAAGCATGATCAAAGTGATGCCTCCTTTATCAATCATGAAACCGTTAAGCGTTTACTGCGTTATAACACGTACCAATATTTCAATAATACAACAATAGGAATCATGGAAAATTATAACAAGTGGAGTGCTTTAGTTGTTTAATCGGCATTTAATTATTATTATTAAACTTGTTTATTTATTTACTCAAATATTAAAATAGTGCACATTTATTATAGAATTATCATAATGGAATTAACAACCAATATTCGAAAACTTCAATAACAATAGGTACTCTATAATTTAATCGTTAAAACGATTAACCCCTATAGGAGCAAAAATCACACAATGCATTACTCAGAATTTATTTTTAACTGAGAATATTTTGAAGTACCTATTAACGATATGCGTTTAGAGGAGTTTAAAATCATTGATGTCTGTGATCCGGAATATATGATATTTGAGGACGTATTGAACTATTGAATAATATTTGTCGAAACAAAAGATTTCTATGCATCAAATACTGTGTAATTGATCGCCATGGAAATTTCATTTTCGAGAAGATTATTTTAATACCTTCGTAATTCCACTAATCACTTAATTAATTATAAATTGAATTTATTGATCAATTGCATTGATTAGTGCGTAAACCATCAATTATAGGAACCTAATGCACAAAGGAAACGTGATATATATGCATTTGACAACGCAATTACATGTTGGTATATTAAGTATATCTACATTTATCACCATTAAGTGTTAAAGCAACGTTACATTTATTTCATAGTTTTGGAATTAAGCAATCATGCTAATTCGCTTTAATTCCAATTAAGTCGTTTAAAATGCATGCGATTGATCCAGAATTAATCTTAATCTGTTTGTATTGACATTGGGAAAAGACAGTTATATTTATATCTATGCGTTCATGCGATGTTGATAATTGATTGATGGTTTGCGAAATAAAATTCCAATGGCTCCAATATGCTGTGTTGTTAGTTTTTTCCGTGATATCTCTCCCCTTAAGGTTAAATATAAATCTACGAAGTTCGAATTACCCCAGGGGGTTCGACGTATTTATTAAATAATCATTTTATCGAAAATATCTTAGCGCACAAACATTTCGCACATATTCATTTAATTTTTTATCATAGAGTGTTGGCATCTGAACTTTCTGGGATCAAATCAACTTGGCTACAAAACAAGCAGCCGGGCATAAAGCCAGATGGGCCAGTAGTCCACTACTTTGCTGCTGTGCAATCGGCAATAATTTTAAAATATGCCATCCGTTGTGAAAACCTCGGATTATTATCGAAAATATTGCTGGTGCAAATTAATTTATTGTATGTACTTATACCTATAGCTTATCCTGATTCCCAGCGTTTTTTATTTAGGTTTTAAAATATCATTGATTCGAAATATTTGAATGACTTGAATCTTCAACAACTTTATGGATATTCATGAATAAAATTATGTAATATTGTTTAAGTGGTAGGTGGCAAGTAAAAAATGTACTAGATTTATTTCTTTAATGGACGCTGACAACACATATTAACGATCGTTACAGGAAATGCACTATTTTATGGGGCAGCCGTGGTTGCGTATATTAAAATTTGCTTTTTGTAACATTCTCCGCGGCATTTATTATCCCGTGGAAAGGCGTTGTTGAAATGTGCGCAAATCGCGTGTACTTAAAAAGGTAAACTCACTAAATGAGCATAGCCAGTCTCAAATAATGGCGTACATTAATATTCATATGATGGTGTACTTGGACAGATAACAGCTTTTATCACACCTATGCTGTTTCTGACTAGCTTTGTTACAGTAAACACGCTACAGAGGGTGGAAGTGTGCCAAAAAGCACACATACATCTATTTAATAACTTACATCAAATAGATATGTACCATATATTTTGTATGTAACCAAGCCGATTTAATATTATGCGTATTTCACCTACATGCGAGTATAAGCTTAATACTCGTATAATACTCATTAACCTTTATTATTTTTTCAAATAATATTTATTTTCTGCGGGCATAAACTCTAAATAATTATTTATCGACTATCCAGTAATCCTCGTAAAGTCCATAATGGAATTTTTTAAAACAATAATGGTTGATAGATCATTTCGTGAATGAACGAAAGTGGATAATTTAGAGTTATTGTGTAAATAATTTTAATCGAATATTTTTGACAAAGCCGTGTGATCATTTTTTAATGAAATTTCATAAAATCGCTCTGGATTTCCATATAGGCTACCTTGTATCTGTTATATACAGATAAATTCAATTATAAAACGAAACACCAATTTTACAGTTTACTAATTGAGAATAGTTAATCGTTATAATATGAGATCTAAATATGTATTCAAACTTCGTCTAATTGAACTTCGTTTGGCATTAATTGTTTTAGGTAACAATTTTATCTAAAAACCCTTTCAAATAGTCGGAGGTTACATTAATATTATAAGTAATATTAAATCAATGTCCCAATCAATCATCTGCTATAATTTATTATCACTATACCATTTATGTTATTTGTATTAATGGTATTAAACCTACAGGTAACTTTAATTATACATTGTGTTCGATAGAGAAGAGTAATGTTTGCCAGTGATACCCCTAAATTATCCAATCACAGTTTAAAATCCAGGTGTTTAAAATTCAAATATATTGTGTTTGCGTAAGTAACGTGTCAAAAGAAAATTTATGCATTTTCACGCATTTGATCCTGCTAAAGCCAGGGTTCCGATTTCACGCACAAATTGCTCACAGAGATGGTTTTAGTTCCGCTTACAATTGTTCGTAATTGTACAGGATAAGGATTAATCCACAATGGCAATACCATCAATTTTACGTAACCATTCTATTAAATTTACTACTTAAATAAACAGTTAATAATATTAAATACTCCAATTACACCAGAAGCTGAAAAACGTACGCAGATTACTTTGAAACTTGCGAAATTTGTTTGGAAAGTTTAGTTAATAAAATTATTTATTTCTTATGGGAACTTTTAAGTTGCGCCGCTGGATAAATTTTTATTTTCCGCTCGCTCTGCGGTTTTATCCTCGCTCTACAAAACAACAATCAATTAACTCTAAGTCCTTGTTTATTAATTTCATTAACCTTTGGACAAGCTCTGAACGTAATTATGCAACAAAGTGAAAATATCAGGTAACTGCATTTTGCATTATATATTTTAACTTCGAGAAGACATTTTTGCTGGAAATGAAACTCCTAATTACTGCGCGTCTTGACATTTAATAATTTAAGCAAGTCATATTCCAGGTAAGCTATTCTCCGTAGTCTTTACATAAATAGGAGGTTCATTGTTGCTATAATTATAAAATACCTATTTCTGTAGAAAAGAATAAAATACACGTTTATTATATATAATGTAAATTTCAAACTCCCTTAACGTTGACAGATAAATATAGATAACAATTTTTTATGAGCAATTTCTATTAACCCTACAATTTCATACTTCATGCATACATAATATCTCCATAAGAACCGCACATTTAGAATTTATATATTTACTCCTTATATTAGAATAAATATGTTGAAATTTGTTAAAATCCTTACTGTCAGTAGAACAAGGAATATATCCTTCACGGAAAAAAGTAATTTACTGTTGATGGAGTATCCGAATTAATGGACACAAAAGAAAGAACGTAAACAAAGCATTTTCATTTTATTACGAATTTCACTTCGTGGAATATACGAGGGAGATTCGCGTTTACAAAATTCGCTATTTTTTGAACGACATGTAAAATTTTAGTTAGTTTTTTTTGTTTTTTAATCATTATAAACTCTACATTTTTTGATTAAATTAATTAAGCATGCTAATGTCAGGCTTAGAAAGTAGTCTAGATGAATAACTTCCCTTGAGATAATACCTTACATTTCAGTAGAAAAATTTAAATAATTTAATAAAATGATTACTTATCGAAATTTGAGCTAATTGAAATTAAATTGTGAGATAACAATACTTTAGAGAATTAACGATACATATCTTATTTTTTATAGTAATTACTTTTTCATCAATGATGCTTAAGATTCTAAATATTTTTAAAGAATTCATCTGATAAATATATGTATTATATTTTAATAAGTATATTAAAAACATGCATGAATGCTACTTTTATGTTTAGTACAGAAAAAGTAAAAGTCCTCTTTATATAGAAGCATCGCGCCTTAAAAAGAAATAACATAAAAGACGCAGTATTTTTACCAAAGTAAAATACCGCACGCAATATACCAACTTTTTTAACACTTTTTTTTATTCGATACTCTTCTATTTCACCCAAGTTTATGGAGCTTTTTAGATCTTTATTAGCTACAGCGCGTTGTTTCCTTGTTTTGAGACAAAATATTTTAAGACCTCTGATATGGGAACTATAAATTTTACATAAAAAATAAGATCTCTTGCGGAATTTACCGCCGGAATCGAATATAAACGCGAAATACTTATTTGACGGAAATAACGCTATAATCAATTTATTGTTTGGAAAGAATTTTTAATTCAAAACTAAATCAAACTCATCTGTTAGTTTTTATAGACTAAAATTTCTTTATTTTCTTTGTGTAAGTGTATCGATGTATTTTTCCCGGTTCGTTGGCCTCTACATAAAGCCGTGGGTTTGAGAATGGGCAAAATATAACTCCTAACTGTGAGATTACACGTTCTCCGGTCGGTTCAATCGAAGAAGAATATTAAAAATGCATTCATCATCTAACGCCAAAATATTGAAAAGCAGTAATTGAGTTATTGATTACATGGGGAAATACCAGCATTGTATCGGCGGAAAACAAATCGGTCCCGTGTAGAGATAATACTTCTGCGTCTATCTACAGGGTTTTTTTTAACGTATGAACGAAATATTTCTCCTTTTTTTTGGGAGGTTCTAATGTTATAGTATAAAACACTCTTGTTAAGTACTAAGATACATTAATTCACGAAAATTTCCTTAAGTAACAACGTTGCATAACAAATATGACTTTCATTTTCGTCCGTAAGTAAATCCTTATCACAGCACCCTCTCGCTTCTCATTTCATAAACCTCTTTAGGATAATATTCTCCCTAGTCTGTTATAACCCCAACATAAACAAAATAATTTCTTATTAACCTTAAGTCCGAACCGTAATGCCTGTGGTATTAGATTTTCTCTTGTTCCCTTTTTAGGAATTCCTTTATATTTGCCTTCACTTTGGGAGTCCTGCTAGAAAACTCCGTGGAAGCGATCTCAATATATAATATTATTATCGCACTATTCACAATGTATTAGGAAAAATTACGCATTTGTGACTGATTTAATGAACTTAACTTTAGGAAACAGAGAAAATTACTTAAAACTTCTACGCCACATTGTTACATTTAGTTAATCAAATTTAAAAGTTTTATTTTAGTTAGATGCACTTCTGCAACAACGTTATCAAGTTTTTATGAATATTACTTATACTATAATTTAGAACGTTTTAACTCGGGAATAATTTTAGTAAATTTAACAACAAAAATTCGGCTTTTTGGTAAAGTTTAAAATTCCGGATTACCGTAGAGTTTATTCTGAAATATACATATAAGCACATTTCTATATCACACTGCCCTGTAACCAAACACAGAGTTGAACGGTTAGCAATTTTATTTGAAATTAATTTATTTAATAGTTTAGAAATGTACGGACCATTAAAATGTGTCCTTCCTTTCTTCTTTATGCCTGAAAAATGGTAAATACAGCCATTTGGCAGACCCCTTGTACTTGAAATGGATTATGTAGGTGATATATGTTATTCTTCCAGGGAAGGCTTTAAGATAAAGAATTCTAAACATGTACCAGGTGCATTATGTCGATAAACAGAGCAATTTGAATTTGAATAAGTCAATCCTCACGACCGAAAATCCGGTTTCCATACTGTATAGTGTATGGCGGGAAACTTATAAAACCTGAATAAAATACTAAGGAAAAATTACTGCAGATTCACTCAACTGCAACCAATAAAATAAAAATTTATCCTTTAAACAGTTGTTTGTATGCATTTCATAACTAAGTTTATAGTCCAATCTTACGTGACCTCTGTAATTTTCGAAAAGAAAACGGTGTTTTCTCGGCAAAATTTGTTCTGTATAAAAAATCAGATGTGTGTTGCACATTACAACTTTCGTAACACATACTTGTCTATAACTCTTATGCTGGACGGATCCTTTTAATTCATAATATCGTTTAACAATGAAAATATATACCCACTTATTTTTTTACTAATTAATTAATTTGTTACAGAACACCATCATATCTTCGTAGGAGATCTTAGTCCGGAAATAGAAACACAGACCCTCCGAGATGCTTTTGCGGCATTTGGAGAAATATCGTAAGTAATTGTAATTATTAAGGTTTTATTTTACTTACTTACGTTTGCTTCAATACAGTAGAGTGTATTTACTAGTAAAAATATTGTGGGGCATTCTTCATATGTAGGGGTTCCTAAAGGTGTTATAAATATTTGAACAGAAAATTGAAAATCTGAAAATCTCAGGAAAGCTAACAAAGGCTTTCAATTATAAGTATATAAAGTTTACTTACTTTCCTACGTTGTTCCTATTTTTTCCCCTGGCAACACATCTCATTTACTAGTGTTTCCAACAAAGAAATTGTATGAAATATAGCCCAAACCCTTTTGTTAAAATGAACAATGTTGTAAACGAAGACTTTAAATAACTTCATTGTATTGTTGAATATATTACATCGGCTGAAAATGTTTCTTGATCAATGTAACAGTCACCAGAAGCTTTCAACTTTTTAATTCTTGAATTAATGATGACGTTGATACAGCGAATGTTTATTTAGTTTACTATTAATAACTCAATAATTCAGAACTGTAATTATTCGATGAAGGGCATTGAAAAGGTGGTTATTTATTTAGTCACCTGTTATCTGTTTCTTATTTTGATGGAAATTACGTTTAAAAGCCGTGCGCAAAATCTCGGAGAAAAATATGCACACTTTCGTTGGAATTTTCTCCTTAATGACTCGGGGTATTTTTGTTGAAAAGTTTTAAATTCATTTAAACTCCATGCTCACACTTACTAATTACTTTACATTTGAGTTGAACAAAAGTTGCGTGGAAAGACTTGGAATTAGGAAAAGTATAAATGTACCAAATTGTTTTAAAATAAGTTGTTTCCGCAGTTGTCAAAGGGACCTGTAGAATTAAAGTCATTATTGTTTGGTGTCATGCTTTGTACATTTTATCTTTGTTGTCGCTTTTTAGTTCTTAAGAAAATACTATAAAATTTCTTTACAAGTATTCAAATGAATTCATCAAAATTTGCTTAATAAATAAACATTTCTAAAATTCTCAAATCGGAAGAGATAATTATTTTTGTGAATTAAAATAGCAACAAATGTTTGTGAAATGATATACTCGCATTCACAAAGCACGTTGTCCCTATTCTCGTTCTCTGTTCACATTAAAAAATAATGAAACTTTATTCAGCGGTAGATTCTCTGTAAATCATCAAGAACAAATGACTGAATGCAGCTCTACTTACAAATGCACATCACACTGCAACCCAGGCGACCGTCGCCGTTGAAATTCAAAAAGTAGCGGGAGAACCAAGACACTTTCCA
This sequence comes from Phyllotreta striolata, assembly GCA_918026865.1. Lineage (NCBI taxonomy): Eukaryota > Metazoa > Arthropoda > Insecta > Coleoptera > Chrysomelidae > Phyllotreta > Phyllotreta striolata. The sequence goes on from OU900103.1 coordinate 2,965,644, forward strand.
TTACTCCAAAAATAAATTTTAATTATGGCGGATGAAAAGGTATGTGTGTAACAGACACGGACTGCAGAGATATCCACTCAGCTATTCTTTGCAATTTAAAATTTCACTGCGAGATTCAACATTATAGGATTCGTTTGAGGAGCAGTATTGTATCCATATTATTGAATACAAATAAGAAGTTTGCTGCGAATGCTCGCTGAATATGAATTCGGGCTCAAACTCTTTGAACTCGACTCACAAGGAATAGAAAATAAGTCGAAATGATGAGATTTTATGTCTAAATCGCCTATTTTTGCGCCAAAAGGCAAGAAAATTTAATTACCCAAACCAGAACATTTGATCTCGTGCGCTATTTAGATATGGTATAAAATTCAATTTTTAAGAATAAACATGGCTATGTTTATAAAATAGACGAAATTATTTCAAGAAACATTTGTTTGATATCAAAAGATGCAGCGTATTGAGAAACCCACTCGTCGTTGCCGTAAAGGCTTTGTTAGTTACCCACGTGAATTCAATTTAGTTCGAAGAAAATCTTTACATGTATAGGTATTCGAATTACCATACGTATATACAGAGTCATAGCAAAGGATGTTTTTAAAAGCTGCATTCCTTTTTGTGTTGATGCAAAAATAACAACTCTCAATATTTTAATTCATTAATACGCATAATAAATACATACCTACGCATTGTACAAACTATAAAAAATAAAAAGTATTTTGTATTTGACACGTAATAACAAATTAAAAAAAAATCAGTCCTTTTCTCACTGGCGCAATCGAAATGTTTTAAATGTGAGAGGCGATAAGTGAGCTGTTAGCGGTAGGTCAATTTCGATTAAGTTCGTGAAGTTGCCTTTTACTTGAACTTTTCAACAAGTAGCTAAACGGGACCAGCTAGTTTCTGCTTTCATCGATTGCCATATTCCCGTTCACTTTTCAGGCGACAGAAGCAACTTCAACGATCGCCGGGATCTTTAATCATAAATTCTTGACATTGCTGACAGGGTCGGACCGAACACCGCAATCCGCAATCCGCAATCTCATCCACCGTATTTACTTGCTGGGTTATGCAACCCGTTTTGCCTTCGCTCAACCTCTTATCACGCCGAAAGTTTTCCGATGTCATCTGTCTTCTATCTACCTTATTACATCATGTGTTATAATAATTTCTAATTTCAAAAAATTCCTTGATTAATTTGTAGTTTGAACAGAACCTATTCCTTAATTATATTTACACTTAATTAATAAAACTGTTCAAACATTGTGCAAAACTGCCCTAACTGTACTTCAAATACGCTTTTCGTATGCACCCTGACTATAATTCATTAACTAGATTTCCAGTGGTGGTGAGTAAAGTGTTTATTTTCAAAATGGAAGTGTTATGTTAGAGAAACCAAGGTTTCACTTAGCTTAAAAATGTAAATATTTTAGAACTAATTAATTAAATTGTCGTTTCAAATAACAATAGCACTCTAGTTGAGCTAGATACATTTAAATAAACTAATTTAGCATGCTTCCAGCTAAATAAACAATTTAATTTAATTTACCAAAGTACAGATAATTAGTAGGCTGGTTATATTGATCAAAATAAAATACTCCATTAGATACTAAAATATACCTAATCTAATGTATTTAAAGTACCATTACTATAAATATTAATAATTTCCAGTAATGATTTTAATAGCTGAAACAACAAAAATCGCCGGAATCTTCTATTTAATGGAAGTCTATTATTTAGGGCTTTCAAAAGTCGTCATAAAAAATTTATTATCTCAAATAAATAATGCTGACTGCTTTTCATGAACAACTTTTATCGTATTTTATTCTCTCTTTGCTAGATCACAATCATTTCCTTTTTATCACTGACTTAGTTGTTTTGAAGGTAAATCAACCGCTCTTTTACTTCATTAAAAATCATTAAAACTCTCTCACCCTCTCTTTGCTCAGTTAATTCTGTAGATATTAAAACGTATTTATTTGTATGAATTAAAATAATCCATCAATTGATTCGACATATGTAACTAAATTGAAATCATGAAATGAAATCATCGTACAGTTATATGATAATCATAAGCTCGTAAAAATTTAAAACGAATATTAAACCCGACTACAATTATTTTACGATATCGAATGCTATTCAACACGCACATTTCTAATATTAGATATAATGGCTATACACGTATCTATTTGTGAAATTGATGGCAGCAACAAATTACTAACAACAATATAAATAACATCACAATCAACAGATTTATAATTTAGGTAATTTAAATTAGATTGGATTTTTAAATTTTTTAATATTACTGGGAATTTACGATTTGTCGTGCAGAGCTTGTAGGGTAAAAAATGTACAAGGATATTTGAGGTGGCATCCATTGTTTAACCAAGTAGAGCACAAAATTCGATTTAGCACCCTTCATAACACATTAACTGACCCTCTACATGCCGGCAAATTACCTTTTAACAAAGTTAAATTAATATTCGTAAATATTTTATAGCTGTGGAAATCGGCACCTGAGCTAGGGCTCAAATTAAGCTTCAAATCCTGCGGAAGGAGACACGATCTGAAATTTATATCTGTTGTTGTTACAGCAGGATATAAGATTTTACAATAATTTCGCTGGCATTAATTTATGTCTATTATTTTACGAATGCAAAATTTATTGCAAATTAAAAAATAAACCCAAATACACTTCTCCTTTTATTACATTTTCGAACAAATTATTTCTAAATTGATTTTTTAATTTTAATTAAATATATAAAATTTTACTACTGCCGCTGCCAAGAGTTGAGAATTACATAATTCTTTTGTTAAGTACCCATCCTTTTGCTCATTGAAACCACTCGTATTTTGGACTCAGGGTGTTGCTGGGAAACCGGCTTTCTTTTCCTAACAAAAGGAATCTTCGATTTCTCTGAAATATATTGTGGTGTTAAATTCAGATAAGATTTACTCGAGTATCTAATGCCGTTCTTATATTAAAGATTTAACTGATTTCGCTAGCAAGCAGCAATATTTTAATGTCACTGAACAACAGTTTTATATTTTAAAAAGAGAATTAAAAATTTATGGGATATGAATTTACGATACTCTTGAGGAATTGAAATCAATGTATAGTCTAGCTAGGGGAAAGTAAAACATATCAATACATTTTTAGTGAAAATGTATCATTAATAAGTTTTGCAATCATTACCTAATTTTATTACAACTGTAGTTCTGCTTTTATATTTACAATCACTAAAATAAAATTATTCGAGTCCATTATTATTTTTTTACCGCAAAAGCATATTTGTTCCGTTTTTTACATTTGTTTGATGTTAACTTGAATTACTCGTACAGTCGAGTGTACTACAATACGTGTACATACATACATACATATGTGGAAACTGGAAAACTTTTATATATCTACAATTTTCTTTACGCACAAATAAAATATTTCGCAACGTAACGGAATAAAAAGCTTTAACGAAATTTAATTTTTTTTTACCTTTTTAAAGGGCAACATTTTTTGTTGAGTAAAGTAAAGTATGCCTTTTATATTAACTGTAATATAAAACAATTCAAAGCACTTTTCGGATGTCGAATAAATGGAGTTGGTAGATGCCTCAACCCTCCTACATAGGGTAAATCTACATGGGATCATTTGTACCAGGTTTTTTGGTATACCTACTAACAAGCGAAATGCTACATTTCGTATTGGATTCTGTGCTTGTTTGTCTGTATGTTTGAAATTGAAATCCAAAGGTTCTTCTAAAAGAATACTTTTTGTTTGTTTAGTTACTTAGAGACTGATTAAAAAAATCAAACGCAGGTAAAATAAGTTTTAGGTAAAAATAAAATTGCTTATAGCGATTCTGTAAAACGTTTGATGTATTATCTGATAAATAAGCTACATATTCTTTTCGAAATTATGTAATAAGATACGCCCCTCACGTAAGCAGTCGCTTTTTATCTGAATTTTTATTATGAATGCCAATGTTGAACAAATTGCCTCTTTAACGGATTTCTCTCTACTTTTATTACCTTTTTATTTTTTTATTACAACAAAAAGTGAATATTGTAACCTGTGGCAGCAACTGACAGATATTTCACAAAATGTCTTTCGTATTTAATGGCAGCAATATCGAATTATATATTAATTACCAGGTCTCTTAGCTGCTGGTCCAATTATAATCATTACTCGAAACGATCGGTACAACCATATTGTATTAACATCAAGTATTGTACATACACTACACCTGCAGCAGATAATTGTTTGTTTAATTAGAAAATATTTATTCAAAAGCATTGAATTGGGTGGTAATAAGAGTATTATATTTGGGATTTGTGTAAGACCATTTTAATCAATCGAAGCTATATAAAAATATATCTCGTCTATTTTTAAGCGATGTCGTATCTCCGAAAACCGAAATTTTCTATGATCAATAATAGAGTGCAGTCTTAATAAATTTATTACTGCTGGTAAACACGCACGCCAAATCGTTTACGGACTACATCGGCTTCTTTTCCATTGCCAAGAAAACAAAGCAATGCATCGTTTTCGGCCGAAAATATTTCAAGGCGATTTTTCAAATGCTAGTACCGAACATAGACCTCACTTCATGGCAGAGATTTTAAACTTTACATTCAAACTCATTGAATCAAAGTTACGATTATAATAGAACAATACGAAAAAGTGGCAAATGTTTCACAAGTATATCTTTTTTAATTAAGGTATTATAACTTGCCCATTGAAATTGCTCAGTAAACGTATAATATTATATAGCGATTTTAAATCAAATCATTTATTCCTATGAAAAATTTCTTTTCCTATTCATACTAACGATCGAAGTCTGTAGGTAATTGAATAAAATTGCTCCTGCAGTAAGCTTAAATTCGATTGGCATAAATTTAATGTAGGTATCTTTATAAATCTCGCACTATAGTATACAAATCCCCTGTGCTTTTTGATGACATGAAAGTTGTGAGTTAAATCGTAACGCTCGGGAGTCTAGAGAGACGGGGATTAATATTTTAGGTTTAGAGGTTGCACTAAAATTAATGATCAATTCATCTTAGTCAGTTTTAACCGAAATCGTAATGATGCGACAGCTTATCTAATAGAACTATCAATGTTTTAAACAATTATATAGATTCACTAGATCTCAGAGTAAGGTCTCTTAATTATTGCAAAAGTGATGAGCAATCTTAGCTGCTTGTAATTCATTATAAATAACACGGAGGTGGATAGGAACTAGACGTTCTTGTTTGTTTAATGTAGTCCTTTAATTAAATTAGTAAATAATGTTCTTGCTAACTTCCCTACTTAGATGTTATGTATATATGACTATTAACATACTATTAAGTAGGATTTTTAATAAAAAATAATAAAAAAATACCTGTATTTTAACAGAACTTTAGTGAAATTGTAATATTTGCATTTCTTATAGAACTGTGTAGTCGCTTTTATTTCAAATATTATTCAAAATATTTACAAACTATGGACGTAAAGCATACTATCTCAGTAAACATGGGGATACTAACAGAGATAAAAATACTATTAGAACGAATGAGTATACCGAAGTTTGCTAAAGTGTGTTCATTAAAAAACTTTCCAAGTTATGTTTTCTGGATTCCCTAATGGCCGAAAACTTCTTTTGCGCAATTATAACGCTATACCCATTGCAGCCAACAGCTGCATTAGAGATATTTGCGCTTTATTTATACATCCGAAAATCTCCATTTATTTTTGATCACATATAGATAAAAGTTTTTTCAACTTTAGTTAGAGTTCGATTCATTTTAGGAGCTAAAAAAAAGGTTATGTTTTATTGATAACGCCGAATCACATAAATTTCTTAAAATGATTGGGTTGCCGGAACGGTTTCTTCCCAAACTGAATCAAACATAAAATTTCGCGTCCCAGAAGTCGTTCTTGCGTTATACAATAAAAAGTTTTTAAGTGTAGTTTGAATGAGAGTAAACCGAAGTATCCAAAATAATACCAAACGTGTGAGAAGAATATCAATGGATTCGTTTCATGCGAATTCAATATTGAAACATGCATGGAGAAACTATCGACGCCACGAATAGGAGATAGCCCTTTTTTACCTTTTTAAACGCAAATGTAGAGAAAATACGCTTTAAATATTTATACTTTAAGACAATTTTAGTTTAACTACTAATAAATAGTAATAATGACCCCACGCACGGTATTACATATGCATAATATAGTTGTGAAACAGTTGTTTTTAATGTAAACGATGTATGTATATGCATATTACGATTAATTATTTATTTATTCCGTGTAATTTTTTTTATAAAGTTTCATTGAATATGGCTGTAAAATTAATAAACGTTATTAATGAATGTTGACCGACTATTTTGAACATAAATACGCTCATTATTTTTAATGCAAACAGTTACTCAATTAACAAAACAGTTATATTATTTAACAATGCATTTCAATCGACTGTAACTTATATTAGGTACTAATTTTGTGTTATTACCAATTTACATATTGGTTTAATCATAGATATGAATCCAGATAGTCATTTTGACAAGGGTCGAATTGGAAAATGTTTTTGCAAAAGTGAACTAAAAACAGGTAAGACTTCAATTAGATTAAATCAAAATTAATTATAAAAAACAATAACGTTTTTTTTACTTTTAGTGTACGGATTGTATGATTTAAATGTTAATTTAGAGCGTTCAAGTTTCAAATGCACTTGCAAGCTCTTACTTTCAGAGCTTGCCAGAAAAATGTCTAATTTTCCGCAAACTTCTGTCACCGAAAACTTTCAGTTATTTACTCCTTTGTGTCGTCTTCATCTTTCAAACAGCCTTTCTTAAATTATGGTTTAGCATTGGTTTTTTTTTCTCTCTTGAGATTCATAATGCTAATAATAAATTACACTCGAAATGCTTTATAATGATTTTTGTAGAAAATTTCTTCTATTGCTGGTCAGTGAACTTGAGGTCGAAAATTTATTTTTATCTCCTATATGGCGAGTTGTTCTGCTAAATAATTCTATTAAAGTAGCACATTAATTCCTGTAGTAATGGAAGAAGGTCCTAATTGAGATGGGGTTAATGATACGACAGAACGCACGCTGTAACATTTATTAGATGAAATGTACAATTTTGAGCGCTACAAAGTGGGAATGTATGCGGTCTTCAGAAATTAATGCAATCCGTTTCGCCCCTCTTGCATAGCCATTTCGACCCTCGGGGATGAAACTTTTTCGCTGGGTAAATTGCAGAATGCAGAAAAACATACCTAGTTTAATTAAAATTCTTTAAAAAAGTTTCGCTATATTTTTTTCGTCTATAAATTTTTATCAAGTCTGGATTAGCAATTGTTCTATCAGGAATATTCAATTCTATTGCAGAAATCCTTCAATTTTTAACGATTTTTTGAGATTCTTGTAGGTTGCTATTAAAAATTAGGTACAAGTATTTCAAAGTCGTAACGAATTTATTATTATATGTAGGGTGGAAATGGCGAATAAATTTTCACTACTCCTACAGCATAAAATCTCTACTTATATTAGAGTAAATTAAAAGGAAAGCCATTTAAAGGAATTTTATTAAACTTTTATAACTGTATTGACCGGATTAGCGCGGAAAATATCTGTTTATTATGTTTTAACCCCGTTTTTAATTCAGCATTGCGGCAAGTTGAATTTAAAATTTCAGAAGTAATTTTTGGTTAAATGTGCTCGGGCCATGCTGGTAATTGCTTTAAAAATGAATATGACTGTTCGTACGGTCATTTTGCTCCTAATAGAAATTTTGAAACGTATCGATTCGTTTATTAACGGAATGGTTTTAACTAGTAATGACATGTTGCACTTATTGCGCTCAAAAACACAATTGACGCTGATGATTTTTTAATAACCTTTATTTGGCGAACAAACAGGAGATAAACTCATCATTTTAAGAGCGTGATTTTAAATGTTGTCTTACAAAAAATTATTTTTATTTCAGGGACTGTCGAGTGGTTAGAGACCCGCAAACGTTGAAGTCCAAAGGGTATGGATTCGTTTCCTTCATCAAAAAAGCGGTAAGTGATCGTTATCGAAATGTTTATGTAAAAAGTGGATTATTCCTAGCAAAACATATCAGATCAAGTTAAATTAACTAGGCTAGATCCGTGACTTGAAACATGAAAACCTATCCAGTGTCGTTCCGAAAAAGTTCCATTCAAATTATATTCAGTGAAACAAATTTTCCCCAAAATGCTATTAAGTGTTCCTACTAATGGTACCCGTAAAATTAAAAATATTTGTAATTATTCCTATACTCAAAGTTTTAAAAAAAATTAAATTTAGAAACATTTAATTACCTACTCTGTATTGTTGCCCTAAATTCGTATGGAATATTATTTACAAGCGTACGAAGAGAACATTTCGTGCGTTATCGCTGTAAATGTATAGGGTGGGGTAATTTGAATTTACTAGAAAAATATGTATTTTAAAAATAAGGACCACACCTTTCCCGTATGCATGGTACAACTGGGAAATCATCAGTGATGCCATATTTTTTTGCAAATTTGTGCCACGTCGGAGACAGGAAGACCTTAATGGACTCTTATAAATCTTTTGCGATGAATTTTCATGATTTATGTTTCACTGCTTGCATAGCCAACTTTAAGGAATCGCGTTAGGATAAGTAACTACATAAATTCTTGACAGCACCTCTTACGGTGCACATCCTCAAAAGAGAAGTTAATCCAAAAGGATTGTATTATTCAATATATCTACGTATAACTACAACTAAAAAAACACCTTATAAGGAATAGCGTAAAAGCTAGCTAAAATGTGATAAGTTTTAAAAAGATGAAAAAATTCGCTTCCAAAAGTCTCATAAATTTTTAATCAACACGCGTGCACTGTGAAACAAAACAGGAATTTAGAATAGAACAAGGATTTGTTGAAATAATAATATTTTAGTCCTTCGAGATTAAATAAGATGCAAAAACTCTTGATTCTGGTTTACTGCATTTCACTTGATATTAAGTTTTTTTATCAACCACTAAAAATTGAAACTAATAAAAATTTTATTCTGGAAATAAAAATAAATTATGTGTTGGATTACGGCTCCAGAGCTTCATTAATCTCCATAACATTGTAAGTTTGTCATGATTGCCAATTTTATAATCAGTTGTAAAATTAAATGTGTTCAGAAGTTTAGAATTTTAAGTAGTTAGGTAGTTTCTTACTTAATCAGCTCAACTCATAATTATATTATTACGGTTTGTCAAAGTTTATTGCTGCGTTCTAGTTTTAAATTATCCTTTTTTGTCGAGTTGTTTGGCAGGAGTTTTAAAACACAATGCAGAAATTCTACAAACTTCCTTACATTAATAATTAATTATGATACATCGGTCATGAATATTTAAAAATATTGAACCTAAGCGCAATATTAATTACGTTTAAAAAACGTTAAAAAAAAATTATTTTAATTACTGTAATGGTACGACGAACAAAAACTGAATTCTTGTTAAGATATATTTAAGAGTTTTATGCCTTTGTGTTGTGTAACACTGTAAATGGACGTTATATCGTCGTTTTTACAAACATTCTTTTCATTTGATGTCGAAAACATTTCCAATATCACATTTCGCTTGAAAATGATAAACTCATGCTTTTAGCAATAGTGGTTAAGAGGATTGCATCTAGTCAAATGATACTTCAAAAGTGTTTCGAGTGAAACACAAGCGTTCTCAATAACTTTTGAATCTTTACACCCTTTATCTTTTGTTCGCCAAAAATATAGCATATTTTTACATTTAAAGCGGCTTATTCCATCGGAAGAATCCCAACAAATCACACTTAATCTGTTTTTAGTGTGATTCATGTAAGGTAGTAAATGATTTTACATTTAATTTTTGATCCGTATAAATTTTTGTTAACATACTCTCAGCAATGAAACATTCATTTCATTAAATTTTCAACAATCCAGTAATTTAATCGATTTAGTTATGGAACAAAAGTTCTTACTACAACGTGCAAATTACAAGTATTTGCGCAACAATAATGTTATCAAACTACCCGACGAAGTGCAATTGGGTATGATTTTTTACGATTAAAAAGCACTTTGAACAAAAAAGAGAAAGTTATATTAGTATTTTTTTTAAATGTTGTGTTCAATTTTCAGTATTCCCTAATCCCTATGAGGTAACTAATTATTTGAGGCAAAAAGCGGAAACCGCAAGCAAAATTCAAACTAATAAAAATTTTCAATTTCAACATAAAGAGGCCACCGAAGCTATTAACTTCGTGTAGTCACTCCGTGGGTAATAAAATTTCGAATTCCCGGGAAATTTTAAATTCATTTTTTGAACGAAGACACGCTCTCCTGAAAGCAAAGTTGTGTTTTTGTAACAAGATTGCGGCATTTGTTCATTAGAATGGCGTTCTCTTGAAATTATTTAATCAGCAATCGAGAGTTATCATGAAAAAGTTCACCTAACGAGAATCCGGAATTAGGGTATTATCAAATTATTGCCATTAACCTACATTTCACCCTTAAACCATTTTGATTTTTAAAATGTTCGATAACTTACAACGATTCAACTTACAAATAATAATGTTGTATTGCAGAGTGATAATATTAGAGAGAAGATGTAAAGCTCCCCAATGTAATTTTCTAAATGTAAACTGTTAAATTTCAAGTTCAAAGCAAAACCATATTAATAAAGAGAACGCTTTATGTTCGCATTGTATTGAATTAAATTTCCATGGGAAACAAAGTAACAATCCTTTTAACCTCTTATGAATGTAAACTGGAATTAAGATAAAACAGAAATCGAAAAAAAAAAAGAAATTTGCTAAAAAGATTATAACCACACTGAAAACAGACCAGTAAAACATTGTTTAATTTGAATAACTTAAGTAATACAGAAATTCGCCATTTTATTGAGCAATACGAAAACATAGTTAGGAATTTTATCGAAGCGATTTTTAAACGAAACTGATGTCAAATTAATGAGAAAAGGAAATTTAAATTCCAATTTGTTTCCATACGTTGCGTTATACTGGTTTTGGAATGTTTATGGTTTTTATTAAATGAAACTAAACAGAAAAAAAAATAAATTTCCTCATTTCCCCGGATAAAACCGACGCGCTCACGCAAGAAAAGGAAAAAAAGGAATATAGTATGCTAAGAAATGATTGTTGTAATCCCTAAAACCCTAAGGGCGTGCCATTTCGGGCATTCGTACGCCCCTGAGTGCCCTGGTACAGGTGTATATCCAGTAGTTCCTTTCTTTTCTGCTTGTACGGTAATGAAAACATATGTCTACCGAATTCCGAGTGAAGTAGAATGTAAAAAGGTCCGTAACCCTCAGAACGTTTATTACAGGACAAGGAAATTTTTGCTATCGTTTTTATGCCGCGTCCGCAACTGTGACGCAATGCGTTTCCCTTATTAGATCATCTACATACGCTATGAATTTTTTAAAAAGGTACATATACTAAAGAATCTTTAATATACTCTGGTATAGTAATATAAATTAAAACTCGTATAATATTGATTGAAACTAAATAGAACCATTGTCAAAGTGATACCTCACTTTGAACAGTTAGTTAGTGTTTAGTACAGTGATAGCTAGTTCACTTGTCATGCATTAAATTTGCGTATAATTTCTCCTTTAATCCCGTATATGAACTAGTTTGCGCGGCCGTTTGTCCCTTTGTATTTCATAAATTAATCTACTGATAATCGAGCGATATTAATTTAGTTGTAATATCAATTACCTTGTTTATTTATTTTTGTAAAACACGGGAGATTCGCTAAATCCCATTAAGTGTTTCCAATCTTCGAATAGGTCTTGTCAAATGGAAAAAAAAGCGGGCGGATTGAGTTCGATTCAATGGTAACGTACTTCTGATACGAATTCAATTACGAATTTTTAATTGGCAACATTCAGTCACAACTGAATAAGTTTAATTCAGATTCGGGCTTAATTAGGATTTCAATTTGGTTTATTTCGGAATCAACCAAAGTATCGATTAATATTTAATGTCTTAATCGGAGGCGAATTGAAGCGAGTATTCGATTCGTCTAATTTAAATAAAACTTTACATTAAATTCTAATTCTACTACTCGCAAAAATGTCGAAGTTTATTCGAGCTTATTAAGTAGGTATAAGAAAATTATTAAATCGTTAATATTTGTTGTGTTGGCAAACTACCTGAGATGATTGAGTTACAAAGAAAACTTTTATATTGCTGGAATTGCGTAATTTCAAAATAACTTGGTGAAATAATGAAGTGGGTGTTAATTTCATGATAAATAACAAAATCGATTGAAGCAATTTGCGAAAGCATAGGCCAATTAGTGTCGTATAACCGCTTTGGAACATATGTATGTAGCTCATACGTTAAAACATAACTGTCGCTGGAGCAGAAATGTAAAACATACCTAATTAGAATATTATATAAATGTTTTGTGCTATATTTGCGCATTTATTAATTATTTTAGTGTTTTTTCTGAATTAGCTATCTCAACTACTGTTTTATTAAAGTTTGTGAAGGTTTTTATATGTCAGCGACAGCGCAGGTATATGAGATGTTAAAATATGCAATATTAAAATTTAATATGCAAATGGTTTTGTTGATACTCGCAAGCTCGAGTAAATATTTGGCGAGTTTGATTTTGTTTCTGCACTATCGTTAACCGAAACTTAGTCAAAAATACCGAATTCTTTTCCCAGATAAATCTCTAACTCGAAAAGAATTTTTGCGAAAAACCGGAGCCACTTTAGTTTTACAAACTTTCATAATTCCACACTAGAAAGTTTTAATTGCGGAAGTTTATCTTTGCATACTTGTTTCTCTAAATTAAAAACAGGTTTGTTTCTTAAAAAAATGCACAGCAAAAAAATACCTATGTCAAGGATTAAATTTTCTATTTTCCTATTTGGTACATATAAAGTTTCGCTCTATTCATTTTACTTTCGAAAACGTCGAGAAAATAGAATTTCTGTTTTCCTTTATAGGAGAAAAATTACCCTATCTGTATTGATATATTGATTTTCAGATCTGAATTATGAAACCATTATTTTATTCTTTTGTCTTGCTTTTGCTCTGTACAGCAGTGAAGTATCTTTTTGCTTAACTATTTTATAGAAGTTTCTCTACAAAATCCACATGTTCTCTCTACACAGTTGGAATTTTAAAAAAGAAAATCTACTATCGTCTGCGAACTTAAACTTACTTTCGTTATTTATTTCATTTTCATTCGAATCAAAATTTTTATCATAACACGAACATTTGCAATTTTAATTTTCAATTTAAGCACATTACGTAATTAACCAGCTTTATGTTTGAGAACTTACACGGGCACATTGCAGTTGAAATGGTAGATGAGTAAAGTACACAAAGCGCATTCTATTGTGAATAGCTTTTCCTTTGCCGGTGATATTCGCATCTTAACCAGCGAATTTCAATTCGTAAAGATATGAATGTCAAGTATTTCTCTCTTCGTTACCCCCAAAAACTTTATTTATTCATTTATAAATCTTAAAAGTGGCCTAAAACGACTTTAAGCGAAAAAAGTAAAACGTGCTATTAATCATTGGAATAATTTATTATAAATTTGGTACACACCATAACTCCATGGCTAAAATTATTCGGACGTGTTATGATTATTTAAACACTTCCGCAATGCTTCCTGTTTGGATCCCAGTTATTTTCTAACAGCATTATAATGATTGAGTGTTATATTTTCAATTACTCTACAGAGGGAGTTTGTGTCAACTATTATGAGTGGTGGATTTTCAAATGACTCGTTTTAACATAAACATCCGATGCTAATGTAAACTCAACACTTATGAAAACTGCGGTTGTATGAATGTAAATAGTGGTTGGTATTAAATGTTTTCAATTTTCAAAAACGCCTAAAATAATATATTCACTTTGATGTACATTAAACTCTATTAAATACTGAACTTTCCAACGTAAATATTAAAATTATAGTTTTTAAATGGTTAATACACTTTGAATTGAATCACGCCGAACCGGGGAAATATTTCAATGGATTAATTATGTACCATTTCTATTGCAAAAATGCTGGCAATTTACATTTTAATGGCAGTAATTTGCTGCAATTGGCATATCAAACAAACAATTATGTATCAATTAAACACATCACTCAAGTAAACACTAATCACATTGTGTATTCGAAACTTGTATTCCACTTTCTGCTTTGATTAAAGTATGTATTTCAAACCAGCTTATGCGTTAAAGCGATTATTTGATTTTAACGGTCCCTAACAGGAGTTTAACTTGTAAATTGTCATTAAAACTCGAAACATACGTACGTTAATTTTATTTTATTAATTTTTGCGTACGAACTCATGTTCGTTTGCTTTTCATAAAGCAAATAAATTAGTCCTGATATAAAATAGCAATTTAATAAATTATCTAATTATAAAAAAATGAAAAATGGTCGGTGAAAATTAATAACAAAATCATTAGGTTTGTGTTCCTTGAATAAATTTTAACGCAAGCAGTAAATCAAGAATTCAAAAGAAATTTTTCTCGGTAAATTATGTGGATTACGCTTAAAATTTGGCGCAACCTCCAAGTTATTAACGTTTAACATTCGAGCGACCCCTTTTGGGCCTACCCACCTTTGTAAAAAATTTAGTACGTATTAAAAGCAACATCTAATTAAATTTTGAAGAAATTAATGGAATTAAAAGGAGGCTCACTAAAAAGGTAAACAGGGGTATGCCATTTAAGGGAGCTTAAAAATGAAATTAAAAGCAAGTCCAACCAGGAATTTAGCTTTAATAAATAATACCATTATGTAAAAAATTGTCGACGATTCAACGCTTTTAAGAATTCAGACGTTTTACCTTAAATTAAAGGGGACATTTCATTTGATATAACACAGGTACTTGCGTAAAGCTATTTATTAAATTGACTTTATTACCTAAATTAATTGAAGAGCCTATTAAAATCTTATATACATTTTTTTGCTAATGGAATTTTTGTTTTACTTTTAAGTATTTTAGGTTACAAAAAGCTCTAACTGATTTTAATATTAAATGAGAATGTCTTGTAATATTACATGGACCCTTTAAAAACAATGCTAAACTTTCATCGAAGCATCCTCATTGGCAATTCACACCTTAGAAATTTATATCAAGTTATGCTAACTTTCTGCTTTAGATCTCGTTGTAAGTGAATAATTACTTAAAATATTTTGAATTATTCAAGTTTGTCGGTAACTTCGGTTTAACAGCGTACTTTACAGACAGTATTACTTAATGATAATCTCGTTTTGGGAATTTTATTATACCGAACGAAAATGTGATTGTAAATCTCAGTGCGATAATCAAATTCGGTTTTTCCCCTGTACTCTGATTAATGCTCTTGCTGATTATAATTTTATCCTATCAATAAAATTTTCTCTTGCTGATACGAGGCATAAATAACAGGGACACGACATTCCCATTATAATTTGTTATTAAACCAGAATAAAATTAATTGAAAATTTGTTGTACACTCGATCAACATGCTTCGCATATGATTTAAAACGTGTCACACTATTAAAACATAAACACGTATTTTTTAAAGATGTTCACCATTCAATGCTTTTTCACTGTATTTTATTATACATTATTACTTTACATTACTGTTAACATTTAATGTGCTTATGCTGCCTATCCAGACGTGCTTATTTGCGTATTATGTGTTTCCAACGAACTTTTCCGTCTTTATAAAAAGTTAATTTAAAACTGAATTGGCGGAAAAAAAGATTTAAACTGCATGCAACACTTGCATAGTCGTGTGTTTTTGCACGGCTCGGCTCTTTATCGCAAAATTCATAAATATTAATGGCGTTTTAGATTTCGCAAGATTAGCTATTGAGTAAATCTCGGTCTCTCAAACACTTGACACGACAAATACCAACGTCGCAATATTTTTAATTTAAGTGTGTTAAATTCTTTTTTCACTTTAACATCTGTGGCTGTACTCGTATAGACCTTATAGCCAGTTAGCGAAAATAAATCTGAAAATACTTGAAGTTAGTACTACATTGTAGGTAGTAAAGAGAATGCTATTGGTATGTTTTAAATGAATCCGGGAATTTTTTTGTGTTATTTGAAAAATTTTCTAGGAAATATTTTAATATCACCATGTAGACATTCTTTTCCTCACGTATTTTAATACCTTAAAGCTCGTCTGTGATACGTGTGGATCAAAACAACAAAGGTGTATTTTTTAATTTAAAGGAAAATGGCAAAAGCCGGAATGTCGAGTATTAAATCTCTCTTTTGAAATATATCCGTTTTTGATGTCGGAAGACATCAAAAATAATATTCATCGATATAAAGCAGTAGAAAGTAAAGAATGAATCTTTTATGCCATTTTGTTGGCTTGTTGGTTTGCTAATATTTTTTGTAATTAGTTTATTAATATACGTAACGAAATTGTTCTTGAACTATTTATTGGTTCTAATTGAAAAATTTCATGTACTTTATTTTTAAACCTTTAAGTACGTCACAGCTTTAATACATATGACATTTAGCCAAGGAAGCCAATTCAGCCAAGAATGACAGTAAAATACTCTTTTGTGACTCGATGAGGTGGAAAATGGAAAGGACGAGAAAATCTTGGGAAATTTTCTCGACTAATTTAAATTAACACTAAACTTAAGGCACGTTTGCTTCATCGAATTTATTAATCTTCTGTTCTAATTAAAGACATCTGCTAAATAAATTTTATATCTCTAATTATTTTACCTTACAATAAGTTTATTATAAATGGCTGTTTTTACATTAGACTTCAGCTATTATTGTTAATGTGACATGTGAGAGCAGTTAGGGATGCTAGAATAAAAGGGATAATGCTATTAAACTACAAAAGTCGGTTATTGTCTGGAAATATAAAACCCTCGATTCCTAACGGACTCGAAACGCTCCACGGCAAAATTAAGTTGTGTGACAGTTTGAGCTTAAAATTTAGTCATCTGTGCTACCTTTGTAGAAAATATTTTCGCCCGGAAAACACATTTTTACGTTCATAGAGTTTTGTCAAGTTGTTTTCAATGCTTTCCCCTAAATAGTTTTAATATATTTGCTTCAAATAGGTATTCCAAAATAGTTTTTTGCTTTCTCCATATAATTTTATTTGTTTATTTTTATTATCAGAAATTATTATACTTGAACGTAAGTTGACTTGAGTTCGAGTATATCTGCGTGAAATCTTGTAGATAGTCTGTAATTCAAAAGCAATATAAAATATAATTCCAAATAGAATCGAACAAAAATCGACCAATACTCCCTAAAAAATTACTCCATTAATCAGGTCTGAACCCTAATTTGAGATAGTTAGTTGCCACCGATTTGATTTTATCTGCAATTTGGGGAAGTTCAGCGTTCGTCTTTTATAGGCTCCTTCTGCCTTAGAAAACGTTTCAAAGAATAAATTGTAATTGAGTTTTCAGACTACCTGCGAAATTCTCTAAATACGACACGACGAACAGGCAACGTGCTCCATTTCTTTATTTTAAATTTATGTTCAGATTCGCTTTATTTCGCGGTCATTTTTCAACACTGACTAGTGTTTTAATTTATTTTTTTATCGATAAGGTCGACACCGATCAATATTGCGGGCATTTTCAGATAACTTGTTTTCCGATGAATTTATGAAGCTAGTTTTTAGCATACTGTTATGCTCGTTAACTTGCCTTATAAAAGCGGGATTTTTGGTTGACAGTTCAAAGCCGACTTGCGACTATTTGATATTTCATACTCCTGCTCGGTGCCGTGTATAAAATCACGGTTCTGAGGCTGAAATTCCAATTAGCTTTTTGCCCACTGTTTTGCCATTTAAGCTCGAGCTCCTTCAATTCTATTCGCATTCTACTAATTCACATTAATAATTTTAAACTATCATACATCTACACCACAAAGGTTGTCTAAATATTAATAATAATTCGTGTTGTTGTTAACTATCTTATAGATAACTGTCTAAAGTAGCTTCCCTTCATCGAGCATTAATATCTTACAGATATTTAATGTAGTAAATATAGATATAATTTAGGACATGATTGGGAAACATCATATATAGGAGGTCTTCAATCTACTAACAGTTGTCTTATTTCTCACAATATTTCGGGTTAATGCAAATTCCAAGACTAGAACTGCAGACGATACATCATTTAGAAATTTGTATGCTACCATTGTCTTGCCCTGGTCCACTGCTGAAATTTAACAACTGAATACGGAATCCGGGGTTCAAATTGTCATGCTCGTAACTAGACGAACGGTTTACTAGTTCAGCGTTTGATATTCATCAAATATTGTAATATTTATTTTATGTACCTACTTAATTGTTTAAAGGTAAATATTTAATCGAAACATCTTCATTACGATGTAATGCCATGCGAACGCAACGTATTAACTGCAAACCGAGCGTACGAATTGAAAATAAAACACGTTTTATCCGGTTGACAAAATGAATTTGATTAGTAAATAACGGAAAAAAATGATAATTTAGTTTTACTCGTAATACCGTGGATAATAAAATTATCGCCGATATAATAACCAATTATATTCTATTAAGAAAACCACTCTGCCATATATTGCACCGAATTCAGTGATTATATTATATTAGCTACCAGGCGTCATTAAATATTTTGAACCAGTTGGTACATAAAGCAAATTTAATAACGTTGACATAAGAATTTCCCTAAGCTCCTAAACAATCGGGATCATGAAAATGTTGATTCAGTTGATGACAGTTGGGATTTCAGTTCGCCTTTTTATATATGTATTACATGAGGCCTACGAAAATTATGATTAAGTTTTTCGGTTAATTACTAATAGGAAACAGGTAACAAGTAATCTCTTTATTCAAGCACCTGCTAAAAAGTGAATTGTTGACAATATTTAATTTTTCAAGACGACTAATAAATTATACGTGTTAATTTTCGAATTGCATCAAGCCTTTTTATTTTTGAATATTGTGTATATAACCAGAGCGTACATCCGTTCACATGAGACTAACACGCACGAGTTCTCTTCCAAAAGGTTAAATGATGAGGCAAATTCAGAATACCGTATAGCCAGTTATCGTTGATTAATTATATTGCGGTTCTTACAGGGTCACCCAATCAAGCTTCGACTAATTCGCAATCCGGATAATTCGATAATTCCATGACAATTTCATTCAATTGGATATTCCGTCCTGGGATAATTAAATGAATATTTTAATTGATGCATAAAACGATTGCACGGGCCATCATTATTTCTCCGAATAAAATGGGTCGATTAAAAAAATAAAAACTTAAAGAGACACATCTTGTATTATCTGTAGAAGGCCGCTATTGATTATTTTTTAACTTGGCATATTTTAGGGATGTTTTTCGAAGTTCGTTGATTTTATAAAGTACCCGGATACTCACAAATGAACTTTTTAATTCAAAATGATGCCGCTATAAATCAGGAAGACAGTAATAGTTTTAAAGGGTACTTATACCAAATATGGCTGCTGTTACTTAAAAAGGTGACTCCAGTTAAAATATCGGTTTCAAGAGAAGGATAACGTATAGGGACACGAGTTTTCCTGTGATATGTAGTCCTTCGTTACAACAAAAATGAAGAAATATTGATAGCAGCGAAGCGCAACAGTATACTTTGAAATTCTGCAGGATACATTTATTCTATTATTATTAAAAACAATCTATCTCTATCGAGGTACTTTGATGAATTTTAATATAATTTATCCGTGCGATATATTTTCCGGCTTATAGGTGGATTACAGGGTGAATTATTATGAGGTTATCAAACTTCAGGAGCGTATTCTGGGAGAGAAATCTATAAATTATTAATAAAATTTATTAGTATAGGTTGTGATATGGTTGCGCTACTGTTGTAATGATTCCTGCAAATCATTAGGCATTAGGCAAATAGTGAAGTAATAAAGTCTTATGAATTGTAAAGAAAACTCTAGTCGGATATTTTTCTTCGGTTGTTTTGCATTAACAGAAGACATTATGTCAGTAAAACTGTTCCAGGTAGCTCCGATGCAAATGCAGAAACATTTCCCCGTGCATTTAAACTCAATAATACCTCGAAAAAGGTATTTAAATGCCCAAGAGACAGCATTACTGGAAGCACCAACAATTTTATTCTAGTTCATGGAAAGATGCTTTACTGAAAATGCATGGAAAATTAACCAATATAAGCTCATATTCAAATCCAAATGATTTTGGTAACGATCCAATAAATACAAATTATTATACAATTATATCGGATGTTGAACAGACTTTACTTAACGGAATTTCCAACTACATGCATAAACAAAAACCTTTACTGCTACAACAATATAAATTAAACTATATTTTAGGTAATTTACTTCTTTTTCTAGCAGTTTAGAGGAGAAATATCCTTTCTAATTAAACTAATCGATAATAAAAATAAATGTATTTATCGTGTAAAGGAATTCCATCGAGTTAATTACAAACTACAAATTCTTATATACCGACCAAAATTCCTGTTTATCCATTTCTCGTCACATTATTTATTTATTCGTTTCATTGAGTATCAGTTACACAAAATCAATCGATAATTCACTTAGTAAATAGATCATATCAAGACGACTAACTACCTGTTTTTTATGACTGCAACAAACGCACTTCATTTAACTAATATCTCGTCTGGACAATATCGATTGATTCATTAAGAGAAGAAATTTTTTAAAATAGTAAAATGCATTATTTAGTGCCGCCAGGCGACCGATTACAAACCAAACAATTCATTTGCTTTGTTAAAACGCCTGCTTCAAGCTTAACATATGTAAGGGTGGACGCACACCAAGGGGATACATCGAGCATATTCAATTTACTACACGAACTAAATGCAGCGTTATACCCTACGTAGCTCAACTTACACGGATACAGTTTATGTGTGAAATAGTTCATTTTCTATTTACGGTGAATTTATCTCATGTCGCACGAGATGGACGACCGCCCAAAGGCGGTTTTATCTTTGCTGCATTTTAATTGTACGTGTTCGATAATAACGCATCTTTTAACTTTCGAGCGAGCGAACATAAAGAGTAACTTTTAATTTCATGCGTAAAGCCAGCGCAGCGCAACGCTTCGCGAACTTTTTTTATCTCGGTCTCCCCTTCTGGAAGAAAAATGCAATAAATGTAATTAGTGACAGCGACAAAAAAGTAAATCGCGTATTTTTTCGCCTGGAATTATAAAAGGAGATCGGCAAAAAGAAGCGTTTATTTGTATATTGCCTGTTTATATTGCTGCCTTTTAATTTGATTTTTTTCGACGTTTGTATTAAATTGGAACGTATCGTTCGATTTCAACTTACAATACCGATTCAGTACGCTTTATCCCGCTAAGAAGTGTATTTTTCTCTAACCGAAAATAGAATTTTCTCGAATAAAATCATTTTTTTATACTAATTTGGTTTTGTAAAAAATAATTTTTGTTGCAGGAAGCTGAAAGTGCCATTGCTGCTATGAATGGGCAATGGTTAGGAAGTCGAAGTATCAGAACAAATTGGGCCACGAGAAAACCTCCAGCTCCAAAAAGTGAAGGTAATTTTAAAATTAATAAAAGAATGTATTCGATTCTTTTTTAATACATTAAAAATCATCAGCATATTTAATTAGGATTGTATAGTAATTATTGTTGAATTGATCTCAGACTTTTTGAATAGCCCCGTATAAAATATAAAGAAATTTACCAGCAACAAATTCTTCGAAAACCGCTCTGGCGAGGACGTATTTTCAATGCATTGACAAACTTTAGTGCAACATAAACGTCAGTGGTGTGTTTTAGGGCAACTTTTATGAAAAATATATGCGGGTTTCTTTCGCACTCTATCCGCGTTCGAGATATAAACCGGACCGGGTGAAAACTCTCTTTTCAGTTGGTGAGCATCTTCAAGCGACATCTGGCGATCAATCCAGACTCCGAAAATTTCAGTGCGACAGAAAACGTTAAATAATCGCAAACGAAGTAGATCGATCGAATAAAATACCCATTAAAACAAATTACCAATTAAAAAACTTTAATCAATCGAAAACCGGCGTTTCCGCGTTTTTTACCCGCGAGCATCGGACATTCCGTCGCGCCAAGTTAGATTATTTTTTCATCTAATAAAAGTTTCGAATTGCGGCAAGTCGCGCCAATTACGTGCAATGCAAAGGCGGAGATAATAAAATCGAAGTTCAGCACTGGCGGTTTGACATATTTCGAAACAATAAGAAATCGAAAAGTTCCGCGCCGAATTGGAAAATGCACATTTTCGTATTGGAACCTCCGAGGCATGCAAAACATAAGCAACTTTTGACAGGTTCGAATCGTCTTTGATTGAGGACAATTCTCAGAACTGGAAACGCGCCCAACGAAAAGGATTTTCGAAATTGAATCAGAACGTCTGACGACCACCAAAGTTGATTTCCATACTTGCAACGCTACGTTATTCTTGGCTTTTTTATTCGCTTTTCTCTTAAGATTTTAGGTGTTGTATCAAAATGTACATACATGGATAAATGTTTATAACCTTATAATGTACTTAAAAATTAGTTTGCGGATTTTCCGATGGGATAAACCTGCCCACAAAACAAATGTATCCAATGTTAGTGAACCATCATCCACTTTTTCCTAGCCTCGAATTGAATAGCCAATTGAAAACTAAGACATCAAAAATGAATAATGAGACACGTCCAAACAACGCAACGCTATTTTACGTA
The DNA here is from genome assembly GCA_918026865.1 of Phyllotreta striolata. Taxonomy (NCBI): domain Eukaryota; kingdom Metazoa; phylum Arthropoda; class Insecta; order Coleoptera; family Chrysomelidae; genus Phyllotreta; species Phyllotreta striolata. The sequence goes on from OU900103.1 coordinate 2,988,371, forward strand.
AAAACTCTAATGACTCGCTTTTTGCATTTAAATATTGCGCCCAATTAAATTTAATAACGTCGTGCTTACGTATTCCATCTACGCGTACGGTTATAAGCTCCTTTAGATCCGCGGGGAGGAACAAATGGGGACGCTGGTTAAACACGAATGTGAAACGGAATAAATGATTGACCGCTCGATACAATGATAACGTCATTTTTTTCGGCCGCACAAAAAATAAAATTGCAGCTTTTTGCCTTTGGGCGAAACAAGTGCTCGAATTGAACGTGCATTAACATAGCTCAATTTGTATAATAAATGGGAGTTTTAACAATTAAAACCTCGTATGAGCTGGCTAATACGTTACCGAATGAATATTAATTCCAGATTTATGTGTTAACGTTTTTTTAATCTGTTTTTATTAAAACTTAGATACATAATTAAGTAGGTATAATTCTATTGTACTGTTAATTCGGGGATTAACAGATTTTAGGTTTCTTATCTAACAATAGAAAACAAATCTTCTCTGGTGCATTCACATAGGAGACCCGACAGGTTGCATTTTTAATTGTTGCACTACGCAATTTAAAGGTTTATAAAGTACAATAGATCAAAGGGTTTTTCTCGCTGAGCATTGCAGCTCGAGAGGGATTCATTAACCTGTACTGCTTTGACACAAATTTAATTAACTGGAATATAAATGGGTATATAGTAGATAAAAAATGGACGCGAGATAAAAAATAGTTTGTGAAAAAACTGGAAAGGGTTTCACTTGCATTTACTTCTAAAATGCTCGTTTCACTTTCAGTTCGTAATGCAAAAGTTTGCTCGCTAAATTATGCATAACATGTCAATATTTAAAGAACGGAAGTTTATCCAACGCCAAAATATGTCACTGTAAATGTAGGGTTTAAAAGCGGAAAATAATCCATTTACACGTGAAATGAATCGAGAGAATAGATGAAGCAATCGGTTATTTCTATTTTTGGTTGTAACGTTAATACCGTAATAATTTGGTGTATTGTCTGTGTTTGCGTATCTACCATAGAGTTAATTACGTTTGCCCTAAAGAGATTGTTATGAAGTTGTTTACATATCCATCTGTGTGATGACTACTGAAAATTTAATTGTATTGACATTGACAATAAGAATTAGAGAGTAGTATATGACGCATTTGAGTTATTAAATTGACTATATTATTAAGCTGTATCATCATATTTATTATTGTACAAAAGTTAATTAGAAAAGTTATGTTACTTTATTCATAAGTTAGCTTATTTTTGCCTAAAGGTAACACGTACTTCCACATCCCACGGTTATTTTCTTCAGCTTGCATACATTTTCCCCTTATACGGTAAGAATAAGTTTGAATAATAGTAAAAAAAACACACGTTCAAACTACTTACGAAATACCTTCTGGTTAGAACGCAGTGAAATCTCATAGGGAAAAATAAATTTTGATAAAAACAAATTAACTTTTTCTTTGATCAAAATTTTTCAATAACGCTTCGGAGAAATAGCGACTTGCGGTAAATTTCGCCCGCATCGCTTTTCCCTGTGGGAGTGCATTTAGATTCCATGCTATTCGCCTCAGGTGCATTCGTATTTAGCAGCAACTCACGCTCGTCTGGCTTCAATCATTTCAAATGTGTGGATCTGAATTATTTTATGGGCCAGATAATCCGAATATTTTCTAGAAAAGTTTAATGTTTTGTATAAATACACTCAGAAATCATACCACATACACATCTTTTGTTTGTTTATTGCTCATTTTCTTCTCATCCAAATTGAATGGAGAATAGTTTTTAGAGGAACGCCATTACTGAATCCAGTCTTTTTTTGTTCTTATTTCAGCAAACTCGAAACCTCTGACGTTCGATGAAGTTTACAACCAAAGCAGTCCTACAAACTGCACAGTGTATTGTGGAGGCATAACAAACGGTCTGACTGAGGAGCTCATGCAGAAAACGTTCGCTCCTTTTGGAACAATTCAAGAAATTAGGGTATTCAAGGAAAAAGGATATGCGTTCGTGAGGTAATGTACCGAAATAATTACTATCAGACATTTTTGTTCTAAGCGAATCTAATTGCTTAGTTTTAATTTAACAATTGTTTATGAACGTAATAATCTTAGTTAGAGACTATAACAATGTACAGTTCACATTCACTTTGATACAACGTACATAGCAATTCCAAATATTCCTGTTATTTAGCATAAGGTCACAACTATGTACTTTGAACTACGTTATTTATCCCTTTAGAAGCGATTTTCAATGGGATACGTTATCCGTGGAAGTTGTTAAATTTAATGGAGAGCTTAGTAATTCAAATCTATCTGATTGAGCAATTCAATAGTTTGTGTATGATTTTATGCATGCAGATAAATACTGCTATCGAAAACAAAATTCGCTGGTATTAGGCATTAATTTAAAATCATATTTCATTTTTGTAGTTGTAATTAAAGGAAAAAACTCCTGTTTAAGTCAATTTGGTAAGGCATAAATGTTTTACGAGTGCATAAAAGCTTTTTTAATATCACGGTATTTTCGATATTAGGTAGAATTCGAATTAATACATTTAATTCAATATCGTTGTAAAATATTTAAGGGTAAATTTTATAGTCTACTTCACGAATATAATAAATTTTATGACGCCTTCGAGAGTGATCTCCGCAAAAGAAAGAACAAAACGAAACCCTAAGAGAAGAGTTATTAAAAACTCATGAAACACAGGATATTATTCGAAAACTAGGCAAATATTCATCAAAAATTCACGCGGCTCTTTAATAGTGAGTGTTACGCAAAAATTTCGGTCGGTTGTACCACTTTTATAGCCTGAATTCACTGCAAAATTGATGAAAGACCCGAAAACGAAACATTTCCCTTCTTTGTTCCCTTTTCCCCTACAAGACGTTTTAAAAAATAAAAATCGTAAACCTAAAAAAACTGAAGTTGTCATGAATATAAAATTTTACAACGTACAAGAAATACTGATTCAGCAGTCCATTTTATTGTCAATGAAAATATTTTTCCCCATATTATAGTATTTATTTACAATTAATTATATTGAACATTACCACGAAAATAATATTTTACACTTGCATTTTTTGTATTTGGATTACAGTTTGATATAAAATAGAATAGCTAGTTTCGATTATCAATAATAGTACTAGCAATAATTAAAATAATTAAACATGCATAATTGTGTAAATAAATGAATGTATCAAAATCGTTCCTGTACGGCAACCCTTTCGAGTAAATGACGTTATTTTCCGCATCTCTTTATTGTAAATAGAGGGAAATGCGTTTTTCACACACAGTCGCTTTGTGGAAATTCGATGCCGGAGCGTTTTAGAAAACGGTATAATAGAGGAAATTTGTTTCTCAGGTTCTCGACAAAAGAATCCGCTACACATGCAATCGTAGCTGTGCACAATACAGACATCAACGGCCAAATTGTCAAATGTTCTTGGGGCAAGGAGTCTGGAGATCCGAATAATGCACCCGTTGCAGGCCAGGTAAATACATATTACACCAACACTATTTACCTAATTAAATGTGATATTGATTTATCAAGCATTTATCAAGCAAAAAAGGATATTAAATTAATTAATAATAGGTGCAAGTTCCGAAAGAAACTCATTTTAACCATTTGAATCCAATTACAATTTCCATCTTTATTAACACTAGGTCACGCAGAATATTTAATTAATGTTTGGTCTGGGAATTTGGGTAGGAACATTTTAAACAAATGTATCATATATACGTTTGTTTTTTTAATGGCATTTTCGTTTGTTGTAATTTACAGGCAATAGCTAGTACGAGTTTTCCATACACTGCTTACGGCCAACAGTTAAGCTACTGGTACCCTCAAAGTTATCCAGCAGCGAGTTCTGCACAAATTCAGGGTCAATTCATAGGCGGCATGCAAGGATATGCGTACGGCCAATTCGGGGGTTATCAACAATCATATATGGGGTTAGTATCTGATCGAAAAATTGCGACTTATTTATAATTAATGATAGTGATTAAATTGATTCGATTTGTATTGTTCGTTTAGTTATTAAATGAAATCGATAGATGTAAAACCCCTTTTCCCGACTATCAATTATTTGTTAACTACAAAAAATAATATTAAAGGAATAATCTGGTTTATTAAAAATGTAAATACTCCGTGTCAGGTTACTGAAACATTAAAACTTTTGTCGATATTTATAGATTTTTACTAAAAGTATATCGGCTACAGTCAAAATAGTGTATTCAACGAGTCATTTTCCAGCAGAAAATCGTTATTGATACCTAAAATTCTATTACCAATAAAGAAATAACAGGCGATTTTACTACCTATTATTAAACAGCAACGTGTCTAATATTTTACTAAATGATAGAATTTGTTGGTAATAAAGAATAAAACATTTTAGCATGGGTCTACAAGTCCCCACAGCCGCTACGGCGTGGCAAGGCATTCCAAGCCAGCCGCAAATACCTGCTACCCCTCAACAAATGACAGCCCCCGCGGCTACGCTGCAACAACCGGGGATAGTGTTCCCGATCCAACAGTATCAAGTGAGTAACTCTGCGTATTGCACTATCTATTCATAGTATCTAGGATATCTGGTGCTTTGCGAGCATGGTCGCTTCTGGGCAGAGTATGTCTGACAATGTGTATCGTGAGAACAAAACCGGCAGAAGGTATCGTACAGCGGCGGTGTTGATTCGTTCTGCACAAAGCGAGGATTCATTACATAATTACCTCACTTACCGAAAGCGCCTCCGCGCTTTGTAACAAAAAGTCTAACTTGTTAGAGGAAGAAATTAAAAAGTTTTGCAACGTTGTTGTGTTCAGTTTGGCTCACATTATTATAGAGTATGTTTTAAAATTATATCATTAGCAACTCTGCGTCTCATGTAGGGTAGTTGTAAAAAATAATTATTATACAAGTTTGAAAACTTATAGGCCAGTTTTAAATATTTATTAATGAAAACAATCGCAATTTAATAATCAATAATATTAATACATAATTGAATAAGGAATGCCGAAGTATCTAGGCTCTAGAGACAATGAAATTGATAGCTATAAAGATGATTGTTTGGTCTAAATCGCCGCCGCTGTAGGACAGCATGATCCAGCAGCCCATTAAAATTCCTCCTTTTAAAGTATCTTAAGTATTTTCAAGTGAAAATGAAATTACCAGGACTTGACGAATATTCCGAATCGTTTGTTTGACGATATTATATTTCGACGTCTTCATTAAGAGAAATAGAATCGCGTGGGGTCATAATTAGATTATCTCAGAAGTATAGAATTACTGACTTTTAATGTGATACCTACCCTAAGTTATGGCTGTCGAATAATAAAGTAGTATCATTTCGAGAGTATCGCTTTATGTTGGTGGAATATCACAATTAGAGGTTTCATATAATTGTTATTTATAATTTCTTCTTTGGTCGGATTGTTAATATTCGTGAAATCTTGGTAACATTTTCACGTTGCATTTGCATGATAACCAGTACACTGCGAGGACTTCTTTTTATAAATGTTGTCACGAGCACTAGTTAAATATTTTTTAAACAATCAATGTCGTTTCAGTTTCGAACAAAAATCGCAAATGAAATTTTGCATTTTCGTAGTTAGATCGAATAGTTGCGGTTTCAAATTTTATGTTTGTAAATCTTTCACAAGGAACGGTCATTTGTAGCATCGAATTCAAGCCCGTTACTTTAATTCAAATCGCATCCTTAGACTAAAAATGACTGTTCTGCAATGTTTAATCGGCGTTTTAAATTGCCATGTTTTTTTTTGCTTTCAGGCCCAATGAAACAGACACAATTGTCATCAACCTGACCTAGTGATATTTTAAAAACCCAAACAAGAAAAATACCGTTATCAGTAGAAAAAAAATCGCGGAACAGTAATTGTTGTGCCAAATTTCAAGTAGTTTCAATGAACACAACTATATACATATATATAAATATATAAATATATACATAGAAGTCCTAAGTCCCTCCATTAAACTGTAGAGCTGGCGAGGACTTAAGCTTCCCATACTTGGTGTATGAGTGAAAGGTTACCTGCACTGCCTAGGCAAACGCCTAGTACACGCTCTCGATACTTGCTCACTCTGGTTTCACGACTTTGCATGAACTTAAGAATTGTAATTCTAGAATCCTTTCTGACGGATCGACTTTCCTTCCAACCGCAAACGCGACCTTGTGGCCTTCGAAAAATTCGGTCTTAGTCAGTTCCGCTAATTTCACTGCTTAATAATTATGTAGGGATTAATGAAAATTCTTCGACGAATTTACCTGAACAATTTGTCATGTTTGTCTGACAATAATTATTCGATACGGGATGCAAATACTTTGGTAAAATTGTTATTAAATTCTAAAATAGTAGGTGGAATGAAGCGGGAATTTTGGAATTTAATCTATGCTTTTTTCAAGCGGTTTTTAATTTGTTAATTATGGTAACAGTTATTCGTTTAGTTTCAACTAATATCGCGCTGGGGCAATCGTTAGATTATTTATTGAATATGCTGAGTAACTTGTTGTAAATATTGTGAATTTTTTATGCAAGATTATTTTACTAGCTTCTAAAATGATTCACCATTTTATAAAATTTTGGCGGAAACTAAAAATTTTTACGGCGACATTAGAAAATAATAATATAAAACTTACCAATTTTCCCAATTTGACCACAATTTCATTTCAAAAAAAGCTAGTTAAAAATATTTTTCGAATTAGTTTTTTTTGAATGAATAACATTTTGATTGTCAATTTAGATACCCTTTGCAGTGTTTCTAGATTTTTAATTTAGTAAGTTAATAAATACTTGTACAATGTAGCGATAACGGTAGGGTAGGAGTAGGGTAATAGGAGTGTAGTGTAGGGTGGTATATTAGATAGTATTACCTTTATTATTTACCTCGTAGATACATAAATATGGTATATTCTGGCAAAACTGTCCTGCAAATGTCAATATGGTAAAAAATAATTATTTGTTGATATAACCTGCAGATTATTCGCCAAAATTTATAATAATTATCTGATACTTAGGATCGTTCGCCAAAATTTTAAAAAATCTTATGATTTTCTTGGGTTAATAATTTTTTGGATAAATAAGTACCAAAAAATATGTTCGGTGTTACGTAAAAAGTACACGATAAAATTGCAATATAGTCGTTTTAAAATTTCGGTTTACATGTAATCTCACGAAATTTTTTTAAATTTTCTTTCTGGTGAAAATCTTCAGGTTTCCGCCAAATTTTCTTAAATTAGGCGCACTTTAGAAGCATAAAATACAAATTTGTACAAAATTTTTACCGTTAATTTATTATTTTTACTCATTTCGCTACTGATCACATAATTATTGTGGGTCATTTGTGCGTTTAATTTATTCCTGATTATCATCATTCATTCGTTGAAAAAATTCAATGTAGAATTTTAAGAAATTAGCTAAGTGGGAATAAAAATATTGGTGGACACATTTGAAAAATCCACCAAAATATTTAACGAAATTGTATTAGATTTTTACACGATTTTCTACGGCTAATCAATTGACTTGATTCTAAGCCAATGTTTGATGATTTTAACGCGGTGATTCGGGTGGTAGTAAGTCGATGCATCTGAAAAGATTCTTACGTATTGCAGCTAGGAGACGAAGAATGGCTCCTAGTATGACCTTCTCTATCTATTCCCGTCAAGGCAGTCTGATAACGACCTTTGGACCTCGTACAGAGCATTCTACAACCAAGGATCAAATTTCGTTTAACATGAGTTACCTGTACTTCTGCGGTAGGACTGTCAAATTCGTAGAAAATGAAAAATAGAATATAAGAATTTATATTTGTAAAGAATGCTAGGTATCTATTTACATTTGACTTGTACAAAATGCAAGTAGAATAGACAAAAAAAAAGGAAATTTTAGATAGGTTAGTTGATAGTTATGTAATCAAGGCGTACGGATTTATACACATACAGAACGTCTTAAAATACCTTTGATTTACTTGGTATGTTCATTTTATAAAACAATTGTACGTTTTATTCAACAGATATTTTAGAACGTTCTGGATACAAAAAGCACGGTATATCACAAAAATAAATGTTCTGAATTATACATAGATATCAATTTTAAAGGAATCAGCTGTATACTTATACAAAGAAAAGACATTAAAACTTTAGAAGCCAAAATTATGCTCGCTGTAAAGCATATTTGCGTATCTTACATACAAAATTTACGAATTTCATAATTTAGGCAACACGAGACGCGTTATTATATTATCGAATTAAATATTTTAATTGTAGTTAATGCAAAATTGCAACTTATGGACCAAAATTGAATACCACAAAAATATTAAATGGTGCGGAATGAATTATATAAACATTTAACTTTGTTTTACCAATAAATGAGACCAAAATTTTATAGGTATCTTGTTTTATCATTAAATGCGATAGAAATTTCGGATGAGATGAAATTTTATTATGTAAGATATGAAGATATAGCGCTATGCATAGACGTCCGTGTTTAGGCATTTGAATGATATTGAACATAAGCGTGATAAAAAAAAGTATATATACATACCTAATATACATTATTCAAAGTGATTTATATCCAAAAAATCCAACGTTTTATAAATATATATTATGAGCGATGAAAAGTTTTGATACAAGATTTAAAAGTATACCGCAGATGTAGAACATAGAACGATGAGTATTATCCGTAAGGGGTGATTAAACGCTATTTTTTGAAAATGTTTCTTCTATATCGTTATCAAAAATATGGATCGAAGTGAGAAGTATTTTTGTTCTTAATTATATCAAATTTTATTATTGCAATTCGACGAATTCCGTATTTTTGACTCAAGAAAATTTCAAAAAATCGAGTCAAATAACTCTACGAATAGCTTGGCATATCGTTTTTAGAACTATTCTGTACCGATGTCTAGGAAATTAAAAATATTTTTATAACATTTCGTCATAGAAAATCTTTATCTACCGCTACATATTAAATACATGTTTCTTTCAATACCTGTGTATCTAAAAACCATATGCGCAACTATTTTAAATATTTAGCATTTATATGAATAGCTATATGTTCGTTAAATGACCGTATATATAATATATATAACTTGCACGCTAATATTAAGAAGCACCACGTATTTAACGGCTGTATTAGTGTCTAAGTGTAAAAGGAACCACTATTTAGTGCTCTATCCTTCAACAATACTCCGATGCTCCCCTAAGCCCCCCTTCCCCCAACGTGATGCAATTGTAAGAAACTCTCGTGTCTACTGCTTAATAAAATTTCCAAAAACTCAACTCATAGTTCAGCAATTTTTTGCTAACATTTTTCATGTTTCGGGGTGCAGCTCATAATGATTTCCCAGTTTTTGGAAATGATTCGATATTAAGCCGATTTAATTTTAATAGATTAAATGATTTCGAGAAATTTAGCGAGAATTGGAAATGTTTTAAATCCTGTAATAAATGTTGAGGAAGAGCGTGGTACCTAAATTATTGATCACGTATGATTTATGTCCATAAAGTTGAACAATTATTGGTAGTAGAGAATTTAAGGTGAAATTGGCCCTTCATTAAGTACTATATAATTTTGAAGGGAATAATGCGTATTTCTTTCGGTGATTTTTTCTCTTATGTACCAATAACAAATCTACCAATAAAATCCATTTCTAGTTTGATGGAGCATATTGCAAGTTTAGCTCAATTTTCTCGAATTGGGAGCTAAAAGCTTCCATGAACTACAAAAGGATTTTTATTAAAAATACAAGGAATGATAGTATCATTTGGCGAGAGATACGGGTTATTCATCAAGGGCAAATTAATTAGTTGTTGAGTGTAGGTGTTTGTGCTGTTAATGAACAAAGATTAGGATAAACTAGTAGTAACTTCGAATTTTGTTGTTGTTGTTGATTTAATTTGTTGAGACTGTTTAAATTTCGTTATTTAGTCTATAAAAACTTTTATGTTTTAACATTCCTAACGTTAATACCTCAAATATGTGTTCATTTGTATTTATTTTTTACCAAAAAGTATTTTTAGGTGAACTTCTAGTGTTTTGTTTATTTCATAAATGTAGAATGATGTATTTAATAAGTATATGTTTGCATATAAAGCTTGTGGACATACTCATATAATAATTATCGTATATCCAATACTTCCTCATTGTAAGAAAAAGTATTTAATCGTTTGTAATGGAAATGCAGTTATTTCAAAAACATATCGAAATTGAAGTAAACTCCATACAAACTTTTGTCGTATATAATCTCGATACTTTCGATAAAATGGAAAAGTCAACTAGAGTTGAAATGGCGATGGAAATTCTCATGTAATTATTAATATTTCTTTAATTAAAAACATGTTCTTATTTCGACGAAGTATTGGAAAACTGCAGTGAAAAAAATATAAATTACAATGTGTAATTGATGATGATTTCGCCAAGAAACAGCACAGTAGTCAATTACAGCTAGTAACCTAAGAGGCTAAACACATAGGTGGTTCTAGAATTGCATGTAAAAGTTTAGTTAGATATTATTATCATAAAATATCATACTCTGTGATAGTATATTGTTGTCTTAAAGAACTGTGCAAAAAAAAGAAACGAATTATAATTATAAAAATGCTTATATATACGATAAACATTATGATAGATTTTTTATATTATTATAATTTAAACTGACAGTGTCGTTTGACTCTTTCACATGAGGGCACAAAAAAAACGTAGTTTTTCTCAAACACGAATATCCTGCAAGTCAAAGGTCACTGTTGCCTTTTCTTTATCGAACTTTTATACGAAGGAAGTAGCGCAGAACTCAAACAGAAAGAAAATCAACGTTTCCAAAAAGTGAGACCACACAGATTAGCGTAACGGTATTTATAAAATTTTCCTTTTCAAGTACTTATTGGTTATTTCTGTTTGAGTACTAAGTTTCACGATGACTACGACCAATTAAAATTAAATTGGCCATTAGGTTACAGTCTCACGTACAGCTAACGGAGCCCACCCATTCTACTTACGCGGATAATTATGTGTTTTTTGAAATATTCGTAAATAATGTAAAACCCATTTCGCTGTGTTCCCTTTCCCAATGATTGACATTCGTTGTAATAATATGACATATCATATTCTGTGTGGTGTTAGCTTTAAAATAAATGTGTAACTATAGGAAATTATAGTAAGTATGGTGAACAGAAATGAACTGGCTGGAATGAAGGTTCATTGTTATAAATGTAATTATACTCGAAGTTGACGATTTCTCTAAAAATGGGCAACAAAATCGTACGAATTTACTGGTTAATAACAAAATTTCATTTTGTTTTTGATCACTCTAAAGTCGTCTACTTTGTTTTACTGTATAGTGAAACGAAATTTACAACTCCATTGATGTTTAAGACGGAATTTAATCAAATTATTTATCAAAATTAGCCCTAGTAATAGAATAATCGGATACAAAAATACGTCGTCACCGTTTTGGCCTATATATGAATGTACAGAATTATTAATTGTAACTTAAATGTGAGAGTATTCGAATAGTCTAATCATTAGAAATAAAAGTTCGCTTCACTAACTTTGATCTGTACGCGTCAGTTCGTTTCTGAATATGGGTACGTTAGTTGTGATGGATACGTCAGATTCTACAATTGTAAAAAAAATGAACCACGTAGAGAAGACTAATAGTGAAAACTGCAGTGTATAGTGTGTACCCTATAGTACCTAAATTTTGTTAATTGTTTACGTTGTATCTACAATCTGTAATATAGTTAAGAAAGTTCGATCTTGTTGTTTAAACTTCTTCAAATTTCTAAGTACCGATCACGTAATCAGAAATTCGAACAAGTTCATTTGAAAAATAATCTGGACGTTTCAAATTTGTAATATAACATTTTATTTATGTACATTGGAAAGGAAAAAATCAAAAGGAGTTACCGATTTTATTTAGATATCAGCGTGGCTCTATTTTGATACTGTAAAAAATAGCCACATCAAAGGTAAAAGTAACGTTGATGTCTTGTAATATATGAAATGAAATCGGAATATTATGCGACCTCTTTATTAATTATCCAGCCCGACAACAGTTCAACATCTTTATGAATAATTCCTCGAATTATTGTGTGACACTCACTTTCTGAATTCAACTAATAAAAACCAGCGGTAAATTCGTTGTCAATACAAAATTATAAACCGAAGTTCGAACTGTTTACCAAGATTCTTGACAATCACTGGGCAATGGAAATATGTATGAGGATCGTTTTTGAAGTGTTGCATAATTATCTGAGTTCGAACTTATACATAATATACTTATATTTATTGCTGCTGCGCATGAGGTTGGAAACGCGTGTTTAATTCACGCCAATAATTATACAAAATGAAAACTTAGATATTATATTGTAGAAAATGGAATTGAATAAAGACAGTTACAATGATTCGCTGGTTTCATTTTAATCACACCCATAATATACTCCTTTGGGGCAGTTAGACTAGCACCAGTAACAAAAATGCATTTGGTACTAACCAGAATGTAAAAAATAATTGGTCTTACGAAAATCGAAAATTAAAAAAGTAGACATTGCTACTTTCAAAAAATATATAATAAACAAGGTATTAAATAAATTTATTTATATTGTCAACGAGTAATAACTATATTTTCATACGTGAACATACTATTTGGTCTTTGCAGAGAAAAGTCCTAAAACAACAATTTTATAGAATCCAAGAGTTTTCGATTAACAAAGCTGGCACACGTCAATTCCACTAATCAAAAGTACTTCGTTATTTGTACTTATTGTCAGAATCTTAAAGAATTATTATTGTGTTCGCTAACGATGTACCAGCTTTCGAATGTAAAGGCGCACGGTGACTAAGCGCCAAAGTAGCGCATAAAAATTATTTACTATTGTTATCGATCAATAACACAATTTAAACATTAATTTCATAACCTTAGCCCTAAGTATGTTCTGTTTTTCGAAGTATTTAAGATGCCTCTAAAATCATTCATCTATCAAAGTCGACAAAAAACTATCTAAATTTGTTTAAAATGTCTTGTGTTAAACATAGACACAATAGTAAAACGAACACTATGGAAATACAAGAATGTAACTAAAGTCGAGAAAATAGAATCACAACCATGTAAAACTGCGCTAAATCTAAAGATAAGCAAAGCTAAATAATCTAGTTCGTTCATAAGATTCATCAGAATGTTAACAACTAATCAACGATAATTATATGTAAAATCACGCATTTATAAGAATTTTAATACTGACATATACTTTTTACAAATTTTCAGTATCTTCCAGAGAAATTGAGCATAAACAAACAATAAAACTGAGTTAAAAATTAGCAGAATAGCACATCTGTTTTAATTTGAAAAAAAATTTATATTTGCCAAAATGCCACAATCTTACATTTCCTTCGGTAATCTTCAAATTTGCATATCGAAATGTCAGTACGTATAAATTGAATCGATTCGAAAAACGTTGTAAAGAAATTACAACGATACTCAACAATATACACATTCGGTTCAAAAATTAGCAAGAATACAATAGAGTATTTTAAAGAGTAACTTATTGCTATATTTCTCTTCGTAATTGAACTAATCCATGATTGACTATCAATAATTGATTTGGAAGTTATCTACATCGATATGATTTCGTGAAATGGGTTATTACGCTAGAAGTTAGTACATTACACTAGTCTTATCTCGATTTATAGGTGTTAGGAGTTTCGCTGCAGATATATTAATTGAAAATTAATTTCAAAAGTTTAAAAGAACCAATTTTTTATACAATTTTTTATACATTTTTTAAACAACTGTCAGTAACTCGTCATCATTACGGGTTCAATAAAAATCATTTTAATAAGATCGACATTAAAATATTTGCAGTAACACACCTGACACTATTTTGTAGATGCGTAGAAGGTCCATTCAAAATAGCAAAAGACACGTATTCAAGCTATTAGATTTTTCTCAGCTCACAGATTAATAAACTTACTAATTGATAAAATTACGTACAGCACATTAACAATCACTCTTTGGTAATTCAAAATCGTTTTAATACTTATTTTTCTGTAAGCTGTATGTGAATGATATGTAATATAAAGCGTATTACCGCAGTATGTGGATTTTCTCACGAACAATGGCAATTGTAAAGACAATTTCAACATTAAAAAAATTTAAGGGAGCAATAAAAATTCATCGCCTTTTGCTGGACACTTCTTAAAAATCAATCGAATATACGAGAAAATCCACTACTTAATCTCAAATAACCTGGTAAAACACAAATAAAACGTTTGAGCCAAAAACAGCAGGGCACTCTTAAATATTAACCTACACATTGACTATTACTTTCACTCTAGTTTTTTCGTACTGGTGCTGATATTCAGACTATATTGTATAATTTTCGCTAACTTTGTATCTCATACAAAACACTTAAACGTTTTTTTTTAGTTTACATTAATGGAAGTTGTTTGATTTTGTTCTTCTTAATGGAAAAACAAATTCTCTACTCCATATAGTTTTAAAATGCTACACTCGATATCGATGAGGTATACAAAATTACAAAGTTTTATGTTAGATAAATTTTTCTTACGATCATGTAATATCTTTAAACAGAGTCCCAGAGCGTTAAGGTAAATATTTCCATTCTTGACATATAAGTAATCATAGGATCGTAGGAAAAACGAGCAAACATTACACGTGCTGAAAATAAGTTTTCCAGACTTGTGGATTAATGCACAAAGCGATATTTCACTCATGAAACATGTAACATACAATTAAACTGTAAGACATTACATTGTAAGTTAGTAATTATTCGTTTTAAACAAATTAAACCCTATTATAAAGAACATAATGTTCTGTTCTTTCCATTAGTTATTAACTATGATATTATTACATTTCTATACATCACTTAAGGGCTAAAAACGTATTTCTTTCATTATTATTCTAAAAGTTGTGGTCTAATTTGTTTAATTGGAATTCGCAATATTAACGTTTCCCTAGTACAAAAAGGTACTAAAAAATATCTCATGAAAAATGTTAAACAATTAAGTATTTTCTAGAAATACAGAAGTAATAAATAATTTTTTATCTACATATACAAGGAACATTATTATAATTAGGACTATAAAAAATATATGAACAGCGTGTAACAAATAAATAATTTTAATTTAATGATTTTTTACTAATGCCACGTTAGGAAAAACTTCTCTTCTGCAAATAAACGAAAAACATTTAATATTATTTGTTGCAAGCATCGTTGAATTGTATTTACCTAAAGAAACGTTTTGGAAACGTTATTTTCTTAATAAATCAGTTCTCTTCGTCATTAATTCTAAGGAATCACAGAACATAAAAATCCAGGGTCTACAGAAGCTACCTTCGCTGTTAAAAATGCATGCATGCAGAATAATAAGCTCTGCAAAATGGAACATTCCAACTCCTAAAAAAAATCCAATCCAATTAAACATAGTTTTTTGCTACAGAATAATATTAAAATCCGTTTATATACCTTGGTTTCAATAGCTCTCGACTCTACATCTTGAAAGTGTAACTTTAGCTTAGATTTTCCATCATCAGACGAACCTCTTAATTGGGAAAACTTGTATTGCCAAACTGGAGTTTTTGAATCGCCTTCATGCAAGGAAAAGCCCATGTTCCAATCCAATGTCAGTCCAGCAGTCTTTCCATTACTGCTTACAGTAAAAGTTTTATTCTGAAAAAACATAACATTTTTTAAGTAGATTAAAAACATTTATTAAAGATGAAAAAAAGACAAATGTATTACTTACACCTAATTTCATAACAGCTGTACAGACGGAGCAATGCCAAGCATTTTCAATTTTCAGTAACTCTTGTCTGGTTTCCACTGAAAAATATCTGGAATCCTGACCTGATGTCTGCACCAGAAAACAATGCTGTCTTTCGTCGACATTTTCGGACTCTTTTATAACCCTAAACATAGTCTGATAAACCTTGAACATTAAAGGACACTTTCCCCAGTCAGCAACATTTAACTATAAATTAAACGAGCAATCGGTAAATAAGATTAAATAAAAAATATGAAAACTTACAGGTGGCGTATCGAACAGCATAAGATCAGTACCTTTAAGAGCAAAAAATCTAGGTTTGTAATTTTGCCAAGGATGGTTATTATTTATAACACCTTCATTAACCCAACCCATATATTCAATCCTATCAGATACACTAAAATTTCGATTATACAGTTTCATCTGAAAAAAAAAAATTATATACCAACATATAAACATATTAAACAAACATTAATAATTCACCTGCAAATTTGTCAGTCCAATAATATTATCAGTAATATATTTCAGCCACTGCGATAAAATACCCGAATCGTCGCAATGAATAATCCCGGTGCTGATGCCATTCAGACCTCTGACTTCGAAGGCGTTAGGCCTCAGCTTGTCTGTACCGAATATGTATCTAGTCACATAAGCCATCATAAGTGGCACAGTCACGAAGTCCACCCAGTGAGTTTGCGCTGCTTCCTGTTCTAATTCAGAACAAATGGAACTGGGCCTGCTCATCGTGCAATTCGATACTTTCAAACTCTCGTCTGAGGCGCCTTTCTCCTCACCATTACATTCTTTTTCCGCCTCGTTGTCCTTTTCTTCTACAATTGCAAGAAGATAGTTATGCTAATATTAGTTATAGGAATAAGCTTACCCTGTTTTTGTAAAAATGGCGTGGCTGCTTTGTAGTGTTTAACCGTTAAAACCACTAAATCTCCCGCATTGCGCAGTATATTAACAGCATCGTCGTGGGGACAAGCCGTAATGTATTCACCGTTCACTAAAATTTATTGAAATAAACACAAGTGAGATTTTATAAATAGTTTGCTGTACCTTTTATAATAGCATCCCCCACGAAAAGCTCTCCGGTCTGATCGGCTGCTTGATCTTTGTAAATTCTAGATATTAAAATTGGCAGTTTGTGTTCAGCTCCACCTTTGATGCTCAAACCCAAGCCACCTACTTTCTGCCTCCTTATTTGAACCATTCTTTCCTGAAATATCCCAAATATAAAGCCTTCATTTAATGACATTTATAACTAAAGACCTCGATGCAAGAAGAGAACATTGCTGGTTTTGTTTTTTTATTGAAAAATATGAAGAAAAAGTTTATCTGTTCGAGTGGAAGAACAATACCGCTCTAACTTATAATCCATAAGATATTAAAGGAAAGGAGTTATAATAGTCTGTGTTTCGGGAGACAAATGGGAGTGAAAAGTCTTTATTTCTTAAAAATGGAGCTGTTCTATTCTTACACAGACATCTTCAATTGAGGAAATAAGGAAGTATGAAGAGAACAAGATTGATCAAGTTGACATCTCTGGTATATAGTATAAAAATATTTGCAGAGGTGAAGACTAACCTTAGTATTAATTGCTTTGGATTCAGGAGGAATGGGTTCCTCTTTCAGTAAGCGTAAAACTTCCATGGAAAGCTGTAGTTTAACGAGGATAGGTCTGCTCTTTCCATCACTAACTGTTACCATTCCCGTCCTAACTTTAAGCTTCTGATCCACTTTTTCTTCTATTGGGGTAGTCATTTTTGTTGTGGTTATCTTCATATTTCACTAAAAACAATTTACCCAGATAAATGAAATTTTCTCTCAAAAACCGACTGGAGTGCGTTAATAACTAACTGCAATAGCTTACCTCGTTTATTGTTTCTAAATATTATACATAAGTAATAGTCTATAATGCAATCATTTCGTTATTACCAGCAACGCAAATAAAAATATGCAATTTTACGAGTGCAGCCATGTTCGGGAGCTTAGAGATTTTTTTTCTGAATCCGAAATACGTCTACTGACACACATAAAACGCTACAATCCAACCCTATCCCTTGTCGAAGAGGTGCATAAGGGTTTGTTGCAGGGCAGGAGGATGATCCGTTTCACAAAACTGGAACTCTTCGCGCAAGGTCCGTACTTCACGGTTGTTTTTTAATAAACGAGCTCCTCGTAAACGAGTTCATAGAAATAACGTACTCAATTGCATTTAATTTCTTGCAAATTTTCGATAACCGCAAAGTAAACAAAATAAACGTATTAAGTGTTGCATATTGCATAATAAAAACAAATTTACGATAGCTGTGAAGTTTGCTACGGTTGTGTGGGAAACTAGAGAATCGATTCGTTTGATAAGAATCGATTTAATATTTCTCCTACTGGCGTGTAGATGGCGACAGATTCGTTTATTCAAAATAATGACTATAGCGCCATTATCACTACTCGTTCTATAAATTTATAAGCTGTTAAAATAACAATATTAAATGAACAAGATCATACACAGAATACACTTTATATTAGATTATTTATATACAAAAAAAAATAAGAAAATTTTCAAGACAGTTTGGAATACAAAGCGTTATTTACTCTGGATGCGGGAGGTTTCTTAATAAAATCGCTGATATATCTCCCTGCTTTGATTAATTCTTTTAGATTAACCCCTGTACGTACGCCCATGCCTTCCAGCATGTACACTAAATCCTCTGTTGCAACGTTACCAGTGGCGCCCCTTGCGTAAGGACACCCTCCTAAACCTGCGACTGCAGAATCTACCACAGTCACGCCTTTGTCGAGGGCTACAAGAATATTCACCAGACCTTGCCCGTAAGTATCGTGGCAGTGAATGGCTATTTTATCAGGCGATGTGACCTTCAGGACTTCTTCAAGCATGGCGGTTACAGAGCTTTTGGTCCCCACTCCTATTGTATCCCCTAATGATATCTCATAGCAACCCAAAGATAATAAAGATTCTGTTAACTTCGCCACCGATGCAGGTGGAACTTTACCATCGTACGGACATCCCACTACACATGATACGTATCCCCGAACTTTAGTGTTGTTTTCATGGGCTAAATCGATCACTTCTTTGGTTCGATTGAGGCTTTCTTGTATGGTGCAGTTGGTGTTTTTCCTGGAAAAGCCTTCGGATGCTGCGATGAAGATCGCCACTTCTTCGGCGCCTGCTTTCAACTAAAACAGAAAACTAGAAAACCTTATGCTTGGTACATGACAAAAGAGCTTACTGCTGATTTGCATCCTTGTACGTTTGGCACTAGAACAGGATATGTGACTCCCGTTTGTTTATCGATTCCTGAGAAAACTTCTAGGTTGTCGCCCATTTGGGGCACCCATTTTGGACTCACGAAACTATAATGTATATAAGTAATACGTGTCCAAATTGTGAGTATTTTGTGTTACGTACCTTGTAACTTCTATTGTCCGCAAACCAGTCTGTGATAGTTTGTTGATAAATTCGATTTTAACGTCTGTGTCGACTCTAGTGGGCTCATTTTGTAGGCCATCTCTAGGTCCAACTTCAACTATTCGTACTGATAATGTACTGTTATTCTACAAAAAGCCACTATTTAAATTCGAAATATTGAACATAACCACACTTACTCGAGTAAATGGATTTTTTAATATAAATCTAGAAATAATTTTCTTGCAGTTTAATCTTAAAGCCATTGTTTCGAAACTAAGATATGGTTGTTTGAGCTTGTTGCTTCAAAACTGATAGCAGAACCGTTTGAAGAAGATAATAACATTGTTTTTATAAAGTTTCATCAAGGGCAAATGTCGCATTGTAATGCCGAATATTCATTTCGAACAATATGCGTTGTATTGATTTATTCGTATGTGCTTTTACTTACAGTTTTAAAATTTCCTTCTAAAATTCAAAAAATAAAAAACAATTCACCATAATCGATTTTTAGGTTATCGAAAATAGTAGTTTACTGTAAACAAAGTTTACTTTTACAATAGATGTCGCTAGGAGCTCCAAATTTAAAATCAGTGTACCGGACTGGCCCTTTTTGTACATGAATTAAAATTGTACTGGGGAAAAAATCAATTTTATTTATACATATAAACGCAAAATTGTTTGTTATATGGTAAAATATTGCAATTAAACGAAGAAACATTATAAAAATCAGTGGTTGGAGTGACCAAGTTTTGTAATCCACAATCTTTCTTTTTCCTTTACACGACAAATGGACGTGGTCTTTGTTGCACCCATACAGCTAACAATTTTGCATCTACCTGTATACTAGGAAAAAATGTTGATAGGAAGATATTTTGAAATAAACTAATACGGAAATTTATAAATATTTATTTAACTTTATTATAACTTAATCTTAGTAGAAAATAATTTAAAATTAAATAATAACAAGTACTTTTTCACAGTCAAAACTGTAAACAGTATTGAATAGTATTTTAAATAACTAAAATATAAAGAGATATTTATAATTAAATCGACTAGTTAAAAATATGTATTACTGATGTTTTTATACAATAATTCATAATTTAAATGTGAAGAAATGTTTTCTTTTGTAAATATACAAAGAATTGTCACATTTAGAAATCAACTAGGATACTACAATTACTATAGTTACTTTAATTAAATTTTTAATTTTAGGCAATAAATGTTTTTTTTATTGTTAGAAGAGGCACTAGCAATACCCTTGGACGGATCGTACAAAATTCAAAACAACTATACAGTATCAGCTGCAATTATATCCGACAAAGAAATAAATAAGTGTAAAAAAAAGAAAATTAATTCTCATAAATTGCAAAATTTAACGGTATATTTTTAGTATAGGAGTATTATTAACTTCTAATAAATAAAATAACTGCTGAACTGTAAAGAATGACTAGAAGTCTTTATGCACCTCCTTAAATTCATATTGTAACAAATTCTTATGTTATGCGAAGATCCTAGACTGAGCTTTCTCTTCCAAGATAAAAACAAACTCCCTGTAGCTCAAATGATAAAATATTTAAATTAATTATCCCATCATTCTTGAACAATATAAACCAGTTGAATGCACAAATTACATGTCTAATTAATCAAGTTTTTTTCGTATAAGGTTATGGAAGTTACAATATGAACAGTGTCTTCTACCATATTTATACATAAAACATACAAGTAAATTGTAATTATTTATATTGTCTTGCTAAAACAGAGTAGATGCCAGTTTTTTTGTATTAAAATGTACAATCTTGACTTTATTGTGTATTAATCGCCTTAGTAGCATTATGTTTAATTTCTTAAAGATCTACATGAACGTACCTAAATATAAATTCATTTTAAAAATTGTCTATCTTAGAAGAATTAACGATTGTCGACCGAATCAAATGTTGTACTACTTAGTATTATAGGTATAATGTAATGTATTAAATATGTATTTAATAAAGGTACAATTTTACATTTATTAGTGCGCTAAACATCTATATGTGCAGTACAATGACAATAAATTGAATGTGAGTAGTACAATATATACAGAGTGCTTCGTAGTAGAAGCAAAGAAAATAAGAAATACCTATATTGAACTAATTATTCTAATTTTTTTAGTTTAGTTAGTTGCTTCTATTAAAACACCTTGTATATATAAATACATTTTTCTGGTAGTACCTAGCTGAAATATACAGGGTATATTATTACTAATTAATCACTAAAATATGTACCTATATTTTGTTTAATAACTATATGAAACATTCATTTGAACAATTTGAAAATAGTGAAGACACACCCTGTACTCATGTAAGCCCAATAAAGAATTATTCGTATTGAAATCTTTATTGGATTGGGCAGTCGAGAAAAGTTCGAAAAAGTTTCTGAAAACTCACTATAACAATTTCCAAATTTTATGTGCGTTACCTATGTAATTTCTGAACATACATAGACGAAAGATTATCGAAAATTTTGCAAGAAAATTCGAATGTAGATATTGTCAATCTTTCCAATAATAATACTGGCGTCATTTTTTAGAGACGCGAAGTCATTATTTTCGTATAATTTTTACATACCTAACATAAATATACTTTTAAGTACTATCAATAAAAGACTAGAACTAGATACTTTCAAATCTAATGAAATAATTCTACTTAATTTAAGGTTCAAATAATTATTGCACATCTCTTGCAGTAAAACAAATAAACTATCTGCAAAAGTACGAGCAATTTCGAAAGTCTGTTACTTTTCAATTGAGCATTGATTTTTTTCATTAAGTGGTAACTAAACTGGAATTATTCGCTACAAATAATAAATTAATTTAAAATTGCACCTACGTATAGAGGTAATGTTACCTTCAATAATTTTTATTGGTGCAGTCTTCAACAGATCTACATAAATATCAAAAAAATATAAATATTTTCCATAAAAAATGAGAATAGCATTGATCATATCAAACTCAAGCATTTGTATGCCGATATGATTCCTTCAAATGATTTAAGTACACAATTCTCTCACTAATTTTACTGTAATCACTAAAAAAATTCGCTTCTTACGTGCAAATTTCGTGAACTACTTCAATTACTGTAATCGAGCCTCTTGCAGAGTTTGCGCCTGCGCAGCCGTCTGATAAGGAATTCCTGGGAAAGCTCCAGCTGTTGCAGTAGGTAACCCAGGAGTCTGCGGCAAAGCTGCGTACGTGTACGGCATGTAACTTGCAGTACCTGAAAATTATTAAATCCGAATTTTATCTCCGTTGTACATCAATCATTTGTGAAGCCTCTGTAGTTTATTTAATTGTTTTGGCAAAACACATAAGTCATTGGATAATCCAAAGTATTTTTGTACGTTACACAGGATATCGTAACATAGGAAGCCAAAATAATTTGGCAATATTATCTCCACTAGCACAATCGAGGATATAAAAATAAATGCAAAATAAATATCAATCTACCTGCTGATGCTGTATACGGTGTGTAAGCATCGAAGCCGTTAGAATACTGTCCCGTGTAAGGAGCAGCTGCGGCTGCAGCTACCGCTGCGGCGTTTTGGTACTCGTAAAATTGCGATGTCGCCGCTGCAGCTACGGCAGCTGCGTGCGTCAGTTGCGTAGCTTGCAGAGGAACCAAGCTGCCTGGGGCTGTGGCTGCTAAATACGGCGATTGATAGACGTAGCCTGGTGGCACTCTGAAATTGTAAAAAGTTAGAATAAGTCCCAAGGCGCTGAACAACCTAGCACACAAGCAACAACCATATACCAAAAAAGAACACCGTGTGGCAGTTACAGTTTAGATTAAATACGAAGAATATAGTATAAAATTGATTAGAGGAAATTCGTGAGATACTACAATATTATGTAGGCTTGTAGGTTACTAGGAAAATTCAAAGACCGAAAATGCAATGTCAAAACGGTTAAATGTATTATCTCATCCCTAAATGCACAATAGCACCCTCTGTAAGTGGGTCGTCGCCCAAAATACGAGATTCAGAGGGTTGTAAATTCATCCCCTTGTTCAAGTTCAAGTTCATTCGCAATACAGTGCCCTCTCCCTTCTGAATTCGCCGTTTACACATTGGGGTAGCTTTCAATGAGGGTAAGTGTACCTTTATTTAATTTCGAATAAAGATTCGATCGTATGAAATTGCCGTTCTGTAGGCAGAACGTCCGAAATAATATTATTTATGATTAATTATGATGAATAACCTAACTATTATTTTCCATTAAAATAATTTCCTACAAATATTTTCCGAACGAAAAGCGTTCTAGTCTTGTATAAAACTGATCGTTAAAGCAAGTAACTGTTAAGGAGACAACGGTTTCAAAAGTTCTTTAATCATCAGCAGATCTTGCCAAGTTTATTTCGGTCGTCCCATTTAACATTGTTTGCGCATTTTTAGTAAGATGGTATTTTTAACTATACAATCACATCTTCAGTGTCTGTGCACATATTACTGCGAAACAACAAAACTTCACACAAATTGTTTTTAGTGGCATATTATGTATTTTTAGATGTTTAACTATTAAAAATTTATCCTGCGTGAAGACGGGTTATTTCAGAGATTTGTTTGAAACATCACTGGAAGTTTTTATATCTCTATTTGATTGTATTCCGAATTTACGTGCTATGTTCAAGTAAATAAAACAAAAAAAGTGAATTAGTTACGTAAGAGTAATTAATTAAAGATTTATCCCGAAATAAACATCTAATATCGAGTAGTGCCAATTTTACTAGCGCCATATCCTCTAAACAAAACTTGAGAAAATAGATTATTTACTAAACCCATACGTACAAGGATATATTTCAAGTAAATACTGTATCACATCTCGAGACGTGTTTATATTAATTTAAAATAAAGCATTTAGCTGTTTAAAACAATGCACCTTGGAAACATTAAAAAACATAGAGTGCTCGCGGAGAAATCACAAATCGATTATTGCCGATAAATTGGTGATTTGCACACATACGTTTTCAATTGTGTACTGCGGTAAACGAGATTTAAAAGAATTATTAAAAATTAAAATTCTCTTTTGACTATTTTTAATCCAAAAATAATATTTAGCCAAGTTTTACGAATAAAAACAAACGAGTTACTTTTTTAGTATATGTAACAAAGGGAATGATTTATTGTCTACAATTACAATAAAAATGCTATGAATAGAGTCTATATCTAATGCATTGTTACTGAATATTACATCCAACGGTTTTTGGATTGCTTTGAACTCCATTAAGTCGGTTAAATTAATAAAAATCTGGCTGCAATATTATGGACATCATAAAAGTTGCACTAATTACTCTATAAAATTTCTTAATCTGACAACCCCTTTTCAATGAAACATTTGTAAAATGTAAGAGCATTTAGAACATCATTGACAAGTTACAATGCCATAGTAATAATGTAGTTTATTTATTTTTTCTCAAATAGGTCAGCGGGACATTAGGGCATACTCGTATGTACAGTAAAATACAATTTATTATTTCTATTAATATCTAATAGACATCAATAAATGTAGATATATCTGGGATTTTTAGTGTAATTTGCTTAATGGATTAAATTACCCTATCAACTTAGAAATAATAATTTAATAATTTAACGTCACACCAGGTTTTATTCATTTCCTTTTCCATTACTATTACCCATTTCCTAGGAAACAAATATATGTATACACAAGTTATAAACACCAATCTAAATATAAAGTTAAATTTTTCAAATGGTCACTTCAATGTATTCCACAGAAATAGAACAGTATACAAATTGGAATGTAATTTCTTCTACTAAACGGAATTAGTTTAAAATTTCTCTTAATCCTAATCTAAGATTTTTAAAACGTTTAATCTGAATTATTTCCTCGTCGAGGATATTTATGATATAGGTAAACCATATAATAATTGGTACTTCATTATCTTTAAAGTTACAATGCTCTATCAGTGCTCAGTTGCAATAATATAGAAACTGGACTAAAGTTGTTGGAAAAATCAATTTATATATATAATGGCATGTTCATGCACTTTAAATATCGCATTTCTACGCTTCAATTAATATTACACAAAATCGCTCTTAATTCCTCTCGTTTCCATTAGGCTAAAATTTGTATTTTAATATACTAAACAGAATCGAAAAGTTGGTTTTCAGCGGTGAACAATACCTACCTGAATTGCAGCTTAATTTCTCGTATTCAATAAAGCGTATTATATTAAAATTAAAAATTTCAAATAATCATCCAATTTGCTTTACGCGCATTACCTATATCTAGAGCATTCATGTAGGCTACCAAGTGCTTTGGTATTAAATTATTATTCCCGATATATTTCATTATTATCGTTGATAATCTAATATTTTTATTTAACATTACTAACAAATAGTGCTAATAGGTATGCACAACAAATTCAAAGAAGACTCCTGTTTTCACAGGTAGAAACTGATAAAAGTATATTTATTTATTCAAATGAAACTATACTTAGACAATACTGATAAGAACCGATGATATTCACATTCACTTAATTGCTTTTCGTATTATTTATCGTTTTCAACACAACATATCCAAGGTTTTTTTAGAAAAATTATCCATTAGCTCGAACGAATATATATTTTTTTGCATGACAAATTATTAACCGAATACACAATATTTCTATATTTAAAAATAAATTCAGTTAGAAAAACAGCCAATCAGAAATAAGAAAACAAAAAAAATCATTAACTAGAGTGCTGTATTAAGAACGAGTCCCAATGAAAAATTACCTTAATATCCTAAAGCAAGTTTTTATACTTATTTTGCCACGCCTAAACAATTGTTGGATCTATCTAATCTTTTTCTGATAATGACCGAACAAAAAAGTGACTCACTAGTGGCTATAGGTATATCGACAAAATAATTAACCAATGGGACAAACGACACTGTGTAAGCAGTCAAATAAAATGGGGAAGCATTATGTTTTAGATTTGACCGGTCGAAAAATCCTTTCCTATAATATTTGCATGTCAGGTAAAATTGATTTTACTATTATAAAACTGTTTATGTTCGGACAGGAAACGTAGGTTTTTCAGAAGCCATGTGGGTTCAACCAGATTTATTTTAGGTATTTTTTTATTCTCACTCGAAAATATTTGATTGCACGTTGTTCTTTATCTACTAATTATAGGTTTGCTGCTTAATTGATAACAAACTTTAAAATATTGAAGAAGCTTTAAACGAATTAGTTTTTAAACATTAAACAAGTCAAGCTAATATTTACTTAAAATTATCCGTTAGCACTTTGAAACTTTCCAAAACTGTCTACTATTAGTGCAAATTTGAATCATCTAAATAAATATATCCGAGTCAAAATGCCATTAATACCCTTATAGAGATGAGTGACAACCTTCTCTTAACGAGGTAAATTCTAAATATAATTAGACGAAACTCCGCAGTTTGAAAAGAGGAAAACAAAGCAAGATTTCCTGCACTAACATTTCCCGTAATAAATATTGACTGGTGGCGTAAATACAAGGTCCATCAAAAATCCTGAGCAGCGGCAATTGAGTACACATGCACAGAAACAAGTCATTAATTATTCACGTTAATATGGCATACACGTGAGGCAAATGGGTGTTGGTTGATAGCGGCGGGGAAATTGTCCTTATTCCAATAACGAATACGGAAATCTGCCGTGGAGTTTTAGGGTAAAGGAATCAATTATGAAAACGTTAACACACAATAGCTGTCACTATTCAAACAACTTATTGATGAACGATTTCGGTAATAGATAAAAATGTCTAGAAATTTTTCGGACGATGTACATTCCGTTCATTACACCTATTTGTTTAACAATTTCAAGTCTGGAGTACAACAGAATTTAATTTGATTTATTTGTTCGTCATTTTATCATAGCCCATATTGCACATGCGAAAAATAAACAGGATATTAATCGTAACGAGCGGTCGCGCTCTGCTGCCCAAGAAGATGGAACTTTTGTCTGAATTCGACAGAGAACATTTAATAGATTGACAATGGTTAAATCCGACCGTAATGACTGTAATTTCAAAGAGAATTATTCGTTCATTGGCAGCCACACACACCGAAACAACAATAATTCGCGGAAAGCAGAAACTCGCGAAAATAAATGCGAATCCTGAGGGCGTTTCGGGACCGTCTGAAATGTGCGCGATAATCCCATTTCTATCCCAGTGTAAGAGAGATTGGAAGAAAATCTCCTACGCGGCCACGGCCCAAATGGGCCGCATGGGTCAATAGTGTTCCGGAATCGAGAAATCCGGGACAGCAACGGCGGCGCAAACGTCATTAGCCTCCAACTTAGCCCGGATTTGCGCGAAGATTATCCAATGGCGATGAGCTATCCTAAAGAGAAACGCCTTCGCGCCCGCTAAATCAACTAAACAAATTAAAAACCGCACTTCGTTCGAGTTAACAACACCTTTAATGACCAAATATTTCTAAATAATTAATGCTATTTATTCGTTTTACGTTGCTTTTCGCTAATAGCTAGGCGAAATAAAAAGCTTTGGTAAAGAAAACAACTCAGGAAATTTGTTGTTGTATATGAAGAATAAAAACATAGTAGATATTTTTAATCTTTTTGTTATATACAGGGTATGTTTTACCTTACAAAATGAGTTACCCTTTTATTGCCACTCTCTTTTTAGATATAAAAGGCTTTAATATTTTCGTGGCGAAATTGAAGCGTTTTGCAACAATACCTATCGTGTCAAGATTTTCAAATTTCTATTTTCTTAATATACCAGGATAAAAGATACAGTTGTTAAAAATTTCATTGCAAATTAAACCGTCAAGATAAAATTACGAAAAATTTGTTTTGAACGAGCTTAAATTTAAAATCCACTTACTAAATAAGATCATAAAAAATCGACTTAATCTTCGTTAATTTTTTTTTGCTTTCCCCGAAGTCAAAGTACGGAGCTATTTGGGTTAAGAAACGGTATTTTTTTTTATTTTTGGTGACAGTCTATTTTCGATGTCGCGCGAGCAGGCAGTCGAAAACCACGTAAGGGGGAGCTGTGGTGACAAAATTGTTTCTATATTTAAAATAAAGTGTCAAAGAGACTCGGAGCAGCGCGTGCTGAAGCAAAAGCCGCTGCAATTAATTTTCTGGTTATTTTTGGGCGATACATAATTCACGAAGTACGTCCAATGATGACGCACTTCGTATGGTTAGTGAACAGCACGTTTCCGCCTTCTAAAAAATATATAGTTTACCGCTAATTTTATAACTAAATGGCTGTTAACTAAAATCCGAAAAACTATAAATTTAGATTTGGGTTCCAGGTGGCAATTTACTTAGTACCTATCGATAACAGAGCATGTATTTTCACAAGGCCTAAATTCAATTTTTTTTAATCAACAAGAAGACACAAACGTTGAAAATATATCTATTTTAGGAATTCTTTGTAACCGTAAAGTTTCCGAAAGTCATTGGACTTTCTGACATCATAAATTGTCTAGTCGCGGGGTAAAAAAAAGCGCGCTGTATAAGAGCAAAGGTACGATAAATAAGCTCTTTTCATCAGATTATCTATTGGGTTTTATTTTAAGCGTCTAAAAGTGTCTCGTTGTCCCGTTGTTCGGAATATACGCAAGGCGTCGCGACGCTATAGCTATCCTCGTTTATTCACTCGCTGGGCAGCTGTTGAGCATTCTTTGCCTTGTCAGCAGTGACATTTAGATGATTCTGAGACACCTACGCGTTTCAAAAGCCTGCCAACATTCTACACGCCACTGGTTAACTGAATAACAGGTCCGGCCTGGCCAAAATCTATTTCCATGCAACATTTATTTAACGATATCATTTAAGGCTTAGCTAGTTAAAAATATATGTCGATATTTCGTCGAATAATGATAGAAGTGTCAAACAAGTAGGAAGAAATCATTAGTTATATTTTGGTAAACTTCAATGATTTTTCGATTTTCACCACCTGCACCGACGTTTATAAATATTTTACAAATAGCAAATCGATGTCAAGTGGAACACGTTTTAACTGGAAATATATCCATGTGCAAACAACGCAGACTTGAGTTGTCAATTAAAACGAGTTTAACTAAAAATAAATAAACGTACTATTTTCGGAATACAATAACCGATTTGTAGCAAATTTGCAAAATTTTACCGACGAACGAATTCGTTCTAGAATTTGGTTAATACGAATTCATCGTTACACTCTGCAATCACCATTACCTAAGTAATAATATTTAGGAAGTTTCTTTTATTCATTTAGCTATTGATAAAACTCATGAGTGAAACAAAAATGAATAAATCACGACGAAGAGTATATTTAGATTGGCCCAACCTTCGCAGACTGATTAATTTTTTAAAATATAAGTAGGTATTTAAAATGTGAAATATTAGACTATTTTGTACTATTATTATAGAAAAATTTGAGTGCAGTCCAAGAACGATTTGTTAAATTTAATCTAGTATACCCATTATTCTCTAGGTTGATAAAAAAACCTCTGGCCGGTGTATAAATTCAAACCCAAATTAAAATCTAGTGATGTTTAAATCGTAAAACCACACTAAAAATTCCCCTAAGCAAAATATCGTCAAGTCAAATTCAAACACTAGAAAAAATCGGTTTGCATATTAGTTAGTAGTAATAATTTCAAGTGTAATAGTGTGCTATTAGATTCAAATAACTAGGGTGTCAGAAAAATGTCTACGCAGCTACCTAAGAAAACCGATGAGCAAATAGAGACAAAAACCATTCTTATATAGATATCCAAATTTGCCAACAATAAAAAATAAATCAACTAAATAGTAACAACTGAAGTTTAAGGATGTTAAATACAACGTTTCAATTCAAGAGCATTTTTATATTTTTTAAGATTAGTCAAATTAAACAAATAATTTGAAAACAAGCGTGATTTAGCCATGCTTCAAACAAGAAAATTAAAAATCGCTGACTGTTATCAATTAATCTAATAAATTAATTGATAATAATTATTATCACATCACCTTTAACTTCAGTTACAGTGCAATTTAATCAATTCCGCATATATCCTATAAAAATAAAGTGTTTACAATGAGAAGAAAGATATGGTTAAGTCACTAAATGCATCAGGAAACCGCGTACCGCGCTTTAGAAAACACTCTATCGCTCAAGCACACGAAAAACTCACTCGCAACCAAATCGTGATGGTAATTAATAAAAAAAAACACTAGCCTCTACAAAAAAAAACACTTAAAATTGTTCATGAAAATTATGTTAAGCAAGTGAAATTTATGTCTAACAGTTGCTCCATATTTTGTACATCGTTCTTTTTGGGAGAAATAAGTGTCTTCAATGGATTGTTGTAAACAAAGGTCGTAAATTTGGTTGACAAGACTTTCATCTAATTTTAGAAGAAGGCTATCCTTGGACATAAATTTTTACAGAAATAACTTAAGGTTTTGATTCGTACTTGAGATTCGACGTAAAAATAATATTAAGAAATAGGTTATAAGACATTGATTTTGGGCTATGGTTATGAAATTGGGCAATTTCATTTGGGCAAGAAATGGAAGCAAATGCAATTTCGAAGGGGGTACAACAAATACCCTAAAGGCAACAATGCTAGAGGCGACCAGAATTGTGTTGTGTTTAAAATTTATTCGAAACAATTCGATGGTTGATAGGATTTTACCATCACAGATATGACCTCCACCACCGGCTGCACTGTAACACACCCCAGGTTAATGGAACCAAGCACATCGACATTTATCAGTTAGTGTCGCATTAGTGTTACACTGCAGTCGTGAGTTACTGTAAGAAAAAAGTAAACGAACATCAAAATATAATCAGCCCAAAATAAAAAAAAACGAAAAACCTCACAGCAAACAGTAAGACTGTCGTCCGCCATCCGATATCGTTTGTTCCTTGCTAATTAAATTCTCCTCAGTAAAATGTTCCTAGAATAAATAATGTTGACTAGACATTTTTGTATTTTCTTATTATCGCATTTATGTGTAAGGGATATTTGAATGTTGCTAAAGAAATGTGAAAATTATCCATGAATTTATGGGTATAAAGTAGGAATGAAGTATCTTCGTTTATTATTTATACCAAATTTAAATTTTTATTTAGCAATAATTTTAATATTGTTAGATGAAATGTTGGATATAAAGTTGGAAATTTATTATTCGTCGAGTTTGTCACTGCTTATAAATTTCAATATTGATTATAACGCACGCAATTTGTCGAATTTTTTTCGAAATATTGAAAACAAATTAATTCGATATTTTGAACATTTGAGGAAAGACAAAATTTATGACAAAATATGAATGAATCGAACATTACAGAAATAAAGAAAATGCCGATTTAGATGTATGATATCTAATAGATTTTATGTAATTAGAAAAGTATTTAATAAAAAATAGCGCGGGTGGCGGACATCGTGCAACTCGTATTCGTACAATCGTTAGTAGAAAAGATACTCTCAAGCAACTATTCAATTCGATAATCTCAATCAAAAATTACAAATAATCCAAGAAACTCCATCGAATAGTCGCGTAGAAGAGAGTGTTCTTTTGGCAATACCTGGGGCTTTCTCTAACGATTCATCGAATACTCGGCTAACATTTTTAATAGTGTAACTCAATAACTAATAAAAAATAAAATTATAACACGCACACTCACAAACACTCATCGAAATAACTAACTGTTTACATTTTAGTGTTTGAGAAGTCGGGATCTCATGTTCTGCCAAATGTCAATACAATTGTATGGATATACGAATCACCAACTGTCTTCATGACATATGAAGCTAGAAAATATGAAATATCATTACGATCGGTTGGTGATTTAGTCAGTGCTGCACTTGTTTTGTGCACAAAATACCACAACGTGTTAGTATTTTTAGTTCTTACCCGTATTGACTGGGCAAAAGGGCCGGATACGCTCCTGCTCTCACGCTGGGAAACGGGAATCCTGCAAAAAATTATTAATATGAAATAATTAACAAAAATGCGCGCAACGAGCATAATTTCCAACGGACAATCTGTATATGAACGGATTGTTGGTTGCGACATATGCGGATGTCCGGGTGTGCCATATCACAGGAAGAGGGGTGACTAGGAATCCATGTTGGTGCAGTTTACCGGTCTCTGCCCGTGCCTAGTCGTACTCGAGCAGTACTCGTTTTTCGAACACCTGGAGGCCTTAAAATTAAAAATAAAAACCCTATGCCCCGTGCCATGCTTTTTTCGAAACAGATGGCTCTTACGTTACGGTTCGACGGCCAATCGAATTTCACGACATTACGATCCACAATTTTCTAAAAAACTGTGCGTTTTAATATGTTAATAATGCGTTCCTTTTGAATTTTGTAAAAATCTTCGTTGGTTCAATTTCAGGAACTAATGTACTGGACGCGTGCCAATTATCAAATGAAATCGCATAAAACAAAATAAACAAAATTTATGATTTATTTTTCATGACAGATTCTTATGAAAATAAAAAAATTAAATGGCAGTCGACGAAGCATGTTTTGCTGAAAACGAGCTCGAATTTAAATTTAGTGGTTTAGTAATCAAATTATGATTATCCACAAGAAGAGAAAAAGTATAAGAAACAAACCCACATTATTGTACAAAATCAACTAAAAGAGCACTGGATAGGGCAGCACCGGATAAATTATTTGTATAATAGAAATAATGCATACCAGTTGGAACATTTCCTCTAGGTTTTGCTCCTAATATCGCTAAATTTACATTAGCTTTTCTTCCATCTATAATTGGATTGGGGTCTTTACATGCTCGTTCTGCTGACGCTCGGTCGCCCATAATTACCTGCAAAGAAAAAAATAACGCTCAAAAATTTTAACGTCAAAAATGAATACAACAACAATTATTTAAATATATATGTATTTTCCAACACAAATGTAAACAACGTTTCGAATGCGCACCAGCATTGTTCATATAGCAATTTCTTGGAAGAATCAAAGTTGAAAAATTGGTAACATATTACACATTATTCGATGAGTAAAATGTATTTATTACACGTCATACCGAACATATTTCTTACCTTTTGCATTGAATTATTAATTCGAGGTTTTCATAAAATTTTATTACCGAACTAATAGATAAATATTTGTGCGAATAAATGGACATATTCGCGATTGTAACACGACACCCAGGTAGGTAAAATAACTATTTCGCTACGATAAGATAGGTAAATAAATAAGTAGAAAATAACTCAAAAAGAGATAAGGTACTAACACTATAGTAGCGCTTTTACAAGACCAATACATATTTCATTTGACAGTGAAACCTTTAGGGATCGACAAAAATCGAATATTTCTTCTGAAAGAGGTAATTTTTTAAATTCCTCATATTAACACTAAATGTCTATCCAGAGTTTATAAAGAGCATGGATTTAATTAATTTTATAAAAAGTACGATTTAGTTGCACGCGATAATACTTTTTAAGCCGACTTCAAAGATTTAAGATCAAAGCACAGTGGTAAGAGTAATGGGGATTACTCGCCGTTTTCGACTGAACTCAACTATAACTATTAGAAGTAGGTAATTAAAAAAAGGTTCAGTAAAGTTCTTCCAACCTCTAATTGTCTTCTAAATTTAATCAATACGCCAAACGGGGTTGCTACAGAATTTTGGACATTACAAAAAAACAACTTTATTGATTATCGTATGCAAATAAAGATAAATAATAGGTAGTTACTAAAATCCAAAAATATACAACAACGGTTCGGAAACACTTAACTTGATTAGATCAGGTAAACATTAGCATTTCGGTATAAATAATAAATAAAGTGAGGCAATTAAGTAAATATTGAATTGCCTCATCTAATATATGTGTGGTCCTCCCTAACGACTGGTCAATAGAAAGTTTAAGGACGAAATATTTTTAAGCGTAATGTTCACATACTTGTTTAATTCTACATGGGCATTTTGAATTCAATTGAGTGTAATCACTCAAAGGCTTCACTTCAAGAAAAGTTAGGTAGTTTCTTGAAGCAGCAAAATACTGAACTAATAATTCCACGGTAGTAGTGCTTAAGTTCAATTAACCAATCAATCACAGTTTCCAATAGATTACTAATGACTATAATGAATATATTATTAGGGTTTAGGTGTAATTATTTCTGGATGCACTTTTGTAACAATTAAACTTTTATGAAGTGCTTTTGTTACGTATCGAGCAGCAAATATTAATCCTTGCTTTACATGCAGCAGAAAAGCATTTGCGCGTAAATTATAGAATAATTTCTAAAATTCTACAACTGCCATTATTACTGTTTCATAGTGAAATAATAAACAATAAGCAATTAATTAAACATACACACGTCATTAAAATATATCAACAAAAATGAATTTAAATAACTTTCGAGATACGTTGTCGTGACAAATTTGCACCGAACAGTATGTAGGGATAGAAATAAATTTTAAATATCGATTAGAAGTTATCACATCCCTGTAATTTTTATACGAACTATTTCGTATCGATACAATCAGAAAGCAGAATTTCACGACAAATTAATTTCAACAATTTACGATTTCGGGTGCATATGATATAAGAGATCTGTTATTTGTATAGTGTAGTCGAACCCGGGGGGAAGTTAGCAGCTGTCTATGCTTCTTTGTAACGGTAGAGAGAGGGATTCCGCTGTTTTTATATTTTTTGTCTGCCGGGTGGCGTACGACCTTTTTTTCTTTCACATGCATGCCCTAGGTCCCTCATCTTTTCACTTTTATTATAGTTCCTTGCAGGTAAATGACCTCACAATTATTCGATACCAATTCGAGGGTTTTTTTTATAAAAATTGTATTTTCTCTTCGAGCTATCCATGAGTTCTGGAGGCGAAAAATAATAAACTGCCTGGCTCTATTAAATATCCGACAGTTCATTTGGCCAAAGCAAGAGAACAAATAAAGAATTAATTAAATAGATTATTCCGCAAATTTTGGTAAAATCGACTATTTAACAAACGATTACATCGTTGTATTTATTTATCTTGCCAAATTTCGATTAGATAAACGAAATCTGGCTGAAGCTAATATTCCTGAATTTCTAAATCAACAAAGCTTCTGCAATGTTTCTGCATACCCTGCAAGCTTTTTATTATCGCCTGTCTATTATTCGAACTTACAAACATTCAAGGATAATTTTTAGTTTAATCGCCGGTACGATAAATTAAACAGTACCTACTTTAAATACGGCTTCGATTTCTTATCGGCTATATGTAAATTCTCGTTTTGAATAATTTGTACAAAAATGGGTTAATTAGTGTTCAAAAATATACCTACTCACATTCTATGGAAGTTTCATTTCATATGTAACATTAGTAATTTTAATGAATTAAAGATAAAAGTAAGAGTAGAATTAAGCTGTATCTATAGTTTTTAAAATAATTGTAAATGTTTTATTGTAAACGAAATGAAAGAATGTTTTAATTTTCATGTCCTTTGTAATATGAAAATGAATAATATTTTAAATGTTAATCAATTTAAACAATTTACAGTGATTCGAAAATTCCTCTCTGGAGCATTCACGGTTTGAATTGGTTGATAATTGTGTTTGGAATATTTTCATTTTCGATTTTAAGGGTTATCTATTTACGTTTTAATTGATTGGAAAACACTTGGAAAATGATGCGAAAGTTTTATAAAAACTGAATTTATAATCTGTAAAGTTTCGCAATGGCCTTGATTTTTACACATGACAAAGTTTTTTGTTCATTATTTGTATAGAACATTATTATAGGACGTTTGTAGTAAAATTTTAGATAGCAATATTTTGTATAAATAAATAAATTTTGAAATTGTTATTATTCTATGTGGATATAAAAATGGAACTTACAAATCCGTATCCTCTACTTTTTCCAGTTTGTCTATCAGTAATAACCACAGCCTCTTCAATGTCGCCGTAAACGGCGAAGTGATCTCTAAGTGACTTATCACTAGTATGGTAGGGTAAACCACCGACGAAGAGCTTAGTCCAGGTGGTATCCTTGTTCTGGACGCCGGTGCCATTGAGGGCACCAGCGGCCCCCAAGACACCCAGAGTACCCAAACCCCCAACGAGACTATCGGTCTCGGTGGAAGCCGCGATTCCAGCACTGGGCATCAGCATCTTGACTTGCTCTTCTGCGTCCGAAAGTGCTGCGCGCTGCTCTTCAGCAACACGAGCTGTACCGTGATTGTCCGGTCTAGAAGTAGGCCTGGTCGGTCGCGTCAAAGGGTTGAAAATGTTGTTTATGTACTCCTTGGTAAAGGTACTCTTGCGATCTCGCATATGTAAGCCGGTGCGGGCAGCCACATAAAGTCACTGGTGGATGAATTACACGTGGTGCTCTCGGTGAGGCGCGCAATCGAACTAAACCAAACCAACCACTCTACTAATTTTAGATTTGCTCTACACCTATACAGCTGTTCCGTTCGACGCACGGATCGCTGATCGCTGATGCTAAGTCTCGGAAACTACTATAGCCGAAATAAAATAAGCGCGCTATCCGCTATCTGCGATCAACTGAACTAAGGGCTCGGAGCTCGAGCGCTATTCCACACACGGACTACGCGTTAGCGCTTTGTATTTTCGAATGAACTCGGGCTATACGATGTTTGTGTACTTACGAGTGTGTGTGTGTGTGTGTGTAGCTCGTATTCTCTGTTACCACTCGTCGCTCGTCTGTTTTTGTACACGCGCCTCCTGGATTGGGATTACTGATTTTTTTACTAATACAAAACGATTGTTTTTAGCTGCCTCTGATTCGTCAAAAATTCCTATTTACTACGTTTTATGCTAAATTTTAATTATAGGTACACCAAATTCAATAATTTTATTATTTTGAACCCTTTAATAGATATTATTAGAAATAACTACACAAGTTTTAATTTATTTACTTGGATTATAAAAAATATTTTATATATTTTTTTTAAATTAACGTATTGCCCTGTAAGAAGTATATAAGCTACTCGTAATATTCATATTTATCTTCTTTTTTATCAGCATGCAGACACGACATGTGAAATGTGGCTGAAATTATAGCAATTTTAACTAGGTATCTCTTCCACAAATGTAAAAATCGATAGCAAAAATTAAGCCTTTGTTATCACAAATCCACAATATTTGTAATATTTTCCAATGATCTACGCTTGTCGTATTCTGATAGTTGGCAACGCACACCTGGTCATGTGGCATACGGCACCCCTTCCCTAGAATTTGCACCCCTATATTCTAGGACTTAGACGCCGCAAATCTACTGGATGTATGCTGCACGATGCACGACGTACGGCACTTCATGAGGTTCCCAAATGTGACCCCCCTCGCAACGCTCGTGCAGCGAAAGACCGAAGAGATAAAGCATGGCCGATTTATTAGGGTGCATTCGAAAACAACCGAGAGGAGCACATAAAATCTAAACGGCGAAATAAAACGATATTGATGCATTTAAGATTACACGAAATATTTCTTACAACTTCCAAAAAAAAATTCTTGAATTTTGATCTACATCAATTACCCTGTATAAACACACATTGTATTTTATTGGACATGCAATATAATAAGTGCAATTCCAAAATACCACATACTATTAGGTTACATTTCTCTTTGTTTGCCTTTGTTTTATATTTTAATCGATGAATAGATGAAATTTTTTGTTTGATCCTCCATTTGTAATAATATTTCAATAACAATAAACTATAATCTACTTAAAATACATTCATGTTAAATTAGAAATATCGGTTAATTCCGATAACAAATCTGCTTCCATAATAACCAAGTCGCCTGACGTGTCGAATTAGAATACTCCCGTGTTCTTTCTGATAATAATTCCCCAGGAAATGGTCAATAACTTCAGGAAACAGCTCAGTTCCGAAGCTACAAATACTCAACACGCACCGCATGAAAAATTGACTACAAATAGGGAGAAAATGAAGTTTTCCCGCTAAACCTCAACGCCTTTCTAATGCTCGATAAAATATTAAAGAAAAGTTTACTAGTTTTATTGAGTAGGAGAATTTTTTCACAATGCATCGAATAAATTGTTACAGCTACTATAGGTTAATAATGTGGACAAAATCGAAGGGGTGAAAGGGCGCGTATTAATTACATTTCATAAAATACAGCATAGGGGAAGTACTTGTTCTCTGTCGGCAAGCTGTGTAATGAGAACTAGTCAAATGAAATAGTTGGAAGCCTGATAAACGGGCAACAGCTGTTCCTGCTCCTAATAATCTAGGGTCCACGAAAATAGAATTTAAAATCTCCCGTATAGTCCGATGGTGATCATCAGAGGCGACACACAATATTCCTACTTCCTTCTTTCCATGCCCGAAATAACAAACGGATTTACTGCCTTAGCACAGTTTTGCAATTGGTAATTAACCCACACGCCATGTGCCTCGTCTCAGCTGTCACAGTGAATTTCTTTTACTTACGAATACCATTAAAAAAAAACAGAAAAGGATTATTTTTAAAATCGGCGGACTGATGGATGGATAATAAAATTTTTGTTTGTGTTATTCTCGTATCTTTAATATCTCCTTTTATATTAAATTAATCGTTTCGAATGCGTTGTTTTCAAATATAGAAAACGTACATTCGGCCAACGTGAGTTTCCTCGCTGAAAGATTTATTTCTAGTTCGACTAAAATGTTGATTTTGCTCGTTGATTGAACCTTCGTAATTAAGCATTTATGAGCTATATTTTGTATAAATAATTGCTACTTTAAATTCAACAATTGTTTGTTATATACTTTTGATGCAAAAACTGCAAAATTGTATATTTTCTTTCGATTTTTTATACACGCAATTTCGTTGAAATTTCATTAGAAGGGATGCCAAAATTTCATCCGGTTGTCTTTGTAGAGAACCGGAAGTAAACAGGGGTTGTAAGTACCACTTTAATAACATTACATCCTGCCGTAATGAACCTATTATAAACAATTACTTCGTGTTTGTCAAATTTATTCACCTATAAAAGTATATTTATTTAGTTGATTAATGATAAAATTATTTTATATTCTAATTAACTCTTATGAAAGATAACAGATGATTCCTTGTCTCTTACACCCTACTTAGGAAGATAAAGCATTATCCAGTGAAAAATTGATATCTTTTGTATAAACATTTAAAAAGTTGAAAATTTGGCAGTGACAGTTAAATAACGTCAATAAATGGGTCGAAACTATTTACAGCTCGGGATATTTAAAGATTTTATGACGTTACAATACAATGCTAATTATTTGTGTTTGCTAACTGAGTGACGAAAGACTTTTCAGCTTGAAAATAACACAAAATAACCTTTATGTCCTGATTTTGTTGCATCACTGAAGCAAAAAATAAAAATCTGATGGATATCGTTATCATTCAAAGAGAAAATATGAGCTTTATCCGATTTTTCTTATCGATATTTTAAGTATAGCGAGATTGTTTCAATAAGAATATGATTAACGATTTTTAAAATTAAACGGAACATTTCTGAAACGTATGTGCGCATATGATTCATTTGGAGGATTTCTTCACAGATGCTTTTAATATGGCACACGTTTGTTCCAGGGATGTACTTGGATATATTATATTAATAAATCACTTCGCGATTCATTTATTTGCCCATTTAATTCATATTAAACCTTCCAGAAGCTTGTTCTAACGTTTTTTTTTAAATCGATGTACGCAATGTTAAATATACCATTGAATTTATGGCACAAATAGTTTCTTATTCGACGGTAGTTGGCACCATTTTTTTGGCACGCTGTGTAACTTTTACTTGTCAGATTAGCGTATTTATTGCAAAGGAACCAAAATATTTTAATTATATTTTTCAAACAAATTAAAAATACTGTAGGTAGGTACTTATATTAACAGAATATAAATATGTACATACTTTATAAAAAAAACGAACATTTAAATAGTTTTTATTGTACACCAACCTCCCTAATGATTATCTAGATGATTTTATAGATTACTAATTCCTAAATTTGAACTATAAATTTAAAATTTGTTCGTGTTAACGTGTTTGAACTAAAGCTATTAGAAAACGTGTTCGAAACCTATAATATCATGAACTTTTTTTACGATGGAATTCCTGCTTACTTCGTTGCTATACCAATCATTGAAAGGTAATTGGTAGTAACCGTGGCCATTTTGGTTGTTATAACCTGATCCAGTGCCAGGAACACCGTAGGTGTTACTAGGAGGTCCATAGGATGGACTCGGTGGGCTGTATGATGGATTAGGAGGCTTGTAGACCGGAGCGCCATATGTAGGATTTGGAGAAGGAGCAGGAGCAGGACCAGAAGCTGGACCATTTACAGGAAATGAAGGGGAAAATCCAGTTCCAGATCCACCCGTTTCGCCTACAGGACTGTAA
This sequence comes from Phyllotreta striolata, assembly GCA_918026865.1. Taxonomy (NCBI): domain Eukaryota; kingdom Metazoa; phylum Arthropoda; class Insecta; order Coleoptera; family Chrysomelidae; genus Phyllotreta; species Phyllotreta striolata. The sequence continues at coordinate 3,028,948 of OU900103.1, forward strand.
GTTATGCTAATGCCTTCGTAACCATTTGATGGGCCATATCCTGTGGTGAAATAAAAGAAATGTGTGAAATAAACTAGCACAAAAAGACATTTAATTTACCGTATCCTGTAGTATTAGTATTATTGGCACCACCCGGAAGGGTACCATTCACCAGTATTGTAGTTAAAGGTGTCGTCGAAGATGAAGATGTACTTGAAGTGGACGTTGAAGCTGCCTCAGTTGTAGTATCTCCCTGTTGTCTTTGCAAGAACTCTTGTTGCCGCAACAACGCTTCCTGCTGCCTTTGGAGGTGTTCTTGTTGTCTTAAAAGTAATTCTTGGTGACGCAATTTCAGCGATTCAGTTGTGGTGCTCGTGGCATCAAATTTTTCCGTTTCGTATTCGAAATCGTCATCTTCGAACGAACCTACTCTGTGGTGTTTCCTGTTTCCGTATTTGGTTTTGATTTTTTTAGGTCTGAAGGTTGTACTGGAAGTCGTGGAAGTACGTCTTCTTTTTTTGTGCGGTTTGGTGGTTATTTCGTAGGAGTCATAATCGTATTCACGACTGTTATCACTGAGATCACTGTAACTTTGACTTAGGCTACTTTCACTTTCTTCGTAAGAATCTACTATAGGTCTTCTGTGTTGTACTTTTTTCTTCGGTTGGTACTTTTTAGTTGTGGTAATGTCTTCATAACTGTCGTAATAATAATCTGGCGTTGTAGTTGGTTTCCTTTTCTTCTGGGTTATGTACTTATTATTTTTTCGCGTTTTTGTGTATTTACTGGTGCCTCTTTTAACTTTTCTAGATGCTGGAGTTGAGGAATTCGATAAAAACGCCAACAATTCGGACGGTATGGACCGAGATTCGGGCAAAACGACTTTCTGCGTCGGTTTTTCTAAGGTGTTTTTAAACAACGGTATCTCAGGTTTGTCGTCGATGATTACTAACGGTGAACTCGTGTCATTTTGATCGGTACTGCCACTGCCCTCTGGCTCCGCATCACCGATTATTATTTCCGTAGGTCTTTCGTGGATGTTCACGATTTGCTGTTGCGTGTTGCCAGGAATGTGGTGATGATGATAAATGTGCTGATCAGATGCTTCTGAAGAACTTACTGCATGTGGCCCGTAGGAATTACCAACGGGGTAATAGTGGTAATTTTCGTGGTTCGGTTTGTGAAGCCATGGTAGAGGTTCGTAACTTAATTTCAGAGCACCGATAGGACCGTATTTTGCTAGAACGTTGTTTGATAGGATATTAGCTAGGAGAAGTCCAAACAGCGGGATATATCCAAATCTTGGCTGTCGATGGAGAGTGTTGTTTAAAGTTGCAGTCACTGTAAATTTTCAAAATAAGAGTTAAGTTAATGATTTTTAAAGGCATTTACGTCTTTGGTCTATTAAAACTTTTATCCAAAGAAATTACAGTATATAGGCACTCTATGTAATTATGAATTGATGGGAATTAAAAATATGTACTTACATTCTTCTGATATATTCAACGGCATTATTATTACTCTGTACGTGTTTTCACCACTTCACATACACACTGTGCCTCTTCAAGAGTAAACTTAACAATAATTTGTGAAAGTACGGAGAACAAAGTTTATATAAAGAATTATGCGGGCTATTTGCAAAAGTACCCATATAATACAATAATTATTTTGTCATAATAGCATCCATGCTTTTCTTTTTATCACGAAGATAATTACTCGTAGTATATTATTTCAGTTCTAAATAGGCGCACTGATCGCATTATTTTTAATAGAAAAATAAAATACAGTTCAACTCTCATTCCTCCTAAATTGAATGGAGTTCAATGCCCAAATGTTAAGAAACCAGCAAATGTAAGAAACTTATATAAGTAATGTAAGAAAATATACGTCTTGTAAGTTATGTAAAAAAGTACTTTATGAATATAAAAAACAGGGATGAAAGGAAAATGATAATTATGCATATAATAAAGTAGCGAGCGCTATCTCTTGTCGAAAATGTGACCCTAATAAAGTAACCCACAGGATTCGACGCTCGCGAAATGAGGCCATCTGGTAACGGTGCTTGTAAGTAAAAATAGATCGATGATATTACTATCATGCCGAAGTATGTTTAAAAGTATGTGCATAATAAAATGAAAATTTCGAGTCTTTGTAATTGACAGATTTTATTATTCATACATCTTTCAAGGGATATGTGCTTGGTAATTTTAATACCTTTCACTCTTTCACAGAAGCTTTTTATCTATCAACTGCGCTAAAACTCAATTATTTTTGTCGTTCGTCAAAGATTCGATAAAGGCTGAGGCACTTTTCCAATTAACCCTTGTCTTTGATAAAGAATTATATTTGAAGTTTTAAATTTTTTTAAGAAAAATTAATTAGCTGCATTATCAAAAGATTTCCTCCCGTCTAAATCATATGTACTTTGTTGACGTATTTAATCAAGTAATGCATTACGAAAATAAAGCCAAACACTAACTAACCAGAAAAAAAATGAAGCAAACATTCAATTGATTTACGTGTCCTCTTCGAGCTCGAAAGCCTTTGATTATTATTTTGAGGGTTGAACCTAAATGTTTGCTTTTTTCAGGATAACCCTAAGTGGAAATGAAATCGCCGAAATCCTTTTATCTTTAATTTTCCTCATAGGGGTGGCTTCAGAATGTCGCCGCTCAGAAGCATGAAAGTTGACGATACCCCCCGCTTATGCAATTCAGGCAAGGGATGCGATACCCGTAATTAGATTACTCAACAAAATTTCATATTTACCTCAAAAACTTACATCTATGAAACGGTATTTCCCTTATTTCATTAAGCTAATGAAATATTTGATATCAACTTAATTTCAATTAATATCCCGAAAATTGTTTGATGCCTACGAATTACGGGTAATTAAAATATTATTACGAATACACAAAATACAAAAATCCGGCTAAAATCATTTCATATATTCGTAATTAATAACAGCCTGACTAATTAATAACTTCCTACGCGGATGATACCATTGATAAACTTCATAGTAGACGGAGTAATTGTACAATGAGCAATCAATTCGAATTTGAAATTAACGGAAAGGAAACCGTTAGATTTTATAAAAAAATCGATGGAATTTTACGATAAATAGCAGTTTTATTGCATTAGATAATTCGAGCATATAATTGAAGTAAAAGAACTCTTTGATAATGTAACATTATTGTGCAGAGTTTTTGAAATATAGATGTAAATCGTGATTGTTTTAACACTTTTCCCTGTACATAAATTTTTATCGATTAATTTTATTATATTCTTTTTAATTCCGTCTTATAATTGAATTTCTTCGTATCCGAAAGAAAACGTTAATCTTAAATTATTTTAAAAATGATTGATAATTGACTTTAAATAAATTACTTTATCGTTTTTATGACTAAAAAAAAATTGTTCATTGTAAATTGAGTCACAGGATAGTTACCGTCGTGTTCGCAACATTTCGTTGAAAAGTTTTATTATATCTTATCGTTCGCCTCGTTATCTATTTGACACAATTATCTTCCAGAGAGAGAGAATCAAACAGGTGCTAACCTGTGTTAGATGTGTGTTGTTATGATGTGCTAGTTTTAATAATGGTACATCCTACGAATTTATTTCGATCGGATTCTGAAAGGGATCAAGGATTTTCAGCTCCTGTGGGAAACTACTTTAATGATATTGATTGCGGTATAACAGCTTTACCGTGCCTGACGCAAAGGTTGAGATTGCAAAAACTCGCGAACCTTTCTGTTTTTATTATTGTGTTATCACTTCTGGGATTAGTGCAAGGTATTATTAGTACATATTTCAAAGGGACCTCGCATTTGTGGTTCTCTCATTATAATTTCCCAAGTTTTGTTGAAGGTAAGTGCTCCAATTATTTTATTGCCAATTAGAACCTGACCAGTTAATTTAATACAATGTATTGATTATTCAAAAGTAGTTTGTATTTTCAACGTAACAATTTTAGACCCACATAATGTTGCGAAAGGTTTTACTATCATTTTTCACTTAAAACTTCCTCAATGATGTGAAAACTGTGTCATAGACTATTCATAATTTTAATGATTACACCTTTAGCATTCGGAAAAGAACATTTATCACATAAGTGCATAATAAATTACTAAAGTAAAATTGTTTTTTTTTAGAGTGGTTCGTATTTTTTAACGAGATATTCGTAGGAATATTTGCCTTATGTATATCATATTGGGGTAATAGAATTCACAGAGCAACATGGATAGGTGCTCTAACAATGCTTATAGCAGTAGCAGGGGGTATTTTGGCCATACCAGAAATTTATAATCCTTTTACAAAAGTTGAAATAACCAGCGCTATCAAAGGTAATAAATTTAATTCGCATTATTTCTTAAAAAATTGTTTAAGTAACTGAAACTTTTAGGTCCAGCTCTTTGCGATACTGAAAATGAAGAGGTTTTTACCAAAGATCTTCTAGATTCAGAGGGATTTAATGAAGTAACATTCGGCTATTTTTTCGTTTTCCAAATTGTATTCAGCATGGTGACTGTAGCCTATATATCTCTTGGATTGTCTTACATCGATGACCACATATCTTCAAAACATAGTCCAGCTTTGTTAGGTAATATAAACAATTTTTCGTTGTATTTGAAAAATTACTATTTATTTTTTTCAGGTTTGTCGCTGGCTACTCTAGAATTCGGAAAACAAGTCGGCATATATTTCGCTTGGATTCCTTATGTACTAACATTATTTTCTATTTTTTCATCTCCAAGTATGTATTTTTTTATTCACATTTATTTGTAAGAATTTATTTTATTACATCAGTTTGTTTTTTATGCAATAGGAATTTCAAAAAATGAGCCTAGTCATAATTATTGTACTCACCGTGAAAATCTTTATTAATTGAATCGTCCACATAGGTTTACAATTATTTTAAAATAAAACAATCAGAAAGTGTGACAATTGAACGTTGAAACTTTTGTTATAAAGAGAAACATTTATTATTATTATTTTTTCAGTTTGGATCATTTTGATAATCATAACATTTTTGATTGGCGTGGCGTTGGCGATGTTTCCTAAAATTCTTCCCAATCTTGTAATAAAAAAATCAGTAAATTCATTGGTTAGCCTCGCATCCGGAGGAAGAGTATCCTTCGACATGGAAGAAACTGAGCATAGTAAGAATCTATATCCAAACTAGTTACAGTAACACACAATAAAATATTATTTTTTCAGGTTTTTTCAAAACACTGGGCTCTTTACTAAGGAATAAAATTCTATTGTTGAATATACTGTCATTCGTTTTCATACAGTCTGCACTAACCAACTTCAGCTTGGTTTCAAAATACTTCAATCAGTCCAAGTATCACGTACCTGTAGAAATAAAAGACTCTACAGGCTATTCAGATCCAGATATAATCCAATTTACAACGAATTTACTCAGGCAACCGTTAGTCGCAATATCCTTGGTGACTTGTGGAATGATCATTTCGAAATTGAGACCGAAAGCCAAGTATCTCGTCATTTGGAACATAACAGCATTTTTATTGGTTATGATAATATTTGCAAGCAGCATGTTTTGGAATTGCACTAAAGGCATATATAATGAACATAAGCACGCCATTACGATTCCGTTCTGCAGTAGTAAGTGTAATTGCCCCCACGCGGAACCTTTCCAGCCGGTTTGCGTCGATGGAAAAACGTTCTTTTCACCCTGTTTAGCAGGCTGTAAAAATTATTCAGTCGCTACACAAGTAAGGAAAAAAATAAAATTTCTAAACGAAATGCGATATCTTCAAATGTACACTTGATTTCAGGTTTATCACGATTGCAGTTGTGGAGCGATTGTTACAAAAGGATCCTGCGATCAGGATAACTGCAAATTCGTACTAGCCTTCGCGCAAGTCAATAATATTATAATTAACGGACTCGTCGCCAGTACAATAGTAGTAAATTTCCTTATTACTTTCAGATCGGTTTCTGTTAAATATAAAGCGACTGCTATAGGTTTGGAATTGACGTTTTTAGGTATTATCCCATTTATACCAATTAAACTGATATACCATTTCGTAGCAAGTAAGTACGATGTTAAAATTTCTATTTCTATCGTTCATAAATGTAATCGTTTTAGATATATTCTGCGAAATCCAGGTCCAAAAGGGTTGCCAGTACTTTTCCGAAAATTTTCCGACTGTCATAGCAATAGTTACAATAACCATAATGTTCGGCGGGGTAATTATATCGTGCGTATTGCTTTACTTCATCAACGATCTCAATATTTACTCGTCCGAATTTTCCAATCACGTCACCCCGGAACGACATCATAACATCCACGTCGAGGTTTCCAACAACAGCGGCACTTCCGAAGAGCACCGATCGATGGAGGAAAATTCCCCGTTCATCAAACAGCTAGGCGAAAGGATTAGAAATCGACTGCAGCGGCCTCATTCGAGACAAGACAGGATTAAATCGTACATCGATGAAGGCGATTTGGTTCCGTCCTTGCAGACTGCCACGATATCACCAAGTCCTTCAGCTACCATAAGTGCATCCGAGAATAATATCAACCAAGCAGAGTTAGGTGAACAAGCTGCTGCAGGTCCGGATACGAGACCGAGTTCTCGAAACAACAAAAGGAATTCTAAAGCATCGGGAGAATCTGATATGTCATCGTTGTACAAATTCGCGGATAACATCGTGGATGTTTCGGATGACAGCGAACCTGATCCGACTATAAAGATTTCAGAAGGAAAAATCGTTCTTCACGTCAGCCCGCAAATTAACGTGACGAAATCGAAGAGACCGAAACACGAGCATTTGGTGCTCATAGCGCCCAGTAGCATTCAGCCCAGAAGACCTGCTCCGGTTCCAGAATTTTTGAAAGTGACAAACATTTAATAAAAAGGCTTCGATTAATCTTAACGGTTTATTTAATAGTTTCTTGTAATTGCAGCTCGATTTGCTCTTCGAATATCTGCAGATCCCTCACGAAGTACCACACTCCCACATCGAATAAAACGCCGATGAATACGAATGTTGCTGCCGTGAAATTCATCGTATATCTTAGCAATATCCCGTTGTATAACCAACAGTTTCCTGTTGATGTGCAACCTTTGCTCCAAAACAAGCAGGCTTTATCTAAAATAATAGAAAAAATAAATTGATAATTTATGTCAAGTTACTTAACAGTATAACTTACCTAAAATTGTTCCGAACAAAATCGGAGAGGGAACGAAAGCGCAAAGACTCATCAACATCAACCCGAAACCCATCGCAACAGATTTATCTTTTTCTTCTACACACCTAAGCAAAAATTGACAATTAATATGAATTCTTTTATACGACTAACTGTAAATAGTTAAGAATTATTATGCGATATATTAGTTTTAAGTCAGTGCAATATAATTATTTTTTAAATAAATTTGTAGTAATACGTTACTGTGTGTATATATTTGTAATATATTTTTTTATGTTATTACTATAAATTATATTTGATTATGTTCTAAAACTATAATATAAATAATAAATACGCTTTGTCTCGGATAAGGAGTCTTCGAAACTATGAAAGATACATTTAAAGGGAAACATTTTTAAAATAACTCCAAAAATATTAGGCAATTTCCTTATTTAACAGTGGCTTTTAGTCTCCAATGTTGCTAATTCTTATCCCATACACATCATGTAATACATTACCTGACCGTCAGCAAAAAATTAGAGGCCCGTCCGGTAGCCCCGCTGAATTTCAACAAGCAAACGACACACAGAAAAATGTAAAACTCCGTGAAACAATCGACTTGGCACCGTCCGGGAAGGGCGAACCCGCCCTTCGATTTTCCATCGCGGAACTCCTTCCGCAGCGCCTCTTCGATTTCAGTGATCCTTTCGGAAGAGACCGTCTCGTTTTTGCTAATACACGTGCAATCGGAAAATAAGTTCGAGCCGTTTATTCTCGAAGCATGTCGGCAACCGGCGTGACACGCCGATATGTACGTTGTTCTACCGTCTTGCGAACAAACTGGGTTGTATCGCATGTAGTCGCAGTGACAGTTCGAATTGCATTCTGATATGGGGCTCATCCTGCAAACATCGATTGAAAGCAATATATAATAGAAAAGTTGCGATGAAACCTATATACTTACTTGTCTTTAGAAAAGAGTGATATATTGTGGTCGATGTCTGAGCAACCTAAGTAAGCGTAAGATACGATCCCTGTGACTGATATGATGCCGACTAATATGTTCCAAGCTGCTAATTTTCTTGCTTTGGGTTTGTATTTGGATATCACCACGCCGGAAAGCAGGATTCCTATTCCTGAAAACACTAAACCTACACTACCCGTTATCAAGCTCGAATCAGAAGCCGATTGCATATATTGAGTTTCCATATATTTAGGCAAGAATATCCAATAAGGCATGTAGCCCAAGAAATAGAAAACCGCCGCGAAATTGTTCATCATCAAAATAGGATTTTTCATAACTCTACGGAACGTCTTGATCATGTCTACAATCACAAATTTTAATTACTTCTACAGTGCTAAAATAAAAACCTCATTTAACCATTAAAAGAAGTTGGCAATTCAGTTTCCTGTCTCATCGAAGAACGTACAGAAGGTTGTCTGGATATGTGCCTTTTCAGCAGCTCCTTTCTCACCGCAGCTCTGGGCAACTGCTTCGGAAACATCGCCAATAGCGTGGCAAATATGAATATTACCACCGCCAGAATCAGCCACCCTAACCACCAAGCTCCCAACCATCGCGGATGGTGTATGTCAATGGTAGGCGTCAGCGTTGGGCTTATGTAGTACTTCAAGCAGATGGAGGCTAGCCCGTACCCTAAAGTTGGTCCCAGCATTCTAATAAAATACGTGAAACCTAAATATCAATAAGACATCGAAATAATTTGCAACTCAACAACTGATCTTACTTAATAAAACAGGCGTTTTGGATTTTTTAATGTTATCGTCCATGTAGGAGACTCCTAGGGTGTAATAAAGAGACCCTCCTATTCCGGAAATGAATTGAGCAAGGAAGAGTATGAGCTGAGGAGAGCTGTTTTCTTCTTCGTACTCGCAAAGGTTCACACTTGTATGTTTACTGTTGCAGACTTGTTTCTCGGCTTTCTGCAGCGGGAACATATTCGTGTAAGTCGAATAGTTGTTGCTGTTCTTATTCTCTTCTGTTAGCGAGAGAGCATCTTCACCGGCTCCGTAAAGGTAATGTGGAAGCGCTGTTATTAAGCAGAACAACACCACAGTGTACATGCCAAAAGCCATCCATCTTGGTCTGTGGCCTCTGCCAGCATAGTAGCTCAAAATCGCCGAGACTAATAGTTGACTCACGTCGTTTCCAACTGATATTACTCCTGGAATATTAAGGAATCTTTTTCAATGATTTTATTAATTTTATTTTTCATACAGTTGTTGGTAAATTAGTGAGCAAACATAGTAATTATAGAGATACAATTAAACGTTTATTCAGTTCATCAGCTTCTGTTGGTATTTCAATGTGTTAATATTTATCTTTTCGTATTGTATTTTTATTAAAATAGCACCTACCTAATGATTGTAATGATTGTTTTCGGTTTTACATATATAAAAATGATAAAAAGAGATTGATGTAATTTATAACTCTATTACTAAATGTTAGATGTAAATAAAGAAAACTACAATGATGAAATATTATAATGAATGTAAATAGAAGATACGAGTCGCTATAATTTCGTAGCTAATGAATTTTAGAAAAAAATAAAAAATTAAGAAACTTACCTGCAGTTCTGCTCGAAATTTTGAACCTTTTTTCCATAGTAGTTATAGTGCCATTGAAATAAGCATAGGCCGCTGAAAACACGCAACCTAAAATTCCGTACAGTAACACGTACGCTTTTTTATTAGCGAATTTTTGTAAAAATTTCCCTTTTATAAACCACAGTCCGCACGCTGTCTCTTTTGCCAAGCTGAGTTCTTGAATAAGATCATTATCACTGCTTATATTAGGCAGAATCCCTTGAATTTCTTCCTCTGCTGTCACCTTGTTGCCATCCATGCTGAACGACATTTCGAAATTTCGCTACTTAATGTAGCTGGAATTTTACGCACTTTTCAATGTATTATTCTCCTTGTTTAAACACTGCTATACGCTTGCACTAACCACGCAATGACTATAAATTATTAGCGAACAATATGTCTTAGTAAAACACTATTTGCAAGAAATTCTACCGTCAAGAATTTTCTATTTTTTGTATCTAAATCTCTGGGACAATGACAGATAATTTTTTATTACAACCATATTTATGTGTCTGTTTGTACTTTGATAATGACGTTTCATTTTGGTGTGATTTTTCTATTTTTCAGCAACAAAAAAAGAACAATTGAAGCAGTATTTACTTTGACGCCGAGAAGATAAATTTACTAAAGTTAACTAAACAAATTAATGCAATTTTCAATGACTCTAAAGGCATATTCCGAAAACTTTACGAGTTTTGTTTCAATTTTATCGGCTCAATAAAATTTTCCAAATTACACAGCAAATCGGTACACTATAAGTTAAACTTTGGTGTTAAATTTTTGAGATTAAGTAACATTATTCATACATTTATGTGAAAATCCATGTAATTTGGTAAAGTAATTTTTGAGTATATAAATACATTTATACCTAAAAACATTTTTTTATTTATAAATAGATTTTATTAAAAAGAATCACTTAGATAACGATGGTATATATTTAAGTAAATAAATAGTGGTGAGTGTGCGTAATTTACGTTCAATGGTAAAGAAGAATTTAATAATGAAGAATATATATATATACATATATATAGGTCGTTATGCGAATCCATTTGGAAAAGAAAAGGTGTTTTTAATTTGGTACGGTTTGGCGCACAGTAAAGTCCGCAGTTCCACGACGAGGAGGTTTCCTCGGGGCCTTAGGTAAGACATTGCGCTCGCCTTTCAATAAAAGGGTGGAATATAGGGAATTAAAAATAAATGGAAACTTTTTCCATAAGTCCCGTTAGATTACAAATAATGAAAGCCCCTGTTCGCATTGCGTTTAGAGTTTTAATAGTCTTATGGCACATCGCGTGGAATTAGTCGGCATGGCAGAAGTATCTTGGTATCTCGGAGATATTTATTCGTTTTTCCAAACGACTCGGTCCGAAACAATGCCGGAGCTAAGGACGTTTAGGTCGCGCTCGTGATTTCGCTTTAATCCTCGTATAATGGTTCTGTAATACCAGTGGCGCTACAAAAACTAATCGATCTTTCTTTTCCTTTCGAACCATTAAAATTTTTAATGCAACATGATCTCTAATTAAAATCTTTCAAAAATAAATCAGTTGAGATAATAATATTGCATCTTGATTTACCAATGTATTATTTGAAACCTATCCAAATTGTACATACTATATCAAAAAGTATCTAGAGTACAATAATTTACGTTTATATTTATGATAACTTTTTATATGTACCATTAATTTCCTTATAAAATTTAAAACAGATAGTAAAATTAAAGAAAAATAGATATTGTTGATTGATGATGTATGTATAGTGAAATGATATGATGAAAGAAAATGAAAGATTAAATCGGATGATCGCCACGCCACCCCTGTTAAGATCCGAATAGGGTTGAAAAGAGGGCATCAGGCGAGGAAAAGTAAAAGGAAAAGGAAACGCAACTCTTTCCTTGATCTTGTAATATATTCAGAAGAGATTCGGTGTCGGAGAGTTTACCATCAAGCCGAAAGAAAAGAAGCGGGAGGGGGCAGTCGATTTGTTCCGGTTGCTTAATATTTTTAAGAGTCTCGCATTTAGAAGCCGTATCAGGGGTCGAGGATTAAAATGTAATAACTTCGGTGCACGCTGAAATTACATTTTTAATTTGAATAACTTATTTTTCGTGTTGATTTAAGCATTTAGCCGGGTATGGAGCCTGCTAAGACGTGCCGTCTCGGTAAAAATTGCGATTCTGGACTAGAGCTAAATGTATAATGGCGAAGATTGGGGCTTAAAAATTATAATAGAGGGTGGCGCCTACTTTCTTAGCGGGGTTGGTCATACTCAACCCGAAATCGAACGGTAGACCTAAAATCTGATCACGTTCTTCCCCCTTGATCTTAGCACGTAATGAAAAATTACACGTTCGTTAGGGATGCCGGGAAGTTTTTCTTCCAACCGTAATTATACTTATTCTTTCCTTTATATACTTATATTAACATATTTAATTCTAGTAATAAATAACACACTCTACATAATCCACATTCAACATATCAAACGAATTCATGGATAATCGAATAACACACTCAGTTCGTATACGAAGAAAATTATATATTTTTTCGCGATATCAGTGGCTCGTTATTCTTGTACTATACATCCCAGGTCGGTGCTTCTCTCTACATATATCATACCACAAATAATTCGTTTCGCTTTACTTTTATTAGGCTTTCGCAAGCTCGGATTTTCATCAGCATAAGTTCTAAGTGTAACTAACGAATTAGCCAAATGTGTTTTCGCATATTAGACATAATACAATTCTGAGCCGAATTAATTCCTTCTCTCTTGCGGCGGAGAGGAGCACGGTAAAAGCATTAATGTGATCATACCTTGTTTCGAACTCGTCTTAGCCCATCGCGTGTCGCTGTAACGTCTTAGGCGCGGTTCAAATGTCTCCGCAAGCGGATTATCAGATGCAGATCGGGATCCAGAGGTCTGGGCGAATTTCCGCTCGAAAATCGCTCGGTTTTCGCGAATCGAGTTCAATGGGGACGAAAAAATCGCAACTATACTACCCTCGTTTCAAGTTTCAATTAGAATCGTTCATAATTTTCATTGAAGTAAGAATGTTCAACAACTAACACTGGACTCGTCGGAGACGATTTTCTTTGACGATTTCTTTCCATTTTCCTCTTCGCTCCATTAACTTTATTTCTTCTTAACCAAACAACTATCTGCGAGGATTAGGCGTCTTTTTCGAGGGGACGAATGCTTAAGGAAGTTTATTCGTTTTTTGCTTAATCAATTATCGTCGGAAGCCCTAATTCTTTGTGTATGAAAAACAAGATTTTCGGTTGTAACCAAAGAAAGCTTCCTCGGAACATCTTTAAAGGAGAGACGGAAATGAAAACGTTAGGTACTCCAAAATTTTGATATTGATTAACGAATATCGTTCTTCCATTATTCATTCATCATTGTATTCATCAAACAAAGAGGAAAAAAAAAGAAAATTAATATTTATCATGCCGTTATCCTCTTATTTTCGTCCGGTTATTCTTCCTGTTGGTTTGTTGCTTTATTACATTTAATCCTAGCTGTGTAACTCGAGATTTTCAGTGCTGGAGTGCGATGAAATCAGGGGCAATGGAAACGATTTGCAAGCATGATTATCAATTGGCGAATTCGATTTCATACGAGTTTTAAACGCAGAAAATGTAGGTACAATTTGAAATTATCAAGTATAAATTTGTGAGATATGTTTGAGTAAAAATTTGTATGTAGAGCAAGTCGGAATGGAATGAATGTTTCTGGCACGATTTCGATCGTTAAAGCCACGTCCGCCACTGTGGCAGTCTTTATTCTGAGACGGCGACTTAAATATGGCAGCAATTATTCTAACTACGGTATTAAACCTTTTAGATAGCTATTCTTTCCAGGCCAAGAAGCCGGTAATGCTGAAACGCCGTTCCAAAATAGAGCAAATACAAAAGATTGGCTTTAGACTGTCGGACCTGAAAGAAGTCTTCCCTTGATGAGGATGAACGGTGGGGGTCTCTCCCGAACAGGTGGTGATTTGGCTCCACGCCAGTTTTGCATAACAATTGCTTTTTAAGGAGGTTCTATCGTCGTTTTTCTTTTTGGTTTACCTTCAGGGAATATTAGAAAGCACTTAAGCTGTCAGAATGAATACGACAATTTAATCTCCACCATTCGCGGTTTAATACTCACTCGTTACACAAAATAAACGATTTTTTCAAAAAAAATCTTTTTTTCATCCACTTTTTTTTTCTTCAACTGGAAAAAAAGTGAAGGAATTTATTCGTCGCGAAAATACGTCAGTTTTGCGGAAATTATTCCGGTAATCAACGATTATCAAAAGCCCTTTGATGTTTCCGCAAGGAGTATTTTTATTCATTTGAAGTGGAAGCCTTGCGGTTTTGCGATCCGCAAGCGACAGTCGGTGGCTTTGTATATTTACAATATCAACTAACTCTAGTAGAGCAAATATTTGTTCGAACATAGAAGTTTATTAGCGAAATTAACCTAGGTACTCTTCGTCATACAAGCAAATTAACCGAGAATTACGGCCACAGATCAACCTTGCGGAATAGTCACCCCTTATCAGGGGCGTTCTCGTTTAATTTTCTTTAAGAAAAAAATCATCTATTTTGATCATAATTCTATACTATAAATAATTTTAAATCAAACAAACGCATTAATGAAATTAATGATAATTATATAATTAAATTGAATAATCTACGTCTCTGGTTGTTATATTTGCGCACTATTAGCAACGTCTCAAGAGTGTTTGTGTGTTTGGATAATGTTCGGTTTATTTTCTAAAATAGAAAATTTAATGAAATAGGTATCCTTCTGGACGAAATCCCTCCTAAATGTCAGCTATTGCTCTCCCTAGGTCCTAAAGACGACGCTTTAACCGCAGGTCAAGGCGGTCATCAGCTAATTCATTGGGCTTCCTTAGCTGCCCTTTCGCAATCCCTTTAATCGCGTTTGCTGCAAGATTAAACATCCTCCGGCGGCTGGTCAGATCCGACTAATTAATAAACTGATGGTATTATTTGTTATTGTTGGGAAGCAAACCGCGTAATATAATGTAAAAGTCTCCTCCCGATAACGAATCCTATTCAATTTTAAGATGATTGCCCTTAAAAGCATCACTCAACCACTCTACCTGGTTTGGTCAATATCAATTAAATCTGATTAAATTACGCGCCGTATTTAAGAGTAAAGAGAAGGCTATTAAGAGAAGCAAAGAAGGGTGGCTGATGTTATCCGAAAACATACAAACATTCCAGTGGGATATCGATCCGATCACTTTGCTACTCTTTCTAAAACATAAATCAATTAAATTGTCATTTGCAAATCCTGTAATAGACTATTTAGTTAAGACGCCACTAAGTGGATAATATTTCATTAAAATGTCTGCTTGAATGCCGATATCGTATGTCTGAGGCTTGTAAGAAACGTAAGATTTATTCAAAAAGGGTTCCCTATTTACGCGACATTTGGGGGGGAACAAACTAAATGTTTATTTTATTTCAATTGTACTCCTTATCTTTTTATATGCACTCAAAAAATAATTCCATTTCAATTTAATAAAAAGTTTTTAATATTTTTTAGTGGAAAAATTGAAACAACGGTATTGTTATATTTTCAAAAAAAAATACGCTATCTGTATGCTTTTCTGATATTCCATAAGCTTTGAAACTGATATTCTATAAGAAGTAATATCGCAAGAACAGAACTAAGTTGTCACGCATCCTCTCGCAATTTTATATTGGAACAGAACAGAGCATAATATACACGTATATATCAAGGAAAACTACCCTCAAGGGGTTGTTTGTATCCATTACACTTTCTACGTTTTGAACGAACGGCACAGAAACAATATTATTTCATAACTACAAATCAATTCAATCCCACAAAATCTTCTTTGCCGAGAACTACGCTTATATGTTTCGAATGATATATACTCGCTTCCTCACCATTAGCCATTTTCTGTGTTTACTTTAAAAACGTTTTCCATTAGAAATCCGTAAGAAATATGTTTGAATGGAATAGAAAGGTTGATGTGTTTGGTAAAGTGAAATACATTAGTAATTATACCATTGGTATATTTACTAAAATAAGCGAAAGTAGGTACGCTTTCCATTAAAGGTTTCTTCCCTTTTACCTATTTCAGGAAAGTTCCCCTAAGCTCCGAATCAAAGTAAAATAGAACTTTCCAAACAGCAAGAAAATTTATTAATAAGCTTTTGTTTATAACTTAATGAATTTAGAATGTAACTTTGAACTTCGACCGTAATTTAACGAAGCAAACAAAGCGAGTAACACAATTATTAATTAATTATAATTAATCGTCTAGCTACTAGGGATGAATTAACATTTTGGTTAAAATTCACTAGTTAGATGTTCAATTTAATTTTTAAAAGTGTAAAAATTATTGTACCTATTTTATTAATTGCTGGAAATACTCGAAAATCGCAACTGTAAGTAAAGGATTTGGCATTTGAAAATAACATTTTTATATAAGATATTTATAATTACAGTAACAAAATATTCATGAGAGATTTTAGATTAATAAATCAATATTTTTTGTATACATATAAAGCTAAATACGTTAATCCCAAAAAATAAACCTGATTTATGTTTGATGATTTGGTGTAAAATTAAAATTGGTTTATTAAACGTACTAATTAACTGTGGTAATATAAAGAATTAAAAGCTTGTAGGTATATTGGGATTTCTACATGTATTTTTACGCGTTTTAGTTTAATTAAACTTAAAACTTGACGTGTAAATGTAATGGAGTAAATAATTTTTTTGAAAGATTTACATAGTGAAAAATCCTCTTAACAATATAAATATTCCCTTGTGAAAACTGAGGTAAAATTTTAATCAAATTAGATCCGGCCTGCGTCTCAATACTTTTTAAGTGGTTTAACCCTCGGTTATAAATTATTGTAGCAGATCCGATATAGTAGTGTCATAACCTGGGGTAGTAAATCCAAAAAGTTAATGAAGTCTCTATAAGGGCTACTGGAAAAAGAAGAAACACTAAGCACGTCTTTTCTCTACTAAATCAAGTATCTGTCAACCGGTGCCGATATCACGAATATAACTGCGAATATTTGTGATATCGAATATATATGGGCATTTTATGAAGTTCTCAGAAGGTCGACGGGCGCTCTTTGGTCAGATAATCTTTTGGAATTTACTACCGCTTTGGAATATTTCTTTCGAAGTTTCATTCTAAAAGATAGCAACTAATAAAACCGAGATATCTGTAAAATATTATTTATTTAACTCCGACTACTGCTGAATGTAATCGATTTTATTAGGTAAGAACATATCACAAGGAGCCCATTTAGTAGTTCTAATAACAGAATCAACTTGAAGTGATTACTACTTGCAATTATGCTCTGTTGACAAAACGATAAAAAACAGATTTTTACTTTATTAAGATTTTCAATTCTTTTAATAAACGATATAAATCCTTTGATGTTCGACCGATAAGAATTTGGAATCTCTTATCTTTGAAATGATAATCGGTTTTAGCTCGATTATTGGATTATTTCACTTATTTGATTAGATTTTGAAAATTAAAAATCCATCAAATACTCGAAATCTATAATACCTGTGTAATTATGTGGTGTTTAAATATATTATTTTACTTACATATGCACTTATGAATATTTCACCATGCATATTATATAGTAGGTACATTTTATATTAATTTTCGCGATAAGTATGTATATTCATATTTCGTTTTTAAAGCAAAAAGGGCAAAAACGCCGTCTTTTATAACTTCAAAGTATCTCAGATCAGTGATAAACCTTACTAATGATTTGCCTTGGAATCATAAAAATCTTTTTCTGTAACAGTAAAAACCGTAAACGAAATATTCTTTGAAAGAACTAATTGCTAAGATTTCAGTTCACTGCACTTTGTCATTAAACATTTCTTATTCAAATTATACACAATCCGATTTCCTTTCAGAAAAAATACATCATACCTTTAAAAGAAGCCTTAATCTTCCGATACGTTTTAATAATTTCCTATTTGATCTTTTACCGGAATGCTCGCGATCACTCCTTGTACATTAAATCATCACCCTCGCTAATTAAAAGCTCTTCTCTGCTTTTTCACATTTATTTTATTTTATATATCCGATCAACCATCTTCAAATGACCATTTTTTTATTTGTTTACTCACATTTATTTTGCTTTCCTACTCTTATTATTTTGGGTAACTATAAAAAAGCGTAGATGCCAATTTATATTAACTAGAGCGCAATTTAGCATCCCTTTGATGTACTATATAACCATGCGTAATCAGAGCGTAGGTCCATAAACGTAAAATTAGGCTCGTTCTCAGTTAGATTCAGTTTCCATCGGCTAGAGAGCAAGAAGAGAATTCTGTAGCAAGTATCACAAGACACAAGTCAACTCAACTGAACCCTTCTTAAAATCCATTAGCCTTCAATAATAATGTCCGAAGTATCTCACAAAGAGCGATCTAAGAGCCGAAGCGGGACTAAACGCTATATGCAACAATTAACTCGAAAGGCTAAGTATATTACTCACTACTTACCTAAAGGCTTTAAACTCTAAACTCAATTTACACGAATTTAATGCGTAGATATAGCCCTTGTCAGTTGTGTAAAAGACGGAAGAATTGAGTTTCGAATCTCGAAGGCGAATTTAACTCGGGAATGTAAGGGTTCGTTTGTATATTTCCCGCGCCAATTAACTTATTAACTCATCAATTTTTGTTAATAAACCACTATGAACCATCTTTTCTAGCAAAATATTGGAATTGAAAATGTTGAAAAGAGCGAGGCCGGATTAGGATATGGGATTAAACTTCCACAAATGGACCGTGATATTGGGGTCTGTTTGATACTAGACAGTGCAGGGCAATTCCCGAAGGTATATACATTATACATTCAATTTCTGCTTTGAAGGGATTATTTAATTGATAGACGAATTTCCTTAATGCAACGGTTAGACGCCCTGCATAAAGGAAGTTTAGTCTCTTACCCTTACTTTGAAATTATTACAGTGTAATATTTCCGGAAATACATACTCCTCTGATCAATGTATACATTATCCGCTGTTGCTGTTGCAATTTAAATTTATCCCTCGCCGGTACAACGCGAATCTTGCCTGTGAGATATAATTAACATGCAATACCAATTTGTATCTAAAATTAATCATTTCTGATGAGAACATATTTTCCATTTAGGTACGCTTATGATTTTTATTTAATTTATAATTTTACTTAAACTTAGTTAAATAAATTGCATCAAACCTAACATTATTTGCACTAAACACGTGCTTAATTTTTCCTATAATTTCACATGCATGCATCAGATTTGAAATTATTTTCATTATTTGTTATATAATTGTTCTAAATAAATTTTATTTTTCACTCCTGTATTTGATTATCATCGCTTAATTGGCTTAATTTAACGCATACACTCATTGTTATACGACTTGGTTTCCAAGATTTAAATATTTATTTAACTAACATGATTTACTCTTTCTGTGATTAGACAAATCCTAAGTAGATATCTACTATTATGAAAATTAAAAAAGAGCCAGTGACGTGCGCTAATCGAGAACATTTCGGATTTTTAATACTAATAAATAGTAGATAAGCATCGTAATTCACCACATAAATAAAACGGATATCGAGTGCTTTACCCAAACGACAATTCCTTTCCATCAATTCTCTATGAGGTATCAATTCTCAGATGCGGGCATTAATATTAATAGATTTTCTTTCCGTATTTTTTCCGTTTAAGCCAACTTCATAAGGATTACTTAGGTATATCATAAAAAGGTTATTCGATTAATAAAACTCGACCGACGGTTACGTAGGAAGACAAACTGCCATCCAGTGGGGGTGAGAAATCAATAAATTATTCTTATTTTAATATGCCAATAAGAATTTAAAAATGTACAAGCACAATAACGATTAATAACGATTATTATATTTCATTTCGTGATAGGTACTAATTAGCTATTCTTTATTATTAGATTCTAGTAATAGTCTAATGAAATTTTTTTCTTACCAAATTCGCCTTCCCTGGTGGATAATCCGCTTACCTGTGTATACCGTCGACAGGCTGCCACATTCTTGCTTTGGTTTAACTCTGAGAGAGATGAAACTTTGATACTTATGGAACACGATAGAGCTGCACGGCACTAATATACCTATTAGGGAGTTTTATAAGCCGGCTATAAACTAACCGGAAATGATTAGAGCTAAATAATCGTCGCAAGAGAAAACCGTCCCGACGTTTTTTAATCCACAAAGTGATGAATATCTATCTATGTGAGAATGTGTACGTCTGAATCGGGGATTTATTGGACAAAAGCCACTGCATAATTAGTAACGTTGGTTATTAATATTGCTGTTATATATTTCGTACCTAATTAAATTGCATGCATAAATGATGTTATTATTTAATCTATCCGATTTAGTTTTATTAGATAGGTAGGTAATCAGTAATCGCATCAGTAACCAATCAATATCATAAAATTTGTAAATCTATTGATATTTTAGATAGCAAGCCGATGATTGAACATTAAACTACTTGTAATTTTAATTACTCTGTTCAATTTGGTGCAATGAACAATTTTAAAAGTTTGTTTTTGTTTCTCGGATTTATCTGATGTTAACAGAACCAATGTTAACAACAAATGTTATTAACTCTATTTTATATTGTATTGAATTCTAGCTCATTCTAAATCTGTTAATAACAATAAAAAACCTGAAATTTCCATAATTCAATAAGTATTATTATTTGATGAGAAAGTATCCATTTAAATTCGTTTAGCGCGAAGCTTTTCGAAACAGCTTCGAAACGGAATTTATTTGCAAAGCTCCGCTGTTTCGCCGCGCGCGAAAAAATAAAAAAAAGAATTACGCGACTTTCCGATAAAGTTCGCAAAGGGCCGAGCATCCCGTATTGCATCTCGATGGAAATAAAATTAACATAGAAAGACTGTAATGCGCCGCAACTCGCACATTGACGACTTAAGGACGCGGAAAACACACGTGTGTCCCGATCACGTACCATCGTTCCTATTCCGCGGATTTGCTCCGGATGAATAATTTGTTAAGAACCCTTTGTTACTTGTGGGCACTACCTAAGCGTCGCAACGCCTATCCCCGGCGCCGAACTCCTCCCACAACGGCGCCGCGACGCAAGACGTGACGATGAGGCGCTTGCGCTTTCTACCTTCCAAACTTTCAAATCATATAAAATAGTTTGCTGGAAATTTTCACAAAAATTGTGCGAATCGTATAATTAGTATTATGGTGATAAATAATTTATATTTTTGTATAAATAAACTACATTTCGCGCTATTATAAATGGTAAATTATTGTAATTTTTTAGGTATGTTCATGGAAAATAAATCAATTATAAACGATTTGTAAGTATAGGTAAATAAGTATAAAAATTTGTTTTGTATATGTAAAATTAAATATACCGAACGTATTTTCGAATGTAAGAAATTAAGATAAAAACAATAGGTTTAAAAGGAATTATAATAGGAAGCGCGGGAATTAGTAAAATTCCGGGCGTATAATTCGCAAGAAAACTAATTAGAATCGGTGCGGTGCCACCCACAACGTGGAGATTTGCGAGCAAAACCTCCTTCGCGATTTAGTTGATCGAGAAATATCGCCGATAAAGATTGAACCTAGAAAATCTGGTTGGCTAGTGGGCCGGCCACGTTCATTAAGAAAAAGCCTCGCGCTCGATGGTTTTTTTAAAATGCCGAAACGTCTTGGACGGGCTGGCGCATGTTTAGGGGTGGTGCGAAGCCGGCAACCACTGCTGGCGACGCGTCGAGCGCCGTCGAGTGGAGAAATTCATTCATTCCGAATTTCCAGCAGTCGCGTTGGAACTCCTCAGCGAAGCGGTTGGCGTGTCGAGCTCCGTTTCGGCAGTTCGGTCACGTTGTTTTCGCGTATTCAAAATACTCGTTAGTATGAAGTAATATCGTACGTGTTGGTTTTTGTTTAGTTTTTACTTTTATGACGATGGACTTCCAGAGTGCTATGGAAACGTTCGCTGAAGCTTGGGTGGCTGCGAATACCAAGGGGGCTCCGCTTGCAGATATCTCCACGCAGGTAACCCCACCGGAACATTTTCTTAACGAAAATCCTTGAACAAATTTCCGAAATTCTAATGGCAGCTTTCGAATAAGCCCCATTATAATGGGTCTACTATTTCAATTTTCCTTAATTACTTTACCCTAATGATACTTTCTATCTACATAGATAAAGATAGATTTACTGGTTTTACTAATCACTTAATCGATTTGTTAACTATTTACAAATATTATAAATGATATTGGCATGGCATGCACAAAATTCGAAAAAATCGGAAATATTGTTGGGTCTGATTTTTTTTGTAAAGCAATAATTTATTTGAAATTTTATTCGTATCCAGAAAAATCACAAATTTTCAAAAGAATATGATGTCTAAAAAATTTTTCAATTCTGTATTAAAAATTATCATCATTTTGGATACAATTCAATGAATTACTCAGGTATTTGATGAATTAAGAAACTTTCTTATAATAATTTTCAAAATTTTCTGAAATCCTAACCTTTTACATAACTATCCCTTATCCTTTACATTATTATTTCAGAAATCCTAAACCTTTATATACATTATTCCCCTGAATAACATAGTGTTTATGCAAGGATTAGAGTTTTTAAAATCTTTGTCAACTTGTATCTTTAGAAACTAACTGATGGTAAATACATATTAGTTGTTAGTTACTTTCCAAATTCAATAGTGTCTAAATTTTATTTATTACTTGGAGCGTCTATGGCTAATTGCTTAAAAAAAGTTTATTACTTTTTTCTGATACTGAACAGAGTACAAAACCCCCTGATTTTTTTCTTATTTGATGTACAATTTACCGGAAAATCTGTAAAATCCGGTAAAAATATATTTAATCTCCACAAGACTATAATGTTAAGATATTAAAAAATTCCATTTTGCATGAAACAACATTTTTGTTCACCCCATATGGTGCTTTGTTGAATTCAATCGATTTTCCTGAATTTGCCTCCATATCCGTTCGGTAAGCTGAGATTACTAAAATCCTGGATTAGCTAAAATTTCCAATGGATGCATCTTCGGCAGCCAAATAAAGGGATTGAATTTATCAGTGTTACATAAATTCACATAAATTCTCCAGGGGATCCCCCGCAGATTTATAACTACATTTTTTGTAACTATGTTATTCAATTATTATAAACAATATGCATATTCAATTTATTGACTATGTATAATTGTGGAAGATTCCTTTTATAAAATGTATTCCTTTGTACCATCCTTTGCACCCACCAGGGATGTTTCGTACTCGCAATTTATTAATGTTGACATAATAATCTGAGTTAACTGGCTTTACTGATTTTTTATACGCATATGAATTAATTGAACAGTTAGATACTAAAATAATTGATACCCTTCGAATAAAATAAACGGACTTTGATGTTAATAATCAAATGTATGGCATATAGGTAACTGGTAGCACATTATGCTTCTCCTCGATAGCTATGGCAATTTAGTTAATATATTTTTTAATAACTTCAAGTACGAATCGTAGTTTTATAATGGCAGTATAATCGATCGTAAGAAACTAGCCACCATTTATGATATATTTATTTGCATCTGAACTTCATAATTAATTAACTTAAATATTATAATTACTGTTTGATACACAAATAACCCTATTAAATGTTTATACGACACATAGAATTAATGAGATGCAAGCTAGTGCGTTATTTATTTTTTTATGTAATTACCTACTTTTTAATATTGGATCACATATTAAATATCCTTTTAATTATTATTTATTACTGTAATACGGCAAATTCTCACTTACCTTTGATACTTACTCGTCAATAAAATGTAAACGAGGTTATTCCAAGGTATCATAAATAAGCAATTTAATCGTTATTACCCCTAATTGATTGAATAATTTTTTCTTTTTAATTACAAATATCCATCAACTACATAGATATTTATTAGACAGAAAAATAAAGCATATTTTTAATATTAATTGACTAATGTTTTCCATAAAAATCAGGCAATCTGACGTTTAAGTGAAGTATACTGTATAGATGATAATAAATTTTTGACTCAATATATTCTCACCCAAAGATAATTTTTGATGAATTGAACTTGTAAAAAAAAAGGTTGACTTAATCAATGTAAACCTGAGTTATAAAATGCTTTGTTTTCCGTAAAATTTATGGACAATTAATGCCTAAGTTATTTTTATAAATTTCTTTTTTATGTACTTTTTTTCTGTAACACAATTATTAATCAGTAACAACATTTATCTGGTAATTTATTGAGTTGATTGTATAAATTTATTTAGAAAATTAGCTATACATAGGACAGTTTAATGGAGATAATAAATATGTATGAATTCGCTATAGTAAAATTACAAAAATCGGTAGGTATAGTAAAAATTGTACAAATCATTACAAATTTGAATCATTTCTAAAAATCGTTCTTATAACTTGATATATCGTTCCTAGAAAACTCATGTTGTAATTAGATTAGATTTCGATTAGTTAATAAAATATGAATTAACGTAGGTATGTATCTATATTTTGTTATAATCTAAAAAATATTAATGACTGAACCCACCAGGTATTGGACTTCAATACTTATTTACTGTTTCATATGTATTTCTAAAAAAATCTGTGTTTTTAAACCACAAATCCTAGGTTTTAGGTCAAACATTGATAAGTAGAAATTCTTATCCTTAAAAGAAAACTGTAAAGTGTAGATCAAGGTAATCTTATTATACCTGCTTAAAGTTTCTTAAATATAGACAAACTCCCGCAGAGACGACGACAAAAGAATCTAGAGTACCTGTTGAAAGTCCCCCAAAATTTTTCATTTCATTTCGTCCCGTCCGAACTCGACAATCATGATTAATTATTCAATGTTCAAATATTGCATTTTTAATTTAACGACTTTTTTAAACCATTTTTTAGGACATTTTTACCTAACCCTGCGTAATCGATCAATTCACTAAAAGTAATTATATACTCAAACGACCAGTACACATATTCACGACCGGTAGATTTTTTCATGTGTGACATCCGGAATAATCCTATACGAACATTGTTACTTACCACCTGTTCAATTTATTGTGCCGTTCAAAGGGGCTGTATAAACAATGAAGTCGATTTTATAGCGTTTATTGTAAAATTTTGCATGGAAATTTCTAATTAAAACATTGATAAAATACGTCAAGGAAACCTAAAAACAGACTATTGTGAAATTAAAATCGGAATTCGCAAAAAAGGCCACACGATATTAATGCCCAATAATGTACTTTGATTTCATCGGTATATGAATAAAATTATTACCATTAGATTTCAGTATAATTAACGGAATTATAAAAAAAATAGTTTAGTTTAGGCAATTATAATATGTACGTATAATTATATGTTTCAATATAACCCTATACTCAAATCATACTGATATTTCATATATTATTGACAGAAATTATATCATTGTGTTGCGGAAATGTTGGTAATCCCACTCACCGGATGGAAAATATGATTGTGGATTATCCTGATGATAATATTAATATTTGCAATGTACTATCGAATAACAGAATATCAAAAATCAAATAAACATGTCCATTCGAAAAAAAAATCTCAACAAAGTGTTTGGGAAAACTAATTTTGTCTAACTATACTAAAACTGTAATATATTATGTATGCAGTTATTGTTTTTAGTAGTATTGTCTTCAAATTTTTAATTACATTTAATCTTCTCTAATCATCTTATCATTACATGCAGCTTAATATTGTAAAGATTGTAAGGAATAAATATAATGTTTTCACAGTATAAACAATTTGATTTCTTCTCGGAAATTCGTTTTATAGATTCTATACTTTCGTTTATTATGAAAAAGTATCAAATAACTATGATTCGTGGTTAGGTCGGTAAATATTTAATCTCTTGATACTATTTATCTGACTATTTTTCGTTCGGATATAAAAAATGGTGAGATTTGAGATTATTTAATCGAGATTAAGGAAAAACGCCGCTTTTATATATTGTATTTAAACTGATAAATTTGTATTAGATAACGGAATATGTATATTTAATTTGTAAAGTTTATCTCTTTAGCCGTCATTTATTTATTTTTCGGAACTTCTTATCGACAGATTTTTATAGCTTTTTCTTCTGAGGCTATGGAGATTATACGGATTCTCAGAATAATAAACATCCTATTTTCTTTTTGTTAAGAAAAATCGCGATTGTTGCAATAAAACAAGACTTTTTACTATTCTTTGATTGTTAAATCTCTTGTTATTTCATAAATTAAACCAAACTGTTATTGGTAAATTGCTTTTTATTTTTACGAATAAAAAGGTACACAATTAAACATGTTTTACAGTTGAATTTACAAACATTTCTAAATCCTATTTAAAATTAAGGAGAGATAAGTGAAAACAGTAGGTTGTATTCGAGATTACTGTATTGTCTTAGCGATAAACAAAATTTATTTATAAATCCCCAGTAGGAGATGATTAGTTACAACAATATTTCGAATACACAATTATTTTAAAATTAGTAGATATTCAGGTTATTGGATTTCACAATTACGAGAAGATTTACTTATCATGAAATTAAACGTTCTTAGGAAAATCACCGCCTATAAAATTAAAAGTTAAATTCAAGCGACCCTCTAACGCCGGTTCTGTTCAAAATCATCGAATGACAGGCTGGCCATAACTTAACCTTCTACGAATTCGCTGGGCAAAAACTGCCAGCGTTTGTATAAGCATGCAGGACCACAAAACATAATCAGGATCATCGACCTGTTTGCCCAACATAGGCGTACAGAGTGACCAAAGAAGTGCGAACTACAAGAGCGTTAATTTTTTTTCTTTCAATACTAATTTCAAAAATAATTGAAAAGTTCACGTTCAATTTCAGCCCAATTTCTACATATTTCAGAGACTTATTGTATTTTATATACCAAGAGAAATATATTAAAAATGTAAACGAGATCAAATTTCCAGATATTTGTATTGAAAACCAGCCAAGCACCGACTATGTAGTGGAATATATCGGTGAAACTAAAGGTGCCGAAATGGCCCAATATACTGTTTATTTTAGTGCAACTGGTTGGAGGCGCAATTTTATGTACTTCAAGGATCGACCGATACGGGTGGCAAACGATAATAAATAAAGCCTATTCCCAATCTACCTGCGTTAATTTTACGACAACGGATACCTTCTAAATCCCGCGTTATGCGATAGAATTTTAACATTTCAACACAGTGGTTGAAAAATTTTACCAATTCGAAAATGATGAAATTATGATGAAAACTTTGGCTAGAAATGAGATTGTGCGGATTCCTTTATCTCTTGAATTATTTACGAGCGTGTGGTCTATTTGAGGTTGTAAGTAATAATTGAAACTGTAAAACAATAACTATTTATTTTTTTTCGTGAACCCCTGTGGAAACGACCTCCTCGCAAAGGCAATTGTGTATTCTCGTAACCCTACCAGTGAATTCTTAATGCTCCCCCTACATGGAAGGTCCGCATTCTCAGATATAAGAAGATCTAAAACTAAATCTGCATGATTCATAATACCTTTAATCCGCATATAACAAGCATTTCTGTTCCCGTATTTTTTAAGCTCGTATTCTTAGTCTTTGAAATTAAATAAAGCTCATCAGACTCTCAACTTTACTACAGTCTTACACAGAAATAATCTCCATTCGTATACTTCGGTGGATTATATTTCGCAGTGTACAAATGTATTCATACTGCCTTTTTTGTCGAACTCACTCATCACATTTTGACGATAATAAACGAAATTTCATCTGTACGATAAATAATTACTACTTGTACTTAACACTGCAGTTGATTAGTTTGAGTCTAAAGGGGATATAATCATAATTATCGTATAATTAACCAAACATCAGGGATATAATACGACGTAGAATGTTACTACTGAATAAGATTATGTCATTTATTGTTTATTACTCCGATCACCCATTATCATTACCATTACTGTTTTCGATTTACTTAATTATCCTGATTGTCTTACTTAATTATACATGCAATTAGAAATTCTGCGAATTGATTTTTTTTGTCCATCCAACATATGTATAGGTATTTGATTCGACCGAGATTACGATTCGCGAAAATTTGTTTCCAATTGCATGTCGTAATACAACTGATAGATATAACATTCAGGAATTCTCTTGCTTTTTGACCCCACTTAACCCAGATTAAAAGCATCGGTTATGGGCTACTACTAACTGGCCAGATTTGAGCGACGCATACAATTAGGGTGCATCAAATTGCCCGTTGTTCAGACGCTATACTTACGTAGGTTCGAACATGTACCGTGTTTGATTCGTAAGTTACCAATTTATAGCACTGATTTGTTGTATTTGATATTGGCCCGATTTATTTTCGCGTTATTTAATCACGGACAATTAATCAATTCAGATAATTTCAATTAAAAATGTAACACTTATAGTAAGTCAATAAAGTCAGACTTCGTAAATTAATGTAATTATTCGGATGACGTGATATTTTTGTACGTAAATTAAAAGTAATATTTTCTATGGACTTTGGATAATAATATACTTAAAGGTAATTTTTTTATTGATGAAACTCTGATATTAGGAAAATGCAATTAAATATTATAATGATACACTTATGCAGCATATATTAACTCTTATACATTAATTCTAAGAATATGCCTCTAATTAATTCACGTACTAAATTAATTAGGTATATTTCCCAAAAGCCATTAGGTGCCATAATTTTAAATAATATTTATCCTACACATAAGTTTTCTAGAAAATAAAAAATATTGTAATAATTATTCATAATTGATTGTTCCTTAAACATGTCCGTTTTGTTCCAGAGCCAAGCTTTGGCATTAACTAGAAACTGCAAATCTCCAGCTCCCACTTCGGTCTCAAATGCTATCGAGAAATCTAATAGGGAATCAACCGAGCGAGATTTGACTCCCAGTGCCGCTAGATCATCAACTCCCTTAGAAAACACTGTTTCACCTCAATCAATTAAAGATGAGTTCGAATCGTCAAAAAATACTTCCACAGGTATGTTGATTATATTATATGGAAATACTTTCTTGTAGGCTGTAAATTGTGGCTTTCGACTTGAAAACTTATAGGCCCGGTTGCTCGTACTCGGATTAAATTCGTGATCAACTAATCTTGGATTAAAGTTAGTACTGGAATATACGGCGGCCATATTTAATCCCAAAATAAACTCGCGTTAATCCCGGATTAAAGTTGATGCGCGTACGAGCAACCGGGCCATACTAATACTAAAATAGATAATAAATAATTATATTAAATAAACGCTCTATGGATGATATTTGGGCGTGTAGGGAGCATTCCGGGCGGAGAATTATTAGCGACTTAGCATAATTGAAGTTCTCCCCTCGGATAAATTTTATTAATACATCAAAGATCAGGTCTGAGACATTATTCGAACGAGATTCGAGTTTATTAAGACCGACATTTATCAGAGTTATATTTTCAATTTTTCCTTTATATTTGATAACAGTAAATGCTAATCCCGCGCGAGCTTTAATCTCCAACTTCCCGTCTCAAAGCGGGAGGAAAGGCCAGGGTCCCTCTAATCCCGGCTTCCTTTAATTCCCTACCTTCAGCTTAATCCAGCTTTAACTGGCCTACCAGCGGTGATCAGTGGCGTGCGCACCGTTTCCTGCCGATACAGACCGGTAATTTTGTGTGTAACAAAATGCATGTATATAGTAAAAAATATTTTATACAATAAGCATTATCTTTATCTTAGCATTTAATTATCTTGTATATTTTAACTTAACAAACGAGTTTATCTGATTTATTTTAATATCCATCTACGTTTTTCATATTTTATTCCTAAGCTTCTGCAAATAGAAGTAATATTAATATTTGTTGTAAAATTGGAACAAAACGCTTGACCTCGCATTTTCTCAAATAAAAATCTAATCCGTCGGATTTCTGTGACATGTACCAAATGGAAAGAAACACATCTAGAAACACAAAAAACCTTCTCCTTCTATATATTCTCTACAATTTAATTGTTGTTTTTCGATTCGACTGCACGGAGGAAAAAAAGAGGGTCGGCATATGGGCGAATGTCTGCATACCTGATCCGATCATCGTTTTTGGATCGGGCTGTACGGACTATCCGGTGCAGCCGTTTCATCAATCATGAGAAGATAATCTGCTTAACGCCACACTATCCTCTTCAATCCGTGCCGGCGCGAAGGGGCGCGGGGGAGGCGCAGCGCTGCGTCGTTAGGATTAGCCTTTCCGAGTCCACGAGTGTTCTCGCAATTCGCATTTTACTATTGAGTTTACGTTACAACCAGCCCTTCGAAATTTTTCCTGCAACCCATATGTATGTATTTTACCTGTCCTGCACACATACTTGTATTTATTTGAAGTATTCGTATAATCGGGTGTGTTGGAGGTATAATCACGATTTTTTCTTCTATATAGACAATTGTTATTGAAAAATTTATTCGAAAATATATATATACAAAAAAAATTCAATTAGGACAATAAGTATATTGTTGTTTATGAATTATCTATAGTCATAATGTTCGTTGATTGGCATTATGAATATCGGTGGTTTAAAATTATTAATAATCATTATAATAGCAGTAATACATAAAATATGTGAGTGCACATAATCCTCCAGAATAATAGGGATTTCTAGTTTTATTTACGTTCGCATCGCACACAGGCTTATTTATTTATTTAAAAACAAATCAAATTAGAAGCAATTTTATGCGCGCGCTTAAGTAATGTACGAAAACGTCCGCAGGCGAATGAATCTTGTAGTTTAATGTCGCCAACGAATTTCTGGAAAACGGCGATAGCACGCATCAATAGTTAAAGTTAATCCACGGCTAAAATTAATCATTATATTATCGGGATCAGGCCGGCGAGTTGAACAGGTTTATAGTTGTATTCACGGCGAGCGTTGCGAGTTCTCGTCGTGCGACCTCAACATATCTCCGGATTAGCGGTCCGTCTGATCCCGGCTCACGGCTTAAATTCGAACCGAGCGCGCGGCTTAAACGAGGTGATTTCTCTCTTTTCCACGGCCGAAAGCCGAGACCGACACCGAGACCGAGACAGAAACCGAGACGGACTACCTACCTACTGAAAAGGGCTTAGACACCTATACGATCCGTATTTAAGAAATTCCCCTTCACGTCCACTTTGTACTCGATACATTCCCGAATACACCAAACTTGAGGATGGTGCGGTTCGAATTCTTTAAAAATTTGGCGTGAACGCTACCAGAGACTCGAATGTTATCGGTTGTAACTATTAACAAACCTCGTACGGGTTTATGAAAATTCACAGATGAATGGGATTAATTAATTCATGCCATTAAATTCTACTGATTAAGAAGGAACATAAATCAGTGACCTATTTTTTCTCCTTAAACTCGCGTCGTGGATATCGATCATTATCGATTATTTGCAATGGGAAATGGAGCGTTTGTTTAGCATACAAATAAAAAAGGATTTGTGTAAATGTTCAAGTTTTTTTTCTCCAACTTGCTCGTCTGAGTTCGGACATAAAATTCTTCAGCAGGAATATAATTAATCCGTCGAATCGTGGAATTCTCATGATTCGCTGAAATAATAAGGGGATATAGAGGCTGGATAGACTATTGTTTTGCACGTAGATGTAGTCTCGGATTTAGGGATAGATATTCCCGGGAATCAATGAAAGAATCCTTTTGAAGGAGGCAGGGCCGATTGTGTTGCCCTTCCAAATCCTTCCTACGAACTAAACGGTTTAGATGAGGTTATATCGGATCAACAATAAGTCAAATGCGGTTTCTATTTATTTTAAGTTATCCCTATGTTTATCATTTTCTACTAAACTACAGCCTAAAATAATAGCATACAGGGTAGTATTCATTATTTTTTATTTGTGCGGTGAAGTAAAATTAGATAACGGAGAATTTCACTGACTTTTGATACAAAATCCAAACGATATTCGGTAATTACATATTAGAAACTTTAAAATTTTATTAATTTCTATTAATAAAGAATAATGGAAGAATATGGCTTCCTGACAGAGAAGTTGCTATCAAAGAAATTGTAAGTCTCCGGCTTTCTTTGAACACTCCTTTTTGGCCTTAAAGTGATTATTAATTTATATGGCTTACAGCTTTTTACCAAAAATCCTCTTACATTTACCTAAGACTGTCTTTTGTTTCTTTCTCTTTTAAAGGAAAATGCTAATTTATATTTATAATACATTTTTTAAATAAATTCCTGTACACCCCGAATTTATCTCCTTCTAAGGATTGAACGTTCATTTTCGGATATAATGATCTCAAATGCAAGTTAAGACAAAAACTTCCAGCCGTCTCTTTGAAACGTAAAAGTATTGAAATAATTATCATGGACTTCCCTGCTCGCTTTAAATCTTCCAGTAATGAGCTGATGAAGGTTTCTTAGGCATTCGCCTTTATTATTTCATCAAACGACAAAAGCCATACTCCCTTATACCTGAGGCAAGTGTATATGCAGCAATTTAATTAATATGCAGCGAAACAATTTGTTTAGTACGTCATAAGGCAATTTCTGGAATAGGGGAAAATTGTAAACTGTAATTTAACTCGATTCGCATTCGAATGGATCGAAGGAGATCATCATCGCAGGAAACTAATAAGCCCGCCGAACGGCGTGAAGGGTATAGGATACACATCCCACTGGATTACTGATAGCCCACATCCTCCATTCATTCATTTATATCTTCGTTCTGATATTGTACTTGCACTTAATCATATCGCACACCAACACGCTAATAATGGACGTTATTTTTCGAGCAAACCTTTTTTTTTTATTTTTTGGATTACACTTACATGGCAGTTCGACAATGAAACGTCAAGTGTATCAAGAGCGACGTGCCCCTTCGAGGAGGGATGAAAGATTGCATTCGGCTTAGGGAACGGCGGATTAGAGAAAACCGGTAAGAGGAACGAAGAGCACGGTTCTTTGTAGGAGAATTACTGGAAGCAAGATTTTTTTATAATCCGTAATGAGTGGTCGAATGTAATCCAAACGGCGGAGTGTGTGTTGCAAAAAACCCGCGCTCGCCTAAACAATGCCTGCTATGCCTGATTCTTAACTCTTCTGCTGCAAACAAATAAGAGGAACGGGCTCGATGTACGTTAGTTATTAGGTATTATTCAACGAATCATAATCCCCCATGCACTAAAACTAAACTCTTTATAAGCGTAAAACCGCTTTAATTTGTATGTTAGTATGTACATTGTACATTACTAATCAATATTGTATCGTAAAATCGAACCAATTGTTTTGTAATTCCGTAGATAGTCCGGTTCTGTATTTAATCCCGATACAGAAATGAAGTTACTTAATGTTTTTCCTATCGACACAGACGAATATTAGTAGTGATTTTTAACGTTCGAATGGCTTTTACCTTTGGCAAGCTTTTTAAATAAAGAAGCTTTAAGAATAGTTTGTTCAGTTTTTTAAGCTTCTAGGGGATTGTTTCCTAAATATATACTCGAATACGAGAAAAACTTATTTCGAACGCTCGAGAAAATGTATTTTCATTTAAGATAGTCGAGTAAAGAAACTAAACAAACTGTGGATTAAAATTATATGCTTTAAAATTCCATAATATGGAAATTCGTACGGCCATGATTTAATCCAAATCAGCTTACGTGCTAAACTCGAGGATTAGTGATGCGAGTATACTCGGTTTTTTAACCATTTGTAATACTGAGATATATGTTTACTCGACTATATCTACTATCATTTCTTAGTATTACCCGGAGGATAATAATAGTAATTTAAGAATTTTATTGTTGAATATTGAAGCAAATATTTCTTTACAATGTATGCGTATATGATGTTGTGGAAAGATACAATATAATTTTAAATATAGTAAATTTGACAAAAAAAAATAATTAAAACGTTTTTATGATAGCAAATTAGCGAAGAAAAGTTAGTTTGTAATGGATAATTTAGGGCCGTTGAGCACGTAATCTTTTTCTCGAAAGGATCACGAAGGGCTATTTAAGGAAAGAGATCCTGGCGGGTAGCGAGGAAAACATAATACATAATGTACCCGAAGGAGTCCAACTAACCGTCCGCAAAACTCTGTAAACGAGGCCAAAGCGTCTTACAAAACAGCTTATTTCTATCCATTTTCTTATTAGCTTAAGTCTTGTTAGTCCAAAGTTTTAATTCTCGCAAGTTGTGAAGAGTCGACAGTTGAGGGCTCGGTATAGTTAAGTTTAGTGAGTGCTAAAGGGTCTTCGAACCCGCAATACTGTTTACAATAAGTCCTCAGCCCTGGCTCTGTTCTGCCTTCGCACTAATACGATTTCATGCCGGATTTACGATAAGGATTTACTTTCGAGGAAGAGCAACTTGGATTTTGTTGAAACGACGCGTCGCATCGTCTTACAACTGACGGAATGCACACATCTAAACGCACCTTTATTATCAAATCCTTAAATTCTCTACATTCAACCAATCCAAGGCTTCTCCAAGGAATTAATAAATTACCTGCAGTTTAAAAGAAAGTTTAATCAAAACTCAGTCGCGCGTAATTAGAGGTAAGGACCATAAGGTCAGTATGCAAATGAATTAGAGCTAAACAATTGCAGATCTTGGGCTTAATAAGTTTCTGGACGGTGTAGTTATTATAGTCGGTCTTATTATTTATAAGGTTGCATTATTGATCAAGCCGGACCGAACAAAGGGCCGGAAGGCAATATGAGCCCCAGTTAAGACGCTGGTCAGCCGGCCTGGATTAGAGCTGCCGGGATTAGCGACTAGTGGACTATACACAGCGCGGTAAGCCGCTGGGATTAGGACAGGGCCTGGATCCGGAACGGGATCTCCGAGATTTTCCTCTCTCCGCTCTGGACTCGCTGGGCTTTCTCGGCCGCTCTCTTGGCCGCTCTTGCCAGGAACATTCCTGCGTCTCGCCATCATATTAATCGTAGTTTTTTTTTTGTTGTATATAATTAAATTTTAACATCTAATCGTTTAATTGGCCCGTATCAATTTGAAACATTAACTCACGTATATACTTTCCTTTGTTCGACAGCTATTCAAGTTGGTTCGACTCGACTGAACTAATCCTTAAGACGCGGGGCTGGGTCGTAGTTGCTCAAACTAAACCTTTCTAATATTCAGAAACCTTCTTAACCTAACGAGATTAGCATAGACAGGCCAGGGAATCATCAAAAGCCCTCGTTTCGTTTCCTGCACGCGGGATTTAATAAGAATTACTTGTACCTTATATACGCCGGTTTAAAGCTAATAGCGATCTCATAATTAGCCGAAGGTAAAATTTTGACGTCGCTCATTCGTACCCATCAATTGATCTGTCTTCCTTATCAAGGGTTAACTTTCCGCTTTATATTTATTCCCATTAAGTTGGGAATCAGCCCTGAAAGCGGCGAATCATCTGCGTCGATGTCGCCTTCTGTTTATCTTTCCATCGTCTTTTTACTCCGCTCTCTGACGGTTCATTTGCTAACTCAGAAACGCCAGTGCATAAATTAATGTTCTCTTCACTGCTGCACAGGACCACACCTACTTAAAAAAGCTCGATAAAAATTTAACGGGGTGGAATTTTTGAGAATAAGTTTGGTTACATTGCAACGCAAGATTTTACAAACTACAATTTTATTGTTGTTGATTTATTTTTTATTTATTCAACGTAATGAATAAAGCGTTTGATATTTCGGCGAATGTATTAAGGGAGGCCGGTCCTGTTCTATGGAATTGAAACGTTGTATCATTAACTTTCTTTATGATGTTTCTATATTTCTTATCCCCGTGGTTATTAAGGAACCACCGCGGCTGAATATCATCCAAATCAAGTTAAGTGATGCCTACAATTTTTGCTTATCATTTCCTCGGAGCCATTTATAATTTTCGTAACGGCTATGTCAATACGGCCGAGGGGCGCGCGTAGATAACAAGCTACAGTTACAGTGTCACAGATTTAATTTTCTTTTTATTATTTTTTGATGTTTTGTTGCAGCGAAATCGCTGCCAGTTCACTGCATAGTGGAGGCGATATGCTCTTTGGAGGAGAACAGGTCTCTCCAGCACGGAGTTTGGAGGAGACGGCCGATCATTGAAATAGACACGTACGTGATTATTCCCGTTGGGACTCCTTTTCACAACCTCGTGCAGGCCGCGCTCTTCAGGCTGGGATATTCTTCGGAAAGCGTGGCGGCCGCTAAAGGTTCCGTGTTGATCAAAAATTGGAAAGCTCTGAGCTTCGATCAGATTTCTGACGATCCTTTGATTACTGTAGGTGATATACTTGGAGAGCTTTCTACTGTGGCTACCTTGAGAATACAGGTTTGTTACTGTTAACATAAATACTACTAATAACATGGAACAAGTCATGGAAGAATGTCAACTTTTGTGATGTAATAGATTTTTTATACCTATCAAAAATTTCAGATCTTCAGAGGTAGACCGGGTGGATTAAATGAAATAAAAGACAAATTACTCAAGTTTCTGTTACTCCAATCTCACGGGCTGCTCCTTTCTTCAGGATGTCCACTAGACGAGGTGAGTTATTAGTTTTTTAATGAATTGCATTACTACTTAGTCTAAAATTGTCATCAAAATATACAGGTATTTCTTGTGTGTAAGTGCAGTAATAATTTCATCCCTCAGCTAGAGCAATGCATAATTGAAGCCAACTATATTCTTTAATAATGTGCATATTGTAATAGAGCGTATTATAGTCGCGTTCGGCAAAGGAGCCGGTTTCGGTTCGCGTACACCCGCCTGTCTTAAGAACTAAACGAGAATTAAGGGTGCAGAGAATGGATGTAACCTTGCTCTTAATAAGATTATTCAGCATTATTTTATGGAATTAATGAGATCAAAAGGTTGCTACATCGTAGAGTATCGAGAAAATCTGTGATGTTCTTCAGACAATCTCAGTCGCGAATTTTCTTCAATATGCGCAAAATCGAAGGAAAAATTTACTATTATAAAAAAATACAATGAAACGTGTTAATCAATTTAGATACCTATAACGAATTAAAAACCTTGAAAAACCGATTATCGCAGAATTACAGGTTTTCTGGATGGAATTATCAATATTACAACAAAACAACATCGATTTTACTTTAAACAATCTAACTAAACAAGACGTTGTCGTTGACGTTGTTAGTTAATAGTTAAGATAATCTCGTGGTAATTTTTACATTCAAGGAAATTATTGTTTATGTTAACGAAACGACCTAATACGATAAATAATCATTATCTATTTAGTAGTAGAGTTTTTAAATTAACCGTGCATTTAAACTCTAATCTTTTTTCACTTTCGTTCTAACGCGACAATAACAGTAATTTCGTTTCGTTTACGAATCAAGTTAATAAATATCTGCGGAAAAGTTGAACGAGGGCGAATCGGCGGTTAACAGATATTTTATATGATCCACGTAAAGCAGATAAGACGCGAATAATAAGAAGCATATATTAGCAAATGTTTGTGCAGGTTTTGGAGCGCCAGATTAGGTGCTTAAATTGCTTAAAAGCAGTCGTTGAAAACATGTTTTCCCGGATTTATCTCAGGTTCAGCTGCTATTCAAATGAAAAGCGCAAGTGTTATGATTTATAAGTTCGCTTCCTCTGCCAATTCAACTTATTTTTGAATCTGTTGCCACGCTCTGAGTACATCCTGTACAGCCAATTTGGAGGAAAAGCGTTAAATATTCACCAGTGGCGGTGCGAAAAACCGATTACTAAAACGCATTTTTCATTATAGATTCTTTTAACCCAACTATGCCGAAGCACCGGTTCTTCAGCGTGTCCCCTGCCGGAAATATCCGAAGAAAACCGACGAAAATTCGATCAGTGGTGGGCCACCCAATTCAATCCCCAATCGCCCGCCGGCCGATCCCAATTCGTCCCTTCGTATCCCAATCAATACCAAGTCCCACCTCAAACTGCGGCGCCTTTGGAACGCACAATCCCCGACACCCATCCGGCCATGCAAACCGTTCACAACCAATTTCCCACCCAAAAAACCCGCATGCGGACGAGCTTCGACCCCGAGCTGGAGCTGCCGAAGCTGCAAAGATGGTTCACCGAGAACCAGCATCCCAGCCGCCAGCAAATACAGCAATACGTCAAGGAACTGAACAGCCTGGAATCTCGCAGAGGCAGGAAGCCTTTGGACATCAACAACGTGGTTTATTGGTTCAAGAACGCGCGGGCCGCCCAGAAGCGCGCCGAAATCCGGAACGTTTCCACGCCTAATCTCCACCACTTGGGCGTGAACGGCTACAGCAATCACAGTCCCACGAACGGCGGCTTTCTGCTCGCCGAAAATTACATGAACTCCGAGCAGCGGTTGAAGAACACTTTAGTTAGGCGGCATTTGCAGAATTCTCATACTTCCGACGAATATTCCAACGCAGGATCTGATATGGAAGACGAGGAAATAAGCGAAGTTCCCCCGAGCAGCCCGTCAGGACCGCTATCGCTTACCACTAGGAAGGATTCTAGAGAAACTAGCCCCAGATCGTCTACACCTCCGCCTCCTCCTGATATACAAGTACGTAAAATATTCTATTTTCAAACTGTATTGTTATTTTCAACGCTTTTAAATTAAGCGATAACGCTATTGCAAGACTGCTGGATAAATAAATGCTGCAATAACGTCAGCGCCCTTTTTACAGCGTCCCGTGCTCCTTGGGAAGTAAGCAACTGACTGTTACAGATCGAGAATTGCAAGGAAGAACCGAAGGACGAGGTGCCGTCGTTCAATTCGAACTCGGCCGAGCACGTCAACAGCAAAAATCTATCGGACGAGGCCGATGTCGAGGCCGAGGACGAAGAGATGGATGGCATGGCATCGTCGCCGGTGAGCCGGCGATTCTGTAATTCCCCCCAGGACGTGGATAATCAGCTTATTCCTCGAACCCCAGACGGCCTCGACAGATTAGCCGGATTTCCAGTCCTCCCTAATTCCATGTTCAGCCATAGTATTATGTATATGAGTCATTATATGCCGGGATTATCCCACTCGGCGACGTCTCCTCCTAGTTCGTCCCTTGCCATGTCTAATTTGACCGCCGACGAGCGCCGAAAGAGGAACCGCACGTTTATAGATCCGGTAACTGAAGTTCCGCGACTTGAACAATGGTTTTCCCTTAATACCCACCCTTCGCATAATTTAATTTTGAAATATACGGAAGAGCTTAACTGCATGGCTTATAGGCAAAAATTTCCTAGGCTAGAGCCTAAGAACGTTCAGTTTTGGTTCAAAAATAGGAGGGCTAAATGCAAGAGATTAAAGATGTCGCTCTTTGACAGTCAAACTGGTAATTATCATCACTCCGAAAGGGATGATATTAAACCGTTGCAACCTTTTATAAATAAATGAACTGATATTCAAATTACAGAAAAGCGAGATAGTTATCAATATTCTTAAATTAAATGTACCTGTATTTTTGTCCAAAAGTCGTACTAAAGCTTCCTTTTTCTAGCATTCCTTACGAATTTCATTTCAGAAATAATGAATATTCTTATTTACAATAAGACAATAATATTTATTTTTTCTTAAGTTAAGCAAATGTCAATTTTAACAAATGGGAAATTATTGCAAAAAAATTACATCGGGATAAGTAGAAAAATAATAAACGTATTCAACTCGCAAAAATTGGCGTATGCTCCAGCTAAAATCTGTTTACAAACATTCTTCTAAATGGAAAGCCTGCTTATGTGAAAATATAATCAAAAAAATAAGTAATTTAAATAGCGTTTCTATTTTTTCTTGTATAAGCCACCCACAATCTTATTGTAAATCTAGTACCTACAGAAGTAATTTATGTATAAATTATTTGTTACATCAAGACAAATTCTAATTTCCAGGTACTTAATTGATCATGAATTTTTTAATATGTATTTTTTAATGTTTTTTTCATCCATATACTTTCTGTTGTAAATTTTAGCGCCAAAATGTAGTATTGTGCAATGTATATATTCTGTAACGAAGTATTTAATGTAGGATTCTCTTGACACATTACGTGTTATTTTTATGTTATGTACCAAAGATTGTTAAATAGTTGCCAATCAAATATTCCACCCTCAGTATATGCAATATACTAAAAAATGTATTACGCCGCATACTTAATAGTCGTTGTGTATGTTGTAGATTATAAAATCGCAACTTGTCATTGTGAATCGAATGTGCAAATCATTTTTTTGTTATTTCTATGTTATATTATTTATAAATTCTGTATGTATGTAAATAAACCATTATAAAACTTTTAAAAATCGTTTTAATAATTACGTCCAATTTAATTGAATACACAGGAGAAAAATTTTTAAATTTACGAAAAAATCGATACCGAAATAGAGATGAATTAACCAAATTAGGCTGAAATTCACGGTCAAATAATTAAGCAAAAATCAATAATAATTATGAATGATATCAAATTCAAAGAGCAGCGCTCTATAAATGTACCATGCAGCTTATTTAGGTATTCATGTTTTCAATGCAAAAAAATAACTAATGATCCAATTATAGAGTTTGTTACAAAATGTACAAATCGAAAATAATTACGTTACGTACGAATTATGCCGACTGCAACATGCAGTTTCTAATCAATGAATCAAGCGACAAGGTCCAAAAACGATAATGCAAAAAATGTAGCATGTACGCGGGAATTTTTCATTCGAACCCTCCTGTCCCATTTCACAGCGCGGATATTTATTCGCTATAGTTACATTATGTTGCGAATCCGGATCTTCAATTTGGACCGCTGGGCCACCGAAGTTGGGAACGGACAACGTTCGCTTGTCCCTATCTAAAGACTGACGTAGATTATCACTGGCTGCCGGTAGTTTCCTGAAGACTTGGAAACTTGCTCGATGACGGGCTTTGTGAACGCCCCTACATTGTCAACTATCTGATCTAATGAATTGAAAGACACCCAAGCTGTTCTATTTCAAACTCTCTTCCGATACTGGCACACATTTAAGCGCTCCGCAAAATAAGATCGGATCGCGCGGCGTTCCACAAAAGTTATACACATTTTCGTGCTTTTCACTTGTGTAATTTATATCGCGACGTTACATCAGTTCCGAGTTTGTCGTATATCCAGTTTTAATGGATTCCAAGATGGAATATTATTCGGGAGAGGAAATGAGATGTTGATATGTGTGCCACGCCAATGACAACAACCATGCTTTGCTGAATGGTATCATGCCGTTTATTAACAATAGCTCAATCGACGAATAAAAATCCACGGATAATTTAAGTTAACTGCTAAAAATCTCGATATATTTTTTTTTTCTTTAAAACGGGAAGCTGATTTTCCCGCTAGGAATTATCAACTAAGATAGTGAAGTAAAGAGTTGGAAGAAAATTCTCGAGACGTTGGAAATAATGCGCTTAGTTATTTCATCAACACGACTTATTGAATAAAAAAAATTAAGTAATTTAAGTACGATAAAAGGCTCTTGTATCATACGAAAAACCATTACGTTTCCTATAAGCAAATTTCATTCGTGCAGTGCCATCGAGTCATAAACAAGTCCCGAATAATTACGCTCGCAATATCGTCTGCACGATAATACGTAAGTAGTTCGTTAAAGATGTTAAGAAATCGTTTGTGCATAAAATCTGACATATTATTTCGACGAACGTAAATGGGGAGTTTTGTTCCGAGCAAATCTTTGTTTTATCATTATTAACTTCAGACGCTGATGTTTCGGCATTCAAATACCTGCCGTCTTAAAATGGCTACGTAGAAAACAGACAATGAACTCAATCCGATTTAGCCAATTAAAAATATCTTTACCGACTTGAACTCGTCTGATACCTGTACATCTTAAACGAGATAATACCGAAATTATTAAAGACGCTAATTAAAAACGCTATTTTTACCAGATTCCCTACCGTAATTATATACATATATAGCGTACATAATGTACATTCCCCTTATGTTAATTAAATCGAAAACGAAACGACATTCGGAAAAATAGCGGAAGACGAAAAGTTTTTATCAATTCGAAGGGCTAAAGCGATTCCATTCGGCAATGATACTCCTTCATCATCGCCTGGAAAAGAATATCGCTGATAACCCGCCCGGTGTGGTTTTATTAAATGAAATAAGATGGCGCGTTATCGGCGGTTGATTGCCACCTTCGGCAGCTTTCATTTTTCGCGAATTAATTTCCTGTCTAGCATTCTTTAAAAAGGGGAGACAACCGAGATGCAACCCGGCTAACCGAATCGCAATAAGAAAAACTCTTTAACTGCCACACCGCACTGCCTATCACTGGTTATTCGCGGTGTTTGTATCGCGAAAAGAGAAAATTTAATTAAAATTCAATCATCAAAACGTTACGCTGTGTGTTATCTGCGCCCGAGCTCTGCCTAAGAAAACATTTTAAATAGTGCATTGTCAGTATCTCCATTGCTGTTGTCGATAAAATTATGTGTCTTAAATGAGACCGAGAAACAGGAACGGACTCATCGATTTTCCTATAACCTGGAATTATGTATAACTATTTCATTTTTTACATTTCTAATTTTATTAAATTCATGCAGTTGTACTGGCTTCTATAACATGCTCAATTTAATCAAATGTTGGCGGAGAACAAACATTTTTACGAGGACAGAAAATTGTAAACCAAAAACTTTTTTATTTTCCTTTAAAAATTTTTAACTCTCGCCAAAAACCAAATAATAATGTTAGAAATTTTCCCGATATAACGGTAATGGAATTGGGCTAGTCCGAGCCTGGGGTATAAAGAATATTCCTAAGATAAAATTTGTGGTGCTCTTCTGCTGGGCATTTTGGCTGCCGTTGATGTGTTTTGGAAGCTCTTGTGAATTTTTATATCTGTCGTTGTGTCGTGTTTTAGTTTACCACTTTCATTTCCTTATATTGATGTTAATGATAACAATTTATTTATCAGCGCTCATTTACAATCGACCACTTTGAACAGTGACCTAATTTTTGTATTAATAAATTTGCACGTTTTTTGGATGAGTTAATAATAAAATTTTATTATTTTTTTGCTTAGGGTATTTATTAATGACGCGCAGAAAATGAATGTACCAAAAATACGGCCCTAAAAAGTTATTAAATTTTATTAAAACCTATTAATTTAGATATTTGGTTGAATTACTTGAAATATTGGGAAATGGAACAGTGGAAAACAATATGATTATGTTCTATTTTTCATTCGACTGTTTCACAAGAAATTAAAAATGGATAAATAAACTACTGCTTTCAATGTCTATTTTAATATAAAAAAGGGTGGTAAATTTCTTTTCTGTTAGCATAACTTTGTGCAAATTTCGTGCAAAGACATGCAATTTTTAGAGGTGCATTTTTGCAAAAATTTTATGTACCTAATTTTCGCGAAGAAATCATTCACACAAACGCATTTCACTGACTATTATTTTCTGCGAGTTTATCTCGGAAATTCCATCAAATAAGCCCCAAGGCGAACGGAAATAAAAACGTGTCGACTTAATCCTTCTGAGAGATATGCATAAAAATAATTCGTCA
This sequence comes from Phyllotreta striolata, assembly GCA_918026865.1. NCBI lineage: Eukaryota > Metazoa > Arthropoda > Insecta > Coleoptera > Chrysomelidae > Phyllotreta > Phyllotreta striolata. The sequence goes on from OU900103.1 coordinate 3,072,303, forward strand.
GTTACTGAGCTAACACTTTTCGGGGATGAAATAGGGAAGGAGACGATGAGAAAAAAAAAAGGAGGAAAACGGTTTTTCACGGTTGGCTCGAGATATGTGAGGCTCGCTTGAAGACTGGAGTACACTGAAAATCCTCCGCAGCTCCTGATCACGTTCTTAAGGAGCCGAGTTGTGATCCGATTAGCTCGCCGCGCCACCGACGCAATCTCGGGTAATGATAAAAATGGCAATAAAAATTAGGGATAATAGGGCGAGAGAGATCTAACATAGTTGCCACAATTTCTATAAACAAAATAATTCAAGAAATATTACCAACTAAAAAAATGCTATCTAAAATCAATTGATTTAATTAATGGGACTTGCTTTGCATTAGGAAAAGGTCTTAAATCGATTTAAATAAGGAATGGAAAAATCGTCGATTTTATCTGGGTGTTAATCGGAAAACGGTATCCGAATTTTCGTGGCAACAGTGAGAGGAAGGACTTGATTGAAATTGCGGCGCTGCCTCGTCGGCCAGATAAGGGCTAATGCTAAGGGAATCAAATTAGACGCAAATGATCGGTTATAGAAACAAGGCTCGATTTGAATTTAAAATCGAAGTTGAAGTGGCTTCCGTTCGGCCTTTTACCAACTTTATCCTCGGTGAGTGGAAAGCGCGGTTTTCGTCGAATCCATTTACTTAAGATTTCCTCTGAATTTTAACTTGTTATACTTGTGTTTTTCCGATGTCTGAATGCAATTTGCTTCAAAGGCGTATCAGGTTTTATCCCGTACGTCTCCAGCACTTAAATCAAATAGGGATTATCTCTTGTTTCTTAAATACCAAAAAGTATATATATAATTTAAAAAAATGTTTAAATTTGATACGTTTTTAAAGATTGTAAATTATTACTCTACGAAGTATAATTATAAAAGAGGGATGATCTCAGTGGGAAGCATTTAAAACTCCTTTATCATGCGTTATGGTTGTAATTCATGTTTCCGTCTCAGTTATGAATAATAAATACTGATATAGGGCCGTCGTAATCTGTGCTGGGCGCAAGCAACCGCCTTCAGCGAGGAATATACATATTCCGCGGCCAAGTCGGGGAGCTACTTATCAGCTCCCTGCTAAATTAAAGATAAAAATATACAGTCACGTCCGTTCTAAGTTAGGCTTATTCAATTTCCATCTTTTATCCTCGCGTATACTACACTCCGGGAGATGTTGCTGTACGTTTTTAATTAATTTTCAAAAATCCAATAGGAACAAATCGAAATGTGTAACTGGAAAGTATCTTAAGCAGGAAATTATTTATTGTGTAACGGGAGGATTTAAAGGTCGCTTCTGCTTGGTAAAAAGGAGTCGAGTCGGGAGGCAGGCAGGCGAGAGCCTTCGAACGTACGAAACGTATCCGATAGCAGCGCACCTGGCTTCCGGTAAATTCTCAATTCTCAATCCTAAGATGCATGGAGGCCGCAATCTTAATTAATTTCGCAGTCGTAATCTCGACCAATTAAACGGCAATTTCCCGGAAAACATAAAGGATTTTTGCGCGAAGGGCGCTCCGGACGGGGAAATACCGCCATAACTCATCTATCCTATAAGATTACTGATCTTTAATCCCCTTCTTCTCTCTTTAGCGAGCCGCGCACTCCTAAAAGTTGAGATTTACGGCGTTCTTGGAATTATATTGTTTGGCACAGTGCGAACCGCTACCGTTGCCTTTTCTTTTTCGAACGCTACATTCATCCCGCTCCTGCTCTCGCTCCTGCTGCCGTTTTACTTACCTCGGAATTATGATATATCTAGACGAAATCTACCGGCATACCACATTATTATTAGATATATGTGCACTCGGTATACTTAATATTACCCCCGCATATTATACGCCACAGCCACCCCAAATTATTTATTCCAACAGGATTTTTTTTTATTTATCGTTATATACTTATTATACAGTGCATTTCTTTAATGTCCCCCCCCCCTTTTATTTTTTGAACGGATCAACTTAGAAAATTGAAATTTGGGATAATGAAACTAATGTATGATTACTATATTTTGGAGTAAAATTGACAGATGAAAATTTCAAGATGGCGACTGGGCGCCATCTTGGGAAATAAATTTAAATGGAAAGGGGGGTCTTGTGATACATCATTTTGAAGCTCCTGACAAATACTCTACAACCCTGGTATATGAAGTCAATATCTGCACCCATTTCAAAATGGCGGAACATTTATTAATTACCTGAACATATCGACGTTTAACGTCATAATTTGAGGAAATAAGCTGAATTCAGTTCAAAAAAAGCTCGAAATGGTTGCCTTGAACTTCTTAATGTAAGAACAGCCTAACCGAACATTTTCGAACATAGTAACGTCGATATTTTTACAAATATCTGTAATTATTTCTCGTATATCCAATATTGAAGCAGGTTTAGTTTCGTACACATTTTGCTTCAAATAGCCCCATAAAAAAAAGTCTAAAGGTGTCAAATCTGACGAGCATCAGGCTTGCCATTCCGTAGGACCTCGACGACCAATCCAACGACGAGGGAAAATAGCATCCAAATAGTTCATTACTTGTCTGGAGTAATGGAGTGGTGCTCCATCTTCCAATGGACGAGAATTAGCCATTTTAGAGTTAGTTCACGTGCTACCTAACTGCAATGAGAACTAAACAACCGAAAACTAAATGAAAATACTTTGAACACTAGGAAAATCGAAAACTAAAGAGAATATTTTAAACACTAGGAAAGCCAAAAACTAAATGAGCATATTTTGACTAAACAATTAATGTTCGTTGTCGTACTTACATTTTTTGGAATTTTTTTAACCAAAAATAACCTGTCAAACCTTATCGGTTTGCTGGGATTGCTGTTTGCCATAGAAAAACAAATATTTCTAGAAAAATTGATATTATTTTGTTTGTATTCAGGTAATTATTAAATGTTCCGCCATTTTGTAGCAGGTGCAGATATGGACTTTATATTCCAGGGTTGTAGAGTATTTGTCAGGAGCTTCAAAATGATGTATCACAAGACCCCCCTTTCCATTTAAATTTATTTCCCAAGATGGCGCCCAGTCGCCATCTTGAAATTTTCATCTGTCAATTTTACTCCAAAATATAGTAATCATGCATTAGTTTCATTATCCCAAATTTCAATTTTCTAAGTTGATCCGTTCAAAAAATAAAAGGGGGGGGGGACATTAAAGAAATGCACTGTAGATTAAACATATAAATAAGATACATCAAATCAAGCAGTTTAAGGATTTGATTTGAAATGGAAATTGATAGGTTGTTGGGATATTTGTATACAGGGAATCGACCGAGGCAATGTAAGTTTTAACAGAGACAGAAAAGAAGAGAACAGCATCCTCGGAGGAACGGCTCACCAGGCATTACGCTAGATAGGGAGGATATAAAATATGGCGTCCTTTCATGAATCTTATTAAGATATCCGTAACACCGACGATAGCAAGTTATGCGGCCGAGAGAAGGAGAAAGAGCGAAGCGAACTTATGAAGAAAGGAGTAGGTGTGTATAATCCTTATAGCTACACCGCTATATATCATCGCTAAGTCCTGTAAGGAAAACAGGATAGATATTTATAAGTTACGAGCCTCTTTGCGCGAACTGTTTATTTAACTCAATAATCGTTTATCACTGAGATCAGCATTTTCTCTGGTCTCTATAATTCGGGCATTTTCATTTGCACGTTTGAATTATAACCAGCGCAATTTAATTTTAATGGAAAAATCACGCATAACAGTACAACGCGGATAGTACAATAAAGAGATTGCGACGTTTGCGTGATGCATATAAAACGGGAGCGTCTGCATTCATTCGATTCAAAATCAGCACATACATTGAGAATATGTCGGCATCGAAGCTTAGTAGGTACAATGCGCGGAGCGGTCTTCATTCACAATGTTCAGATCTCCGTGAACACCTTGGAGGTACAAATTAATCCCGAGCGTGGAACAAAAATATCCCTGTTTCGGTTCAAACTCCACTGATTTTATGTAAATGACGAGATTGGATCACGACGAATCAGCGAAAGCTTACGTACGTGCATATTTTACTTTCTCATGAGTTACTTCGAGTGTATTTCGCGGATTAAGCGACCCCTCTCATTAGAATTGCTTCGGCGTTAAGTCGTTCCTTTAAAAATTCACTAAGAATTTACTTGCGAATTTCATGAAAAGGTTTCAATTTCTGGTATACTGGGTGTCCAGTGACTTCATTGCTGTAGCTTAGGATTGTATTCATTGGTCAGGTTTAAGTCGAAACCGTCTTATACACTTTTATCCAAAAGTCTATACTTAAGAAATTTTGAGTAATATTAAAATTCATAAGAGGGTGTTGAGTAATTAAATCTAATGTTTGTAGCTCTATGAAGAGTATTAGGGTAGTTGCGTATAGATATATCTAGAGATGCGTCTATTGTCTAGAGATGTTAAATATGGCTATCTCAGAGGCTAGAATTTTACCTCATTTTCAACAAAAAAGTGTAGCAAATTATCGATTTAAAATTGACCAATGAATACGACAATTTCGTTTAAAAATAGCCTAGTGACCCATTAAATCGAAATCAAACATTGTTCCTGCCTGCTTATTCCTGCTCTTCAACAATTCAATTCTCGAGAATATTTTAATGATAAAAAAAACGTTTTGACAAGGATTAAAAACGCTATTAGCCCCGAGTTCAAAGACGATTGTGCCCATAAAAGATTTGAAAAGCCGGCGGCAGGCGGTAAATATTTAGTAAGCTACGTTCCGTTTTCTCGGCTCGGCACATAGGCAACACAGATAACGTCCTGCGGTGTATAAACCTCGTATAGCAAATGAAATATGCTTGTCTTTTGCGCCGTTTGTAGCGCGAGATGAATTATGTACCGCCTTTCCGTATTATTTTCTCCCCAGAGTTAGCGTTAGCTTCTCCTTCGGTATCTCCTAACTTTTTTAATGGCTGTTATCGAATTTAGCAGGAAAACCAAGGCAGATTTTTTTCACTAATGTTGGGTGGATTTTAAACTATTCTAGTTGGTTCGTTTTTGCAAGGTCCTTACTCTGCTACGAGTATAATAATCGTTAGTATCAATATCGTCGTCCAGATGCTTTTCTTGTATTTTCTCTCTAGTTTATTAAAATCTTAAATAGTATATTTTCTGTGAATAATACTGCTATATATTACTTTTGAAATCAATTTTCCAGTCTTGTCTTTTAAGTGCTATTATCAAGTCTGGGCAAGACTGAGATAATACAATTAATGCTGAAGTATTTTCTCTCTAGTTATAATCCCAAGCATCTTATATTTTGTTAAATTAAATATTAAACCAAGTTTTTCAACGAAGAATACAACTGTTGTATATTACTTTCGAAATCAATTCCAATTTTTTTCAATTTTCTCTCTCCTGTCATCAGCACCACTTGGCAATAGCACTAATGCTAAAGTATTTTCTCTCTAGTTTAAAATCCCAAGTATCTTACGTATTGTTAATTAAATATTAATTAAACAAAGTTTTTGTGCGAAGAATACTCCTGTTGTATATTACTTTGTAAGTCGATTCTCCAGTCTTGTCTGTCGCCTCAGTCTCAGCTGTTCGAACGGAGAAGCAAACTATAAGCCGGGCTTAATACTTACGGTCCCGGCTTCACACTTGATCATATTTATGCGATGGACGGATTATCGGTAGCTGACTGCCTCTTACACTTCGAAGACGCCTTATATCGATTTATGGGACATCTACTACTTATACTGTTACGGTAAATCCTCGTTAGACGGCCGAAATGATACCATTACGTCGCGAAACTTCCAGCGACTCCTTTTTCTTTTCCTAATTTATAAATTGCCTTCCGTTCCTGTTCGTCTTTAATTGCCGTAATTTCACCTTATTTTTTTTACCTAATTAATCGCAAAATTGCATTGCGAATCAATCGAATGCGATGAACTTTCACTGGTGAAAACACCATCGTATTCGGGGCGAAAAAATCTAATCTAGATTTATTTTATAATATCTGAATAATAGCGGTTTAAATGATAAATCGTAAACGGTTTTCCGGGCACCGACTGAGACTTTAAAATGGTTTTAAAATTCCACTCCTCATTTCACTTAAGCCGCAAACGGGAGAGAACTGAAATCGTGCAGGTTGGTTTTAAATTCGGATGAGCTAAGCAACAGGTTAGCTGTGAAAGGAGTTGAAACGGAATAGCCAATAACCGAAAGATTCCTTTCTTGATTATAATGTGCTCCGTTTTATTTGTTGTTTGTAATTTGGAAGTAAATTGGTCCTTATCCCTTTTTATTATGGGATTATTTGTGTAGCGTAGGTTTTTTGGGATGTTCGATTTTATGCTATTTGCAATACAGCGGTATCAGCAAATTTAAATTCCTCAAATCCCATATGGACCGGACGGGCTTATTTCTTTAAGACAAATATTCGGTCAACCACATAATAAAATTCGGTCAAGCGAATCTTATTTTTGAATTCAGCAAGTTTTTTTCCATTTACAATTCGATACTTGTTAACAAGGATTTCCCGATACGTAGGTAGTAAAATAACGTGATTCCACTACCGATTACGGTTAATTAACAAGTTGACTAAATAGCGGTCATTTCGGGAAGTTGACTAAGACGGCATTACCGCTACTGTTCAATAGATCTTCTAAGGTCCAAAGTGAAAAGCGAATTCTACTTGCTTGGCTAATTATAAGCGCCGAAGTATTAAAGACCGTCTACTTTGGAAGTTAAGGCAAAGGAGTTGAGCGAGTGCCTATCTGACCGCATACACGCCACTCCAGAGGACGCGCGGTCTATAAAACGTCCCTTTAATGGCCAATTATGTGTATTTAATCGGTGAAGGGTAATTGCACTCGGCGCGGAATAATTGGAAAATTTGTAGGCACCTAATAGGATGCGAATGCGAAAAATTGCGTGCAAAAACTGATAATAATTTTCTCCTCGCTTTAATCGAATTTGCGGGTTTTCAAACGGGAATTCAACAATTTTTAAGAGCGCTAGCCCAACTTTCTATATTGCTTTAGCGGCAAATAAGGTGATCATTATTTCATTATGTACCCAAGTAAGTATAAAGTAGGCACTTTGATTCAATTTGTTTAACGAATGAAAGCGTTAATTAAAATTTTTTGACATCCACTAATTTGTAATTTTCTTCAAGAAACTAAAAATTATGGAATTATTTTTTTTATATTAAACTAGCGCCATCGTTTATTAACATCGACAACCCGTCATAACGCAGCCTAGTTAGATTTGAGATAACATTATTACATTCTGTTATCAGTGTACCTGTTATCTTAATTTCATCTTGTTGACTCATTGTGAGTTCTAAACTACATCGCGATTATATCGAGTCAAAAATTCACTAAATACATTCAATTTGAATTACTAAACGATGTTCTCAAATTCTGTGTAATTTTATTGAAAAATGAAGGGTTGGTGGTGCATTTTCGGTGTTATTCCGGTACTGGAAGCGATAACCCTTCAGATTAATGAGTGTCCCAATGAATGTTTTTGCGATGAACATATCGCAGACTGTCATGATAGAAATTTGGATAAATTTCCAGACGGAATAGGTGATGCAGATGTAAGTAATATTACGAGGTACTTTTATATATTTTTATGATGGATTTATAGAAATGTTTGTATTATATAAGTGTATGAAATGAAATATTTGATAATTTTGCACACCACTGGTTTTTTCGCCTACCTGCCTCACCGGGAGGGTTTGAAACCACTCCTATTAGACCTAAATTAAAAAATTCCAATACATTTGAATCAATGACTAGGTACTACAAATACAGTTGCTATTAAACTCTTACATTATCTAAAATATAAGTGTCTTGTTTACTAGATTTGTTATTTTTATTTACGTTAAAAATATAAGTAAATCTGTCTTGTTTAATTCCAGAATATTTTTATATTATAATATTTCAGTAAAACAGGATAGGTGTTGTTAATAAGTAATAAAGCAAACATTACATTATTTAATATAACATCTAATATAAAACGATAATCTAAAAGTGCCAATGTTTCGCATAAATTTGCAGGGTTTATTGATCAATATAATACGACTAAAAATGGAAAGTGGTCCAGTGAAAACCAGAATTAATCCCGGCCTATCCAAATTTTATTGTTTTAAAATTATTTTTCTCTAAACTAAACTATTGTTCAATTAATTCAAATTATATACATGTGCACTTGATAAATAGACCTACATAAATGCAAATTGTCGTTTCCACGTAGAATTTTGTGTATTTAATTTTTTTTTTTAATTTTAGATTGTCAATTTAGATGTTTCTGTCAATAGGATAACGAAAATACCGGATGGTTTGAGCAAATTTGCGAGCTTGAAATACCTCAACGTATCTAACAATAGGATAGCAGCTTTAGGTCACATGGACTTAACCAATTTAACTAATTTACAAGGGGTGGATTTTACGTATAACTCTTTCCACGATTGGAAGGATATCCATTCGCAAGTGTTTACGTATTTACCGAATTTAACGTACCTGAATTTTTCCAGCAATCCAATTAGTAATGTCCCTCCTCGTTCGACGCATTTTAAAATAAAATCCCTAGAAATTTTGAAATTGAACAATTGCTCCATGACTACGATTCCGAACGGGTTTTTGAGCGGTATGACGAGCATCAAAGAATTGCATTTCAGTTTGAATCCTATACAAAAATTAAACACGATTTTCTATTCGAAATCGCTCAAATTAATGGACATCAGTCGAACGTTTCTGACACAAACATCGCCAAATGCATTCGTAGGCTTAAGGAAACTGGAAACTCTGCTACTTAACAGAAACAGATACCTCAGAAACGTAACTATAAATTCAGAAACTTTACTCTACTTGGATATTTCGGATAGTTTTCTAGAAACACCTCCATACGGAGCAATGAAATCGCTAGTGCAATTAAATCTATATGGAAATATTATTAGGATATTAACAAACAATATTTTTGCTAATATGTCTAATCTACGGGCGCTCAATCTGTCCCTAAATGCCATCACTTCGATCGAAGCAAACGCATTCAGAGCACTAGATGAATTAAAAATTTTGGATTTGTCCTACAACAAAATCAGCGTTATTGAAGAAAGCACGTTTTTATCCACAAAATCGTTGCTTACGCTGGACATATCACATAACTATTTAACATCAATAGACAGTATTACCAGTATGTCTTTGAACGTACTGAACGTAGGCTACTGTGAAATAAAAACCATAGGAAAATTCGCTTTGTCAACTTTGCCGAAGCTCACTAAGCTCTCGTTGCAAAGGAACTTCATTTCGTACATTCCCGACGAATTGGTGGGAGGCAAACTAAGAAATTTGGATCTCAGCGATTGTAGAATAAAACTAATCAACAACATGACCTTTAAGAACATGTGTTATTTGCAAATTTTAGATTTGTCGAGCAATCGCCTGACCTCCATACAATCGAGCAACTTCCCTCCCAGCTTAGCAATACTCAAATTAAAAGACAACCAATGGAGATGCGACTGTTCCGCGATAAAAGACACATTCGAGTGGTTACAAAACCACGAATCAGACGCTGAGGATTTATTATGCGATTCTCCAGAAAACTTCGACGGCGAGACCTGGCAAGTAGCTTGCCAGGACTACTGGTACCCCACACCAGGAAAGAAAGACCACGTATGGTGGTACTCCGTAGCTCTAATCATCTCCATGATTTTCCTCCTCTGCACGGTGATAGCCCTAAGGAAAATCAACGAAATCCGAGAAAAACGAATCAGGGAACTCGAAGAGACCAGGCGGCAAAACGAGAGGGATGCCAGAGAAACGTTGCAAAGAATGCGACAGATGCACCGCGATTACAGGGAAGAGACCAGCAGGAATGCACCGGATCCCAGGGATAGCCAAGGCCCGCCATCCTATAACGATGCTCTGCTGCTGCCGCGTCTCGACTCCTCGCATCCCAGCCTGGCAGGAAGCCTGCATAGCATAGTAAGCAGCGTCCACGGCAGCAATCCTGATGTGACCAAGAAACCGAAAGTGAGGCGGAAACGGCGGAGGAGGCGATCAGATTCCGCCGAAAGATTACCCAGGCGATCGATTGTGGAAGATTCGAATGATTCAGAGCCGGATCGATCGCAAAGGCCTTTAGAAAGCGATTTCTGAGCGCGCCCAAAGACTGTTTTGCTCTTTCGAAAAGTTGCACATTGTTTAGATTAACATTAATGAAGTGAATTGGTAAATTTCTAATAGTAAATAATGTCCCTACATGTTATTTTTGTATCAAGGCGATCCAATTAATGCTGTTAACTGGGCTTTGTATTAGGGGACATAGCTATATTTATCCTTGTAGTTTGACTAGTCAACATGATGGTTCACTTCTAAAAATTAAACAAAAAAGTCTACTAGTAATAACTTATTTATGTTAGAATAATCCTTTGCTATTTGTAAAATTTCTTGTGCTATGTTCAATTTAACTTGTGTATTTAATGTAACTAAATATAACGATTGTTAAAATTCAAATTAAAATTGCCACATCCTGTATGAGTAAATTCAGATTTTGTTATAACAAATTTAATTTATATCAGAGTATAAAAATGCTATTAAATTAGTTTGTATTAATTTCCTTTCGAGCTTTATTTGTTTATTAATACTCTGAAACGACTAGGAATTTCTAATTCGTAGTAGTTATGATAGCTTTAGGCTAAATTTATCATATCTTTTTAGCTGATCTGATATGTTGCATATAAAATTACAGCGTTTTTAAATGAAATACATGTACTTAGATTCTAATTAGATGTAAAAGTTGACGAATGTATTTTGTTATCGAAAATGACATATTTATAATTTTACTGGTTGTTGATGTATAGATTAACAATATAATACAGTCCATAATTGTCAACTGTTTAAATTTTACTGAATATATAATGATTTTTTTAGAAAAATAAATATTTATTTATTGTATTTAGTTAAAAAAAACAAAAATAATGATGGGGGAAGTACCCATACCCAATACCTTAAATGCAATATGCACATAATAAATCCGAATAAGACAAACAAATGCATTAGGTTTGAATCTATCACACTTTCTACGAATTTCTAAAGAGGAATGTTCAAGTTTATCGATTCTTCAGTAGACATAAATCATTTGCGTCGATGCGTGTATTTCGTTAAAACAATTGTGATTTTACTTCAGGAATTCAAACGTATGCATTTACAATCAATCGCATTTTCTATTCGAGTTGTTCGCCTCCTTTTCTTTGCGCACCGTCGTCCCGATAAGGATTCAAAACGTCTCTGAAGATAGTCAAACATCACCGTGTTAAATGGTAACTGCCACAAAGGCTTCAAACGGCTCCGCGAAAAGTGTAAAATAAATTCTGAATTTCATTTTTAACGCGACTGAATATCCTCGCATTCCTTACAAGGATCTCCTAAGGTGAGGCGCGTAATGCAAGTAAGAAGTTCCTGAATGCTGTGATCAATATTAATAAAAAAATTTTAATAGAATTGTCTTGGTTATTCATCTTCAGAACCTCGTTTTTCTTATTGATGAACCCGCAGAAATATGAACCTATACAACGTACAAGTTCAACATATTCCTAACTGGTTCTATTTTTTGTTCGAGATCCATATCGGTAATATCCTTTACTGTACTATTTAAGTTGGGAGAATTTTAACTTGCATTGCTTTACGATTAAGATCACGCGATCCGTTTGCGAATGTAATCTTGTTAATTGAAATTGGATATCCAACGTTTATAACTAAAGTGACGTCAAACCGTATGACAGGTATTTGTTACTAATTACACATTAATTACCGGTAGTCGATTAAAAAACGTCATTTCACAAGGAATTCCAGTAGATCGAGTAAGAAAAAAATGCGAAATTTCAACTCATTGATTCGTGTAAAAAAAATTAATGTTTATCCGAATAACACGTACGTACAAATGGTCCAGAGTTCAGAGGTTAATTATTTACACCGCAATAATTAATAATTCGTACAACGTTTTCCAATATAATTATTTAACGCTATTTCGGATACGCCTACGTTGTTAAATTAAGCTATTAGCATTTTTTTAGATCCATTAACAGATTTACGTTTTTGTTTAATAAAATCATTCGTTGATCTGCAATATTTATTATAGAACTACATATTTCACATTGTTACCAACGGAGCGCGAAGCGCATTTTATATTTAAAATAATTTTACGCCCGTGCGAATGCGTAATAAATTGGTATTTTAAATAATTGGTAATAATTTCACACGAGAGTTTTTTTTCTTATAGATCTTTTGAAGTGATTTCTTACTTTTAGGGTTTGTTATTGTTTTTAAATGTGCCTAATTTGTTAAATATAATATAATGGTAGGGAAGTTCATAACTGATCGAAATCAGTCCATATTATTACGAGTAATTAGCTTTTGCTTCATAAAATATAGGTTTCGAAATTGAATTTTGTGAAAGTTTTAGCGGACGTGCATATGTACTTATATCAATTACAGTAAATTGTAGATAAAAAAACTCATTTTTAGTTATTACTATGCAATTCTAAAACTTATCTGGAACTCTAAAAAAATTGCATCATTTTTGTTCATGTAATTAGGCACAAATTGTAACCTTTAGCAAATGAGAATCATTGGTGTCTTTTTACAAGTGCCGCAATTTCGCTAATATGCAAAAAACTCTATTCAAAATGGTCTAGTCAGTCTATCTTTTAGTAATATTAGCCATAGACAATGTGGTCGATGACCTGTTACTGAATATCCGTTAATTTCATCTCTTTCAGAACATGTTGTTGGCCGACTATTCAATAATTGACCGTATTTTTAGTATCTCAATTTAATTTCGCAATGAAAAATTATATTGGCTTGTCTGACGGTGCAAAACCTATCAAAAAAAGTCTCGAAAATCACGAGGAACATGTCTGGTGTAAAAAATAAACGTTTTAAAATCGATAATCAAAATGTTTTTATATTGATACAGGCATTAAATAAATTGATAATCCAATAAATGCGCAAAGTGTTAATACTTTTTTAATAGTATAATTGATATTTTTATTTTTTGAATTTCAAGGTTCTTTGGCAAAGTTTCTAACAATGTCCAGGCATGTTTTTTCGTAAATTTACTTATAAGTAATTAATTACTATAATTAGCATTGATAGTTAAATTTTTGAGGTATATTAATGAGAATTAAAACCGGTATATGTATTCGTAGATGGTTTGAGTAAAGATTGAGATACAAATTTCGGGAATTATGTAACAGATAGCAGTAAAAAAGTGTTATTTACATACCTACCATAAATATATTAATGCTAATTAGATAATTCAGCCCTGACTGTGATTTTTCTTCAGGGCTAATGCGACAACCAAATGGTAATAAAAATATAGTAATTAATTAAAAACACTATAAATATTCTGTACCTTCAATTAAGTCTATGTATATTATTAAATTTGAAATTGTGTTCGATATTTACAATTTTTTATTTCCATCATGTTGTATAATCGTTTAAAAAAATGTTTCACTGAAAGTATTACATGCAAGTAAAATATTCATTCTGACCTTAACCCAGTCGTGTGTGTACATATAAAACAAACAAAAAATCTTCCTCTCGTTTTTTTGTGCAATACTTTAAGCAATTATTCAAATTCTCTCATAATTTAGAGTTTTGTTCGAGTTTAACATCATCACAACTGGTGGTCACGTCGATGAATAAAAATATTTTACTATCAGTTCATCGTATCATCGGATGATAAATTAAAGAAAGTCCGTATAATTAAACAATACCAATAAAGCGCCAATTCATTAATAACCACGTCTCATAATTCACGTATTAATGTTATTGTGAGCGACAGCAATACAAAGGATTAGTCTTTGGGATATCCGGCAGAGTCCTCAACAAATTTACATTTATGCATAAGAAGCGTTGCATACTGCATACAAAATTACAAAACTACTCCGACGAAATGAACACAATATACAATAGGAATATGAATTGTTTGTAGTTATTTCCACGATTATGAGTGTTGTACAGTGGCTTTACATTATGTTTGTGTTATTAAAGCGTAAAAATATAAAAAAATGACGAACATTAGCATTGAAGCAAACAATAACTTGCCAAATAACCTGACTGATAAATTAATACCACGGGCACTTTGACCTATCAAGCAAACTACTATAATCGTAATCATTAAATTTACGTATTGTTTGTGTAGTAAAAGAGAATTTATTACCTGTTCCATGAAGTAATCTACGTAAAACGTTTTACCACCTAGTTAACTAATAAATAAATGTTTTAAAAAGAATTTCATATCTAATGTTTCCAATACATATTATATTTTCACGGTTGAGTAATAGGTCTTATAGTTGTTAGGAAATCTAAGTACCTACCTCTTTGGTTTGATAGAAACTCGACAAATACAACTATTCCTAGAAATATGAATTGAAATATTAGATAAAAGTAATGGATATTAAAAAAATGTAAATTGTTGAAGAAATAACTTCAATTTTAGATTGGGTAAGTGCATACAGGGTGTCCCATTTTAATCTCAATAAACACAAAAGTTTATCAAATTCAATTCATTTAATCTTAATAATTTTTTTACCAATTATAATAACGATCGATTTTTGTGCTACTATCAATAATTGGTGTCAACGTTTGACATTTTAATTAACGTTATGCGGCCCGGAGCGGTTGCCTTTTATCAATACTATTGAACTTTACCGGTTTATTGGTTATATTTAATGTCGAATTGATTAGCCAGCTTGTAAGCAGATTGTGACCCTCCCTGAACCCTCACAGAAACTCTATTAATAAACCGATTAATAATCAGATGGACGATTTTTATTGAAACCTATATAAGTTATAGACTGAGGATGAACTTTTTTTTGGATTCGTGTAGCAACAATTTTATCTTTAATGTCGTTAAGGTCGTTTCGAATAATTTTTATTGCGGTAACAATCAATTTTCGCATAAAGATACGAATTGAATGTGTGAAACGTTACACTTGACATGATTCCAATCGGATTCGATTTATTTATCGAAATCATTTAATAGTCTCAAGGCTGCAATTAGTTGCATAATTAAACGCTGATAAATAAGAAAATATATTTTAATGCTCTTCCAGAAAAATTGCCTTTGACCTCTTGATTGAGTTGTTGTGGCAAATCTCGATTTTTTGCGCATAATTGTCGGATCGATGGAAATGAATTTAATAAGAAAATAAAAAAATTCGGTTAAAATAAACGAAGAATTCAATGACTGCGCCGATTTCCCAATAAAAACAACTTTATATTTTTATTCAATAAACAGCTGATTAAATGCTAATTATAAAACTGTCTACTATTTTGGATAAATAAATTAGTGTTTTTTGAAACAAACAATTTTTGGTTAACAAACGAAATAAATATACATATATGTTGAAAATTACTATTTTTGTTGGCGCCATCATCGTTAAATCAATTATTTTGAAGAATCCGACAAGACAACATGTTTTTGCATTATTCACGGTCAACATATAGGTAAGTAGGTACACATGTTGCGTACTTTAAGCACTGTAATTTTCAAAATTATATGTATTTGACTTAATACTACGCATGAGACGTCATTGATATCTAATTTAAATATTTATACGAATTTTGTTACATCGTATTCCGATTTGTTTGTACTTATCACAAATAACTGCATTTTCAAGCCAATAATATCGAGTTTTGTGCGATTTGAACTATCTCAGTTCTTAAAGACCCTTTTTTGTATTGCGTAGATAGAGACTAAATCGCCCATAACCGTAAGCGCAAATAATAATCAAACGCAATTGATTCCATTAATTACCGTTATTACGCTCAAGTACATTATTTTGATAATTGCTTAATGATTAATAATTTGATGAAAAACTTATTAAAATGCAATAAGACATTAAATTACTTTTAGGATGTCATTCAGCCACATGTCAAGAACTCCATCAGCGTAACCGTTAAATTAAAATTGCGATTAAGTAATTAGAAAATTCGAATTTATTAGATTTCTAATAAGACATTCGTTAAAATACTGTACCCGATGTACAATATTAGTAATAGTTACAATTAATTATTGCCTTATTACAATTTAAAAATATCGTAGTTTACGGATTATCAGACGCATCTTAATAGGAGAGAACAGGTTTAAAAATAGTGAAACACTTATTCAAATCTGAAAATATTAATAATTGACAAACTTTGAATCACAATTAGGTGTGAAGTATTTATTTATTGAGTACATAAGATACGTTTATTTTCCTGAAATGACATCATATTATGGAGACAAAGTTCTAAAAGTATTTTTTTGTAATTAAATTATTATTTGAGGTACGGAACGTGTAAGTGTGCACAATTAATCTTCGATTGAGTGCAAGTTTCAGAACTTGCGTAAAATATTCAGAATAAATTTTTGTGATCAGATGTAATGATGTTGAAAATATTATACAATGCATTCATACAAATCGACTCGACTTAGAAATTCTTACGAGCTTTAAAAATTTAATCTACGTACTAGTTTCGATTACCTACCATAAAAAAATCGAAAAGCCCCGTCCGTTTTTTTTATCATAGATCCCAACTTTTAGTGGCCATTCGGCCATTATTCATTTGGTTTAAACTGAAGGAAAGAATTTTCGGTCGGTATTATTCAAAAGAATGGCCCGTCCATCTTTTTAAGCGCTTTACATGTCTGACAGAAATTCCAGACGTATTTAAGAACTGGGGTGGTTAAAATATGACCATTGTTTGGGTCACTTCGGTAAAGAATCTATAAAACGGAATACAGCATAAGAAACAATTAGTCAATAAAAAAGAAGATAATTAAGAAAAAATATAGCACAATTTTGTTGCAAAAAAAGAATTTGTTTTTAGATATTTCTTTAGTTTAATTTTAAAATATAAAAATGTTGTGAATATATTATTGGTAAATTACTTGTTTATTAAACATTTGCATAATTTCCCATGCCCGCACCACGAGATATGTCCGAGGCATTATCAATATTTTTTATCAGCATGCATAGCCATTGAACCTTAAACAAATATTACGACAGCAATGTTATCCACGGTGGTCTCGTACAGCATAAATTAGTTTTTATTAAGACTATCAAATGCCACTCTTCTCTTTTGCAGTGCAGATTACAATCAGGTTTGACTAGGTCGGACGTAAGGATTGGTACGGATGGATAAATAACCGCGCGATTTTGTTCAAAGACTTTTAATTTTCTCTAAAAACGTATACAATGAAAACAAAACGGATTACATGGTTCTTAAATCATCATTAAATCATAGAAACTTGCTTTTACCTTATTTTTCAACTTTGAGGAACATCAAAATCTTAATATATGAAGGGAAATTGGCAAGCAGTTCCATTTTTATATATTAAGATTGGATACCGATTCGAGTTATTACTGCATTAATATACTTTTTTCCAATAATCCGGTACCTAAATACAGCATAATTAATTAATTTGCAACTTGTAAATTGTGTGATTTATTAATGGACAAATAACGTTCCCAACTCAATTTATCTATAACGGCGTTATTTGGAAAAAAATACGAACAGTAAAAAACGGAGTATCTCTAAAATGGCTAGCGATAAGAACATAATGTAAAAAGTACATTACAACAAAACACAATTAAAATGGAAACCAGTCCTTCTTTAGTGTTGTCCACATCGGCAAAGTATTTTCTGTACTTTTTCCAGTTCAACGACTATGAACAACTATGAATCAGTCAACTTATAGCAGAAAACAACGATTGATTAAAAAACCAACCAAGGCCGCCAGATAATTTTAATGAACAAATTTTTACGATCTTACTACTTGCAATATTGGAATATCGTATTGCCCTGAGTTTACCTAATTTCTTTAATTAAATCGCTCAAACATTCGATATTAGTCAATGGAAACATAAAAATAGGCTATATTACTGACAATCGGATCTTCAGAAGACATTGAACCTGTAACACTTCTATCGGATAGAATAAATTTAGTTGCTAATAATACTGTACAAATTACACCTGGTATATTCTAGGTATAACGAAAATGTTTTATTATACTAAATTATACACTGCGTAACTTTTTTAGCGTTGGTTTAATATCATTTTTAACATAGGTAGTAGTTATATCTTATGAACATTTAACTACCAATTAGATCATATATGCAAAAAAAAAACTTTTCTTAATTTGTACCATTTTGGTTATAATAATCAACATAATATTATACAATATAAAATATTTAAGCAAGTTCTATGATTCTTCTATCAGTCACACATAATATTCCACGAAATAAATCAACATGTTATAAACATTTATATCATCCTCCAACAATTTTCGTTACATGTTTCCATTAAGACAAACGCCATGCTTACAATTAGAAGAAGATATAAAACATATTTCACCACAATCCATTATTAAAAGTGTCCTCTAGCCCTTTACGCAAAAAGTCTTGTAACAAATAACCGTCGTACACTGTGCACTACTAAGTATTGATGAAGTTACTTTGGCAACGAATATAAATATATAAAGTCAATAACAGTCGAAAAAAATATCAGGAAATTTTCGAAAAACAGCGTCAATATCCGCGTTGTAGGAATAAGTTAATTTTTATCACAAATGTATTTACTAGGTAATAAATACTGAGGTATAACATCACTAGTCCTCTCAGGGTACCAACGTAGTAACAATTTCACCCTCGCTATTTTTCTGGCGGTGAATCAACAGCGGCGTTCTCGGAATGGAATCCGGAATTTCTCCTTCTTTTATCGTAACCCTTTCCCTCTGGGGCGTGAGCAATTCCGGTTGCAATTTAGGGCGCATTTCCACATCCTCAGTGGGTGAACCGTTCTGAAGCGGCGCCTCGTCTTCCACTCTATCCGGTACCTCAGGATGAGCTAATGGCATAAATGAAGTTAACTTGGGCGCATCGTCTTTCGATTTACCATTCTGGCCGTTAATAAGAGGCGTTTGCTCCGGCAGATGGGTCGCATAAGAATTCGTAAGGGGCTTATCGTTCGCCGCTTTTATAGCGGGTTTGCTCAGCGGCTTCATTTCTTCGCCGGGACCGGAGTTTTCCCGTCGATTATTCGGAGCGCGTTTGCTCCTCTTTTTGAAATAGGCTATCATGAATAGCACAGCTATGAAGATGCCCACGCCGATTACGGCGTACACGGCGGATTGGTTGCTGTTTTTGATGCTCGCTTTTTCAAGTTCTCCGATTTTCGCCGAGGTGTTTTCCGAGTTGGTTTCTATCAGTTCAGCATCGGAATGCGTGGTCGAAGACGAGCTGGGAATCGCGGCGGATGTCGATGTCGTACTTGCTTCAGTGGGGGGTTCTTTTTCTTTAAAAATGTTCAAGTCGTTCCACAGTATGTTGACTTGTTCTTTGAGGGATGGTAATGGCGAAGCGGCTGGATCCACTACTAGAGGTGAAGGAGTGCTGCAGTTTACCATGCAGCCTAAAACACCGGATTCGGGCATTGGGATTTCAAAACCACTGCCTTCATCTCCACTGCCTTCTTCTTCTGCCATTCCATCGTCAATAATTGTATTTTTATCCATAAATATATCTTCATCTTCGTCGTTTAGGATTGATAATTTAGCACTGGGTTCATTTGATGAAGTCTCTTCAAAAATGTCTACATCTCCGGATCCTTCTTTGACCTCATCGTACAACATGATATCGTCCGTGGAACAGTTAACAGCAGATATTTCTTTTCCAGCGTATTTTAAGGGAGAAGAGCACGTTAGTGGTTTTGGTACTGTTATTTCGCTCTTTATAAATTGATCGTAGGTCAGTACGTTATTGCAATCACAGTGAATAGGATTTTTATATAAATCTATCGTTTTTAAATTCTTCAACAGTCTCCATTCTCTAGGAATTTGGCTTAATAAATTATCAGATAGATCCAAATGTTCGATGTTCTGCGGTAACAGCGATATATTTATGTTTTTTAAATTATTGGCTTTCAGTATTAACGTTCTTAAACTATGCAGTGGAGGAATGGATGAGATTTGAACGTTATTGTAAGATAAATCTAAGTAAACTAGATTTCTCAAATACTTCAACTTAGGATCGATTTTGTCTATTGAAGCATTCGTTATTATCAAGCTGCCGATTGACCTGTAGTACTTCTCGGTGTTTTTGTTCAAAAATTCGAAGGACGTCGTCTCCAATCTTTCGCTAGCTGCATGACAAGAGGATCCTTCAGGACACAAATCTAAACTGGCACCGAAGCACACAGCAGCTACACCTGCTAGTAGGAATACTTCTTTCAACATGTTGTCGGTCCTGAAACAAAAAAATACCGAATTGAATGTCTAAAAATGATTAATTTATCTACATATTTAGTACAAAGGTCGCGAATCTAACGAGACTGATAACAAACATTTGTTTAGAAGACGTGCTGTTAAAGGTGACCCAGAAAGCATTTCACCTTTAGATAACAGTGTTAACAACTAGGTTACTTTAAGACCATACATTTTAAATAATTTTGCATATATTGTATTTCGTGTGGGTTCCGATAAAAGGAAGCCAATAAAACACGATTTATTATAAGTCGAAGTAAATTAAAAAACCCAACTATCCTTGAAATGTTAAAACATATTTTAGCGGGAAAAACTGGTTAGCACGTGAAGCTATAACAATAAAATTGTGGACAAACATACACATACAGGAAGTAATAATTAGGCGAAAAAAATTAAGGACTTTTTGAGAAATACTGAAAATTTTAAATAATCTAATTCGATTGTTCAAGACTGTATGTCCATGACCCGCAATGAATCAATCGTGTGAACTGAACGTTACGTAATGCCTTTCGATACATCATGCAAATAGGAAATGAGAAATCCTTCCTTTTGTCCGTATTGTCGACAAAAGTATGTTTAAAAAAGCGAATGTATACCAGAAGACAATACAATTATGCGATTTAATCTACTTAAATTAAATCGCAAACATTAGTTGCGACATGAAACTGATCTAACATTGAAATTACGTTATTTGTACATTTAAATTTTTGTTAACATCAAGATTCAAATTTATTCGCGCTTATGACTGGGCCAAAATAGTGCTAAAAAATCCTTAAAAAAACTCCTATTTTCTAATTTCAAACTTTCATAAAACATGTTTTTTTAAAAAAATAGAATTATTGAGCTACTAATAATCTCACTATAGTTGTAAAATGTATCATAAACACATAAATTTTACCTTTCTAATTCTTTCTCCAAACGTAAATCAACGAGAATTTATTCAAATATTAATAAAAGCGACACGTTTATGCTTTTCAATTATCCGAGTATCTCTTCGGCAGGTTCCTTATAAGGGTGCAACGGAACTCAACTTCGTTGACTTTCATTTTATTTATATTACCACTTTTAACGGAAAATCGATTGGCAATTAGAAACGGTAATGCAATATTAACATTATGGACTAAACTAAGCACTTATCTGCGATTGAATTAAGGGAAAACCCACACCAAAAATTGCTCTGCATTTATTTATAACTCCTTCAATTGAACATCACTATCAATCTTAATATTTCCTTCACAGACAAATAGGTGCTTGCAAAATGCATTTCAAATTATTTCTTTCGAATGAAGCGCAGTATTTTCGAGCTCGTTTATTTCAAGAGCACCATTATCGCCTGTTCCTGTAAAGTTAACAGTTAGATTGTTTGTCATTTTCTTAAGAAATTAGGAAGTTCAAACAACTTTCTTCGCAAGCAGTTTCGTGCAAATGGAGTATTAATTGTAATCACTGCAAACCGATTGAATTACTGAGCAAATTATATTGTAATGTATTGCCTCGAATTTCGACTTTCACCCTAAATCCCATTAGAATAATTCGCAACGGAAGTAAATAGAGATATTTATCGCACCACAAGTATTTCAGAAAATAACTTTAAGTGCCCGGTCTAGTCGCTACAGCGAATTTCTATTAGGGTATTTGTATTCACAGGTACAAATGTCGCCAAGCTAATTGTAAAACTTTTAAAGATAAAAGATAATCATTGCAATAAAAGATTAATCTACCGGTTGCGTCAGAACACGCATTAGTGTCAACAGAACTTTATGCAATAAAAAAATTGTTTTTTGCGAAACAACGTTGCATTTCATTCTGCTCATGAACGTGTGCGAGATGTGAACAAGGTAAAATCTATATTAGGAAAGAAATTTCGGCTGAAACTGGAAATTATTACGAAATGTGGGTATAAAACTGTTTTTAACGAGTAAACATTGTTGTCTATATTCTTATCGCATTTTTGACAAACCGTAAAAACAGACAAGCTCAATGCTTTTAATTATTTCCAGTAAAATTAATTTTAGCGCACTTTAATTACAATTTTCTATCAAAACAGAAACTGCGAGAGTTAATAATAGCCCGGAATATCTTCTTTTTATTTTTGTGCTTATACACCACATCTGTTATGAGCTCTATTTTCCATACACAGATACCTAATAATAACTAATTCGGATCCAAAATCAATTTTTTAAATAGCAACTTTGCACTAATGGAGTTTTTTTCTAATTTTAGTATATTCTAATGAAACACAAATTTAAGAATAGAACTCAAAAAACAATCACGCAGTTTCAATAAGTGATTTTTTTTTTAAATATTGAACAACATTTTTTGGTTCACAAGTACCTCCGATGATAATTAACTCGATCGAAACGTATGATAATAATAAATTGCAACTTTTCGGAAACGCGGTTTGAAAGAGTACCGTTATAATTACATCAAATTGCCTACTTATTGTTCGATTTCGAGAGTGATTCATACGTACAAGACCAGACTGTAGGTAGAAAGCAAGATTGCAACGGTTTAGTAACACTGAATTTCAATAAAACAACTCGCAGGGCAGGCCCAAGGACTTTCTTTTCCATTTTCTATCTCTCGGCCGCGCAAAACGAGGCATTCGTTAATTAATTCGACGCTCACCTTACAGAAAATTTGTTAATGTCTTTTTAACTCCGAAACCATCGACTGTGTAATCTGTTTTTAATTAATAGGAATTTTGTTAATGAAGTCACCAATAAAATTCTCACACACAAATAGGTTTTTAATTAATAAAGTTTTTTATAAGGAAGGGATTGTGCGCCACTGAAAAACTGAAAACACAATCGTTTGTTGAAGGGCCAAATCCTAAACCCTCAAAATCAACTTGATGCCTCACGACAAGCACTAAGGTAGTAGTAGAAATAGCATCGAAGTTAATAACTGAAATAAATGTACAGAGTGGCGCTAAGATGATTTCTAATTCGAAAATACTCGAGTGGTTCCAGCAAAGATTATCCTACGGGAAGAATAAAATATTTCAATATTGGTATAAAAATTCGCATTAGTTGGAAGTAGTTGTGTTCAATAAAGATGTATTTATTTTAAAATTTTTGAAAATTCCGGTAGAGACACCCGGTAGGATGGACGAATGAAAGTGAGAACGGACAAGCTGTGCCGACGTGCTCAGTTAAAATTGTCTACAATTTCGAGTTAGAATGCGGCTTATGTTATTATTAAAGCGATTGATTCCTAACCTTAACCAATAATTTCTTATTGTAACATCGAGACGCGATAGGAATTGAAAAATTTCGTTCCATTAACAAAAGAATATACTGGAACAAAAAATCGAAAATACAAATAGAATCGCGTAAAAATGTTTGCGGTAGAGCATTGTAATAGTACATCCGGTTTTTTAAGAATTTGCATTCCTATTTCCATTGCAAATAAAGGGCATTAAACTAACAATAAAATTAGCAGCTAAGATTTAAAAGCTATTACGAAATTTTTTACTTATTCAAAATCGAAGACCAATACAATAGAGTAATCGATTTCGCAAGTATCCAAAAGTGGCAGATAATTAACAATACGTGTAATAAACAGGGAATAAATAATCAGAATTAGTGTTTAAAAGATCCTACGTGAAATAAAATTGGTGCCATAGCAAAACAAATAACTAATATCTACTACATATGAGCAGATAAGATAACACCGACAAATATCGGTTTCAAAATTTCATTTAGGTACACAAGAAGATCGCTCGCGAATTTTAAATATTGATAACTTATCAACGGATTATTGAATTTACATATAATAGAAAAATCTAAGAATTGAAAATGACGTAATTTTCGACAAAAAATTCAAAGGACAACGTCCAAAATATGATAAGAGAGATAACAGAATTTTTCCCCACTAAAATTAAACAATTACCCCAAACTTTCATTCACGAATTTCCCAATAAATTCATCACTCACCGATTGTTTTATTTTCTTTCGAAAAAACCAAAATTACGCACAGAATTTGTAACTCCTCACAGATCTATCGAGTTCGAACGATCGACGAATCGACTTTCTGTCATGAATTTGCACTTCACCCCCGTACGCGCGTACTCCTCACGCAAACGAGCATTTCTTCAATTCTGCAACCGGCGCTGGTCAGAAAGCGGATTTAAGTGGCATTGCCGATGATACCGATTCCGAAATGCGACTTAACTCGTGCGCGCGCGTTTTCGACGCTCGGACGTGCACGAAGTCGAGAGATAAGCGCTGAATATGAGCCCGAGTACAGCAAAAGGGGGACCGTGCGTTACGCAATGGAATATATCGAACGATTTTTTCGGAGGTGGGGCACTTATTGTTGAGGTAGTCTTCGGCATTAAGGGGTATCTAGCACCAGATACCTGATGGGCTGGAAAATTGGAAATATTAATATAAAAAATGCGCCTGATTATGGGATACTTTTTGTTGATAAATAATATCGGTGCCGGTCTAATTGCGGTCTACCGCCCCAACTCTGGTCTAATATGCGGTCTACCTGAGTAACGTATTCGTACTAGGTGGTCTAGCATACTTATAAAATAGTATAATATAAGTAGTATAAATGGTTTTATTGTATTTATTAGAGTTTTTTTTATTGTAATTTCATGGAATCGAATTAAATTAAATACTCGGTACTAACGCAAATTACCCCACCTTACCCCAATTTTTATCAGAATAATTTATTAATTTACAAGATTTAATAAGCCTCCCTTAAAGGCTACTGGCCAAATCATCATGTACCTAATCTTCAGTGTAGAATTTATTTGCAAAATTTGCCAAATACATTTTTTTAAATATCTGTAAGATTACTGTGTAGAAATTAAATGCCCTTGGGCAGACCGCACGCGCCAGGTAGACCGCGTATTAGAGGGTAGGGGGCACCTTAATATCTTTTGAATTTTGGTTTATTTTTTTATTGGCAAATAATATAATTAGAACGAAAATAAAGCTCAATAAGATATGGTATTTAAAGTGATAAATAACCAATAATTATACTTTCAGAAGAGAAAAAAATTGATGTTGCAAATTTCTATTCCCTCTCTATACCTTCATAATTATAGCCGTAATTAGATATGTATTTTGAACTAAGCAAATGAACTCTACTAAATTTTTCGTTATTGTTTTTAGTATAGTTTAATTAGAAAACCGTGTAGATGCAATAATCACTGTAGTTATTATTTATTAAGCATATATTAGTTAGACTTTAAACCTCTGATAGGCTCATTTATTACTTTTAAAAAATAATTATTTCTATATTCATTGCAGTAAAATTTATAAATATCACTTTAATAACTGGTTGTAATTATCTGTTAGAAATACACAATAAGGCGTTTAAGCACTTCCTTACTTTGAAATTTCATAAAACGAAATCGTAAACAACATTAAAGCAATTATCAGTCAATTACAATGAGTGCAATTCCCTTTCATAGTAAAAAATAATTTTTAAATTATCGTGCAGTAGTTCAACGGAATTTTAGTAGGTAGGTACTCACCCAAATTTGGAAATTTTGCAAATGTGTAAAGGGTCTTTTGGGTACTCGCCTGTAGTTCATTCACAGTAATAAATCATTTAATCTTCAAAAATTGACCCAACTCATGGACGTGCCCTGAGAGGATTCGAAGTCTACCTAGGTTTAAGTAAGCACAATATTTTCCTTAGTTCTCCATACTAATCGACTATTGTCATTATCATTTGGCTCGTTAATTATAAGTACATTCCCACGCTCAAGAATATTTATACTTTGTCTCTTGGTACAAAACCCATTATCTAATTGAGGTTACAAATAAAAAATTAGAACCTACTGATAGATATATCATGCGGTAAAAATACATTTTTATCTCTATGACTGATTTTAGGAATGGTGAACTTTGGAATTCGATCTAGTTGATTAGCATTGTCTTCTTGCTTCCTATCTTATGTGAATAATTATTAACATCAAATATATATTTATTATTTTCGATTAATAGTTATTAAATGTTAGTTTGCAATCTTCTTCCAAATAAAAATAATTTTTATTCCAAAAAATGAAACTCGAATCGAAAATCTCGATAAAATTTTTTGATTTTTTAAAATTTAATCTGATCATCCTGAGTTAAAATTTGATTGCAAATCGTTGTTCCAAAATCCAAATTTCATTTACCAAATAAATTATTTAACTTTCCTACAAGCAGGCAACCCCTATTACAAGTAAACGAATATTGGTTGCATATATTTCAATGGGCATTCCTTTGAAAGGGGTATTATTTACTGCTAAATATAAATAATTAAGATTATTAATTAATATACTTAAAGGTAATTATAGTTTATTGCATTTATTAAATAAAATACAAGCTTTATGACTATAATTTGATATTTATACACATATACATATATAATATAAAAAATATTTCTTATTCTAATTTATATTGTAATAATAAATAGATTTTTAAGTTTTTTTACAATTTTAGATGATTTTTCTAGAGTCTTCTAAATTATTTGAAAATTCTTTCATTTCAAGACCTCATTCGTTTGTGAATTTTTAACTATTTTTGCTGGTTTAAGAAGTTTTAAGGAAATTTAATATTAATAAATTTTCAAACAATTGAGGAGTTTTTCCAAGTTCAATATTTCAGAAATTTTATTATTTACTCCCAAAATTGAAAAAAAATTTAGGTACTATTTAAATTTCAACAACCACTTAAAACAGTCCCTGAAAAACTAACAAAAATCTTTAAAAAATTCAATATCAATTAGAAAAAAATTTACAAGACCCTATTAAAATCTAAAAAAAGCCTGGAATACGAAATAAGGGGGCCAAATGAATTAAATAAAATTTTAAAATTATGGCATTATTTCACCTAATTTCCAATTTGATCTGGATGAAATACAAAATAGGCACAACTGGAATATCCTTCGAGAAATAACTCGAAAGACTGCAGGATTTTTAACAACACTCGCCCCCTAATAGTTTCTCTTACAAAACTAATAAAAAAAACTCAATACATGATAATGGGACAGCCGGCCTTGTTGTGTTCCAGCACCTCGAGCTTCAGCAGTCCCACGGTCTCCTTCAACTGGTTAACGATCGAACCCAAATCCGAATTCTCGCTCTTCAACTGCTTCACCTTCTCCTCCAGCTTCGATATCCTCTCGAGCTTCCTCGACCGGCACTTGGAGGCCGCCAGCCGGTTCCTCTGGCGCTTCCGCTCCAGCTTCATCCGCTCCTGGTACTCCATGTCGACGGGCGACATGGGCGGCGAGTGCGGCACCATCTGCGGCTCCTCCTTCACGTGCGGCATGTACGAATCGTTGTAGACGGTGCTCGAGTTGCTGTCGGAGCCCTGCTGCGAGACGCTGTTGTGCAGGTGGCTCAGGGCCTCCACGAAGCCCCCGGCGAATTTCTCCTGCTCGGCGGTGACGGTCTTGGGGAACAGCAGGGAAGGCGTGGGGGTGTTGGCCATGCCGTTGGCCAGTATCATGCTCTCCAGCTCCGGGGTGTCCACTTTGAGCATGTTGAGGTCGGGGGAGGAGAGCAGGCCGGAGTTGTTCGGTTTCTTCTGGTTCAGGTCCAACGTTAGGTTCTTCTTCATGTTCCTGAAGGAGGATTGTTGGTCGTGGCTCATGGTTGTTAGTTGTTTTTGAACAGTTCCCAGCCCAACCAGCTCCACAAGGTGAAGAACAAATACGCAGGTAATACGACGAGACTCAGTAGGAAAATGTAAGTGGAATCATCCAAGTCCATGCAATCGAGTAACTGCTAGTGTAATCCTGCAAAAACAGTTTTCGTTATTTGAAATAATTAAGGCCTAGAAAATCCAGCTAATATGACTAACGTGTACTTTAGGAAATAAATATTTACAAATACTATATGTTTTCTATGCTAGCAAGTAAAACACAAACAAAAGTAATGCTTGTACAGAACCTGCGGATGACTTCCTAACTCTACTAATATTTAACAGAATCTCTCAGGTTTGTGTTTAAACTGAAGACAATAAAATGTTCTATAAAAGACTTGTTTTGAATTACTCATTATTATCAAAACAGGCAAATATAATTTACTTGTAGCATGTTCGGGTGATTGTTTTGAACTCGTAACTTCCCTAAATAGCATCAAAATTTCATAACTCTTGTTGTTAATCGAAGATCTGACTGCACTCTCTCGAAGGATATAAACCTAAAAATAAATCGGATAAATATCTTACCTTTTATTTGATATTTTGATGTTTTCTTGATTCTTCTGCTAAACGGTGGTAGAACTTTTGGAACTCTGTTTTATATTATTATTATTTATATTATTATACCAGTATATTGTTAAATTGAAGTTCTTTGTGTTTAAATTAGAAAGCGAATCTCGAATTTGATATAAAGAGGAAAACAGGATGACATCATTGATGTGATGAATGACGAATCCACTGATCCACTCATACGCAATATAATGATGACAAGTGACAAGAAAAACCTTGAGCCAAAAACGATCCGGACGGCTCTAAAATTTATTTTTTTTTCATTTTAATTTGAAATTTTTACGAGTGTAAATATCATACAAATAAAATCATGTATTTTTGATAATTATTATTATTATTTTTGGTTAAATCATTAAATATGTCAATGTCACAAGTGTGACATATGTCAATAAAGCGAAATGTTTTTTTATGTGGTCAGACTTAGCAATTTAGCGATTTAATTAAACAATTTATTGCTTTAGAAACTAATAAAAGCTTCCCGTCGTAGTTTTTTTTATTTAATTATTCGAACTTAAATTAAAATATGTTGTGGCCAATTACTCACAAATAGTAGACGAATATTTGAACCAATAGGAACTCCGCTAGTTTGGCTAGACAAGTGACAAGTGAAGCAAAATTGAAGGAAAGGAATAAAGACGCCATATTTGTGAAAATAGTGGGTTTATCAGGGAGTTTATTTAATTAATATAATAACTATACTAATTCATAATTCCATAAACACAGCAACGAAACTAGTAAGGATTATCGAAACAGTTAACACTTACAACCGGTCGATCATTCGCACTCAAAATGATCATTTTCCAACGCACTTAACCAAAAAAAAACAAATATTAATTAAAAACAATCACTTTTAATAAGAACAGTTTTATGAGTACTTTAATTAGTACGTCTTTGTGAATGGGTTCCGCAATATAATGCATTCGATAACCTAACGCATGAAGTGGGTCCAAAAATCAAACATGCAAAGGTTTTTATTGTAAATTAAAAATTAGTTTAATTAGCATTAGCATGGCTAGCTCGTTCGATCACGAGGACAAAGATTGGTAAGATTCGAGAAATTTCTCAACAAACGCATCTCCCTATAACCCGTCGATTTTCAGCTGGTATTTCGGGGCCATTGGCAGGCACGAAGCCACGAATTTGCTCATGGAAGAGAAAGAAGGCGGCGTATTCCTAGTTAGAGACAGCGCGTCATCCGTAGGGGACTACGTTCTGTGCGTAAAGTGAGTAACCAACGATCCAGCCGATGCCGATTCAATTTACCGTGTAATAATTTTCAGGGAAGACAGCAAGGTTAGTCATTATATAATAAACAAGACGCAGCTGCAGGATCAGCCGCGCTACAAAATCGGGGATAATTTCTTTAAGAATATACCAGAGTTGCTGTCGTTTTATAAGGTTCATTACTTGGATACCACTCCGCTTATTAGGCCTGCCACTAAGAAAGTCGAAAAAGTTATAGCTAAATACGACTTCGACAGTCAGGTGAGCCTCTATTTCGAACCAGCACATTCACTAATCTATGTATCTACCAGATCTTTTTGAATTATTTATTTTTTTCTTCAGGAAAAAGATGATCTTTGCTTCAAAAAGGGGGATATTTTAACTATATTATTTAAGGACGAGGAACAATGGTGGACTGCTAGGGATAAAAACGGTAGAACTGGTTCGATTCCGGTTCCATATGTTCAGAGAGTAAGTTCGCATTCTTATCAAATAATTGTAATTGTTAATAACCGCTCGAATCTAATATATTGTAAATATTTACGAGGATGTTATCATATGTTGAGATTTATTTTTAGCGAGTACACTTATTTACAGCTCAATATACATGAAAGTTCCTGGCGAAACTCGCGTGATTGATTTATTTACTTTTTACAGATAGAAGAAACTCAATTTCCTAATGAAATTCCTAGGACAGGTTCCGGCGGTCCGGTTAGTAATGCTTCCTTGCAAGCTGAAGCAGCAAAAAGGAATCAAATGCAGGTTCGTAAAACTTTCTAGAATCTTTAAAATAAGTTGAAAATGCCTCAACAGAAGTCCTTATCAAAAACTTTATCATAGCAAGGACGCATCGTTGAAATAAACGTTAATGAGATTATCTTTATATATTTTGCGTTTTAGCGAAAATTGCCGGCGAAAGCTCGCGTTAAACAAGTGCGAATACCAAATGCTTATGATGATACCGCATTGAAGCTGGAAATAGGCGATATCATAACGGTAACGAAGACCAACATAAACGGGCAATGGGAGGGAGAACTGAACGGAAAAACTGGATATTTCCCATTCACGCATGTGGAATTCCTGGATGAAGAGAACGAAAGTTAGTCATGTTTGTAATTTTTTTCAATGTTTCGCGATTTGTATAGAGCTCGAATTTTGTTTTGTATATTTATTGATTTTTTATCTCAATCGGCACTAACATTAACCAACCCCTACATATTATACATTGTATTCTATCGATTTTATTTATGATCAATTACACACTTGAGCTGTTATCGTTGATTTGTATTTTTTATTAATTACATATCAGTATTTTTGTCCTCTCATTTTATTGTAGATCAAGCGATTCGGCTTTTTCGCCAGTAAAAAAATTTTATCATTCAAACAGCGTCTTATTTAAAATTAACTACAAGAAGTCTGACTGACTACTCTCGAATAAACAAAAATATAGTCAATAATGTATACAATTTTATCGATAAAAAAACGGAGTTGTATAAAAATTCAAAAGAATATAAATTCAAAAATATAAAAAATATTAAATCGTAAAAGTACAAGCCTATTCTAATTTGTGGACGGACTTAAAAATTAGCACAAAATTCTAATTAAGGCCACAACAATTCGATATTCGGAGATTGCATTTTTTTGATCACTTTGAACTGAGAGTAAACTACCAGCCAGCAATACGCCTGAAAAAAAGCAAATATTAACATATACACAAAAAAAATCACCAACATAAATCATTGCTATAAAAATGTACATCAATTAAATAAGTATAATAGATATTACTTAATAGTTATCTGTGCATTGGTAAATCAAATTAAATTAGAATTTTTGCTATGAAATACTTACGTTATATACCATCCAACCCCATATTACAAGTGAATACAATACTGTCTCGAGCTGCAAAAATAAACGTATTAAAAATTAATGAAAATGACAAATTTGTAGAACACCAAAAAGGGACATTCCTTGTTTGTGAAAATTCCATTTCAACAACAGAGTTGCAAAGTCTAGTTAAATTTCTTAGATTTTAAAGGTTTCAGTCCTATACGATTAGTTTTAAACGAATTTCGAAACCAAATTATAAAATGAACGATCCATAAAAAGGGCAATTTAAGGTGTCACTTACGTAAATATAGTAGCCCCCTATAAGCCACAAGCCGAAGACGAGCTGAAAAAGCACGGCAGTACCGAACAAAGTCATCCAGGGTATCATGAATCCTCTAATCATTGTTCGAATGCCGTAGACGAGCGACACGCTGGAGGCGATGAGTAACACAAAGTACAAAATAAGCAAGGCCCCTATAACCTGCATAGCTACAAACAAAACGAGACAACGAATAACTAAGGCTTGAAGTGGGTGTGATACTTACATAGTCGAACATCAGCTTCGAATAAGGGATTGTACAATTGTGTCGAGTCTCCTCCAGCCATATCGAAGCAAATGAATGTGATCAGAACTATACTCATAGCGCCCGTGTAATATGCAATTGCATTGCAACCGGACCTTAGGTTGTCAGTCCAAATGCATGGGGACCAACAAGATGTTAACACCATGTTTTATTCGCTTAGTTTACCTAAAATTTATTATTTTCTATTACCTATAGGTAATTTCAGCGTAAAAGTCGCACGTTAATCTAATAAAGGCACACCCACTTAGAATTTAGAGCATTCGGTTAACTTTGGTAATTGAAATTATGAATAATTGTTGTCAACACAACAAAAGACAACACCCACCTAACCTCATTTGTCAATGTCAAACTTCGTTTTTTTGAACTATTTTGTCTCTTACTGTTTAGAACTTCATCCACGTGGAAGATTTTTAAATATAGGCAACAATTTTTACACTTGTTGATATATTTAACACGAACAGCAACTAACATTTTTTTTAAATTTCAAGTTGTAAAAAATTACTTTGAGGATTCTATTGTTATTTTTCTATCCTGTAAAGAAAATATTGCAACATTTTTAATAATATTTTATTGTGCAAAAAATATGACAATTTTCAATATTTTTCAAATCAGTTTTGTATAAAAAATCTACAACTAAATATCAACCATTTCCAGTTTTATGGCGAAAAAATAGTTGCCTAAATCACTATATGTAAACTTGAAAAACGAAAATTAACCAAATTAGTTGGTAGTGTTGAGAATAAAGCAAAAAAAATTAGACAATATAAATACAATATACAGGGGTGTTTCCAAAAGCCGTTTGTATTTTTCTACATTTTTTTATCCACGCAAAATTATAGTCGGAATGTAACAGGTTTCATTAAGGTGGATTCCTGAATAATAATAAACGTACAAAATATATAAATATTATTAAATAATATAGTTAAGAAAAAAAAAAGAGTACATAATGGACCTTTGGAGACACTCTATATATACATACACATACAACTTTCAGCTGCTTGATACAGATCTCGTTAACTTTTATTTGTACAAAAAATATAATTAATTTTAGCCGATAACTAGCAACGCAGTTATAATGTTAAATGTTTGTTAATTATAAATATATTAAAATATATTACCTAACCAACAACAGTGCAAAGCAATATTCCTGCAATTTTGCAAATACATACATATAAAAAAAAGTAGAGTGCTTACAAAATATCCCTTTATATTTCACACGCACGGAAAGAAGCCATTATCCATTAAATGTCGAAATAGTCCCAGAAATAATAAGAACGTTCAGCTGCAAAATGAGAGATTCTTCTTAAACACAACAAGCAATAAATTGCCCAAAATTAACACGATAATATTAGCACCGCCTGTTTCATTCTCCACTCGCAATTTACGACAATTATTAAATACATTCAAACGAACCATTGCGACACTGAGACACAGTAATTACACTTAAATTCATTTAAGCATCAGGTCAGTTTTTGTACTCGTTCTACTCTCATTGGCTTGTTGAAATGAGCTGAGCCAAGCAAGCGCAATCGTTTGGAAAACAGTCAGAAACGGGTGCAGAAACGAACCTTATTACAACCGATTGCAGCGCCTTTTGCCTATAAACGAATTTTGTTTCACGAGAAAAACTAGAGAGCGAGTATCTACGATTAGATGTACATCACATGTACTGTAAAAGTAGCTACAGTTTTTGTGCAATAATAACGCTTTTATTGTCAATGGATTTGATATTGTCCTCATTTCTGATGTTTTACAAAAACTGGCATTTTGACGACGTCAAAATTATTTGTAAAATATTACGTCAGTGTCGCAAACGGATAGAATTTGTCTTAAATCAAATAACCAGCGTTATCGGGTTGTAATTTAATTGACTGTTTCTTCCATTAACGCTGAGTGAAAAACAAAAAAAGTGGCCATTACGGACATCATTTGAAAATAAGACAAATCTTTACTGCATTCAGAAAAATTTACAATCAAATCAATAGATTCTATTGATTTACAATGTAAATTTTGGCCGCAAAAGCCGTAAATTTTCAGCAAAATAGTCAGAATTACTACATTATTATCTAGAAATACATTCAATCATACAGACATACATACTTATGTATAGGTACGTACAGGATCATCATAAAGTCCAATCAGACCTTTGTCAATTGAAAATAAAAAATCGGAGTATCATTATGATCTTTTAGACTTTATCGGTGTCTAAAACAAACGTCTGATCGGTCGGATAACAACAGAAAAACCCTGTTAAATACACAGCATACGATAATATATCAGAAAATAGAACACAATTGTATTTCAAGTCTAGGAAGCAGAAGCTTTGCACTTCCAGCGAACGATTTTCGGAAGATTCGAATAGTACTTTGCGATATATTATCCTGCATCAAACAAATAACTTTACTTCTTCTCGACGAAGAAAGTCATCAAATGTAATATTAAAGAGTCACTACTTACTAATAGAATTAGAATTTTATAACGAAAACAAGTTGGGCTATTGTATGTAGACTTTTCATCGCGCTAATCCGCACTTGAACCAAAAATTATTCAGAGTTTAACACTTTTAAATCCAACTTCGAATAATATCCGATTCCATGATATCATAAACCTAAATATTACGATGTTTCTAAGTAAATCACATTCACATTTGATGATTATATGATTAAGTAATCGTGACATCATTGCCAGATTAACGCGAATGTAATATAAGAACCATTTTTTATGTGTATTACCCTGCTAACGTACTGCTAACGAAAAAAAAATAAAGCCCGGTAATTATGCGCACCTGTGTGATGCTTAAGTTCCAGTTCAAAAAACAACTACTCAATGAATAAAATTTAGAAAATAGTCAACTCTTAACTAAATTCCGTAAAATAAGGCAGTGTCGGGAAAATATAAAAAGGACAGTATTAATACAATTAAGCTACCACTAGATAAATTGTGGCACTCACAGGAAGGAACAGGAGAATTACCGATGTTTCAATTATCCTGCTGCCGTCCATATGTCTAATAATAATTTAAATTATAGTACTCAAAAGACCGGAAATGATTCAGAGCTCATATCTTAATGTTAATAAACTCTACATTATTTCTGGTTCGAGTATCTACACTCCTGTTCGAAATTAGAGCACCAAAAATAATGATAATAATAAAGTAGCGCTTTAATTTTGAACAGGAGTTTAAATATACAGAATACACCGTTTCCTTGATCGAAATTAATTATATAAAAATAAAAAAATATACATATTTAGTCTTATCAAATGAGAATTGAATAACGAAAGCAGGTACAGTAAAATCCAATTAATCATAAGTCGGAGAATACTTTTTGGTCAATAGAGTTGTTAAATAATGAGCAATTAATTCCGCTTACGTGGATTTTACTGTCAATTAGAAACCATTGGAATATCCTGTATAAACGCTACAAACGATTTTCAACGAAATAATTCCCTAACACTACTACATTATACACATATCGGTTATTTTGATTATGACAGTAATTAGAGCTTATTGATATGGACGAAATCAATATAAAAAAACCGTGGCGTTTGTTCGCGACAAAAGAACACATTTCTAATGGCATTTAACTCGGTAGATTGAATTTTACAATAGATTCGAGAGAGTTTGTTTTCAAAGGAGTTGCAACACATAAAAGCTAATTCACATTCACGATTCACCTAAACGTAAGTGCCCATTGGGTTATTGTTCGATCCCTGCGCGGCCGAAGCCATACCTAGTTGCTTCATATTGCTGGGCACGTACTGTCCTATGAACGATCCATCCTCGGTAAATCGACCTAAAGGAGACAAACGCCGGACATTAGAACACTTTTTTTAATCAACGACCTGGGTTATTAGTGATAAAAACAATGAATTAGTTCTGCCAATGCGCTGTGGTAAAAGTGTTGTTAGTAGAAAACCGCTGTTAGTATTCATTTGAAAACCTTACGTATTAAACGAGCGTTGCGAATCCCTGCGATGTCGTTTCACCTTGGCCCCTCTTTCGGCCGTATTGTCCGATAAACGAACCGTCCTCGTTCATACCCTCTATGGAGTGATAAAAATAAAAACAAAATCAACAAAAACAAAAAATATGCAAAAAAAAATTAAACGCATGCTCATATTACAATAAAATAACTAAACAAGATTCCAAAAACGTAACCCTCGAATTCTGTTATTTTTAATAAAAAATTAAGTCTCTTACCTGTGTCACCATCGCCGTATTCCGCCATTGAATCTGTATCGCTCTCAGGTCCTTGTTTGTGATCGCTGCTCATGGAAGCACGGCCGTGCGATTTATTGTCCAATCTATACAAAATATAATACATCAAATCATTAGTATCAAAAGGGTAAAAGACTACTTACGGTTGCGAATATTCGTGGAAACCTCCTTCGTCGGGATAATCGTGCCTGCCGTTGGCCTGCTCCCTTTCGTGCACCGCGTACTTCCCGCCGCGGTTCCTCTTCACGATGCAAACGATAATCAACACCAGCAGCAAGAAAGCTATGGCGAGCATCATGCCGATGAACCAGCCGGCCGTGGCGACGTTCTCCTTCGCCTTGATGATGGGCCCCTCGATGTCGTAGGTGTTCACCTCCTGCACGTCGCTGTCGGTGTAGAATTGCGAGCTGGGCCCGTCGACGGACGTCACCATGAATTCGTACGTCGTGGAATCCTCCAAGCCGGACACGACGATCCAATCTTCGTTCTTCTCGTGGCGCGAGTGCTCCCAGCTCGATTCGCCCTGCTTGCGGTACTTGACGAAGAAGTGCGTGCCGCCGCGACCGTCCTCGGCCGGCAGCCAGTGGACTCTGATGGAGCTGGGCGGGCCCGGTTTGACGATGTACCATTCGAACGTCGGTTTCGATGGCTTGTGGTTGCCCTGTTGGCGCGTCGTTCGTTCGATGAAGTACCGCTTCGATTCGCCCGCTTTCGTTGTGGCCGCTATGTAGATGCGGTACTTGGTGCCGGGGGCGAGGCCGCCGAGCTTGGCGCGCTTCAAGTTGGGATCGGTGATCTGGGGCTTGCGGGGATTCGGCTCGTCGACCTTCATGAAGGGATCGACTTTGGACCAGTAGATGTTGTAGCCGGTGAGTATGCCGTTCGGTTTGTCCGGTTTCTCCCATTTCAGCATGAAGCCCGTGGAGCCGAGCGGGTAGGCTTCCAGGTCCTGCATTTCGCCCGGCTTGCCTTCGGGCGTGTCGAACTTGAGCGTCAGGCTCGGCGGGCCGTTGTATTTCTCGTTGAACACGTACACTTGCGCGTAATTTTGCGTGTAAGGGTCGAAATTCGATACCAGCGCTTTGGAGTTGCCGCCTTGCACTTGGATCTCTTTGGCGATCAGAGACGTTTCGCTCCACGTTTTGATCTTGTAGCCTTTGAAGTGGCCCCTGACGGATTCGATGGGTACCGGGTCCCAACTCAACAACGCTATCGTCGGCCCTTGGATGGCTAACAACGTGAAATTAGTGGGAGCTTTCTCTGGTTCGCTCTCGCCCGAATAGCCGATCACTTCTTGCGGCGCCACGTTCGCGTTACCTATTTCATTAGCCGCCATTACGACGATTTTGTACTCCTTGTAGGAGGGCTGATTGGGCACCACGTATCTGTCCTGTTTGTAATCGTAAATGTCTTTGTATTCGTAATCTATGCCGTCGATTGCTCGTTTCCATCCGATGCGATATTTGAAGCCGGGTCCGCCGTGCTCGATTTGGGGCATAGGCGTCCAGGATATCACTAAATTATCGGGTCGGTCTCCTTCGCCTTTCACGTTTTCGGGATTTTTGTGCGGTACCTATAACAAACATTCATTAATTCAACATTTGTTTTCATCTTTTCACACAGATACGCTTTATAAATAACATTAGATCGATTAATAAGCAATTAACATTCACCTCTGGTTCCGTAGAACAAACTTCCGAATGCGAAGAAGGCTTCGATTGTCCAATTTTATTAACAGCAATAACTCTAAACGTATAATTGGCCCAAGGCTTCAAAGGGACGTTGTAAGTACTGTCAGCCGACGGTACGTTTCGGAAATCCTTCCATTCCTCCGGTATAAAACTAGTGTTATACTGAATGATGAAATAATTAATGGTCGCTCTGTTGTCTCCGGTGGCCTTCCACTCGATCGTGGCGTCTTTCGTGTTGCATTTCATGCTCAGTATGACCGGCGGATTCGGGATGTCCTGCACGGTGAGCTGCGCTTTCGCGGAGGCCTCGTCCAATTCGGTGCGGGCCAAGCACGTGTACAATCCCGTGTCCAATTCGTGAGTCTTCGTAATGGTCAACGAGTAATCGGAGGATTTGACGAAACGCGGTTCGCTTTCGAAGTCGATGGGCTGGTCGCCTTTCAACCATATTATCTCGAGGTGCAGCGATTCGTCGGCCACTGCGTTACATCTAAACGTCGCCGGCGTCCTGGCTTCTACTTCGTAGTCTTCGGGACCGTCCGTGATGTAAGTATGAGCTGCGAAGATGCAAGCGGTTAGTGAAACAGTATGTGTACAAGTAACCCGTTAAATAATTACATTTTATGTCCAAGACCGCGCTGGCGTTGGTTTTTCCCAATTTATTTTCGGCGTAGCACGTGTAATTGCCTTTGTCGTTGAATTGTACGCCCGCTATGACCAAATCGCCGTTGCGTTGGACGTCGTATTTTCCTCCGGTGAGTTCCCTGCCGTTTTGGATCCATTTCACGTTCGGTTTCGGAGCCCCGAGAACTCTGCACGTCAAAGTGACGTTCTGATTGTCCACAGCTTGCGTGTCTCTTGGCGCCTCGGTAATTTCGGGCGGCAAAGCTAAACATCAACGATTTAATTAAGACTATAAAAGTACAATTTAACGGATTTCTCTCACCTAAAACGTTGACGTATACGTCTTTGTACACGTAACCTAAACTGTTGGTCGCGTTACAACCGTAATTTCCGGTATCGTTCTTCGTCAAACCTCTGATGGTGATTTTGTTGGTGTCCACGCTTCTCCTGGGATTGTAAGGAGCTTGTTCGATAGGTTTCCCGTTGTGTATCCATTTAATTTGCGGCTCCGGCATACCTCCGGCCGAGCATCGGAACTCGATGGTCTCGTCTTCGGCCGCGTTGACCCTTTGAGGCTCCTCAATGAAATAAGGAACGGCTGAAACACACCCGAATCTCGTTTAGTACAAAAAAAATGCGAAAAAAAGTTGAGAATCCCCGGTATACACCCCGGCTTCGATTTCCCCCGAATGAATTTTATAGAAAAAGAAAGCGCATACCGAACACTTTGAGGTTGATGGAATACGATTTGGCCGCGCCGACTCCGTTGCTGACGTCGCACGTGTAACTGCCCTCGTCGTCGAAATCGATAACTTTGATAATCAGGGATTTCCCGTAATTCCCTGTCGTTATTCGGTCCGATGTTTGTACCAATTGACCGCCCTTCTTCCACACGGTCTGAGGCAAAGGACTATAAAAAAAAACCCAAAATATAAAAATATCCCTTACCACAAGCAATTTAC
Organism: Phyllotreta striolata; assembly: GCA_918026865.1. NCBI lineage: Eukaryota > Metazoa > Arthropoda > Insecta > Coleoptera > Chrysomelidae > Phyllotreta > Phyllotreta striolata. Next base: position 3,111,962 of record OU900103.1, read on the forward strand.
TTAGTTAATAATAAACGATTAAGAAAAAAATAAATAGAACTTACGTGCCACCGAATATGCAGAAGAGCTCGGCCCTTTTACCCCTGTAAGCGACCTCGTTCTTCCTGGTGACGTACTGCAACACCGGTTCGTGCTTGTTCTGCAGAGCGGACACTCCGGAGGACAGCACATGCAGCAACACGATATTACCGTACTTGTATTCGAACTTCGTGGGCGACGTCGCGGCGCACGCGTACTTGAAATTGTTGACGGTGTCCTCTTGGGTCAGGTAGGCGAACCAGAGGTTGCCCTCCGGGTCGAGCGTCATCCTGGAGCTGTTGATGGTCTTGAACGCCCCGTTGCTGTACAGGTAGATCCAGTGCACGATCGGCTTCGGCCAACCGTCGGGCGGCTGGCACGTGAGCTTGAAGGGCTCGCCCTCGTTACCGGTCAACGTCAACGGCTGCGTGGTCTTGAAGGAGTTGAGCTCGGCCTTGCGCATGAACACGGAGTTCGAGGTGGCTATGCCGTACTGGTTCTCGGCGAAGCATTGGTACTGGCCCAGGTCGACGTCGGACGGCTTGGTGATGGAGAGGGTGCCCCGGCCCGTTTGCTGGGATATCCTGTCGTCGTAGGTCTGCCAGGTGAAGGGCTTGCCGTTTTTGATCCAGTAGTATCTGGAAGTGGAAATGCGCGTTAGAGAACGGCGGGATTCGCGAAGGGATCGGTTTTACTTAGGGGCCGGTTCTCCTATGGCTTCGCATTCGATGTAGAATGGTTTGTCATTTTCGCCGTTCGATTCGACTTGGAAAAGTACTTCGTCTGTGGGCGGTTGTTTGACGATATACGGAGGTGATGGTACTGAAAAACGATGATTTTTAGTCGTAATTTGGGATTTTTGGGATGGATTTTTACCTTCTCTCGCTTGTGACCGACAAAACAGTGCCAGCAATAAAAAACATAAAATACAGTCTAAGCTATATTTCATTTTTATTTGGTTTAATTATCTGGAAAAAATATTTAAAATTAATTAACAAATTGGTCAATAACTGGAAAATGAAATAAAAAATAATAAAGCACCAGTTGCAATGATTTTATTGCAATTTGCAATTTTTTATATCGTACTATCAATAGCCAGAAATATATTTAAAAAAAGTTTTACAAGTACAATATCTTTCTATTAAAAAAAATACAAAAACGATTAGTGAAAAGTACCTTTTGTGAGATTTTATTTGATTGGCATTTTCTATTTCACTAACAATACAATATGAAAAAAAAAATATAAAACAAAAGAAAGTATTGTATCGTTTAAGAATTATGTGAAATATCAAATTTTTTCACAAACACTAAAAAAATTCGGTAACATAATTCATCAGAAAATAAATGGAAGTCTTATAATCGCATAACTCTCCGATATGTTTCTAGATATGTGAAGTATTCAGTAAAATTAAAATAACGTGCAAATGTCGTTTAATCACCTTTTAAAGTTTAGATTGTTGCAAAGGTAACGAATTGTGTTAATTGATGAATAAATTACCGATTTATTTTGTATCTATTATAAATGATTCACATCAGTTAATGAGACAACTTAAGGATAGAAACGACTAATAATTTTGATAGTAATTTGTAATACTTCAAGTAGGGTGTTGACCAATACACAGAGGAAGGATGTACAAACATAGACGGTTGAATAATAGTCGCAAGATAACCAAAATAAATATGACTTCATTAATTTGTCTTAATATACATACATTATGCATGAACCTTATGAGCAATGAAATTATTTGTTAAAACAGCTAAATATTAAATTTCACGCCAATTTTTTGCTAAATTATATATAAATAACACGTTTTTAGGTCAAGAAGGTATTTATAAAGATTAATACCGCAATGATATACACTGACCAGTTCAATTAAGCAGTGTACTTGTTTATGAATCATTTTATCAAAACTTTCTATTTTTATATCAAATCTACCGAATAAATGCTAGCTATTGTTAAATTTTTATAAAACAAACAATATTTATTTTAAACAAGCATTTAAAAAGACATTTTAGAAAAAGAACTGTAAAAAATAAACATTTAAAATTGGACCAAACGAAATGAATGTACTGTTTAGGTGTCAACACATCAATAAAAATTAGCGTAGCGACTACGTTTTATTATCCCTAAACAAAATGATAAGATAACAAAGATAAAAACTTCATTATCTACAATAAATTAAGTACTTACCAAAATATATAATATGCAATAGTTTTCATAACGATTATTCACAAAATCGAAGCACAATGATAGGTGCGGTCGTCTCCCTCAGATCTCGGATCGGTCTGTCATCTGTCACTTATCTGTCGCTAACACGAAACAACAGCACAAGAGAAACGGCATAGCATAACCAAGGTTGGCATATGTGAAGGATAGCTAGTTTTGAAACTCAATTACGTCATCTGGTTTACTGTTTGGTTTTTTTTGCATACGTATGAAATTAAAGATTACGTTCCCTTTTCTGATTGGTCGAAATCACCTCATATATTTTTTATTAATTAGTTGGTTATTATGGAGAAATGTGACATTCGACAGTGACAGATGTTCGGTGCGTCATCGGTTACTGGTTTCTTGATCTTGTTTTGTGTAAATAAATGCGATACTTTTGATGATTTCGTAGAAAATGTAATTGTTATTGCTTTCCGAAATGTATTTTTTATTTTTACTTGTTAGTTCACTAAGTTTTATTTCCTGTACCAACAATGACATTCCTTCATTGCCGTATTGTCCCGAGACTGAACTTGGGTAAGTGAGGTTAGGGTACATGTAAAATTATTTGTTTTGATGTTTTTATCTTTCAGTTTGTTGATAATTAGTACATTAGACGGGAAAATATCGGTTTTGAATTCGAGTGGTTTGCTAGTTTGGAACTTGGATACTGGTCCTGGGCCCCTTCTTGTATCCAGCATACACAATTTAGAAGTAAGCGCCTTTTTGGCATGTTGTAACTTGTTTCGACATGTCGTCATATTAAAAACGTAAACGAACGTCACATTTAGAAACACTAAAACATCATTAGAAACACAAAACAAATTACCCATTTTGTTGATCATTAGTAATAATCTATATTTTAAGCTCACGAATAGTGGAGAATGGATAAGAATCATACCTTCGTTGACTGGAACCCTGTACAAATTCGACGGCAAAACTGTCGATCCAATACCAATAACTACAGAAGAATTGCTAAAGTCCTCTTTTCGCTACTCTGATGATTTGGTTATAGCAGGTAAACTGGTCAAATTTCATCTCATTTGGGTGACCACGAAAATGTCTTTATATTGTTTTATTTTCAACAGGTGGTATAGAAGTGAGGACTTACGGAGTGGCTTTTAAAACCGGCCAATTCAAATACGAATGCAACTCTTCCAGATGCTCCAACACCGATGGAAATGAAGGCGATGATGTTCTTGTGATAGAAAGGAGCATGCACACCATTAGAGCAGTCGAACCGAGAACCGGTAACGAAAGGTACTCATTAACATCACAAGTATTCCTTCGATGTATCATTATACAATTCTATTTAAGATGGAACTTCAGCGTGGGTCTCCACAACGTGAAACTATCGAAAATAAGTTGCATCAACACGAATTCCCAATTGTTCGATTGGAACGTATCCGCAATATTGCCGGAAGGTATATTGAAGGCCTCCGTTATCCACAAAAACGTCGAGACGTCGTGGACCTACAGGTTCGATTCGCCGATCGTTCGAATATGGAGATGGTCCGGGAAAAATCTAAGCGAAATCGATTTGTTCGCTACGCGCAATGTTCCTCAAGTCGTTACCACGGGAAATTCATTTTCCCTCTATTTAGGATTACATAAGAAGCAGGTAAGCGACATTCTTTAAGCCTTAGTAATTTTACTATTTTTAAATATCGTGTTGCTTAATTTTATGTTATCTATTCCGTTTTAATCTTTACATTATTTAAAAAAATGTTGAACTAATAGTAGTTCTAATTCTAATTTAGCTAAAGCTCTTATTGAATACTCGAGAACTGTGATTGAGTAAGTACTGGCCTAACGGAATAATTTATTTAAATTTATTTAATTTGTAGTTGTACATTCATGAGTCGTCATTTATGCAACACGCTGTGAGGAGAAAGAGTTCGACGGATTTGGCTGTTAGCGAAAGCACGAAGATTGCTAAGATACCGTGGAAACCGATAGCCGCTTCGACGGAGGGCAACAAAGCGGATTCCACGGCATTGTCAGTTCTAAACGTTCCCGATATCGAAGATTTAGAGCAGGGATTTTACCTTTACTCGGAGGTGGAAGTGAAAGAGAAACCTAATCAACTGTGCGACGGTAACGATAGCTTTTTGGACGAGAACGCCTTGCCCCCGGCCAAAACCACTAAAACGGAATCTCTGTACTACCTGGTGGTTCCTTGGTACTGGAAGGAATTGCTCTTGATGGTGATAACCCTTTTCATAGGTTATTTCCTATTTAGAGTGAGGCATAGCAAATTCAAAGAGGTCATAATAATCGAGAAGCCGGTCGCTCATCCCGTCACTACGGAACGCAGAATATCCGAAAGGGACAGCGAAGTGTTCACGTCGCGATACATCAATGACTTCGAGACGCTACAGTGCTTGGGAAAAGGAGGATTCGGCGTGGTTTTCGAAGTCAAGCAAAAAATTGATGAGTGTTCGTACGCTATCAAGCGAATTACGTTGCCCAACGAGTAAGTTTGATCTCGGGAATTCGTTCCTGCGGGTTCTATAATCTAATTTGTTTCAGAGAAAAAGATAAAGATCGAGTAATGCGGGAGGTTAAGGCGCTCGCGAAGCTCGAACATCAAAACATCGTGAGGTATTTTAATTCCTGGGTGGAAAACCCACCTCCCGGGTGGCAACAAGAGCACGATTTGAAGTGGTTGGGGTAAGTCGTTTCTTAATTTTACATCAATACTTAGTAAGAATGGTTGGTTATTGTAGAAAGTTTAGTTACGAAGAGACCTACACTGCTACAGCTACAGCTACAGAATCGAAAGGAAGGAGAGGCAAATCGATATCGATAAGCATAGAAGAAATAGGACTGAGGAATTACGATTCAGAATTGCCGGGATTGCCGAGCAACGTGAACGAGCCGGACGATGATGACGACGATTCGTTCATCGTGTTCGAAGATAATTCGAAATCGGCAATGAATTGTACTAATTCGAACGAGGATCTGTCCGTGCAACAGAGTACAATGAATTCCGAATCGAAGGAAACTTCCTACGCCGAGCATTTGCGGAAGAAGATCGATTGGAAACGTCCCGACAGGAAGCACCATTCCTGGGATATTTCTCAGAATAATTTAATCACATTAGATAATCCGGAGCCGCCAGTATTTCTGTACATTCAGATGCAGTTGTGTCAGAAGGAGAGCCTCAAAGAGTGGCTGTCGTCGCATCCTCAAAGGGATTACAATTTCATCAAAGATATTTTCTATCAAATACTAGAAGCAGTGGAGTACGTTCATTTGAGAGGTCTTATTCACAGGGATTTGAAGGTAGTTTTAATTCGAAATAGTCAAAGAATGTTTATATGCGTGTATTTTATTGTTTTAGCCAAGTAATATATTTTTTTCGCTAGAAGGCCAAGTAAAAGTTGGAGATTTTGGTTTAGTCAAAGACATGGAAGATGCCTTCGACTTGGAACTGATTAAAAAGGGCTCGTCTCCTTCTTATAGGGGACATACCATAGAAGTAGGCAAGTCGATTTGATCAATTAATTATTTCTCAACATAATCAGTTTTTCTAATTTGTTTTTAGGTACGCAATTGTATATGAGCCCTGAGCAATTTTACAGTCGCATTTATGACTATAAAGTCGATATTTACTCGTTGGGTCTCATATTTTTCGAATTGCTGGTGCCGTTTCAAACGGAAATGGAAAGGATTAAAATGTTGAGCGATGTCAAGAAAAATATTTACCCGCAAGGATTCATTGAAAAATTTCCAGACGAGGTAAAAATAAATAAACATCGAATGATAAATATTTGTTGATAATACGTTTTAAAATATTTTTAGTACGAGATATTACAAAACATGCTGTGCAAAGATCCCAATAAAAGACTTACGACTATTGGAATAAAAGCCAGGCCCCCATTTAACAGAGAAGATTCTGGGTATTCTGAAGATTGCCATTACAGATTATTAAATTTTCATAAGAATTAATTTCCATAAATATTGTATTTTTTGTAAGACTTGGTTTCTTTTTATATTATAAGTACCTGTGATATATTAGTTTTTTTGTTTTTTCTTTTTATATAAGTTTCATTTCATAGATAGCTTTGCAGTTTCATAATAATTGAATTGTACCTTAATTTTTTAGTAATATAAGATGTTAATGGATAATGAACACTTTAGTACGATTTTAATTACGTTTATTTTACAAACATGTAACACCTTGTGCCTATAAACAATAAGTCTGTTTAAGTTATAGAATTAATATAAAATATTAAACAAAATTATATTACTTCGGTTTTTAAATAGATAAATTTCAGATAGGGTAAATTTTTAGTTATAACAGAATCGTCAATTGGTAGTTTTAATAAATGCATATTTAAAATATTACAATTTATACCTAATTTAAGTATTATTGAAGACGGTTTTCTAAACCAACAATTTAGAGATTACGCAAATGAATCTTTATAAATTACAATATCTATCGCTAATACCTAAAACTATTAGGCACATAACAGTTCGTTGCATATATAGAGTTAAGAAACGTTTATTTGATTTGAGAAATAATTGTGACCTTATTTCTTTTAATAGATATTAGAACACATTTGACAAAATTCCAATTGCAATTTTTTTTAAAACATTGACTGAAGGAATTCGTTGGACAACGTACAGCCCATATTTAAAATTTAGGATTTTCAATTGTCGTTAACAATAAATTATGTTTAAAATTTATACTTTGTACAAGTTGGACCCTTTTTAATCAACAATTATAATTAAAGATTTTTTTATTCGATCATCTCAGCAATTAACAAACACCCTTTCGTATCTGAATGTCTTGTTAAGGCCACAATACAAAACGCAGTAATATAATTTTGCACGGAATTAGTATCCTATTTACTAACTAAAATAAAGTATACGGCATTAAATAGAGTTGTTAAAAAAATGAGTACAATAACTAATAATAATTGTCTAAATATAGTATAAATATACGAATATTTTACTGGTCAAACAGGTCGGGAGGATCTCGTATAAATAAGTTTTGTGAAAAAATAAATCACACCACTTACTGCTTAAATATTCGGAATCGTTCAAACATCTACTCGAAATTTTTAAATATATTTTAAACGTTTTCAACAATAAATAAATATTTTCTAATATTCAAACAGAACGGGTCGACACGGAGAAAATATTTTACCAAAAGTGAGCATCACTCAAAAAAATGCAACTCATCATTTTACATTTTTTCCACAGTAAACGTGCAGGAAAATTACCTCATTAAATTCAACCGCATTCGAATCGATAGATTTCTAGAAAACAAATTTGGCACAATACTTAATGTTCCATCAAACGCTTTAATGAAGCTTATTTCACAAACATTTTTAGAGAGGAGTACAATGTAACGCTAGAACAAATTCGTTAGAGTTCCAAATAGGAAATTAAATCCATCTACTAGTCATCCTCTCGTTGCTAAGTAAGCTCGACTAAAACGACCTGGAACAGGCAAACGATTACCTTAAACCCAGTACTGATTCTTGCGCAGCAATATGCTGCTGTTGGAGGGACAGGGCATCGGCTCCGGCACGTCCGGCGCCTCGCTCCACTCGTCCATGCCGTCATCCACGCCGTAGGGGTAGAACATGTGCGGCGATTCCAGCTCCATCCGGCCGAGCGGCGTGACCTTGCAGCGCGGCAACGTGCTCAACGACGGCGCGAACTCCGACGAGAACTCCGAGGCGAACTCCGGCGACAGATCGGCCGCGAACGCCGGCTGGAAGTCCGTCGAGAAGTCCGGGCCGAATGTCGTGAAATCGGACGTGAATTCGGTCGGGTAATCGTCGGGCAGCGAGTCCCTCAGCGACGGCGAGGACGTCATTAGTCTGTCGGGCGGACGGGGTAGAGGTATCGGCTGCACGCAGTGCTCTTCTTTGTCCATGCGGTTGTCTACGGACCGGCATTTTATCGCTACTATCACGGCTATGCCCAGGACTACTACTCCCAAAGCCATGCTCACTGTAACAATTATTTTAATGTACTCATGGCACTATAGAATATATATTAACTTACATATTAATACGTAGTCTTTGGTCAAATTGGGACTGGCCAAATACAGGCCCCCTTCGTGGCTAGCCGGATCGACGGGTCCCGGAATAGTGGAAGAAACGTCGTTGTCCGAAGCGGATTTCACGTGAATCTTCAGCTCGCCGACGGCCGGTTGTACGATATTAGCGCTGAGAACGAACGCCAATTTGTCCTGATAGCCGAGCCTCGGCGGTTCCACTTCGTTCGTCACGAAGTAAATCAGCCCGCTCTGGATGTCCTCGTGACTGAAGCCCGTCACCGGGTTGTCCAGGATGTTCCTGCGCTCGCCGGAGCTGCGTATGATCTTGCGTATTTCGCCGTACTTCGGCGCCTCGACGACGGTGTACCGGGGATTCCCGTTGGTCAGCTTGGCTAAAGGAGAGGCGTCCAGGGAGTTGAGCGTCAGGCGCGCCGATTCGCCGGGTTTCACTGTGAGATTGTGGATGTGCATGAACGGTTTCACGGTGATCGAAACCTCGACGGTCTCGCCGAAAGAATTGTTGCCTGATGGTATCTCCCCGTTTACCGAAAAACTGTCGTTGGTTACAGACAAGTCTGTTTGCAGATACATGATTTTGTTGTTTACCAAATCCCAGTACGAAAAGTAAGTCAAATTGGCCTGGTTGTCTTTGTACAATAGCCCGTGTTTAGGCGGTTTCTTTAAGGTGAATTCCACCTTGGTTTTATCAGCGTTTGTATCGATAAAAAATTGTTGTTCCGAAAGCAAAACGTCGTAGGATCCTTGAGACAGGTAAACGGGCATTCCGGCCTTCACCGTGATGTTTATCGGAACTACGATGATGTTAAATAGATTAAATTCCGGCCGGAACTTGCCGTCCCAAATCCTGAAATGGAAGGAATCCTTCGAGTTGCTTCCGTCGTGAATATAAACCAGCTTGTTGTTGTCGATGTCTGCTTGAGTGAAGGATGTCACCGAGATGTTCTCCAGCACCAATTTCCCGTGCGACGGTCCGGAGATGAGGTCGTACTTGAGCTTCGACGGGGACGTATCCGCGTCTTCGGTGGCCAAATCGTGCCTGGTTATAGTCCTGTTCTCTCCTTGTACGACAGCCAAACAGGGAGCCGGCGTTACCAGAGTAAACGGTTGATCGTTCACCGGATTAACGACAATAGGTACCGTGATGTTGCACAGCGTCACCGGCCCGGGTATCAAGTACAACGAGAAATAGACGTTGTCTCCCAGGGTGTCGGAGTGGTCGTGTTCGTAGTAAACTTGCCCGGTCTCCAGCTGGAGCTGCGTGAACGCGGACACGTTCCTGTTCTGCTGCGAGTATATAAGGCCGTGTTGGGGTTGATGGGCGGAGGCGTGAATGATGGGCGCGCGGAGGCCAGCGTGGTTTTCCAGAAACATCACCACGCCCGAAAGGTTGAGGGGAATCGCCGTCACGCCGCCTTCGTCTACGGACAGCTTCGGGATGTTCACGTAGGCGTCCAAACCTCCGGATGACACCGATATATCGATTCTGAACACCTACAACAATTATCAAAGTCAGGATGTATAAAACTAAATCGACACTTATTTTATAGGTATAATTATTCACGACATACACTTAGTACAATAAATTCTAGTACCTTTCTGAGCAGTTTGGGAGCCAAGTGCGTGGTGACGTTGAAAACGAACGAATCGTTCGCGTACAAATCAGAAAACTGATGCGTGTGCTCGTAGAACACTCTGCTGTTGTTTAAATCCTCTTGCGAAAAACATGAGACCACTTTGAAAATGCCATTGACCTCGGACTCCATCATGAGCCTCCCTAAGCTAGGCGGTTTCGCGATGTGGTACTCTATTTTCCTGTACGGGTCCGAGACGACGGTCAGCAAATGATTCGAGGTTAAATATTTCTTTTGCAGCGGAAAAATATGAAGGGGACGGTTTATTAGTTTCATTTCTACTGGCTTGGTTTTTACGTGGAATAAGTAGTCTTTCGTGGTGTGGAGCCCGTCGGTTACGTTGAATTTGAAACGGGCCGAAGTGCCATCTGGAGAAATATCCAATTAAAATAACGCTTTATTAGCAATCTTGACTCGATAACTTACTGTAATGGATAAATACTATCGATCGATTGTTGATCATCTCTTGCGTAAAATACGACAAATGAGCAGTTACGTCAGATTTGAGCGATACAGCTCCGAACCAGCAAGTTTGTACCTGGTATTTAAGAGTTTCCTTGGGCAAATCATCGTCAACGGTAGCTGAAAATCGAATTTAATAATTACAGTATAAATATTCTAATTAATATTTACCGAGCATATCGTTCGTAATAACTTCTACGCCGCCTTCCCACATGGTTAACCCCGTGTTGTTGACAACTTTGGGCTTTTGATCGTTGACTGGAAATATGATGATGTTCAGAACTACTGGCTGGCTGATTTTTTTCTGATCGGCATCTCCGGTAAGAATTAGCTGGTCGGTAGTAGTTTCCGTGCCATCGTGGAGGTACTGAACAGCGCCAGCTAGCAATTCTTTCTGCGTGAATCCCTTCGTTTTCAAGCACCTCTTGTGAAGCTGTATGCAACCGTGTTTGACGTTTTCCTTTATGGAATAAGAAGTAACTTTGGACTTGTAATAATCAGTCGATACGAAAATGTGCGAAGCGGTCAAAATGCCCACTCCGCCTTCGTTAACAATCAAATCGCTAGTTCCTAAATACAGTCTTTCTGGTATTATTTCTATATCTAACTGGAAGTTGTTCTTCCAAACTACGCCGTTGGTAACGTTAAAAACGATGCTGTCCCTGTTGCGGTTCATCGCAGATTGGATGTAGAGGATTTTATTCTCGTTCACTAAATCCTGCGAGAAACTTTCGATGTTTACGGGCTCTTCGGTCTTCACGTCCGAGAGGATCGTTATGTAACCGTACTCCGGCATTTTTACTATGTGGTAATTTATGGCAGAAGGAGGTACGTTATATTGGGTAACCTTAAAAATTATTCATTATGAAATTACAAACGACAAACATCCTGTAGAATTGAATAGATTCCACTTACCTCTAAAGTCTTTTTGGATATCAGGACACTAGTAGCTTCCTCGACGGAGAGTTTTTTCAACGTTTTAACCTCCAAAGGTTCCCAATAGTTGGAGGGCAACATCCAAACGCCGAGCTGGGCTATATTAGCGGCATCCTTGCACGTTACTTTCATGCCGATCTCGTCGGCGTTCACGCCGATGTGCTCGTTCAAATAGCTAATGTGGCCTTTGTTGATGTCGTCCTGCGTGAAATTTTTCACCGCCTGAAACGACACGATTGTAAATTGTAACACACTATGTCCTGGATAAGTGAAAATTACCTTGAGCGATTTGGACAAAACCAGCTTGCCGAAAATGGGCTTGTTGATGATCTCGTAGACGACGTCTTTATCGTGAGCGTACAGGTTGGTCGAGTACGACAGATGTTCGCTAGTTATAGTCACGATCCTTCCCTGTTCCACGATGATCTTCCTGCGCATATTGACGTGGATAAACGGCGCCGACGCCTGGACCTCGAGGACGCCGTTCACGTGGAACTGGCCGTCCGTTATCCAGAGCCTGACCTTGCCGAATTCGGCGCCCTTGTGCTTGAAAACGATCCGGTTGTGGTCCAGATCGTCCTGCGTGAACTCGGTGATCTTCGACGTGGAATTGTTCGCGTTGTAGAAGTAGCCGTTGGTGGAATCCCGGCTGGTGTAGACTATGGAGGACGGGGTGGTGTCCAAATCGGCGTCGACATACTTCAAATCCTTGCCCGTGAGCGATTTCTCGCCGCCCACGACCACGTGGAACACTTTATCCACGGTTCTAACGGGGCTGTTGTCGTTTTTCAATATGATTTCGATGGCAACTCGCCCGACGAACAGGAAATTGTCGTCTAAAGCTACGAACGTGAAAGAATCGTCCTTCGTTTCGGAGTTATCGTGGATGTAATAGATCAAATTATTTTTTATGTCGTCGGAGGTGAAGTATCTCGTGTGGTTTCTTTTGATTTCGCCGTCGGCTTTCTGTATATATCCGTGCTTGGGATCGACGGTGACGTTGTAGGATACGGATTTCAATGAGATCGATTTCGATTCGAAGGACAAACGTTGCTGGTCTATCAGTATGGACGAGCCTTCTTCGACCTGCAGGCGGTTCAAATGCACCGCGATTTTCGACGAGTCTTCTTCGGGGGGTTCGTAAATTATTGTCAAGTTCGATGTCACGTTGTTACAGCCGGGCGACAGCACGACGAACGCGAAAATGTCTTGCACGTACGAATAAGGCTTTTGATGTAATCTGTACTTAATGTTGCCGGAAATGATGTCTTCCTGCGTGAATTTATCGCACGATTTCAACTTGTATTTCGATTCGGCCGAGAACAAATAGCCGTATTGCGGCGGTTCGGCTATAACGTAATGAATGGACATTGGGGGCTTCGAAGGTTTAGTCACGAACGAAAGATCTTCAACAGATATCGTTTGTTCCCAATCTTTTAACTGCATGTGCTTGTTAACGTCCTTCTGTAATGTACATCTAGCGAATATTATTCTGAAAGTGTATATTTGAGTCTTATCCATTGTTAGAAACTGAAAATATAACATTGTTATTATACGAATAATAAAATTTGGTGTACAAACTAACTTGAAATTCATCGAAATCGGGCTTAGCGGAATAATGCCTGTATCTGACCCTGTGTTGCTTCAAATCGCTACCCGTAAACGATTCGGACCGTTCCCACGAGTTTCCCGTTTTCTCCACTTCAATGACTCCGTAAGTCGGTTCTTTGACTATAGAAAAATGCGTCGAGTAATCCGGAATAGCGACGTTGGACGTAAAACTCAGATTGTAAGGCGTAATAATCGACGAGCTTTGGTGCATAACGACTAGCCCGGTGTTCCTTTCCATTCGCCAATACTGCGGCGAAACGGCCACCCTCAGCCTGTAAACGGGGCTGGTTTCGATGCCGTCGGAGACCTGCATGCTGATGTACGACGTATTCTTATCCACCGTTTTGTCGAAGAACAATATCAAACCGCCGTTGACTTCGTCCTGGGTGAAAGTGGATATTTTCGCGCCGGGTTTGTTCGCGTTTTCGAAATACCCGCCGTCGCACTTCAGAATCGTGTAAATCAATTGACCCGGAGCATTGTCCGTGTCTACGACTTTGAATATCTCGGAAGACAAGAACTTTTTCGTTCCCTGCAAAGTACGGAACGTCACAAGATCGAACGAGAATTCGATACGTATCTAAACATTGATTAACTTACCTTTCATGTTAATATGCAATTCATGCCATAAAAAGATCTAGAACACAATCATTAACAAACTAAAAAAAATTAAAATAAAACGTATTAATCGAATCCATTAAATCGGCATCGTGGGAAATAAAAACATTTAAGCTGATTAGTTTTAAAGACTACTAAAAAAGAAATCTAATATTAATGTAGTCGAAACGATTTTAAGGGGAAACTATTCCTAATGCACACATGTAGGGGTACAACAATTAATCGTCTTTTAATGGTTTTTAGAAGCAATAGGTAGGCTAACGTTTCCTTAATTAATCTATTTTTAGATTTAGGGCATTTTAATTATAATATACAGGGTGTTGCTTAATAATCTGATATAGTAGGTGTAGAAAATACAAACACATCATTAAGGAACACCTTGCATATTTGATTAATTAAGAAAGCGTTAACACAATATATATTAATATTAGAGGCATATGTAGTTAAATAAAGCTATTATTCTTTTTTTTGTCTAAAAACGATCAGCAAAACTGGGATTTATGATAGGCGTTTTATATCAATAAAATCAACAAATTTATTTGACTTGTTTTCGTAACAAAACGCCCTCAATTTCATGCGAAAATGGGCACAAATTAGTGGAAATCGGCCGTAAAATAAAAACCATTCCAATAAAAAAGTCATGCCCACGTAAATATTAAGCAATAACAGTTACCTGGACTGTTCTCAAAACAGTTACATCAGAAATATCCAAAATCGGAGGATCGTTCGTCGGAGTGACCATTACAGTCAAACTAAATTTGAATCTACCTTGAAGGTACTCCGGCAAGGTAAAAGAATCGGCCGTTGAGAACATCACTTCCATTACGATGTGATCGTGATCTTCCTCCGAGCCGTCGTGTATGTAATGCACTTTATCCCTAGCTAGATCGTGAAAGCTGAAAGAATTTTTATCGTGAGGCCAAATGTCCAAAGTTATGCTACCGTGTTCGGGTCCTTCGATCACAGAGAACGTTATGCCGGTGTCGGAGATGCCGTATTTGTGGTAATCGAGTATCATATGCAGGTTGTTCGTTGTCAAAAGTTCGCTTTGGCCTTCCAAAACCTGCAGCGGTTCGACTGACAGCAGCTCCAAGTCGGTTGCGAGGCTGCTCTTTCTCGAAAATACCTTATACCCTTCGCTGTAGTTCAGGCTCACGCAGAATTCCTCCTTGCACTGGCAATTGAACGAATCCAAACCTTGCTGGACGCAAACCCCTTTACTGCAAGGGTCCTGCAAGCAAGGATAATGCCACAAGCACGCCGGCATTATACCATCAGTCACGTAGGCATCGGGTATGCCTTTTTTGACATCGAAAATCGACATGTATCGAATGCATCCTTTAAAACTGGCATCGCAGGAGTTGTTGCAACCCTTCTGGGACGCGCGGAACCTTTTGCTCACTTCCAGGCCTCCGATGTACGAGGTATCAGTCATTTGGAAATAGCCGGCGTGAGGGTTCTTCTCGCTGATTATTTTCTCATTGACGCTCAGCTCCATGATGGTCGGGGTCATCCTGAAAGAAATCTTGTGCCACTCTCCGTTGGCTACCTTCGAGTTTTTGCTGAACAGCTTCGTTGTCTTTTCGTTCATCTTGATCACAACGTCTATGGAATAATTGTGGAGCTCTATGAGCAAGAAGTCTTGTTTGAATTTTTGGCCGGCGTTGTAAAAGAGCAGCCCGTTTTGGTTGATTGTTCTCATTTCGAAATTGATATTCAGCTCTTTGTTGTGATTGTTTGACTTGCCCGAAATCGCCATGTAAGCGTCGTCTTCGATGAAGCTGATCGATTGATCGACAGTCGCATCGAATTCTGTCGCACAGCTCCATGTTATCCCTTCTACGCTAGACTGTGATTGTCTATGCCTTGCTTGTTCTAGTACCATAATACCGTTGTATTTAAACTGAAATAATGACGAATGAGATTGTTGTTTTAGTGAAATTGTGGTGCTTACATCTGATATACAGCCTCTAAATTTATCCATATGTCCAAAAAATATATCAGTATTATTCCTGTTTTTATTATCACCGATAAATAGACCATAGTGAATGTTAAGCTCAAAGAATTTACCTGGTAAATGTTTTCTATAAACGAATATTACATGAATTAAAATACTAAAGAAATAGAACTGATTTTGGTGTTACTTACTGTACTTTATGAGACTTATCAATGGTTAAAGTAAAATTGGCGTCTTTCCTTTCGATAGCGACTTCGTGCCATTTGAGATCATTCAATTTCGAGCCAATGGGCGAGATTACTTCGGCTTCGCCCGAACCTAAGTTAATGTTGATTTTTAGTCTGCCTTTTTCTAATTGAACGATGCAGTAGTCGGTAGTTCCGGCTACTAGAAATATTAAAGCGCTGGACAGACGGGTCTTGAACTTGAAATTTATGTCAGTCGAACTTTTCGCCTCTTTCAATGGAAGTGCAATGAAACTATTGCCGTAAAAAGATGCTACAAAACGTGAGATTCGTTAGTGTTACTCACCGATTTCCGTACAATAACAAAGTAACCTACCTTGGTCGATGCACTGACTTATTGAAAAATAAAAATAAAACAAACACAAAACCAAAGCTTTAAGCCCCATTATTTTATCAACATTATTCGGATTTTATAGCAACGATCAACTTTTCTAGGTCATCTTTGGCACAGAATGATCACCATATTACTTTGTTAGAAATTGAAATAAATTCGAACGGGAAATTATACGAGATATTTACTAAATACAAAGAAAACAGCAATAACTTCATTCATTCACTTCACTTCACAATACTCATTGACTTTGACAACTGACGTACCATATGTCAGTAGACTCACTAGCGTTCACGTGGGATTTTATTGAACTAAATTTGTTGCCAACTCATACTTTAGTTCAAAATCAAACTAATAGGTGGCAACTTGTCAATGCATGAAAAACGTTCTGTGTTCTTCACCATAGAACAAAAGACCAAAATATGTCTGAGGAATCACTGAGCCCGATTTTTCAACCAATCGCATTATTCGCCAAAGAACTCTGGCTGAGTAATGAGTAATGACTCCCATTACTCAGCTTACTCGCCGTTAAAGTGTGGAAGTTGGTCAAACAGAAACAGAATTAATCCATCAAGATTTTTATTTTTACTAAGTCTAACAAAATATCAAGAAAATTATAGAGATTTTACAAAGATAACAAAAGTGTGCCTATAAGTAGATGAGAACATTAATTTTAATTTAAAACTTACAAGAAAATATCTAAAATAAATTCAACTATCTATACTTAGGATATTTGTACTCGATGAAGTTAAAATTTGCCTTAAAAAGTACATTAGAGGAGTATTAGCATATACATAAATATAAAACACACATTTTACACTGCGAATAATGTATAAAACATTAAAGGCAGAATCACAGGAACAAATCTATCTAGGAACAAAACAAAGAATATTCCAGTAAATTGATAGATATAGATGTGCATTTTGTTGAATCACTAATAACTATTGAGATTGTCATAGAATTCTATGAAACTCCTCTAACATAAACAATATCCTTCTAATAAAAAAGGGTGAGTTATAATTATGAAGTACGCAAAAAGTGAATAAAATATTAATTACACTTAAGTTTCTCTGTTATAAGCGAATTATTTTAATAGAATATATAACACAGAACAATAATAATTTCATTGTACAGGATAACAAAGGGTTCTTGGCTCAATAAAAAATATACCTATGTAATCTTTGGTAACAATTGGACAAATGAACTAAAATAATACTGAAGCCCTTTGGGTAAAATGTTATAATTTGGCACAAATTATTTGTAATCGGCTATCAGTATCTATTAAATTACCTACTCAAACAAATTCATTCCTAATTAAATTAATTACCCTGGACAATGATAAACATGAATTATAATATATTCACATTATATAATATATATGTATATATCTATATTTAATTGAGAAAAATATATGAATATCAGATAATCTTCAACGATATAACACCAACATTTTGCAGAGCAAAATTGATATGCACCACACGATAGATATGCAGGGTATTAAAATATTTTCAGTAAAACCCCTAACACCCTGTATGCGATTTCTTCATATGCACTAAGACAAAATTTACTTTAAAAATTATATAGTTATTAATATCTGAAAATTACAATGACAATATAGTACTTATAGAGCTTTTTATATAAAATAAACCAGAATAATATTAAGCATTAAACGGGTGCTCGATATCTAAATAGATAGTATTAACGTGTAATAATTTTGAATAATGTGGATACATCTTCTACGAATATTTGAAAAAAAATGGGTTCACTCAATTGCTCTGCTAACGTAGAATTCGGCATTTTGAGCAGCGAATATAGCGAATATAGCGAATAAGTACTAATAAAAAAAATTGTGGATGCGGATTTGATATTGATATAGGTATCACAATGATTCTTTAGTCTATAAAATAAAGAATGACTCATACCGTATAAATAAATATCTGATTTTATATATGAATCATCCTGTATATTCTACAATAATCATGTAAAAATACTAACAATAGATAACATCATACATACAAGGTACCACTGACTACTTGTTCCTAATAAATGGCTTTCGGAAAGCCATTTTTTTAATGTTTATTTTAATGGACAAGCAGCCAGTTTCAGTTGGATACCTAATAGTTAAGTATTTTGTTCCTATTGTTCCTATAAGAATATTTTCGAGATGATTTATTTTTTGTTGAAATATTTTTGTATCAAGAAATGAAAATGCGTTTCATTTTCAACAAAAAATGAATTTTCCTAAAAACATTGAAATAAGCTTTGTAAAAACCATTCTTCCAGTTCTGCCATTTTTGGATATTATTACGAATCTCTTAAAGTTCTGGAAAAAATAGACATTCTATATATTTTTAACTTCAAGTTCAAGAGAAATTGGAATTACATAAGTTAGAAATTCATTAGGAAGAATGATTTTTAAAAACTCGGAATGAGAATATATTAACACTCTGATACAAGAGCGCGTGCTGTTAGGACCAAAATTCTCGTGACTGAAATTTCATGCAAGTAGACAAAGAAATTAATCACAGACAATTGACGTTAATATGTACGTACATAAGTTCATTTTATAACCGATACCTTATAATTAATCAGGGGTTAAATGCTACAATCTAATTCATACATAAATAAGCTCCCCTGCCTCCTATAAATCATAATCAATCGATAGAGTACCTAATTAAATTTGTAAAAAAATGATATTTGTTGAATTAACTTGTACCCATATATTATTGCGTATAGTAGAAGTAGATATTGCGTTGAATGTGAATACTTTTATAAGGTAAAGTGAGTTTGGGTAAAGTGTATTTCAATAAAGTGGGGTCGAATATAGTGTAAACTTTGTACAGATTTCTTAAAGATTCATAAAATACATTTTCTTTGAAATTTTTACATTGCCATAAAATAAATTGTGGTATAACTGTGAGAGTATTTCAGCGGCGTGGGCAAAGTTAATTTCTAAAATTGAGCTAAAAATTATTGATTCATAAGTATATCTTAAAAAAATAGATATGTTTCATTAGTAACAAAAATAAATATTTCATATTCACATGACTCAAATGAGGTTTTCGAAAGAAAAAAAACTTAACAACTTTCTCCTTTGCATAACGAACCGTAACAACTTTATTTAATTCCTTTCCTTATCCAATATTATAAAGGTATCACACATCTAGGTAAACCGATATATTAAGGAAATTCCTGAAATTTTCAAGCAACAAACAACAACTTCTCGGTTATTTGACAACTAACATTCAATAAAACATCGATATATCTCTATGAAAACGGGCGTAAAAGTGCCAAACAACAAGATACCTACTACTGCCAGAAAATTTACCAACCAAGTTTCTCCATCATGCACTTAAGTTTTTACCAGGCTAAGAAAGTGGCACGTTATCCTTGTTGAGCAAAAATAGCACATTTACGCTCGCTTTTCTACTTATCCAACCTCTTAGTCACAGCATTCTAATTTGCAGGTACACGTCACAAGTCACAATAGCAGGAACTCAGCAATTCGCCAATACTTTACACTTTCTTTCTCGACAACCGCAATAAACATCTACCACTCAAAACAAGTTTTCCTTATATACTAAATTAAGAAAAAAACTGTAAAGTAAATCCATTCTGCCTTTGAGCTGATCAATGGAATCGGCCGATTCTTCTGCAGAATCAATATTCCTGTTTCATACCTACTATTACAGCAGAAATAAAAACAGATTGTCGATGGTTTGTAAATTCGTATAACAGTCAATTTGTTCAAGTGTTACTTCAATTGACCTTTAATCAATGGTTATTTAAATGTGCGCAGCAATTGCTGGCTCTTATATGCGGAAATTCGCAGGAAACACCAATTGGAGCGTTAAAAGCCTTTGATATATCGAATAATTTTCTACGAGACTCCGGAATTTGACTCTTTATGAAGAGCTGTTGAAAGACTTTCATAGGATATGATTTATATTATTTTAGACGAGCTAATTTTGGCATATCAAATTAGTGTTGCATTAAAATAAACGTTATATATTTTTCTTTTTAATAGTTAGGCTTCCATAAAAACGCCGAGAAATGGGTGATAAATTACCGTTTAAAGCTGGATTTTTGGCCAATTATGATTCAAACGTTCTCTGAACAAGGGCAATTTTTATTGCTCAGTACTTCTTTTTTAAATCTATTAAGTTAAATTTTAATACTTGATCGAAATTAAGTAGAATGATTGTGAAATAGTTGGTAAATATTCGAGTGACTTAGATTGTCTTTTACATAAGAAATTGGTTTTCAATGATTTATTTAAGAGTAGTCGTAGATGATTGCGAGACCAATCTCGAAGTCCTCGGTTCCAATTCCAGGGAAGTATTGTACAGCAATTCGTCGTCCATTACAATCGAGGTGTCCAATAGATAATTGGCCACTCTCTGTATAAGCTCGATTTTGTACGGTGTTTGTTGAAAATGGCGAATTTCGCGAATCACGTGAGCGATCTCAAAAAAACATACAAAAATATTGCGGCAAATTGTAGAGGTGATAAAGAACCAATAAAAATGTATCTAAAATCCTCGACTTACCATTCTCATTTTAGCGAAATTCAGAAGACCCTCCGACGTAAAATTAGGCGTACCTTCTTCTATAAAAGACAAATCAGTTAAATAAATTCCAAGGTACGGTATACAGGGTGGATCACATCGATGCAAGGCATCTCTGAGAGACCTGAACCGTCCGTCTGACGATACAACGTTCTGCAACTTTTCGATGGTGTGCTTGGTCTGAAAAACAACCAATCAGTACATGCGAATCGGGAATCGAACAGGTGGAATTCCTGTTGCCTGATAAAATCGTGTTAGTGCTTACTGTTTTCGACACCTTCTCCCAAGTTTTTTTCAAGCGAAATATAGCCGTGTTAGTAAAAGCAGAACATATTTGCAAGACACCGTTGAAGTTATGCAGACATCTAGCAATATCCGCGACCGCAGCCCATTTTTCTATAGCAGCCACCCTTTGCGTTATCGACTTACGTCTTAATATCTCCGATGCAACCAGTCTCGAAACGTCGTTGAACCTTTTGGTCATCATTATTATGTGGGGGGCTTTCTTGTCTTTCTCCGATTTCATCCAGGCCTGCCCCAAAAATTCACTAAAATGCGCAACATTTGCAACAACTTATTTTTTTATTAAAATACCATATTACTCGCTAGAAATGCAAATGAATATTTGATGATCGATGAACGTCAATTGCTCCGCTATTTCTAAAGCGGATAGTGTCTCAATGGATTCTTTAGTCGGCACCTAGAATTAGAAAAAAATATAATATTAATCGTATTTATAATTATTTTTTTCCCAAATTCTAAAATACTTACCGCAGTCGGGGTTAGCAATCTCCTCAAATCGAGCTTGGAACCATCCGGGTCTTCCTTGGTCAGCAATCTCAACAGCTGCGCCGCGGCCTTGTGCTCGGCAGGCAGCAAGTTCGGGCTGTAAATAATGTCCTCTAAAAATTCTATTGTCATGGTCTTGAGGCGATGGTCGTTCTCGAAATCCTGCGCGTGTTTGGATATCCAATGCCTGAGCACGTTCAGCACTCTCATCGTGCAAGCCGACGATATGACCGATTCCTTGTGCCTCGCCCGCTCCGCGTTGTACTCCTCCTGGTCCTTGCCCGGGGAGATGTCCCTGGGGTTGCTCGAGCCGGAGGTGGCGATGGCGAAGGCGGCCGCAGCGCTCGAAGTGCTGCTTCTAAAAAACGATCGTCTATTGCCGCGCACTGTGTATACGAAAAAAGCTCGTTTCCATTATAATCTTAACGTTACCTTCGCTTGGATTGTCGAAAAGATGTGATGACGACGCCGGCCCGGCTGGGTCTTTGCGTGATTTCGTGCTGGAAGCTCGACCTGGCCGTGGAGGTGTCGCCGTCTTGCATCGATCTCCTCACGCCGTAGTAACTCTGAAAGAACGACTGATTTCCGCTTTAGTTAGTGGAATATGTTCGAGTTTTTGACGTAGAGGCGAGTAACCTATATTGTATCAAAAGTCATCATCAAAGTGTTACTGTATGAAGAGGTTCAATATAGGTTACTCTTCAACACACCCAGTATAAGATAGTACTTACTTGCAAGACGCCTGTGGTGGTGGAAATGCTGGCGGATCTGGATGAACTGCAAGAAGCCCTGTGGCTGTGACTGTAAGACGATACGTGCTCGTCGGATTGATCCTCGGATTCCACTGAAACACCTCTTTGCACCCCTTTGAACTTATCGTCGCTCTTCAAGGTGACGGACGGTCTTTTCTGGTGGTCGTGCCGTCCCTGGTCCTTGGTTGGAGACAGAGTTTTAATGGCCGATTTAGTCGGAGAGGGTTTTGTCGATTTGCCCGTCTGCGGCTGAGTCGCCGGTTTCGTTGGAGACATTTTAGGGGAGGATTTTTTCAGCGACGACTTGGACGTTTCTTTTTCCTTTTCAGCGGTCTCGACGATACCGTTATCAGATGGCGAGGAACCGACGAGCGTTACTGAGCTCAAATTGCTCGGCGAGCAAGGCGCACTTACGACTGTTGCGTCTGAAATAGTTGTTTATACAGGGAGTCTCACGACTCGATTGCTATAGCTTAGGATCGCATAATGCAATTTCCACAAATTGTCGAAGATATACGATTCTAAGCTAAGGCCGTAGAGCCACATAATGACTGCCCAAGAAAAAAAATACTGCTTAGTTAGCTCATAATACTTTGATATTGAACGTAAATGAGGTTTAAAGAAGAATGTAAAAATATGTTTGCAATGGAATACCTGTTAAAGTTTCACTACTACTGGATGCTGTAACTTTGGGTATTTTTAGCAATTTAATTTCTTCGGTAATTTTAGACTTGTCCACTCTTATGGATATAGTTTTGGAGCCGGGCAGGGCCAGAGTGTCGCCCATTTTCGTTGGACTCTTGACAATCCTCGGTTTCTCCGCGTCTTTTTCGGATTCCTGCGATTCCTCTTCGTCTGAAAAAGAACACCCCAGCCCAATTAGGCCTTTCGATTTCGACTGGTCGAGTACGTACATTTTTCCAAAGTCGCTTTCCAAACTTTGTAACCCTGCGAATCGTAACTGTGGGATCTGTCCCTGTCGCTCATTTCAGATCCGTATCCGGACACGGAACTAGCGCCGCTAGTTCTCCGCGGCGAGAAGCTGCTCCTTCTGCGCTCATCGAACAGATGCGTGGTACTTTCGTCCTTACTTTGGCTTTCCAGCGGCAGCGCCTCGTGCGGGTCCGCGTCGATGCTGTAGAACACCCTCTTCAAGGCCTCCAGCACCGTTATGCCGTCCGTGAAAACCCTGTAGGTCAGCAAGAAAGTGTTCAAGAAATCTATCGACAGAAACCTCAAGTCTGAAAAAGAAGGTCCGTTTTGGGAACAAAACTCCACGATTCTTCGACCGGTTTTTTTACCAGTAAGCCTTTGCAGCAGCCTTTCCGGAGTGGCGTATCTTATCTGCGGAACCTTGCAGGAGTTCAGCGTGCGGCTGAATCTGATGTCTGCTTCGTCTTTGAACAGTTTCGGATCGTTTTTTAGCGACTGAGGGAGGCTGATCGAGCTGCTGTCGTGCGTGGCCGGGCGTATCATGTCGTTGAATTGGACATTGTCCAAGCACTGGATTATGTCCGAGATCCAAGCGGCTTTTTCTTGCATCGAAGAAGCTAACAGGTGCACCGACAGCTACACGGGAAATTGTTATCAATGGTGTTAACAGTGAGATTGATATAAGGTAGAACTTACTTGAGTACAAGCTGCTTTCAACTTCAAATAATTACAGATTGTTATTAGTAAAAAATGGGGTGAGTTGATATGTATTTTTACTCACTGATGTGTGTGGTGAGCTTTTCGTTTCGATGATTATCTTGAAATCTCTGTTTTGATAGGTTGAAGTAACGGCTGAAGCTTCACTGGCTGCGGAGTGGCTGGAAACTGAAGCGAAAAAAGAAGCTTTAAAGGAGTTTATTACAGAGTATCGATGACTATGTGAAAAATTAATGAAAAAGTTCCCTGTAGGTATATTAGTGAAAATATCGTACCATCTTCGTCGAGGCTTTCAGATGGATCTTCAATCAGAAGGGAATCGGCCAAAGGGACTTTTCCAACGTCCGGAACCAAATGGAGTTTTCCGCTGGATGTTCTGCAATCGAGGAAATTATCGCATCTCCAACGTAATAATAATTTTCTGAAATTTACCTCGTAGCTATGATCAGGTGATTGGAAAACAAGAAGCATTGACGGACGACTTCCTTGTTCTCCGGCGATTTGAAAGTAAGTTTGCTTTTAATGGGTTTCGATTTATCGTTGGGCAACTGAATCAAAGAACCTTGACGGACGAAAACCTGGTTAACGTCGAGCAGTATGTCGCAGCCTTCCACGATCATTCGTTCGACTGCCAGATTTTTCCGCAAATTTTCCGTTTCAGAAACCTAGGGTTACATCAGTAAGTTATGTTTATACACAAATGTTCCGATATTACAGGATATTCGTAAGCATTTTCCCAGCGATACACCCCGTATAGTTAAGTACTTACTTCATCGTGCATTTGCCTGGAAAGATCTTCGAGCTGTTGCCTGGCGTTCTGTAAACTTTTCCTCTCAAC
Organism: Phyllotreta striolata; assembly: GCA_918026865.1. Classification (NCBI taxonomy): domain Eukaryota; kingdom Metazoa; phylum Arthropoda; class Insecta; order Coleoptera; family Chrysomelidae; genus Phyllotreta; species Phyllotreta striolata. The sequence continues at coordinate 3,136,620 of OU900103.1, forward strand.
GTGGTCGTGAGGAGTGTGCGCTAGCAGCTCGTGTAGCGTTATAATGTAACGGGGAACCTAAAAATTATATTAAAACGGGGTAACGGGGTTCCGTTAGTCCTTGAATAGCAAATTACCTGGTGCATGGGATAAGTTAGGAATGTTTCCAAAGATCTCCCGCGGCATGCCGGCTTGCTTTCCAGTCGCTTCAGCAGAGTTGAAAATGGTATTGACTGCTTGCATTCGGTCAAAACTTGCAGTGAATAGTGATGGTTTCTAACGTATTCTTGGTAAATACTTAACATTGGAAGCAGCATTGAGAATAGGTCACCTAAAAGCCCGGTTTAAACTGTCAAGTTAACTTTAGGAACTTTCTATTTAAGTTTTGTTTCAACGTTTAATTTGATAAGGGGATATTTTCAACCAACCTTATGTATCTACTATTTTTGTTTGTAATTTGCCAGAAAACGAAACGAAATTAGAAACATTTTAATAAACGAGAATGCATTAGGATGTTGAAACAGAGCATGAAACGAACAAAATCTTTTTAAAACTCAACTTTCCGTTTTAATAAAATGAGGAAAATTAAATGCTGCGCTCGACAAATAAATTACTTAGTGTTACATACCACATAATTTCCTGCAAAAGTTACCTAGTTTTACAAATTTATTATCTGTTTTAATTACTATGGAAATTGAGTAGAAACTAATGAGCCTTTCATCTACCAAAATATAGGATAATTATTAAAAAAAATCAACAGGAATTGTTGATTTTACGCTTTAATAGCAAATTATTCAAAACAAATTTTGCATCAAACGCATTAACTGAACGGTAAGTTAATAGTAGTAATTCCGCAATTTAATACAATTTTGCTTTTAATTTAACGTGCGCTACAACGTGCAAAACGATTTTGTATCATGTTTCTGCAAATTTCCATTAAAAATTACAAATAAAATTCAAAACCTCAACTAGAGCATTTTGTTTTCGTATCGCACGTTAAAATTAATTTAGTTACAGAATTACCGCTAATGCATGTCAGCCTCCGCAGTTCCGTTTTAATTTAATTAAAATTGTATCATATTTTTCTACGTAAAGCCTGAATAATACGCACAATCTCTATGTCCATTAGTCTGGTTAAGTAAAAAATTAAAAAGTAACGCAGCGAGCAGAAAGGAAAAAGAAAGAAACGCGTCGAGTAAAGAACTGTTGATATGAGCAAGTGTAGCAGTGAAAGCTTTTAGTGGAAGTTTTCGATGTAAAAAAGCAAGTTTCCGAGTTAATAATAAACGAGGAGTTTGAACTATGTGGTCGTAGTTCAGCCCAGGAGTGCCGATTTCCCCAAATGATATAAAGAAACCAATCTATAGAAATTTCTCCTTTTCATCAACACGAAAATTTATTAAAGATGTTACACGAAAATTTCGTATTACACGTAAGATACGTTTTAAAAAAAATAGTTTTGTATTTAATGAAGTATTTTTTTACAAAAGCCTTCCCTGGATTTCTGTCGATGGAAGTTTGTTAAAAGTTCTCCCGGTTTTCTGTTAAAATATTCAATTATATTAGCTCGCGAGTTTTCTTTCTTGGCGCAGCCGAGCCGCGAAAAATGTAAACAGCAAGGGGATGTGAAAAAGAATATTACTAGGAGAAAAAAAACCGCGGCCGAAAGTTGAAGGTTGGTGCCCTCTGGTTAGAATAATTATGTACGAAATGTCTATAAACTGTACTTTCGTCTCGCGTCGGGTTTTTTCTTTTATCGAGGTAATTTTATTCCGACGAATATTTACCCGGATTAAAGTTATAAGGGAATTTTAATGAAAACGTATTTATACAATGCACGCAAGGAAGTTGGAAATTGGATACTTACTTCGAAGAAATTAGCAACAGATAATAACGTTAAAGCTTCGCAAAAGCCTGTGTTTTTGCAATTACGCGCAAAGCTTACTTTCGGATGCCTCTAAATTTACCGTGCACTTAATCAGCTAATTCATTCCAAGTTCAAAAAGAACAAAATGAGAAAAAATAAATTAAAAATATGTAGTATAAATACTTACCGGATTTCAAACAGCATCGTGCATGTTCTACCACCAAAACTCATTTTTAATATACATATGCCTACTTTAAATGTGTACTAAACTTTTTAAAATAACAATTTTGAATTTTTAGTTATTTAAGTGTTTAAATCTCGAGAGAAAATCGAAATATCGCTTCAGTCAATTTAACTTATGAAATAGCTGGACTGTACATATGTAGATAACTTCGAAAAGCACTTTTATCAGTAATAAAAGTTTAAAATTGAAAAATTGGAAAATCAGGAAGTAATAATTGAACTTTTAACTAAAAATCGTAGGTATCTACTGGTTTAATTGCATTACTCAGATAAAAATAAAATACAACTATAAAGAGTAAAAAATCTAAAAAAATTTATGAAAAAATAGACTGTGATGTGCAATCAAAACGTATAAAAAAATATCGAAAAATTTTATTTGATTTTACTCACCTAAAACAAGCGTCGGCCAGCTTTCCATCCTAGCAGTGAGCCCTTTCAGGAATATCTGATGCAGGAACAGGACGGTCTCGCTGTTCAAAAATATGGAATTGACGTCCTCGTGCGTGCAAGGCGGCTTCTTCGAAGACGCCGCCATCTTGAAGGGCCTCAAGAAACAGGTGACCAGCACCTCCATTTGCTCCATGTACTCCTCCTCGTCCTCGACCATCCTGAACACCAGGCTGTTCCTCTTGCGCATGCTCTCGGCGTGCGGGCTCTTGATGTACTGCTCGACGATCTGCTTCCACCGCCTCCTGCACAGCCAGCCCCTGAAGAAGCTCTGCACCTTCTTGATCTTGCGGAGCTCGATCGAGTCCTGGTCCAGGTTGGCGAAGTGGCCGCTGACGCAGGAACTGGACGAGCCTTGCGTCGAGGACAGGCTGCCGCTGGACGTGTGGTGAGCCAGGGGCTTCCATTCCTTTTTTAAAGCAAACAACTGTAGGAAAAAATTATAGGCTAAACTGCGAGCTAGGGGATAAGTGTTGGTGGAAATTCTCGAAGGTGGTGACTAAAACGCGTGTTTTACCTCTGCTCGGAGTTTCTTGATTTCCGTCGCGAGTTCTTCGCATTGCAATGTGTATTGCCATTTCGCTGTTTTCTCGGATTCCACGATTTGGAGTAGATGCAAATGTTTCTGTTCCAGTTCCTCCTTTTGCAGCAATAATTTGTTGAAGCTGCAACATATACAGGGTGTCTCGTAAATATTGAAACAAACATCGGAAGTCGAAAGTATACTTATAATTATGATAAAACTTCTCTTAAAAATACGTGGTTTTTTAGTCATAAGTCAAATAAATGTAATTTTATAATGTTATAATAAATGTAATTTTTAAATTTTGCAGAGGCGTCGATATTTGAGGTATGTAACTTCTACTTTTTCATTATTATAAGTATACTTTCACCACCTATTTGTTGCAATATCTATAGAACACCCTGTATGTTGACTACTCAAAAATAAAATCCCTTTAACATAATTCATTTTTAATTCTAAACCATCTGCAATATTATACCAGATATCTAAATTGATCCAGTTATTTACATACAGTTTCAAATTAAATCGGCTAATCCACGTAAAAGCGTTGTTTTAGTTGATGATCCAAATTCGAATAGATTTTATTCATTTCGAATGCTATTTAAAATAACTGAATCATAAAATTATAGTTGCATTCGACGACAGCACTCGCGTTTATTGGGCTGTTTAATTAAGTAAGTGTACGAACCGATACAATAATATAATTAACGAATACAATTTATGACAAATATTTATTTACTACCTGGGTATGAGCCCATTTCATTAAGGGAAAGAGGGAAATTCGTAACAAATGTTTGAATGCGTAATGAGCTCTTTAAAAATTAATGATAGGTTTAAATAGCCACAATCAATATCATTTCCAAGGATTTTCATTGTGTCGACTTTGGATTATTAATTAATAGATAAATTAAGGGAAGCATAATTTATGTAAAATTTCGTACGGTTTAATTTACACTTACCTGGCTTCTCTAATAGCTTCTATCCAGTTTTTACAGTCCATTTCGTTTAGAGCCCTTAATTCGTATTGTCTGATATTATCTTTTCTGTAGGATATCGCAAAGCAGAACTGAAAACAGTTATAAACAATTTAAAAAATATATTTTTGTATATGAGTGCATACATGGGTGAATTTTTTCCCTTAAATTCAGTTCTAAAGCAGTTGAAATATAAAATTCTCTTTTAGAGATGCCACAAAGAATTAATCTGTGAAAAGTAAATAGATCGCAATCATTCGGCAAATAAACCAGGAGTGTACGGGCAAATATCCAGCAAACGACAAAGGGTAAATAAACTCATTTGTGATAGCTCCATTTGAAATTCACTCACACTCACCATCCCTCTTCTATATTACTTAAACATCTCGTTACGCGAGTGATCGGTATTTACATGCACAACTATATTTGGTAGTTTTGCCGTTAATTAAACCATTGCATTGCATCTGAGGTTAAAAGTTATTTCCAATCAATGATTGTAGTTAGCAAACGGCGATTTAATTAGTGAGTTATAATAGAGAAAATACCGTACAAATATATTACGGCATTTCAATTCGCAAATGCTCCCGACTGTAATCAAAAGCGAACATCGAAAATGACGTATTATTCGACAGCTAATTTACTATTATCCGACGCCTCCGCTGGAATAAAATCAGAAATTCGTCGGAGTGCGATTCAATTACGAATTAATAAATCTCGACTGGCCCGTACCGAATCGATATTTGCACGGCTTGTTGCCGACTTCTAATGGAGTTTGCAACTACATCGTATCCAAATGATTTTCATTTGGGACCTGAGGTTGCGGTTGCGGTCGAGTACGAACCGTTTATCGGCCCGGCGATCGTGCAGGATCCGTTCGATTTTCACTAAATTCGTTGCGACTTTTGATTGATGCCGTTTTCGCATAGTTAACTTCTTCAGGTATACCCAGGGTAATCTCTTTTGGAACAAATGGGATACTCCAGGATATCGAAAACAGTCCGTAAATTAAATGCTGTTTGAATTGCCAACAAACGATTACAATTCTTTAAAGAAAATGTTCTTATTTTGTTATTCTTCTATTCTTATTTGTCTAGAAGGTAAGTTACTCAAAATTAAATTTCAAGATTGTTCGGAGAAGCCCTAACATGTTCATATATGAAGCAGCATATGACCTTAATAAAAATGAAAATTAATTGAGAGAATTTATCCCACCGGCTTCATTTCTACGATAGAAAAATAAAATGATGAAAATCTGTATCAAATCCCAGTGCAGAAAATAAATATTTTGTTCATGATGTTTAAGTAAGGTTTTAAAAAAGTTCTTAAAGTTATAGCGTTACTATTTGTAATGCAAATTATATTTAAAGAATAAATGTAAATGCAGATAATGATCCTAATTTGTGTGTATTTTTTAGGTTTGGTTCAATTTATAGACCGATTAGTTCAGTTTACTAATAGCGACAATATTAAGAGATTTAAATTACCTAACTTCCTGTGTTAATGTATGGTGTTCATTATTGTGAGAGATACCTCATTAAATTCGAAAATGGGAAAGTGTACCCTACCTGCAGAAATGCATACCTCATTAAAAGGGGGCAGGATCAAATATTCCTGTATAATACCAGAGGTGAATATTGATGACATGCAATGTTTCTCTTGTTAGCCAGTCCCCAGTCTATTAATTACATCACAGTACAGCTGGGCTATCGTTAGAATAACCGAGAAAACTACTTTAATATAAAAGCTCTCGCATAGTCGAGCATCAGAGATTATTTTATTATTTGCATACTTTAAAAAGTTCGCACCAACAGATGAAATTTTATGAAAAAAAATCCTCTATTTTTATCCCGTCGCGAATTCGATTGACATTGAAATATTGTGCATTCGTAGGTGTGCAGTCTATATCGAATATTGGATTATAGTGCATCAGTAAGATATGTACGTACTTATTTTTTCGCAAAAGCGCGTTCAAGCTCCATCGAAATACGTTTTGTGAATTTAATATCTTCCGCTAAAACTCAAAGGAGATGCATATCTGTTACAATAGGCTTATGGACTTTACCTTGAACATTTTTAGATTTGCAGATCACAGGTTGCCATGATGTAAACACGAAGAAAGGAAATAATCTTACAACGCAAATAAAATCTTCTGCTTTCGCAAAACAGCTCGTTAATGCAATGAAAACAACCTAACGTATACGTACATAACATTTTCGAATATTTCAATTTAATTTACGAATAATAATAATAATATTACGGAATCGCTAACGCTAGGTTTATTGTTTCAAATTAACTACGCTCCTATAATTTTGCAGCCTCGTTAAATAGCAATTAAAAATACGCGATACCTATGCATGTTTTAAAGGAAATTAATTAGCGGGGCTCGTTTGAATTTTTATTTATTTTCGAAATTTTCCGAATATAAAGCGAAATGTAACCGAATGCCTGCTGAATTGTATTTCAAATCATGTTTGTTCGGCGTATTTATTCTACTACGTTTAGCAACGGACGTAAAGGGCTGACTGATGATGATTTTATTTACTCTTGAACGAATTCGATTGGGTTTCGATAAAAAGATGAAATTGTTTCGAATTCCTAATTCGAATGCCCCGCATCGGTTTCATTAGCTTCGCATATTTTATGTTATTAAAAAAATAATCTTCGCTTTTAATTAAATTTCGTTATCTAACAACAAATTAATTAAAATGTTTAGCCCTTATTTTTCAACGAGATACTTCAAAGAAGTTTTCCAGGAAGCTATACTGGCTGGCTCTTTCCCAGTCAATACTTTCTATCGTTCTAAACACTCCTTATAAGATCCCTTTACAATATTTTGCAGTAATTAGAGTTGTAAAAAAAGAAATAAAAAGCGATTAAAAAATAATATTTACGTTGAAATTAATTAAAAATTTTGGCATTTAAATGATGAATATTAAATAAAATTAATAGTTTGACGTGGATATACTAAATAAACCACCAATATAAAACTATAATATGGATTTTTTATGAAGCAGCGAACATAAAAATCGGTTTCGAATAACATACAAATCCGCTTCTATTTTCGTATGTTATTAATTGAATATTGATGGCAGATATAAAAATAGATTGATTATATGTATGAACGTATAAATTTCCATCGCAGGATTTCTATTTGCTTATTCAATCAAACTGTATTAACCGCTTAATTTTATAAATTATTCCGTTTTCCATTAATTTTTAAATCTGTCAACTCTAAAAAAGTAACACATTTGTAATAATCCACAAAAAATAAAATGTTTCTAATAAATGACCGGTAAAAATATGCATAAAATATTAGAGCTTGTATATTCAATTGATTTTTACCTTTTTTCAAAGTCCTCAATAGCTTAGGGGTTTAATTACGGAATGAATTAGCTGCGAAGATCATTTTCTTGTCTTAATTGCCTAAATGAGCCGAGAAACCATCGCAAAAGCAGGAAATAAATGAAGTTCCAAATAAAATTATCACATTCCTTTGTTCGGTAAATTCAACGAGGATATTTGTAATAGACACAACTGATTAAATTTCGGCAAATCCAATTAAACGTTCTTTGTAACAACGCTTCAGGTACGTCCTTCACCTAATTCCATATTTTTTTCCGGCTTTTTAAAATTCCGAGGGGCTGAAATTTTTCAAATTCCGAGCAGGGATCGTCGTAATTATCGTTTTATTTACATCGGACGGTGCTCGCTAACTCAATAAAGGCCTGCTCTTCGGCGGCGATTCGCAACAAAAACGTACGAAAAATTCCGGATTCCCTGAACTTTTTCAGTTCATTGTTACATAATTACAAACATATTGAAGGATACGCCGCGAATTTCGCGAATTGTTTTTGTTACCGTCAACGGAAATTACGCGGGATTTTTTCCAAAAGTCCGCTTCATCCGCATGTTACAAGCAAATAAAAAAGGTAACATTCAGTCTGTTCAATTTTCGTTGTTTAGGAAAAGTAATCCGGTATAAATTCTCCTTCTAAACTCTCACATGGTAAAGTTCAAAGTCATTCTTCGGCTAGTGTTCACAAAGGAAACGCAATTTTTCGGTTCTTTGTGAATGAAATCGCTTCGCTGCGATAGAGTCGAGTTCCATCAGGTGGTTTTTAAATTGCAATAAAAACGCAATAACTCGTACTGTATACAATTCATTTCCAAACGTTCTATTTATGCCTGTCCATGTGTGTGATTAAAAGTAACATTTTCAAAGGAACGTTCGATTTTAATATCGCAAAAAGAGGTTACAACTTCAAAAACCATTCGTTTGCAACTCATTCGAAACTTTCGCAAAAAAGTTACACGGCTAAAAACGCGAACCTCCCGTCGAAGTTACTTAAAAAATATTATTCTTCTCATCGATATTCGAAATAATAAAGTAAGTTTGGATGAGGGAAGATCGACGGAACGAGATATGAAATTTTAATCTACCAAGTGCCCGACCTAATTCCCGAATTTCAAAAACAAATCATCGCATTTGAATCGGCGAACCCCCGGGGGTTCGAATTTATTATGATGCGGATCGTAATGGTTCAATTAATATTCCACTTTTAGTGTACAGGATGTTACCCTTAATGGGCGACATAACTGGAGAGACGATGCTATATACATAAATCTCAAAAATGATAATAGTGCCAGGGGAACGTGCCCAATTGGGGTGCCTAAAAGTGTCCATAATTAAAGGACATTTTGGTTTTTAAATCAAATAGCTAAATTTGTTGTGAGAGGGATTTAAAAATTTTCTCTTCATATAATCATTAGAATATCTCCAAAGGCATTTTTATTAAAGGAATTAAATTTTGTAGAAAATGCTCAATTTTTGGTAATTTATAAGATGTCCTAAAAAGGGCTCATATGCTTATAGTCTTATTAATATTATAATTTGTAGGAGAATAATGAGTTTAAGATATTAAAAACATTAATAATAATAATCTCTTAATCCAGCACTTTTTATTATATCCGAAAATGCACTGTTTTCGAGATAAGAAAGGCTCAAAGTTTCGTGAATTATGGCGGTTCAGAGAGAAACATCCGCCAATTTTAAAAATCCCATACGCCGAGCTTTAAATTTTATACCGTCGATCGGAATATCCTCGTCGTTTTTTGAAATAAAACCGGCATTGACGTAAAGGGAACGTCGTTCTGATCCGATGAATCGTCCGGCAGCAATTTAGCAAACAGACTTTACCACAGTGCACTTCTTTTACGTCTCGCTTTATCGCTTTTATATCGGCCGATTCCGAAACGCCCAGCAATCCGATTAGCCGGTAAATATTGAATGAACTGCGTTCGAGGAACAAATGACGGGAACAATCCTTTCGATCGGTTTTAATAAATCGAATTAAACGGGGAAATTACCTGTCTCTCGGAGCCGTCTTTCGATTTCGATGCGCTCCCCGTCGTGATGAGTCTCTCGCAGTAGCAGCCTTCCAGCATCAGGATGCCCGATGGACGATGACAGCTCTCCGAGTCGTAGTAGAACAGCAGATTCTAAACAAACCCCCATAATTAAATTGCGTAAGTAATCAATTATATAACATAACAATAGTAAAAACCTTCTGCGAATAATTAGGTAATATCTAATCAAATTCATATTTAGATAATATTATGATCAAGTTGTGTAAAACACGTAATATTAGTATAAAAAATGCAGTTGAGATCGACCGGAATCGTGTAAGGTCCAAAATCGCCAGAGTAAATTCTATTACGAGAACTTATTTCTTTTCCTTTCTTCAACTCATGTGAACCTGTCGATTCTCTTTATCATTGCCGTTCGCCTATTTATAAGCCAATAAAAGTGAAGTGTCTACTCCAAGAAAGTTAAGAATAAGTTGCACTTAACTTTACGAACCGGAAGATATTTTATTGACTTTAAAATGAAAATTTTAAATTTGTTGTTCCTATAATAACCTAACTTCCTATAATAATCTCCTACTAGAATAATCTACCACTAAAATAAGCCTCCATTAGAGGAGAGTATTTAAAAAGTTATAAAACAGAAAGTTTCGATGTCATTTTGGATGAACGGGGACTATAAAGCATATACCGGGTGTTTCGCATAAGAACTGACATAGAATAGGGGCATGTAGGGGAAACTAAAATGTGGTGATTTAACACAAATTAACATTTATTTCCTAAAATACCGACTATTTTTAAGTCTTTAAAAAATCAGACTTTTTCTGTTGTTTCATCATCCAAAATTATTCATTGAGGATATTACAGTAATCAAGATACAAACAGTATTTAAGAAGTTTCGAGTATCGAGGAAACTAATAATTCGAAAATCGGAGCCTAAATAAACAGAGCAAACAGACGTGTAGGTATTTATTTAACGCAGCCTTAACGGAACGAAGTTACCATTTCATGTGGTAATTTTAGTGGAAACGAATGGAACTTAACTAGCTATCAGGTTCGCCGGAATGTACTTTGAGCAAACACATCCACGTTTTATACCCTGCAGGAATTATGCGATACGTCATCAGTGCGGTGTCCCGTTAAAAATTCCTTTATGTTCAACGCGTATATACGTATAATCCAAATTAATTAGTTGTCAGAGTGCGCCGGTTTTCCGGCTTCCCGCCTCGCAAACCACGTTAGAATTTCGAAATGAAATGAAATAAAACCGTCAAATATTAATGAACTGTCGCATTTTTTTTTTTTTCGAAAAACATCATTCAAAGCATGAGACTCTTATACGTTTCGTTGCGCCAATTTGAATTTTATACTGTTGTTGCGCTTTAGTGGAACATCCTCATTGAGCGGATTCAAAAGGAAAAACGGAGGCATTGTTGGGACATAATTCACCGGGATGAAGAGACCTCTTCTAAAAACTCCGAATTCCAATAGAAAACGAATTTTTAATTGTCCGCCTTTCCTTGAGCATTCGCTCTATTCCATTCCCGAAGGAAGTTTCCCCGCGATTTTCCCGAGCGCATCGTTGACGTCAAGACGGGCGAAAAAAATCAAGCCCGATGAAAAATTCAGTGTCTGATGATTTCCATCGCGCAGACATTAACGTGAATCGAATAGGAGATCCGCATGAACATTTTTCTGTTTGTGCTACCCGCGCATATTATGAGATTAGAAGGACAGTTGCTTTTTGTACGAGAATGAAAACGCAGAATTTAGCGCCGATTTGATCCGCTTAAATTTCCTTGCACATTCGGGTAAATAGATATGGGGATTCTATTGAAATTTAAACTTATCTACAGTGCGATTTACTAGAAACTTTAGTCACCGCGTATGTTGCATCGAATATTCGAATTTTGAAATGTTGTAATTCAAACGATTTAAATATTACAGAAAGCCGATAGATATCATAAATTTTAATTGGTGCCTATCTAATATGCGGTCTACATGAGTAAAAGTTTTTATATTGTTTTATTTTTATTAGAGTTTCCTAATGTAATTTCGTGGAATCGGATTAAATTATACATACTATATATCCAAATACTAACGAAAATTACACTAAATTACCCCAATTTTTATCACATTGTTAATGATTTATTAGAGTGCATTAAGATTTAATAAGCCTTTCCAGAATGTTTGGAACAGAATTTATTTGTAGTAGACAAAAATTAGAATATTTAATGCAGGTTTCTGGTGAGACACACCCTGTATAGCCGGGATCGAGTTTCCCTATTCGACGAATAACAACAAAAATGTTCGGAAACCCCGTGGACAATGTCCGTATTTTTATCAAGCGAAACGTTATTGTTGCGAATATATTCCAAATTTAAGTTTCAACATTGAATAAACAATAAAACGAGAACAATTGAACAATGAACATTTATTTTCAATTTACGATTCAATTTGTATTTACTAAAAGCGGTTTTGCTATCTAGGCGAATAGATGTAAAATGCGTAAAATTAAAATTAAAATTGTACATATTTTCGAGGTGGAAATAAGGTAGGAAGAATTGCTAAAAAAATCTCTCTATATGACTCGAGTGAGAAGTATTAATGAAGGGAAAAGTTTAATTAGGCTGGTAGATTTATCCGCGGAAAACAGAGATTCGATGTTTCCTCCGTAATTTCTTTTTATGAAAGCGAGTTTAAAAGGATGTGGAAGCGTTTAGTAATCAAGCGAGCTTATCGAGCCATTGCGGAGGATACGGGAGCATAGCGTTGCTATAGCTGCGAGCCTCCTCCGATCGCAAGAAATTTTCGGATCGGGTATACTTACTTAGCTCGAATTTTCCCAATCCAATTAATACTGATAAAAGCGAAGCGAAAAAGTCGGAAGCATTTTGTTATACGAGCATACGCCACAGTGTGTTTTCGAAGGCGTTATTTTTTGTTGCGTTCATACATTGTCATCCTTCTATTATGTCCGTTCTTTCAATATTATACATAAAAGTTGATTCAAAAAACTGAGTATATAGGTTTTACCTCCTCACAAAAGGCAGTTTCTCGATTATCGTCTCATCTTGTCTATTGCGAAGCATGCATGCAGCCATTTATTCTGTTAATTAATTTCGAATATTAGAGCAGAAGGATAATTATTTATTACCTAACGCATATGCTTTGTTATGGTTCATTGTCGAACGATCCGGACCTGATGAAGTGCATTGGAAAATCGGAATTAATTAAGGAGATATAATTAGCTTAAAGGTCAAGTTCAACAAACAACAAAGGCTTTACAAGAAGGTACACATACCATACTCGCGTTCTGAACTCTCGTTGTGTAAAACGTGTTCGATATTTTGGGAAGTGTTCTCAAAATCCTTTGAAAATCGCGTTCGCCACGGGGAAGGTTAGAAATTAACTAGCAACTATAGGTAGCTTAGGGCTGATATTAATTATTTTTCGATGCGGAACTAACACTTTAATAATGAATTTCGTTAAAAATATAAACTCGATATCGGCGACGTTTTCCTCCGGCACATTTCGGATAATATTAAATTACGGAAAGCGCGAGGGATATATTCGGGAAATGAAATTTATATATTCGCCGTGTATCGAATTTTTACACCACATTGAATCGATTTTATTTCCAATTTTGTGAATAATTCAACGCAAAACGTGCGTAAATACCTGTTACTCACACACATAACAATTTTCTTCTCCTTATAAATTTCGTCTTACTTGATTGTAACGATGCGATTTATTAATTTCAGATTCATCCGAAGCAGGAAATGAACGTTATTAGTCGATTTCCTTTGCCTTCATAACGAACCTTAACAGTAAGAAGGCGCTTCCATTATTCATTTCACGTTCGCATTAGAGATGCAGTTTATTAACGATGTTTATCTGCAAAGTTTCATTTTTTAAGCAGCTTCACGACTCTTTAATGTAGATCAATTAAGAGCTTGGATATACAAGATGTTTACACTAAAGAAAAACTCTAAAAGCTCTATAAATATAACACCAAAAATGAACAGTTTTCAAATATTTATTGTACTTTAAAAATAATCTTCCTTTCTTCCTTTCATATTCTACAAAAGTTTTCACTTCTTTTAGAACAAACAGAAATGAATTTGGAGGAGAAACAGCTAAGGTATTAATTTTCTTCGTGTAAGAAAACGTGTTGTAATATTCTATCCAATTAGTAAAACAATGTCACTTGCTTGATAATAAATAGAATCTTGATAAAGACGTAGAAATCGTCACGACAACCCAATTTAATTTCACCTTAATTAATCCGTGTCTACAAAAACATGGATTTTTTTTAATTGTCAATAAATATGGAACAAAGATGTTTACGAAAGATTTTTTGGAATACAATAATAAATATTCATAGCTTTTAAAACATACCCACGATTATTTAGGCTACAGTAACGAATTAAATAACAAAATCACAAAAAAATAATCGAATCTTTGAGCCCTCTTATCTCAGAAACTCCGTAACAAACAAACATTTTTATTAGTTTTGAAGATCAGTATCACCTTATAAATTCTCTGTATATTACGTAAAGAGATACTTTTTCACTAGGTAAAGTATTTTTAACCGGAAATATGCCTAATACCATCAATATTGGCGGCGCTATTCCATCAACATTCCCAACAATTCGCGTTAAGTTTAACGTTATTATCGATAATTCAGTTTCCTGTACGGCTGAAAATATTCCCTTTACCGTCGTAAAAACATTTAACGTAACGCTGTGCGTCGGGCGAAAACTTTCTGATAAACTCCTATTCTAGGTGTTGTAAATTAATTTATCATTCGAAGAGGCAACTCGGATAGCCGGAAGTGACTAATCTTTCGAAGTCATCCGGGCAAAACAAGCTGAAAGACGCCGGATTTGCCGTATTCGTGTTAAATTTTACATCTCGATATTATTTATTTCTCGTCTCGCGCCTTCCAACCGACTGGAGTAGGCGTAAAACTGGGTAATTTTTCACCGGAACTAGAGCAGGAGATATTCAGATTCATTTAAATTAATTATGTAATCATGCAGATTACAATGTATTAATATGAAAATAAAATTGTGAATATATTCAGGGTGATATGGATCAAGTCTATATGGAGTTATCACAAAAAACCCATGATAGACTTGTTGCCCTTTATAATCGAGTTACAGCTTTTTTTAGTAATCTACCCCTTTAAGATAAATTATGTTATATATTTATTATAAAAAATCAATTATCCAATCCCACTATATCGGATTAAACAAATGTTAAAATTAACACTATGTACCTCGATTTTTTCGTTGCAAAAATCATTTTAACAAATTGGAAAGGAGCATAAAAACTTAATCCTTTGATCTCTTTTTTATTCTCCCTAATCCCTTTTACTACTAAATTATTAACATTCAAATGTACATTACCTGTATTTTTATTGATGCTCCTACAATGTAATCCGAGGGGTTTTAATTATTTTTTTTATGAAAATCAGATTTACTCAACGTTTTTATGGAAACAACGGAAATAAACATCATTTTGAGCATTCATGTAAACCAAAAACAATACGATTACAGATCCGTACTTAGGATCACTAAAAGTATAATATATTTATGAATTATTTAATTTAGAGTAAAAGTACTGGCCTTTTCCAATATTAATATCTAAATTAATTTAATAAAATTTAGTCACAGGAGACTTTAAGAAGACTTTGAACTTTAAAAAGTTTCAGCTAGTTTTATATATTTACCTAAAAATGAATAATTTATTAAAGATCTAATTTTCTTTAGGCACGATCTTATGTAAGAAAATTTAATTTGCGTTCGAAAAATTTAATATCAGTAAATATTTATAGCGCACGTGAGCGTGTTTCCGCGTCAGAAATTCAAATTATGTACTGCCCCGATATCAAAATGAGCAATAAAATATAAAACAAATAAGCAGGTATTTAAAAGGGTCGGAATATAAGCCGAGAATTTTCCTTTTTAACTGGATTCCGCCCAAAATCCCGGATACAGTCCGTCCTCCTTCTCCATTTATATTTCACAGACGTCTTGTTCAGTTTCGCTTTCTATAATTAGACTTGGCTTCTTCCTTAAACCCATCGGGATTTACGTTCAGTTCGTTGATGTTGTCACAAAGACAAAAGCCAAGGAATTCCTAAATAAAAAAACTTTCTTTTCGATTTATTAATATCTAATATTTTTCTGCGAGGAAAATTTCCTTTCTTCTTCCGCGTTGAAAAATAGTGTACGGATGATTAAATGTTAACGCCTCTCGCACAAACAAAGCAAGCAGCAGGAAATTGAAATTTCATAAAAAAAGGCGAATTGAATGTCAAAGAGGAGAAAAAATATTACGCTTAGCTTTCAGTGAAAGTGGATTTTTTTTTCGCAAATCGCATTAAAATTCGAAAACTCCTGAAACCGAGCTAAAGCGAATTTAAAAATAAAATCCGTTCGATTTCCTTTATATAATTCAACAAGTGGAACGTTCAAGTTCAATTATACGGCACAATCGCCGAAAGTACGTTTAATAGAAACGGCGGTGCCGATATCGCATCTACTTAACACGGTTTAATTATTCAGAATTCCCGTCGAAAAGGAACGTGTTGGATTGCATTTAGCGTAGGTGTAGTTAGTTCAATGTCGAAGTTCAGCCGGCTGTTGCGGACAGATTTTCAATAAAGCTAACTTCGCCTCATTAAGGAAATCAAACGGGTTTTGTCCGTAAATCACAGAGAGGCGGCGCGGCGCGGCGTGTGTGCACTCACACATACGCGGCAGTTTCATTAGAACGGTGAATAATAGAAAATGCACGAACACCTACGCGGGTACATTTTTTAATATTATTCCGCATTGTGCGTTTCTCGTCTCAAAATCATTGCCAAGGGTTTTATTATTTTTTTATTAGTATTGTAAAGGGACAACACATGGGATGTGTATGTAGAATTTTAAATTAATGTGTCCAGTTGTTTATGAGTTTATAATAAAAAAGTAATGAAAATTGTGAATTTTCACTCTACCTTTTCCATGCGAGAAACTCTACAAACTAATGTTACTAGGAAATATGTAAATTTCCTTAGGTAATCACCGGTTTAATCAACATCAAAGCATTATAGAGAATTTATCATTTTAATATTCTAAAACGTGAATTTCAATCAGTTTAATGGAAAACTTCAAGTATCCAACAATCAATTATTGTATTTATTGTTTTATTGTTTTTTTCGAAGTCTCTGTAATTCT
Source organism: Phyllotreta striolata (assembly GCA_918026865.1). NCBI lineage: Eukaryota > Metazoa > Arthropoda > Insecta > Coleoptera > Chrysomelidae > Phyllotreta > Phyllotreta striolata. The sequence continues at coordinate 3,153,249 of OU900103.1, forward strand.
ATACAAAATAGAAAGCAGCATTATAGCAGGATTATAGCCAATTTGTAGGTTTAATGAGACAAAAAAATGATGTTTAATATTGTACTAAAATTGCGAAGATTTTCAATTGTTAGATTTCGATGGAAATACAAACTTTGAGCATACCTGAACCTGTTTTAACCAGTTTCATTATATTTCAGTACCTACGCAAATATATCGCATGACTGGAAAACGGTTCATCATTTTACTATTTGAATTACCTACACTTGTAATAACGGCACATTCGCTTCATCATATTGATATTGAAACAAGTTGCATAAGAACAGTGCAAAGTTAATATAGCGTTATACAGAACAAAGAGTCTGATGTTGTACAAACATTAAATATTTGAAATGATTATTCTGTATTGTGCGTTACTAGAATTTACCTGACTTTTTGAGGAGTTCAATTTTCAAGGTGCAACACAGGAAGCGTATGCACAATTTTAAATTAATACGTTCAGCAGTTTTTGAGTCTATAATAAACATACATTGATCGTTTTCCCTCTCATCTTTTCCACGCGAGAAACTCCACAAACTACTACTGGGAATTTACGAAAATTATGAAAATTTCCTTAGATAGGTAATCATAGGTTTAATCAACATCAAAGCATTATAAATAAAGAATTTCATCATCTTAATATTCTAAAACGCGAATTTTAATCAGTTTAATGGAAAACTTCAAGTAGGTACCTCACGATCAATTATTTTAGGTATATAGTTTTTATAGCGACCTCGGTAATTTAATGTACCTATACAAAGAAGGAGGATATTCAACAGGATTATAACAAATTTCTCCGTTTAATAAAACGCCTAAAGAAAAAAATATAATGCAATTTTCAACACGCTACTAATTTTTATGAAAAGGCTTCAGACATTCGCGAATAAATCAAAGGGGTTGCGAAGCTCTACTATTAATAACATTCGCGCGAGCTTTTGTTATAAATTTTTAGCCGGCCGAAAATTCCCGAAAACTTTATTATTGAAGCGATAGAGGAAAGTTTCTCGCGCGGAATCCCGGATAATATTAAAAAACTTCCGGACGAATCGATTTTGTTTTGATGCTCTCCTTCCGGAATGCGCGTTCCAAATATAAATATAAATTAAAATGAATTAGGTTAATGTTATTTATGCGAACAGAAAAAGAAATGCGGGGAATTTTTCGAGGGGGCAGAAAATTCGAATTACCGCTCAAGGTGTTGTTTGACGTCGATAAACTCGATATGCTAATTAAAACTGTCGTGTAACAATACCTATAATAAGAAATCGACATCAATCAAGCCGGATCGGTTCGACAATAAAAGTCATTTTCGGATGAACCTCCCGCTTTTTTTTTGTTTCTTCATGCTCGAGCGATCGCGAAAATAAGAGGATTTTTAAATCGATAAGTTAAAGCTCACCTGATAGAGTACGAACCATCTCATCTGCCATTTGTTGCTATCCGCTGATCTTTTGTGCAGATACCCAGCTTGCGAGTGATCGTAGTGGGCCCTTTCGGAGAGCATGATAAGCTGATTCTCGTTCACCCGGATGGTTCTTTGCATCTTAGGACTCAGCATTTTGTTGGATTCATTCTAACCTGTGGGAACCAAATTGATTTTCGCAAATAAGAGACAATTAATTCATTCCCTCTCATCATTAACATTTTCATCATCATTTTTGGTGGCACATTTTTTATTGAATTGAAATTGATTCACCACACAAAAAGGGCAATAATAAATTGATCGATTCCTAGTTCGTTATTATTATTTCCATCATCATTTTTTGGAGGTCAATTTTTTGATTATATTAAAATTGATTACCCAAACATAAAGGGACAATAATAAATTGATTCACTTCCAGTCGATTCCATAACATGGTGACCTTAATGAAAAGATATAGGGGAAAGTGCTCGACTGTGGGATACTTTTTGTTTATAATTAATATATTCGGAATTTTGAATTTTGAATGAAAATATTTGTGAAAGATTATTAATTGATGTGAACAGTTTTGTTCACAAGAAGATGGAGTCTCATGATTTGGGATACTATGTCATATTAGGACGATAATAGTTCCTGACCTAGCTAGATAACAGCTCATATATGAGCCAAAAAACAGAAATATTCCATATTAAATAACCATCCCTTAATCGAGCACTTTTCGCTACTATTAGTCCTACTTTTCCTAATTTTTGTGGCAAAAAATTTCGTTGCGACTAATCAAGTAATAGAATAATCTAATTTGTAATAGTATATAAAGAGAATTGCGTGCTCGATTTATGGCTTACGTGTAACAGCAACGTAGTCTTTTGCTGTACAACACGCGATATATCTCGTCTAAATTTGGCCAAAACAACATCGTTTTTGTAGCAACAGGTAGGAAAAACTGATATTGTTACGATTGAAATCGCCCTATGCACGTGCAGATCGCACTATGCATGCAGATCATTCCAACAGCGGAGGTCGTTAATTGAATTTTCTGAAAATTCTGAAAATTCTAAAAATTCCCGCGTCGATACCACGAATAAACCGCGCGTATGCTAATAATGTGAATTGTTTGGCTTGAATTTTATCTAATGCGAATCCTTGGTGTAGCTGTAACCTCCGGCTCTCTCGATAAACGGGGCTTCTCTGCCAGGTCTATAGAATTTTGAAGGCATATAGAGATGTTGCGGCTGACATATGTAAGCTTATTGTTTCGTGCTTTATGCTAAATCAAATTATTGATATTGCCACAGGAACAACGGGCTCCAGTGATGAGGTTAGCTCAATTGAACATTTCGGACCGAATCCCTTCCATTTGTGCGGCTAATATTCCGATTAGGCTAACGTTGCGTGCGAATATTAATTATTGTTATAATTGCGATTTGTTGTTTTTTTAATGCGAATTGTGTACATCAATTTAAGCGTAAATAACGGGCCGTTTAATTAATATGCGAGTGATTAATTCGAAAATTCCTGCGAAATCATTTTTTACGCGTTTAATAAAGGCCTACCTGAAGTCATTATGTGAATCTTGTTTCATTAAATTAATCCCGAGTCAACGAAAGTTACCTCTGCCTCAGAAAACTCCGCTATAATGCCGAAATGTTTTACTTCCTGCTCTCGGCTATTATTGTTTCCTTTCGCAAAAATATCTCGGAGACTTAATGAACATTTTTCAAACAAAATAAAATTTATTATTTCAATTAATTTGTGTTCTGTAATAATTTATAAGCGAAGGAATTATTTAAAGAAAACAATTTAATATCAAATTGAGACTCTACCCCGCAAAGATCCTTGAACTATACCTAGTACGTTAGAATATTTAATTGCAGCCGTGAGAATTTATTTTGATAGAGAAAAACCATGAATATTTTACAACGAGAGCACGAAAACTTTGAATTCCATTAAAATCGAGAAGGAAAACGTTTTTTCTGCATATCATAAATTAAAGTACGTTCGAATTTTCCTCTAGTTTCGAAACGTGCGGTTCAATTCGAAATTAAACGTCTTATTTACTTAGAAAAACTTACATGTCTACCACGATGAAAACACGTCACTGTCAACTGCACGAAAACCACGTTATAGAGTGTATGGAAAACTGTCTTCGGGTTTTCCACAATACGGAGATGGGAAAACAACTTTACGTGCGCAAGCGTACTTGTTGCATGTATAAACTGACAAAAATAAGATCAATAGGACTTTGGTTTAGCTAATCAGGATAATTTCAGGAAAAAGTATTCAAAAATAATTTGGGTGTTTTATAGACGGTGGCGATATCATTTCCACGGGTAGTTAATTTGTTTAAAAAATTATCAGCTTCGCGTAAGTAGTATCGTAAAATATTCAACAGTTGGTTCACGCAACGATTTGAGAAAGTTTGAATTTAAAAGCAGCTCTGAAATATTTACCAAAACTAAATGTAGCAGAGAAAAAATAATAAATTAGTAGGAACAATTTAATTAGATGATATTTGTGTGCCCCAGGCACTTTTCTTACTGTTGTAAACGAGTTTTTAAGAAATTTCGGTTAATAGCGCTCTTTTGAATATTTGAACTAACTTTTAACAGTTTAATATCTGCACATAGAATAACATGGAAGAAAATAACCCAAATTTATACATAAATTCTCGATGAATGTTATTAACCGTAGGTAATATTGGCAACCTGCAAGATTTAACGTATATGTTACGGGTAAAGTTAGATTAACTATTAAACCTAGGATTACCCGAGTACACTGCATGTACAATGCAATAATGGTCTATCCCATTCTACTTAACCCAATTAATCCTAGGTTTGGCCTGTAATCTAACTTTACCCGTAACATATACGTCTAATCAACTAACTCAATCATAATGTAAGATATGTACTTTGAAAAGAGCGAATTATTAAATAATTATTTCCATGCGAGTGCAAATTGAGGATTCTGTTTCTTCGTTCGAAATTCAAGTGGGCAAATCCCTAAACATTTGGCATGCAATGATCAAGAAATGTAGAGAATATAGAGGATTATACAAGTTTGATTTTATTTAAGTAGATATAGAGAAAAAAGTAACTGCGTAGAAACCATTTTTTTACATAAAGAGGGAACTTAGGCAAATCTCTAGGCATTTGCCATGAAGAAATCAGGAAATATTCAAAGTAGAGAAAGGATATTAGAGAGCTTTGAATTTAATTATTTACGTAGATATAGAGCAACAAAGGTACCTGCATAGAAACCATTTTTTTAAACATATTTATTAACAAAAAGGATTATAAAATATATAAATAGAGAATTGTATTCTTTATTTCTCGTTTGAAAATTAGAGGGAACTTGGGCAAATCTCTAAGCATTTGGCTTTATGGCATTTTTGCCATAAAGAAATCAGGAATTATTCATTATAGAGAAGGTACGTAGGTATAGAGCAACAGAAACATTTTTTTTGGAAAACATATTTATTAACAAAAAGGATTATAAAATATACAAATAGAGAATTGTATTCTTTATTTCTCGTTTGAAAATTAGAGGGAACTTGGGCAAATCTCTAAGCATTTGGTTTTATGGCATTTTTGCCATAAAGAAATCATTCATTATAGAGAAAGTACGTAGGTATAGAGTAACAGAAACATTTTTTTTTGAAAACATATTTATTAACAAAAAGGATTATAAAATATATAAATAGAGAATTGTATTCTTTATTTCTCGTTTGAAAATTAGAGGGAACTTGGGCAAATCTCTAAGCATTTGGCTTTATGGCATTTTTGCCATAAAGAAATCAGGAATTATTCATTATAGAGAAGGTACGTAGGTATAGAGCAACAGAAACATTTTTTTTGGAAAACATATTTATTAACAAAAAGGATTATAAAACATACAAATAAAGAATAGTACAATTCAATCATCCTTTTCCTAAAAATCATTATAGCAGTCCACTATACGAAATATATTGACTAGATTGTCCAATTACGGAATTTCTTTAGTCGTAAAATTATTGATGAAGAATATTTGATAATCGAAACATAGGTAGACTTACCTAAATTACTACTTAAAAATTTTCTACATCAATCGAATTCACAACGTGGTCTATTTTATATTTTAAGACCCATTTAATTGTTTTAAGAAATTTGATTGGTAGAATGTCATGATCATTCTTATTCGCAATTTTTACACCCATATTTAGCCAGCCATTTAATATTATCTTTGCTATCTAGCTCTATATTATTATAAAACAATATAACAATGATAATAATAATAAAAAGTTGATTATGAGGCTTGTAAATACAAGCAATAACTTATTATTTTCGATTAGAGTAAAACGATAAAAACTGATTTTAAATTAACAAAACCTAAAAACTCTATTGAATTTTAAAAATTACAGTAAACACAAGGAGAAAGTTCATTACAGAAGATTTAACCATTTAACTAACACAATCGAGTTTTACTTAAGTTACATTTATTCTTGCCTTTGGTAATTAATTACTTAAAGCGATATTATACATTCAAATCGTCAATACACCGTTCCAAATCCGCGTCGATACTCCAATAAGATCATTACAACATTCGGCAAGATTTAATTTATTTTCATAATGGGAAAATATTTGTTCCTAGAGAAATCGAATTCGGGCGGTTTGGTACAATCCTTCCTATGGCCGCCCGCCAGCAATTTCAACACGATAAAATTCGTTTTACATATAGTCACTAAATCCGCTATCTCGGCGTCCTGCGTAAGGCCTTCGAGCAACTGCCTGGCCTGGTGGAAGTGCTTGCAGCCCGCTATGTAGAGCACGCAACTATCGACCGGCTGCTGCTGGAACCTCTCGAAGGAGGTCATCTCCCTGAATTCCGAGTAAACGACAGGCGGCGGAGTGAGGAGGTTCTGGAAGGGCGCGAAGCGATGCTCGTAACGCACCTGCTCGCTGTCGAATCTCGGATGGGGCATCATTATTTTACCTTCCAAACGGAAACCCATCAGCGCCTGAAAAAAACCAAGTACATTCGTACCGAATCGCTGGGATTTTATTGGTAACTTGCCTTGTAATAGCCTCCGGACATGTTCTGCAGCGCCTGGAAGTACGGGATGTCCCTGTTGTACGGCCTGATTTTCTTTTTTATTTTCGGCTTCTTCTTGCTGCCTTTGTTTTTGTTCTGCAGCTCGTTGAATATGTCGTTTTCTATTAGGAAACTGTCGGCTCTGGTGAGAGCGGAGATCAACCAACCGTACAAGAATTCGAACAAATACCTGCAAAACTCGAAAAGCTCAAAGAGATCTGCAAGATTCGAATATTTACCAATATATGTAATAGAATTCGTGGACACTGTACAATTCTAATTCGAACCCAGTTAAAAGGTACATTATCATGATTCTTAAAGTATGATACAGAATCCATGTTCCGAAACACGCAATATGAGGCCTCGCTAGAGGAGAATTGATGGATATATTATGCAAGTAAGCGTCTACTCTTTCCGCCTAAAAAAAAAACACAAATAATGCAAATACAACGCATTTCAATTCCTTACTTCATCCTGCAAAGCAGTAAAATCTTCTAGTAGATGAGCCAGCTTGTCTCTCTGACGAGCCCTGTTGTGTCCGCATAACTGAAGGAAGTTTATAAAAGGCTTCGAACAATGAGACAAAAACGTGTCAACGTAATGTTTCGCCTGAAACAAAAATTTGTAAAATACTTGTAAAAAAATAACGGGATAATTGTTACGCACCTGTGCATTGTTTAATAAAAATTTTGAAAGCAAAGCTGGAGGACAAATGAACGATTTTACAGCATCCCTAAGCAAATCTTTAATGTGTGCTGGAATTGTACCTAACAAATAGGATATTAATAATATATTGTAATTTCAATGGCTCTATGAGTAACATACCAGGATATAGTAGCTGTAAGGCAGACCTCGATAGAATACAAGGACTAGATTTGCTAAAATCGATGAAGAAATCCTAAAAAAACCAAAATGAAAAATAATAGCGTTTATAAAACGTTTTTTATGCATACAAGAGCTTGATGTAACGATGTGATCATTTGTATTTTACTAACAACTTTGAATCTTTCAACCATTTCGATAAAATAAGCTACAGCCTCGGACCTCGATTTAATTTTTGTGTACCTAGGAAAAGTGGGAGGCAACAGACGTTGGTTTATTGAGGGTTCGAACCCTATAATGTGTTCATTATCAGCTACAAATAAAAAAATCGATATTAAATCGAAATTAATTAGGTGTTTGGTCTTACGATCTTCGCTTTTGATTCCAACATCAACGGTCTCTTGAACTATAAACAGCATATCTAGACAACTAGTCATTAATCTATGGCTTTCTGATATAGTCGGCTGATCTTCCTTTCTGAAAGATATCAAAATTTGCAAAAATAACCTTAAAAATTTAATTCTTGCAAATAAAGCTTGTATTTCATGATCTGGTTTATTTCTAGTCTTTCTATCAAGATCCTCTTCAATTTCTCTAAGCATACCAATTAGACGTTGCTCAGATATTTCGGGATTCAAGTGATAGCCATATTGCATTGGCTGGAAGTCCTCTTCCTCATAGACCATACCACTGAAATCATCAAAAATATACAAACTAGTTTAAACACAAAGCATCAATTACTTACTTATGTACTAAGTCTTTAATTACTTCCAATACTTTATAGATGGCAATGCAAAATGCCTTCAGAATTTTATGCTCTATCATATAAGGTTTGTGAAGGTAGAGGTTAATAAAAACTGTTTGAGCCAAAGAATGCCCTTCTAGCCATGATACCAAACAAGCAAACGTACTGTCTATTATACCAATTAACTCGTTGGTATTAAAACCATCTAACTTTAAGATGTTATCCTAAAAAATAGGTATTTAAACTTTGCCAATGACAGTTTACGTGTTTTCTTACTTGTAACGCTTGATCAAATGATACAATTTTTCTAGCGCCTCTAATGCACATCATTCCTGCGTCCATTTTCGGATCCATCATTTCGATTGCAGACATTGCTTCGAACAGGCCGAATAGTTCATCGTGCAATAATTCACCTAATTTTAAATCTGCAAACGGCGAGTTAATTGAGTTGTTTAAGCGTTTTTGAGCGCACTTACCTTTAACAGCTTCCTGAAATTTTGGAGTAATGTCTTTCCAATTCCCGTACAACCTCCATGGGTGACCTGAATGTGAGCTGAAAATAAAACGAACAATAAAAGCGTAAAGTTGGGTCTGGGTTGTTACCATTCGTTCTCCATCTTCTAAAACATTAAATTTTTCTATGTTCTATTAAAAAAAATAACAAAAAAACGATGATTAAAATTTCTACATAACCCAATTTTTCACTGTCAACAACTGTCAAGTAAAGAACTAAAAAATCATGAAAGTCAGATAAAAAATATTTAGAAAAATTGACATTTACTTTCAATCGATTTCTTCTAATACACTATGCGGTCTAAGCTACTCGGGCTATTCGGACTCATAAAAAATCGTTTACGTCAAAGATGACAAAAGGCAGTATAAATTATTGACAGACATTGACATTTCAAAAAAATAGCGTTGTTTGAGTTTCTTGTAAACAAATTCTCTATTCGTTTTATTGATAAAAAATAGTAAGTAATTACTTTTCCCGTAATGTTTAAATTAGATATATTAAACAATTGCTCGTATTTTAGTAATGGGAGGTTGTAGATGTAGTTATAAAAATTGCCCGAACACTACCACAACAACAGAAAACATTCATTTCTTTCACTACCCGGTAAAGCACAAGGAACGTTGTAGAATATGGATAGAAAACGCTAATAAGCTTCACTTTTGTGATATAGAAGAAGAACAACTTAGAAATAAATCAATTTGCGAAGTTCATTTCGAAGATAAATGGTTTCTAAATTCTCAAAGGAAAAGGTTACTACAAGGTGCAATACCTACTCTCGATGGAGACTGCATTGAGGAAAAACCAACAGAATCAGATATGTTTGTTTTCAATGGATTGCAGGAGGTACAAATATTGCCTGCTAGCTCCGATGGTTCCCTTTTTATTTTAGATACCGATTCTAATAGGCCTCACAGTGTAGAGTCTTTTATTTATAAGAACGGAGTCATCGTTCCATCGGATGGTTCCGTTAAGGAGGACGTAATGAAATCAAAATTATCCAATCCACAACCTTCAACAAGCGGAATAAACATTTTCTCAGAAAACTCCTCGTTTAACGTATCGAATTCTACAAGGTTCCAAAATTCTACCAATATTCAAAAAGAACCTAAAACAATCATTAAAGCTGATTTCGACAACGGAGACACAGATGTAAAATACGAAAACGATACAGAGAACGATAATGCTCCCTCTGAAAATATTATATATGTAGAAAGCGATAATTTGAGTAAAAGAAAATCGCCTCGAATCGCAAATGCCAAGGGCGCATCACCTCCTTCGAAGGGAACAATCGATAAACCGCACTTAGGAACGAATTATCTGAAAAAAATTAAACAGCACAGCAGAGACATAGCTTGCATCAAGAAAATGCTGAGGCAGAAAGTAAGGGCGCAGAACAAACCGGACACCGACACCATACTAGCAACGTTAAAGAAAGAACTTCCAGCTACCCTTTTTTCCGTTGTCAACTTGAATTTGAACGAAAAGTACGAGCTAACTCAAGAGGACGAAGAGTTTTTTACAGACATTCACAAAACATCCCCGCAGCTTTACCAGTTGCTGGTTGATAAATATAAATGGAATTTACCTTGTATAGATACGACTGTGGAGTTAGAGGATAATTAGTACAACCATTATCTTTGATCGATTAATATCATTGTAATCTTAAAATTTGATTGTTCTTTTTTGTATTGTAATAAGAATCCTGTCTCGATATGAATTTTAAGTACTATTCAGTGTGTCTAATTAAGTTAGAGTGCCTGTCTTGGCTCAATGTGTGTATATTTGTTGAAAAGTTGATGAGTTTTTTCCAAGTGTGTATTTAAAATGTCGAGTATGAGTTTTGATTATGTAAAGTCTGAAAAGCGTTAACTGAAGTAGGCACAACTGAATGTAAGTCCAAATGTATTATTTTTAATAAATTAGTTTATACAACTTCATTATTGTTTTACATGTATCGGATGCATCTGTTAATAAAATAAGTACGGTAATTAAAGAAATATTTAATATAAAAATATGATTAAGTATATAAAACAGAGCATGTATTGTATATATTATTCTTTTTTTTGACTCCATCTTTGAACAACATGTTTCTGGTCGTTTTCCCAAAGGACTGTGCACAGTTTGCCAACAGTAGCTTCCTTAGGGTCATTCTGATACCAATCTAATAATATTTGATATATTACCTGCAAAATAACTTGTAAATACCTAAATATAAACTATATATACATATATACTTCTTTAGTTCCATAAATTTGATTATCGGCAATAAATTGAGATATCTCCCCTTCCCCAAGATTCAAAGCTCTTGCCACTCCTTTCCATTCGGTATCCATATGTGTAGCGGCAAAGTACAAGTCTTCTTTCATTAGAGGCGTTTTACTGTCCTTCAATACCTTTATAATCGATGTCTCCACAACGTCAGCTTTTTTATTCTGTTTCACTCCATTCATATTATATGTCACGTTGTCCCCGATATGTACAATTCTTGATCTCGATATGTTTATTATTGTGGCTGAAGCTTATGTCAATCTTATTAGTTAATTATTTATTAGATTATAGGACTTCAACTGGTTGTTTTATAGAAGTTATTAAGTTATTAGTATATCATATGTACGTAGAAGACCAGATGGAGTCCCAATATTGTCATGTATATTTTCCTATATTTTACATGCACCGATAGTTATTTGTAGTTTAATTTTGTACGTAAATGTAACATTATATTCTACTTAATGTATTTTGATTTTAAAACTAGTTTGTAAGAAAATTCAAAACCATTTTAATATCTATCAGAAAAACTTATTATTTCAATGTAATTAATAAAATGTATACCTACCTGATGGATGACTCAAATTGTTTGGATTGCATTTCGTCTTTGTTTTTTTACTAAATTCGTGACATTGGGGAATATTAGTATCACCTTCTTCAAAATTTTTGATCACAGTTTCACATCCTTTGTGATTTGCATTTGTATTTCTTGGATTAGGTAGGGCATCTGTTGTAATATCAGAAACATTTATTTCTGACATGCTGATACAAACAATAACTAATTATTCGACAAAGAAAATCAAAAACCTTCTAAAGAAATTCCAGCTTTCATCCTTTTTCGACAATATTTGACGTACTGACATTTCATATTTCATATCATATTGACAATTCTAGGGAAATTAAATATTTTCCCTAACTAAACGTCAAAATCTAATTCCTGTTTATATGCGTTTTACAACATAGACAAAATATACATCTTTCTTTCTCTATGTTTTACAACGAGTAAGATGAAGACAGAAAAAACATATTTTTCAAGTAACAATTAATTAGACCTTAAAAAAAGCTTTTCGAGACACAGTCATTAGTAACAAATTAAAATAATTAGTGAATTATCAATAATTTTCATTATTTATTAGTTGCGTAAATATCGCCATCTCATTCTAATTTAGGGACTTTTTTCACTTGACGCTAACTTCGGAACGCAGCGATCGATCAAGGAGCATAAACAATCCCGTAGGCGTGCTCATTTCTGTTTACCGAACGTTGCCAAGCTCGCGTGACGTCACTAACGGTATCTAAGCGGCAGCTAAGAATGCAACAAAAAGAGAAAACACGATTAACTTCATGAGTCGTGACGTCACTAAAAGTAATCGCAAGCTACCGACAAATGGCGGACTAATCAATCCTTATAGAGAATTTAGCGTCCTTGGTCGGGTGCGGCATGCGCTGCTACAAGTAATAACGCAAGTGAGCATAGTTGACGAATAGTGACAAGACAAATATAATGATGAAATGTACGTCTTAGGCCGTCAGCAATAATTTTATTTCGAATTTCTTTTTGTACATTTGTAGAGCGAAGTTTAGTATTTACGGTAAGTGAATGTATTTAGTGAGCACACGCGTCCCGGTTATGATTGAGCTTACGTCCGAGGTGCTATCAAACGAATTTTGAATGCAGTGGATTGTTAGCTGGGATGACAGTTTCAAACGAAATGCTTTTCAATCGAATTTCATGGTAAAAGTAATAATATCGCGAGGTGGAAGAAAGCGAAAATTCTTCTTGAATGTGTTTTAACCGTGTCTACGTATGTATTGAGAACTTTTGAAATTAGTCTTGTTTGTTGGAGTATTTGTGCTGTTGATCATACTGTTGATTTTTCTATAAGCATATATTTTTTTTGGTATAAATGTTTTTAGTGGGAACGAACGATTTTTTCATGTTACTCTAAAAATATACATATAAGCAAAATATATCTTAAAATATTTTCCAAATTTTCCTATTACTAATACGTTTATTAGCATGCATGTACACCAATTTCCTTTCTTTTGTGGTTAACATTAACCGCTGATAACGGCTGAAATTAACGTTTTTATGTAATATCTGTTCATTTGACTAAATAAAGAACAGTGTTTATCGACGAATTCGATTAAACTGTCGCCAATTTCCTTTTAATTACATTGAATTTTTCATTTCTATTTAGGTAATTTGAAAGATGCGTGAGTACAAGATCGTTGTACTAGGTTCTGGAGGTGTAGGTAAATCAGCTTTAACCGTACAATTCGTGCAAGGTATATTCGTAGAAAAATATGATCCAACAATAGAAGATAGTTATAGGAAACAAGTCGAAGTAGACGGACAACAATGTATGCTCGAAATATTAGATACAGCCGGAACAGTAAGTTTTTTATACAATTAGTTGGTAAACTTAAATGTTTTTTTATTTTTTATTTTTTCTAGGAGCAATTCACAGCAATGAGAGATTTGTACATGAAAAACGGCCAGGGCTTTATTTTGGTTTATTCGATAACAGCACAGTCGACTTTTAACGATCTTCAGGATTTACGAGAGCAAATACTTAGAGTGAAGGTAATTATACTTTAATTGACCGAAATTAGTAGTACAAAGCGCAAGTTGATAGCATTAAAACGCGTTTACTGTCACACTTTGAAACCCCATTTTATCTCCAACCAGTTATCTAGTTGTCATTCATTCATTTCCAAGCTTTTGGAGAGTTATCTTCATTGTTGGCATCAACAATATTCCATTTGCAACAAAAACTTTCTACTTAATTGCATGATAACGAATCCTCTAAGAAATTATTTATTTTATTATTCAGCGTTCGGTCGAAAGCGCTTTTACAAACGTGTTTAAATCACCGTTTTTATTGCTTCAAACGCATAATGTACCAGGTGTTTGATTGAGATGGGTACATGTGCATATACACTGTGTCTCAAATAAGTGTAAACAGCACAAGGAAAATTTATTTGCACCCGTTTAATGCCCTTCCAATTGCACAACTTTTTCCCCATTATAACTTGCTAGCGATTAAAAATCTTTTCTGCATTACTGGATTATTTAGTTTTGTCCATTTAATATATGGTTTTATAATTGAAATGTGTTTCATAGGATACCGACGATGTTCCAATGGTCTTAGTGGGTAACAAGTGTGATTTGGAGGATGAAAGAGTCGTGGGTAAAGAACAGGGAATCAGTCTTTCACGCCAGTTCAGCTGTGCCTTCATGGAAACCTCTGCCAAAGCAAAAATTAATGTTTATGATGTAAGTAATTTATTACACTTGAAATTTTCGTATGAATCACGATTAGAATTAGAATTTAGGTCATCGGGTAGTGTGTAAAAATTTCATATTAAATTCTATATTTGGCTGTTTAAAGCTGTAAACGAATGTGCAAATTTTTGCTTTATTTTTTTATGCAGTATAAAATACAAACTTATCTCTATTATTATTGATAAAAAAGAATAATGAAATTGATTGTAGTTTACTCGTTTTGTTTATTATCAATATTTCGTTTGACTATTCGATTTTCTGATTTCCTGTTGGTTGTTTATGTAAACTTTGTGTTTCAGATATTTTATGATCTAGTTCGACAAATCAATAAGAAATCTCCTGAGAAGAAGCAGAAGCAGAAAAAGAAATCTCTCTGTGTGCTGTTGTAAATTTAGAAGATCTCTTGGAACCAAAAAGTACATTAAAAAATTAAAAGACTATATATATTTATAAATAAATATATATGTAGAGTGTAAAGGAGGCAAGTGCGGACTAAAAGTCTCTTGCAGTGAAAGTTTTTTTAAAGTTCTGTATATCATTCTTTTAACACTAATTTAAATATTTGTAATAAATAAAGTTGTCAGTTAATTTTTCCACTGTCAAGGTTGTTATTAAATGATATAGATGCTGCAATTTTAGTGATAGAGTATTTTGAAATACTGCCAATTACGTGGTGTCAAATAGAGATAGAGATTTTGTGAATTAGTGGTATTTGCTACTTCTGATTCAAGACTATCTACAGGACAATACTTGATCAAACTGAATCCATGTGTAAATTATGGCTCACGCATTCAAGTCCCTTGATTCGATACCGCATATATCCCCCCTGTGGTGAAGGCTAAACATCAGTTAAACAAAATACAACGCCACCTCCATCACACCAACATCACTTACATTATGGGTCTTATGTATAAAATTTAAAATACATTAATGCTTCCGAATGAAAAACAATCACTTTTGGATTTTGAGAATGTCCAACGTAAAACTTCCTTAAAGTTATTAGGCATTTTGTATATAGCTTTTTTGGAAAATGTATTTCATTTGATTATTTTTAAACGTTTAAATTTATATCTTTTGTTTGTTGTATTGAAAAGTTCACTTATAGCGTTTTCTAATTTGTATAATTAGCTGAAAAAATGTAATGTATATTTTTTAATTTTCTGTATATTCATGTGATTTATTTTGAAAAATTTCAAGTAAAAATATATTCAAATACCAGTGATCTTTTCAATGTTTACTTTAGTTTAATGAAATTGATGAGAAATGTAGTTTTGTATTGATTTGGTAATAATTTTGATTATTGTTTATTTTCCTATTTTAGTCTATTTTGAATGCTGTTTTAAAGAAATTAGAAGTAATTAAAGTTTTATAAAAAGAATTACTAGAATGATAAGGTTTTTACTAAAATTATGTCAATTTGCACAATTCTGTGAAATATTAATATGAAGCAATCTTAAATTCGAAAAAAATTCTTAGATTTTTGAAAATATTGAAATTTTTTTACATTTTTAATATTAGATTCTCGCAAAATTCCTACAATTTTAGGAATATCTAGATATTAGGTCAATTGCTTTAGATCAGTAAAGGTTCCGTTTCTATTATGTAAATAAATCTTAGACTAATATAGCTATAATTATATGCATAATTCATTTGAACGAAAACGGAAAGTGAAGATAGAAAATTTGGAAAAGATAATATAGGATAGAAAATTTCAGAGCTTGTGTATATACGTTTCATCACCGTATTTAGTACATCAATTTTTAGATAATGTACATGTAGATATACCTGAAGCATTGGTTTATAGTGTATTTTTTATGCATACGACCCAGCTTTTGACGCCCATTTGCCTATTCTTTAAACATGTCATTTGAATGTAGTAATTTGTGGTGAGATGTGATAATAATCCTATGGTGCTTTTCTACTAGATAGAGATGACTTTGACGAGATCAATGTTCTATTCTCAAAGGGGTGCACCTTTTTTGAATAACAAAATTTTTTGACTAATTTCAGTCACGAAACCATCTTGAATTTGAAAAATGTCTTCTTATGACCAACCGTTTTTCCAATCTATTGTAATGTCAAATTAGCATTAAGAATATTAAACGTCTTATATAAATTAATAAATGTGCGATATGTAACTTTAAATTTTAAATATAATTGTTGCACTTTATGAATATTTCCTATATTTATCTTTTAGCAGTATTTATTTTAATAAATAGTAAAAGAATACGTCATTTAATTATTTTACCTGTTTCGATGGTGGAATATTCGAATTCCTTCATTTACTCTATCATCAATATTCGATTGTGATGTTAATTAATTAATTCTCCTTAGGTTGAATTTTCATTCTTCAAATTTTTCTCCATTTTCTATCAATTTTATATCCCATTTAGTTTTCTTCGATCATTCCAATTCCTAGAAATTTTTTGTAATAACTCTTCGTTTTAATTTTCCCAAAATTGTATATTGTTTTATCTAACTATTCAGCTAATCAATGAACTTTTTTAATATTAAAATTCACCGTCAAAAGCCAATGATTTATTATGAAATATTTCTATTAAATTTCCTACGAATTAAAATATTTTATGTATTGTATTTTCGTTGTTATTTTTAAATTGCACTAATGTGATTTTTGAAAAATATTGCAATATAGAAAACACCACAATAAAAAACATTAATAATTAAAAGTACTTTTTCCTATTTACACACTTTAGTAATGTTTGTTTATAATTAATTAGCAAAAATTAGGTGTAATATTTAATTAAATCACAATTACTTTTTGAAACACGCAAAATTAAAATTCTACTAACGTGAAGTGGTATAGTAATCAGTTTCATTTGTAATCATTTAGATTATTCCATATTTTTTAGTATTAAAATATATTCACTTCAGTACTAAACTAAAAAAAATAATTTGAAGATAAAATACATTGTAAACATATGTGTACGGAACACTTAACACGTACATTGATAAAAACGAAACGTTTAAAAGGCACCTATAAATATATGTGCGTAGGTACTCGAAGTTTTTTTTTATTTCACTGATATAAGGTTATTGTCTTAACATTAATTATGATTCACTGATTAGTCAAACTGTTTTAACCAGAATACTTGTCATTTGCATAACAACATGATTATTACTCGTTCTGTATTGAAAAGGAACAATGCACTATACACTAATATGAAACAGCCATAAGGAATACTGTATAAATTTATAAATAAAAGTATTATGGAAATTATCAGTTGTAATTCGTCCTTTTTGGGTTACATCTATTAAAATACAATGACAGAAATTTATTGACAACTGTTTTCAACCTTAAACATTAATTGTAAGTACTGAATTTGACCAATTAAGGATGTTGCTAATGAGAACAAAGTGATAATCTATGGATATTTTTATGGCAATGAATAGTAACTTATTAATTGGTTATAATCCATTATTCTAAACTTACAATATCATTAAATACGTATATATAAACAATTTTCTATATACTATTGTGCCAGTGACTGTTATAATATGTAGATACTATATAAAATTAGATCGAATGAAATCTAGAAATTCTTATAATACTTGTGTAATACCTAAAGTTTGTTTAAGTACAGATTTTTCTCAATATTATTACGATATTAGAGTTTCTAGATTTTCACCAAGATTTAATATACCTTTTTAATAGCAAAAGAATTACCGACACGTATTTTGATCTACGTGACACTACTGATTTGACTTATTTCATAAGAAACCAATAATGGACTACATGTAATATAATAATTAGGTAATTACTGCACACTAGCCTATAAACCACAAAGTAGGTATAAGTCGTTTAATTAATAATTAGCTAATTAAGCATTGTGAACTACGGGGGTAGAAGTGAACTCGTAACGGCTCAGCTTCGGCGTTTTCGGTCCAGAAAGATCCTCCGACAAAGGCCTGTAGACCGATCCGCTGTGCTTCTTTTGACCAGACACCGTGTTCCACAAAGGAATCTTCAGACGTGGAAGATTGGCTCTTTGCATTTCGAATTTGTTATTCCTCCGCAGGATGCACAACGTTATCGTTACCGCTATCGTTAACACAACCAAAGCGCTCAAGACGAATACAGATGTCACCGATAAAATGTAAGTAGCCCTGGCCAGCGTCGTATCGTCTTTAAGCAGTCTGCTGGAAGTTTCCTCTTCCGGCTCGTCGTATTCGTATTGTCTATCGTCATCGTCGTTATATTCAGAATCATCATCGTCCTCCTCATCATCGTCGTCATCGTCGATGTCGTTTTCGTCTAGAGTTTCGATTTTAGAAGGAACAGATTTGGTAGTCGGAGGAGTCGTTGTAGGGGCTTCGGTGGTGTATTCGGGGCAAGCTCCGCGATGGAAGTCCTTCCATTCGATGGTGCTGAATCCATCGATATCCTCGCCGAAGGATTTCTCGTATTCGTTGCTGATCTCTTTCGTGTACTGTATGGGAATGACGCGGTTCGTTTTCAACTGGTGTATGACTTTGCAGGTGTTCAAATTGAAGGAAATCGGATTGTGGTTCAAATCGATGGCCTCCAGCTTCGGCATTAGTTTAATATCGTCTTCGGTTAAGCCGCTCAATTGGTTACCGCTGAGGAGGATTTTGTGCAGAGACGGTACTTTTCTGTTGTAATTCGACCACAATCTTTCCAACGAAGCGTTTCTGGCGTCGATGTCTCTTAGGTCCGTGTTGTTGGCGAATACTTCCGGATTCAATGATATCAGAGGGTTGCCGGCAATGTTCAAAGACTCCAAATGGCTATTTTTAACGAAAGCCTGCGGCGCCAAGTATTCGATATCATTGTGAGAAATGTCCAAGAGTTTCAGGCTGGTAATCTTTTCGAAACTGCTATCGACATTCTTGAGTTTGTTTTGCGAAAGTTCCAAATAAATCATGCCTTCCATGTTTTCGAACACCGAACTTGACAGTGCGCTCAAATTGCAGTTTTTACAAGAGAAGGTGTTCAGTGAGAAATCTTCGTTGTTGTTCAGATAGAAATTCGGCAATCGTTGAAGATCGTTACCGTCGAGAGTGATTTTGATTAGTTTCCTATTTTCAGCGAAAACGTTATCATCCAAGTTAGTCAGTTTGTTGTAAGAAAGATCAATGACTGACAATTCACTCATGTGGCTCAGCGCCTTGGAATTGATATTCCTGATGTTGTTATGGCTGAGTACTAGATCGTTCAACGAAGTCAATTTCCGAGTAGAATCCTCGTCGAAAGTTTCCAGTTGGCAATTCTTCAATGACAAAGTTTCCAAACTGTCCGATGTGTTCAAAGCGAAACTTTTGAGAGGATTGTTATCCAAATTCAACGTTATTAGATCTCGGTTGTTGATTAGAGCTGTAGCAGGCAATCTGAATATTTCGTTGTTCGAAAGATACAGCTCTTCCAATTCGAACAGTTCAGCGAACGCTTCGACTTCGATGTTTTTCAAATAGTTATCGGTCAAATTGAGAAAAGTCAATTTCAACAGTCCGCCTAAATCGGGGATTTCCTCCAAATTGCAGCCGCCGAAATGGATTTCCTCGAGCTTCTCCGAGAACAGATCTGGACTGTCTTCGAAACCGCAATTCTGGAACCTGAGCCTCGTGACATTGTTGAAAGCCTTCGCATCAATTGATCCTATCTTGGTGTTCAATACAATAACATCGTCTAAATTATGGAAATCTTTGAAAGCATTCTCTTGGATTTGGTTTATAATTAAGTTCTCCAAACTGACCACATTTATTATGGCCTTGTTTATATACCGGAAAGTAGTGGCGTTCAACACTAAGGGCTTGTTGCATTTGACAATCTGCAGTCTGTTTGGCAATTTTCCAAATTTACACGCGCAATTATCGATGCAATATTTCGAATTCCTCGGTAGCAACGGTAATGAACATACCGCCGCCTGGGCGGCTAGCAGAACAAGAAGAATATATTTCATGTAGGTATCTGAAAAGCAAAGAAAATATATCGGTCAGTAACAAATAATTAGTACCTGTCGATATCTGTTAAGCAGATGTTTGCTATACTTTTACACCTGTCCATGTTATTTATATCTCAGGTGCATTTTAATATCTACACCAGTTTCAGTAACTTGCAAAATAAATTTTATACCAATCTTCGGCTTATGAAACATAATTGTTACATTTAATCAACAATATTCTACTAAACATTTTAGGTATGTGTTAAGAGAATGTTGACTATTTCAGATGTTCCTATGTGTGTTAAGCGACATAAACAGAATTGTCGACTCTATTATTGCATTTGTATGTTCATGATAACCGAATATAAAAATGAATAAACAATGTGATAAGATTTACAAAACAATGGAATAAGTGTCTTAAAACGGCAAATTTCCACATCATTAGGTGCAAAATGTCGAGCTGTTTTTATCGCTCAAAAATTACTCATTAAAATCAGTTTTGGCAAGGAAATTGTTAGCTTTGATTATTAATATCATTATTGTCATTTTCATTAAAATATGTTTACTAGTTCTTTTTTTGGATTTTTCTCGAAAATACCTTTAACAGTCTATATTAATACCTCCTATTACACTAAAAATGTTTATTGTAAATACGCAGTAGTATTTATATGAATAAATAAGCAATATTTATTAATATCGGAGTATAAATGAAGTAAATACATTTTAAACAAACATTAGCAGAAACCGTGTTATTTATAGCAAACTACTATACACATAAATAAAACCAGTCAAGCTATAATTAAAATATCGGAAACATAGACATTTTTGCATAATATATGGGACTGTCAATAAATGAATTGAATGCGATAAAAATTATTGCACCAACGATGATTTCCTTTAGAAAGAATTCTTATTATCTTCCTTAATTTGTTTAATGGTTTATCAATTTGTTTATCCGATTCCTCTATAGTTTTCAATAGAAATGAATGCTTTAAATGAAAATATCCGGAGTCCGAATGCTACACGAGCATTCTGCTTAATGTTTAATTTGTTAATTTTTTATAGCTGAGTGTTTTTGTTTGTAAGTACTTGCTACATACTATTGAATAAGCATGTCAGTGTTTTTAAATTTCTAAATCGGAGACACTACAAGCAAAACAAACAGTACATACCTGCAAGCGAGCTATTTTATTTTAATTTCGAGCAAGCAAATGTTTCAAGTAAATAAATTGAGTAAACTATTAGGTATAAAAAAATTAACGAGGCCCTTGATGAGCGTTTTAAATTTTAGAAAGCGTGCGTTTTTTGGCTAAACTTTTAAAATGTCGAAAATTCTGGATAACAAATTAACATTTTTCCAACAAACAGTTATGACTAAAGGCCAATTAAAAATATGTTTTGAAATTATCGTTATTGCAGTCATGCTTTTTAGAAAAAATTCCACGATATGATAAGAGACTGCGTGTAGGTTTATTGAAAGCATTTAGAAAAATATACAACATAAAATTTAGCAAAGTACAAAGTCATGGATTTATAAAACAATCACGAGTCCAAACGAACATCACTTGTAATCAATCAACACTTTTTTAATATTTGACATAAAGTATGTATCAGTCATCTAAGGCTTTCAAAGTTTTAAATACCAGAACAAACAGAAGAATAAAGTGATAAAACAAAGTAGAAAATGGCATCATCATTGTATATTATTGAAAAAGTGTATGAAAATTTTGCTAGTGACGATAATCCTGAAAAAAATAAATTGATATACAACTAGTTAATAGAACACCCAGAGGAAGTCAAAGTATCAGGAAAAAAGATTTGTTACCATCAAATCAATCTAAAGATCCACCATGCAAATTGACTAGATTCATAAGGATACACTTTAAAAGAAAACAAATACAAATAATTAACGAACTTTCAATGCCGGCCATCAAATTACCATAACAAGAATCCAACATTTACGAAGTTGTTAATACAACTTAATCAATATTTGTATCACCGTTTATCAACTCCCAATTATGAAATTTATTAATATAAAAATTTGCCTATTTAAAAATTTCATTTACTCACCTAGCTGTATATTTCACCTTTAAACAATCTCGCGTAATACTGATTTTATAATTCAAACAAACTCTGTTATAACCACTTGTATTACAGATAACATGTTAATAACATTCCAGGTTTTTCTATGTTTGGCGGAGTCTAAGTTTGAACTTTAGTAAGCGATTGATTAACAGTGTAATTTAAATCAAATAACGAGATGTGTAAAAAAATGAATTATTTCATTGATTTAATTTAAGAAGGTAAAGCCTGGTATCTGTCTATAATGTTCAAGGCCTTTATAATAAATTTGTTATTAATAGATGCCACTTTACACGACCTTTAAGAACTCCATTCTGGCTATGGCATAATGATGGCGGTAACAATAACTTAAGTATATAATTGTGTTCGGTTCATTTTTGATTCTTGTATTTATTTGAATTAGTAGGTAAAACACTGAAGGGTGATCAGCCAGACATAAACCACACGTGTTTGTCTACATGAATAGATAAGAATTCGTTTTTGATCCTGAATATCATTATATGTTAGTTAATTGAATTTTTTGTTAGTTAATGTATTAAATATTAATTGTAGAGAATAGAATATCATTCAAGCCATACATAGTTATTTTGAGCTATAGATATTTGATTATTGAGACAATAATGATGAACATAAAGAATCCAATAAGCACAACATTCTTTCAAAGCGATTCAAAAACAAAGATTATTGGGAGCATTTTGAATGTTTAACAAAGATGTTCGTTAAGTGTAATATCAATTAAATTAATTGGATTAAATTATGGAATTAATTGGTCTCTTGAATCGCGACAATAACACGATAATACGAGGGTGAAACAACTTTTGCACAATCTACCTGTAACAACAATCCTTATGTGTGAACTCGGTAAAATTTGAACAAGGCGAATGCATTGTTCCCGGTATTGTGTAGATTAAATGTTAATATTTACTTTGACGTATTAATCAGTAGGAATTTCACTTTGTCACTGGGATTCTAGAAAATATTTTGCGTACCTAATATCGAACTACACAAGCGCTTCCCTGAATTGCTACCTACCGGGAATGCGAGATTTGTATGATGCAAAAATTGATTTGCATTCGTTATTAGGCGATACCTTATTCAGCCGCGTCCTTGTTGCTAAAAAAGTTTAGTACCCGAAATGCCGTCATGAATTGGAATTGCAAATAGTACCCAGGATTAATTGAAACAACATATTTTTCGCAAAAATTTAAATATATATTATTGTTATATGTACTGTGTGTTTTAACCTTCGGATTAGCTGAATATCGTCTCCGTTATTAAGCCAGAAATAACGATAACGAATGGACGTGTGTTTGATACTAAGGCGTGAAAGTTGTTTACACAAAAAGAACGTAAAACATATACGTGATTTCAAAATTGGCCACGAAATGTGACGAAACGTAAATATGCAGTAAAATTAATAAAATATGTCCACATTAGATGAGCTCAGCCTTGACAACTTGTTGCGCACCTTATCTAATTTCGTTTAATTGACGAGTAGGTACCCAAATGGATTCGAAACGCTTCACCTTATCCGTACTTATTCGTTTCTGATAAGATAAACTCACCTATAGTGTTCCTCAAAATCGATCGAAATATCACCGAAAACGATACTACCAAAAAAACACAATGAACTTTTAACCAATAATGGATAAGAAATTTACCTGTACCACTTTACACACAGGTAGTACCCCCTCTATTCAGTGACGTCGTTGTCGAATTGCTCGCGAGAGGCAGCACTTTGCAATATTACGACGTTTTAATACACATTTCATGAACTATTTGACCTTTTTACGGAGGTTCGTTAATAGCCGGGTACCGCCCCAGTCGACTTGACTCGACTCGACCAACTGATACCCAATCGAGTCAATGGTAATAGAGATGGTGCAACATTTCCGTTCTGGGATAGGCCGGCAAATGCATATTGCATCCAGACCAGGTCATTTCTATGCACTTCTCGGTACTATGCTACAAAAGGAGAAAAAGTGTCCTATTTGAATTCAATTTTAGGTACTTATCTTAATACTAAATAGCCAGTATTGATATGTTAGATGAAGACTCAAATATCCCGTTTTAAGGCACTTTTGTTCATTAATATTTTACATTATTCACCATTGCATTTAATTGCCTGAATCGATGAAAAAAGGGATTTTTTGCATCCAAAAGGCATGTTTTTCTTTAGAAATAAGTAAAGGGCGCTCGCTGTTTCTTAAATAATGCCTGCATTGTAGCGGAAAGTTACAGTGAATGCGTGGGTGGTCTTTTCACGGAACAAATAATACTGAATGGTTCTGTTTTCACCACTTCTTCGATTGTTGGATGGGTACTTTTTGTATCCAAATACCCATCAAAAAGCCAAATTCCCGACGAAAAATAGTGCAAAGTTGCAGGGTGAATTCAAGAAGGATGCATAAACACTCGTTGAATTGTTTTAGTGTAATATATTAAAACATACTTTTTAATATTGATTTTCATTTTAAACTTAAACACTCCGTAACTTTTTTGTTTATACATAGGTAACTAAAAGGTTCAATAGTCATTTTTGATTTTGACCTCAGAATATTATGATACACTTTATGAAAATTATTACGGGACATCCTGTATTCTTAACCCAGTATTTCGTTCTTGTGTATTCCGGGTTGCTCGATTAGCAGGAATGGCGAATGTATGAAGTTCACCTTTCCCTCCTACTATTTTTAATTATTGATTTAACGCTAAATTTACTAGAAAATTCAAAATAAATCTAAATTCGTGAACTCTTAAAAATTTATTTATTATTACAATACACATATACATATTGTACAGATATTTTTATATGTATAACTGTGTAAACATCAAATTATAGCCATATAGCTTGTATTTTATTTAGTAAATAGGTACAATAAATTCGAGATAAGTTTAGAATCAACATTACAAGCTGTTAATATTTATAAAAAAATATTTTAGCATTTTAAAAAAATTTATTAATTTCTATGACACAACAAAATTTCGCTAACCTGTACACATAATAGACTAGAAATTACTAATTAAGTATGGCCAAAGAATTAAAAATTATTACAACTAATAAATTTACAAGTAACAAGCAATAAAATATGAAAAAAACCAATAATAAACAACTAGGTAAAAAATTATACGGAATTTCGTCATAATAGGAATTTTTCTGCAATATCTTAAGAACCCTTTAGAAATCTTTACACTGACGAATACAATAAATTGATTAGATTTCGTAAGAAGTTGCAAAATCACCCCTAATTGTAGCATAAGTGTAACATATTCTGCATCCGATGAACATTTAATCGGCCATTTGCAGGAGCGAATTGATAGTACTCTCCTTATTCGCTCTATTAGCTTCGAAAACCGTTTTAATCACATCTTTTTCGATATTCGGAAACATTTCTTCGATCTACAAACGACAAATACACATTCATTAGGGGTTCCAGGCGAGTTAAAATAAATAAATTAATCACCTGCTTCAATTCAGCTTCATTTATCACCGGGGGTTCCTGGTTAATGGCCGCTTCGGAGGCCGGATAGACGGCCATTGGTTTAACAGGGCCCCCTCCTGTCCTGGGCACCACCATCACAGGCTGGTTAACCGGGTAAACCGGATTAGTGTGCTGCAAAAGATTAGTTATAAAGCTTTGAGAACCCAAAGAGATATCAAACATCATCTTACGTTATAAGTCAATACAAGATTGATCATCCCTTCGACGCCTTCGCCTTGTTTCCCGTTCAACGGGTACCAATCCTCGTGCGTTTCCCCACTGAGAACCTGTTGCGGTACGCTGATCTGGGCCCAAGCGATCAGCTCGTCCATGGTAAACGATCGTTCATCGAATATCTCCACAGTGAGGCTGTTGATGCCGCTGGGCAGGTAACTAAAACGTAGCTTATTAGCCTAGTGTACTGATAGATTTTGCGTGCTTTTACCAATAGACGACCTTGTTCCACCTGGGGTTCTTGCTTCCGTTCGGGTCCGTTGGCGTTTCGTAGATGGAGTGTCCGACGCGGATTCTGCAGTACGGGTCCATCCGGGTCATGCCGTAGTTTTTGGCTAGTTTGGCTTGCACGACGGTGATGCTGAGTCGCCCGGCCGGGTTCAAGACGTAGGGGTACGAACTGCCTGCGTAGTGCTGTTGCAGTGCCAGGGCGGTTTGCCTGTCGGCGGCCTCTTGTTGTTCCTGCACGGACGTGTTGACGCGCAGGAAATCGTCCGGAAGAGGACCCAATAGGACCTAAGGGAGGATTAATGTTAGCGTTTGGTTCGGTTTGTTCGAACGCAGCTGTACTCACCCGGTTTCGTTTCTCTTTGATTTTTTCGGATACTGCGGCGGCCATTATTTTGTGTAGGTTCGTTAAAACGTTCATGCAAAATTGAGACAATTGTTTTTACCTAAAATAATACAATACAACATACAAGTGTTATTTATGTTGTTGATTAGTGCTGTTTGTCATCTGTCATAAAACGAATACAGAATTCGGTCACAGAACATAATTATAGAAGAATGCCAGGTGTCCCGTGTCGTAGTTTGGGAACCAGGGAGTATGATAGAAAAAGGCCACTGATGTGATAATGAAAATAATCATGATTTTACGGAATACAAATCTCAAATTGTGAGAATACGTTCATAGAAAATTAAATAGTAATGATATAATATGAATAATATGAATAATAATATTATTTTTGAACTATGCAAAATTATATGACGTACGACAAGATTGACAAGGTGTCAATTTAGGTTAAATTTATTTTTAATTTGTATATTGTCATCTGAATTTAAGATTGCAGCGCCATCGTGGCAAAAAACGGAACCTTCGTAACAGGCATTCATTCGTTTGTTGTTATTTGTTTTAACGTGCGAATTGTGAATTTGAAAGTGATTTTTTAGTGTTATAACTTAATTTCTTCCGAACAATTTTTATATTAAAAGACAATTTATTTCAGTTTAAGTAGTTTTTAAGTTGTTAAATTTACTGTCAATTCAAAATCTGGTAAGCAATCTGATTTGTATGTAAGATTGTATTATGTTTGGTTATATATTTTTTGTCGTTTCTTTCAATTAAATTATGAAATATGGTGTATTCAAATTACTCAATGACTTAAAAATTATACTTTTATTTATTCTATTTATTAATAATCTATTTTTTTAATTTATAATCTTTCATTTTTAGAAAAATGGCTCGATTAAGTATAATCGACTACATGGCGTACATTGAAGGGACAGTTTCTTCAAGATGTGTGGTAGAGGGCGAAGAAGTTTTAAATGCAGGACACATAATTTTATGTGGAAAATTTAATTTGGTGACTTATTAAAATCTTATTAAAATCTGTGCTTTGTGTCTACAAACTAGCGCACTTAATGGAGAACCTCATCAAATATCCGGAGAAAAAATGCTTCACATCGTTTGTTCCATTTAGTATTACTTAATGGTAATGTATTAATTCTATATAATATTACAACTAATTTTGATAAAATATTTTATTCAGATCGAGAGCTGTTACATTTTTTTTCTACCAGAAATTATTCTTCGGGTATCGACAAGGGATTTTCATAAAACGCTTCACATCGCTTGTTCTGTTTAGTATTACTCCAATAATGGTAAAGTATTAATTCTATATAATATTACAACTAATTTTGATAAATTATTTTTTTAGATCGAGAGCTGTTACATTTTTTTATCAGAAATTATTCTTCAAGTATCGCCATGTGGTTTTAGGGGTTTTTTGAGTTATTTTACATGAATCTAGTATCTGCTAATATGGGATTTGATAAATTAGTAATACTGCAAGCAATTATAAAAATATCTTGAATTTTGGACACCAAGGACCATTGCATTTTCCCACTTAAAATTTTAAATATTTTAATGCGTTGATTTGTCCTTTCAATGTGCACTCGGGCAGCTGCAATTTTTGAATTTAAAATGGCTTCTTCGGAAGATAATTGTTTTTTATTCCTTAAAAAAGGTGGTCTAATTAATTTAATTTTAAAGGATTCACAAATGTCATCAATTAAAAAACCTTTATCCACCATAATGGCGTCTTTGTTGCCTTCTAATTTCAGGATTATATCGCTTTGCTTAAAAATGGCCTTATCAGATGCGCTTCCACCGTACGCTTCGCTTACGTACGTTATTATTCCCACAGGAGATACACCGGTCATAAACTTAATTGTTGTACTCGACTTATGTGAATAAAATTTTATTCTACAGCAAAGGCATTTTGGCGTTTGGACATTTATTTCTGTACAATCCAGAATCACCCTTACATCCTCAAATTGATTAAAACATAGGGGCATGTTTCTTTTAATTTCCGAAGAATCGGGGAACCTTATACAGGGCTTTAAGACTGCACTTAATATAGGCAACATTTCAAAAATATATTTTTTACATAATTCGGGGGAAATAGCAAACAATACTGACAACGTTACATAAGAAAGATCACTCTTTAATTTTGTCATGACTAATACTATTCGTTCTTGAAAAAAACAGATTTATAAAAGCGACGAAACCGACAATAAAGACAAACACGAGAGAAAACAAAACAAAAACAGAACGAACGTAATGGATGCAAAACCAATACAATGGTGCAATACCTGTTAGAAGCGTTCTATTTTCTGCCACCAGAGGGCGTATCGCTTATATTGAATCGCCAATTGTTTTACAAAATGATTCGTTAATATTTGAAATTGAAGAGTAATATACAAACAATAAAGGCTTTCAGGGGTATATTATTTATAATATTAAATTTGTATTGCATAAGCCAGTACAAATTAAATGGCGGTGTAATATGCAAAGTTAATCCCTTTTTGGGTCCTTAATCCCTTACCGAAATTGCACCCTGACAAATAATTCCAAAAAACTCATAAATTAAATTAATTTCTAGAAACTGGGAGATGTGGAAGTGTTTATATTTAATAGTTATAGTTCTATCGCTAAGGATATGCCGGTTTCGGATTAAACCTTCATTGTTTACAGTATGGCGGTCTCCCTAAACTTTACCTTTTATAAGGGTAAAGGCCAACTGCTCAAAATTATTGTATAATCTGCATTAGTATTTTTATTAACGTAATCGTGTATTTCTATCATTTAAAAGCATGGTAGCGCTAATAAGAACCTTTATAATAACGAAGTAAATAAGATTTAAATCAAACTTTGTATCAATATTAATGCGAAGCCTTAGTGGAAAGAATTATATTAATGTGACATTTACCTAATGCAATTTACCCTCGCCCGTCGTAATACTGACGGTGTTTTTTGTTTCCAGTTGAAAATTTGCTAATCTGTAACCTGCATATCCTTAGTGAAAAATTATATAAAATAATTTTGTGCAGTTGGCCTTGACCCTTGCAGCTTGCAGCAGGTAAAAGTTTAGGGAGCGAGGCCGCCTTACTACAATCATTGAACTATTGAACGCATATCCAAAGCGAAAGAATAAACAACATAGTATCTACTTTTCCTTTTGCTGAATGTTTTTGTGATTTTCTTTAGTTCATTCGGAAATTATATAAAATAGCGTCATGGAGACTATGCTCAGTGAACGTGGAAAACTGATTTTAGTGTATAAAAACTACAAGTATTACGTGGGACGTGTGTTAAAACGAACAGGCGAGAATTCATGGCGTTGTTTTAAAAAGCGGTGCAAGGCACAAATTTACACCCTAGGAGGAAGGGAGGAACCGATTTTTTCCAGAACAAGCGGAACTCATAATCACGATAGCGACTCTGAGGCGGTCTTAAACCGGCAGAAAATATCCAATACAGTCAAAAGGAAAGCCACTGACGACACATCCGATAGGCCCTCGAAGATAATCAACCGCGAGGTCTCGGAAAACGTGCTGCGTAGCATAACAGTTAAAGACATCAAGTACATTAGAGACAATTTTAACCGAGAAAAGAAAATTAAAAAATGTGCTACAAATACCCCGTAATATTAAATCGGAAAACTTTTATACAATGACATAAAGACAAATGTTATAATATTTTCATGTAAAACTAATGTAACACACGATAAATTCGAGTGTTTTATGTGGAACGTGGATGGAACATTTATGTCAATTATTTACCATGCAGTGTTAGATTACTGATTGAAAAAAATCAGTATTTTTGGATACACTGGGGGTGCCAGAAGATTGTCAAGCTGATGTTGAAGTAGCAATCCACTCTGCAATGCAAGAGACTTTTCCAGACATAGATGTTAGGTTGTAGATTTCATCTAGCGCAGTCTTGGTACGTTATTTTTGGTAACTTAATTTACATTTATATTATATTAATCAATTACTTGCTTGTTTTCAGGTGGAGGAAAATTCAACAAGTTGGACAAGTTGGTAGAATACAAAAGTTGGACATCTGAAATCAGCTTTTGGTTGAGGCAGGCGTTTGGTATAATACTTTTACCAGAAAATATTGTCAATGATATTTAATGTTTTATCTGGTAAAAAATACATTGATTATGATTCGTTTTCACTTTATCCTAATATGTCTTCCTGAAAGCTTTGGAGGAGTTGCAAAAAGACCCTCATATAAAAATTAACAAGTAAAGAACTATTTCAAAAAGTATTCTTAAATATTCTTATTATATTAGAAATAATGAGTTTTTAAGGATAAATTAATTTATATAAACCCTTATTTTGTTTTAATTCAGGTACCTACATTATATTTAATAGGGAATTCCTGGCATATGGGCTTTAGTCCAGCATGCAAATAACAAAATTTTTGAAATGATTATGAAAAAAATGAAACAATATTTTCCGTAAGATACAAAGAAGGAAAGAGGAAAAAAATTCCATTGTCAAATATGCAATTCCTAGATATTGAATTGTTTCTCTGCTAATTCAGCAATAAAAAGCTCGAATTACTATAATACTGTACAAGTACAACCCTGTAAAATTATTGTTTTTAAATTTTGTAACGATAGCGCTTACTGCAACTCTACCAACAGGTGCAAAAAATGGCCTGTATGCGTGTGAGGTTGTACCTTATAGTTATGTGTGCACGATATACATATTCATAAAATAAATAATCCTTATTTCTAGCTCCTTGAGCTTCACGCTACTTAAACGTATGCAACCACCATTACTTAATATATCATTCGCAATATTTTTGATAACTGACGGTTGTCTGGCCTCTTTTCTCGGCTTCCGTTCTGTTCAGCCCTACAGCCAATATTCAATTAGATCCATTAACGATAGGACAAAAAAGAAGATTTATTCGCGCCAAACTAAACGAATGTTTTGACTGTTGATTTTACTCTGATTAAAGTTAGTAATGCGCGTAATGCGTTTGGAGAAATGGAAGAAAACGAAAATAAGCGAGTAAAAACAGACCGTGAAGTAGACATTTCTCACGACGAACAGTTTATTACAAAACCATTCAAAAAAACAGAAAGATGTTCGTTGTGCAAACAATTCCTGGACTCGGTTTCATTCTACGGGGGTCACCCGAATTACTCCAACGAAGAATACGTCGTGCTCACCGACGAAAAACTCAACATTTACACCGGCACAGAGACCAATATCAACGACGATGACGTCCCCACTCAGAAGGTTCGTAACCCTTTATTAACACCACGAATTAAACTTTAATTCGACTAAATTCCAGATCACCTACTTCTCAGTGTATGACAAAAACGGCCACTTGTGCCCCTTCGACACAGGCCTTATTGAAGGCAACATACACCTCTACTTCTCCGGCTACGTTAAACCTGTCTTCGACGACGATTCCAATCCGGATAATGGCGTCCCGGCGAAGGATTTGGGGCCCATTGATGAGTGGTTTCTATCAGGTTACGATGGGGGCGAAAAAATCCTCATTGGCTTCACCACGGCCTTCGCCCATTACTACCTAATGGACCCTTCGATGGAGTATCAGCCGATATACGAGCAGATGAAAGACAAAACTCGGCTCGTAAAGCTAGTCGTGGAGTACTTGTTAGATCACGCTTATGATAATCCTGTTTTAGAGGATTTAATCGAGCATTTGGAGGCCTGCGGGGAGGTTAAAGACGTTGCAGATAAGCTGGTACAACATGCTCAATTCATCTGCGATCAGGTTCTGTACGATTATCGAGTGTTAATCAATTACTAATCGATTGTTGTTTGTAGGTTGCTAGTATTGATTGTGTGGAAGAAGAGGAGCAACCACTGTATACCCTGCCTTGTATTAGGACTCTCATAGAAATGGCCAGAGTTTCGTTCAAAAAACACAAAAAAATCAAACCGTTTAAGGTAAACGAACCACATATGAATCTTCTTTATGTAATTGACTGTTGCGCAGGTATCGAGGAAGAAAAAGAGTAATATTATGACCAAAGCTGTAACGACTAAGCTAGTTAAAGACGTGTTCGAGTGCTTCTTTCCCGAGCAAATCGAATCGAAGGATCTG
Organism: Phyllotreta striolata; assembly: GCA_918026865.1. Taxonomy (NCBI): domain Eukaryota; kingdom Metazoa; phylum Arthropoda; class Insecta; order Coleoptera; family Chrysomelidae; genus Phyllotreta; species Phyllotreta striolata. The sequence goes on from OU900103.1 coordinate 3,185,769, forward strand.
GCAGTGAAGAAAATGAGGTGCGGAGTGTGCGAGGCCTGTCAGTCGCCCGACTGTGGAAAGTGCTCCAATTGTCTGAATATGCGGAAGTTCGGGGGCTTGGGAAAATCCAAGCAAGCATGTAAATTAAGAAGGTACATCTTCAATAATCCACAATATCAGAATAATAATTGATTCAATCGAACAGATGCATGTACATGGCAATTAAAGAAGCTGAGTTATCTGATAACGAAGAAGAATCAGACTTGAAATCGAAGAAGAAAAAAGAAACTGCGTACGTATCGAAAAAAACTATTAACAAGGTTAAATGGCTCGAAGAATCGAGCACGAAGTACAAAACCTATCAATGCTATTCATCAGCCCAAATAGGTAAGCATTCGATGAAATCGCAGCAATCTAGTAAACTTAATTTAATTGAATATTCCAGGAAATTTCATAGTCAAAACTGGCGAATATGTGATGCTTAAACCGGAAAGCGATGAACATCCATTGTACATCGCTAAAATTATATACATGTACGATAAATTCCCGCAGAAATACGTTTTTCACGCTCACTTGTTCTGCAGAGGAATCGACTCGATTTTGGGCGAAACAGCCAATCCTAGGGAATTGTTTGTGGTGGACGATTGCGAGGAATTGCTCTTAGGGAGTATCGTACGAAAAGCTAAGGTATCTACGCTCTTTAATTTGAAGTAAAAAGATTAATTTAATGTAAAAATCTTAGGTGGAATATCGTAAAATACCGCCAAATTGGTTCGAATTAGGAGGCGAATTAAACCTAGGAGAAGAAGAAGAGGATGACGGGGAAACTTTCTTTTTCACTAAAAGACTCGAATCGAATAGATTTGTTGATTTGGATTTCAATCCTGAAGAAATTGACGATTTGACTTGTTATTCGTGCAGGTACTTCTATTGCATTATATGCTGTAATTACGGTATTAAATGGTGATTATTTTTAGGAGAAAAGAGCTCAACATAAAGTCTAATACCCCTGTTTTAAAACATGATTGTGTATATTGGAGAAATGAAGAGTATAAAGTGGGTAGTGGAGTATTTTTGGAACCGAGCGTATATAAATTCGAAGTTGAAACTTTAATACAAGAAAACGATGTAAGTGTAATTGATATAAACGAAGAAATAGTTATAATAAATTCCGTTTATTTCAGAAAGAAAATAGAGTAAATGAAGCCATATATCCTGAGTATTACAGAAAAAGATCTGATAACGTAAAAGGCTCCAATAATGACACTCCGAATCCATTCGTGATCGGTTTAATAGAATCTATCGATGGACAATCTAAAGATGTTCGTATTAAAGTCAAGGTGTTCTTCAGGCCCGAACACACTTTCAGATCACTATCTTCGACTATCAGCAAGGACTTGTGTCATTTGTACTACAGCGAAGAAGGTACGAAGAAGCGAGGAAATTCGAGTGGAAATTGACGATTTTTATGTTTTAGTTATCACAGTTTCGTTCGAGAGTGTAATGGGAAAATGTTATTTATCGTACGGTTACCAGCACGAAGATTCGAGCGAATGGGCTGAAAGAGGCCCATTTAGGTTCTATTTTACCGAAGCCTATGATCCGAAAACTCGGGAATTCGGGAATGTTCCTACTTGTGTCAAGGCGATTGGGACGCAAGGGATAGGGAAAGGAAAAGGTATTCCGTGCTTTTAAGTATATTTTACATAGGATGCGTACTGTTTAGTATTAATATTAATACAACTCGCATTTCTTCAGGCAGCGGCAAAGGCAAAAAATCCACCAAAGCGGAATCCTTCCACGAATGGGCTCCGGATTGGCAAACCCCACCGAAACCCCTCCGATGCATGGACGTCTTCGCAGGTTGTGGAGGCCTCTCCGAAGGATTGAAACAGAGCGGAATAGTCGAGTCCAAATGGGCCGTAAGTAATAAATCGTTAAAATTCGAGTTTTCGAATTGTTAGGCATTAAATATGTTAATTTATGTTTTAAGATCGAAGTGGAACCAGCAGCGGCCAATGCCTTCAAGCTCAACAACCCCTATTGCAAGGTCTTCACCGAGGACTGCAACCAGCTACTGAAATCGATTATTAACGACGAAGGGCCGGACATAGGCCTGCCGAGTAAAGGTGACGTGGAAATGCTGGTGGGAGGGCCGCCTTGCCAGGGATTTTCTGGAATGAACCGATTCAATTCGAGGAATTACTCTTCTTTCAAGAATTCTCTGGTCGTTTCTTATTTGAGCTACTGTGAATACTACAGGTATACATTACAGTAGAAACCTTTTCATTGTAATTCTAGAACAGTTCTCAACTGTCCAAGATTGTGATTAGGATTTCTTCGGAACAGTTCAAAGTGCTAATATATGCGTCTATTTCAGGCCTAAGTACTTTATTTTGGAGAACGTGAGAAATTTCGTGACCTTCAAGAAGAGCATGGTGTTGAAGCTGACTTTGAGGTGCCTGCTCGCGATGGGTTATCAAGTCACTTTCGGAGTGCTGCAGGCCGGGCAGTACGGGATTCCCCAGACTCGCAGGAGGCTGATCATAATGGCCGCCGCTCCGGGTTACGTTTTGCCGAAGTTTCCGGAGCCCCAGCATGTTTTTAGCAGGAAGGGAACCCACTTGGCATTTGTCGTAGATGGGTTCAACTACTCTAATGGTACGTTCTAATATACCTTCTAAAATATCGATACTTCTTTATAATATCGTTTAATTTTTTTTAATACAGAATGCCTTTGGACCGAATCAGCCCCTTACAGGACTATCACCGTCAGGGACGCCCTATGCGACCTGCCGCCCATCCCGAATGGCTCCCAAATACAGGAAGTTCCTTACGACACCGACCCTTTGACCCATTTCCAACGGAAAATTCGCGGGAACTCCTCGAACACGTCCGCATTTCTACGCGATCACATATGCAAGGAAATGTCCCAACTGGTAGCCGCCAGGATATCCCAAATCCCCACCTATCCGGGCGCCGATTGGCGGGATTTGCCCAACATCAAGCTCAGATTACCCGATGGGAATGTGACGCAAGAATTGAAATACACTCATTGGTAATACATCTCCAAAAAGGGATGAAATAAGGTATTAAACGGGCTTGTTTTAGGACCAAAAAGCAAAGTAGTGGGGAAAAGGCCAAAGGCGTCTGTTCCTGCGTTGAAACAGGAGTTTGTGACCCTGCTGATAAGCAATGTAATACCCTGATACCTTGGTGTTTGCCACATACTGGTGATAGGCATAACCATTGGGCCGGTTTGTACGGTAGATTGGAATGGGATGGTTATTTCGGTACGACTATTACCAACCCGGAACCGATGGGGAAACAAGGAAGAGGTAATAATTTCGTCCTGTACTGTTTTGAGTTATTTTCGAACTGTTTTTAACCGTTGTAAATTGTTCTGAACCGTTATAGTTTCTTCATAAAGAGTTCTGAATTGCTCAGATTGCGTTGTAAACTACTCTGAACCGTTTAGAGCATAGTTTCCGAACTATCCTAAAGTTCTTCATTGAAGTCTAAACCAATTTTCTTCTGTTTGCAGTTCTCCATCCGGAGCAGCACCGAGTAGTAGGCGTGAGAGAATGCGCCAGGTCGCAGGGATTCCCGGACAAATTCAAATTCTGCGGTAGTATTATGGACAAATATAGACAAGTCGGGAACGCCGTGCCGCCGCCCTTGGGCTGCGCTTTAGGAAGGGAATTCGTCAAGGCTCTGACAAAAAAATCCGAGTAAAAATTAAACTGTTCAAAATAGAGAGCGGGTGAAAGTGGGAGTGCTCGGAGTAGTACAAAGTTCAGGGTAGTTCGAAACAGTTCTAATCAATGTCTGAATAACTTTATTTAAATAGTAATTTTGAAGCTTTAAAACAGTTCAAGTCCACCCTTTTTTATTACTTGACTTTTACCTATAAACTTTTGGACTACATTTGTTTTAGCAAATTACTTTTACGTAAATTATATTAACTTTATATTTTGTACTAATTTTTAAATATACGTTGTTTTATGGGAGAATCGGATTTTTTTATTCATTTTAAGCGTTCAAATACATAGTTTTTCTCCAAATATTTTGCAGATCATCAATTTCCAAAACTCATTCGATTTTCATATCCAATGATAATTTCGAACTAAATGTCTTAAAAAATCGTATTATTGTGATAAACTACAAAAACAAATAGTATTTAATGCATTAATATCGTATTTAATAATAAATTATATCTTAATTTCGTCAGTAGCTTTCATCGATATTCTAAAATACTCGGATTCATTTTGACCCGCGTTATGTAATCCTCGGCCATGCAACAAGCCTGCTCGATTTCGTAATTACGAGAAACCAACGCCACCCATTTGGTTTCTAAGCTCCTCAATTGCTCGCCCCCTTTGGTCTGCAGCGACTTCCTTCGCCAGTTCACCTCCTGCAATTCCCGCCTCAGCTCGGCCAGCTTTTTCGAGGCAATTTTCTCCAAATCCCCCAACGTGCGCAAGTACCGTTGCCAAGCGGGACAGCAGTACTCCAACATGAGTTGCAAATTTAGAATCCTTACCGCCTGGTGCTCGAGCTGCGCCTGCGAATTCTCCACGCACTCGGTCCACGCGCCGAGCTCGTTCAGCTTGCCGCCGGGCGGCGGCGGCAGCTCGTACCGCTTCATGGACAGCGTCTCCATGGGCAGGCGGTGCTGCAGTCGCTCGAACTCCTCGTGCATGGCGGGCGTCTCGAACGCGGAGACGTTCAGAGGCGGCAGGTGCTCCAGGTAGTTCTTCGTCGGTCTGTACCTTCTGCACTCTTCTTCCACCATAGCCAACGCCTGGAAGGTTCAGAATAAAACACATGGAAGAAATTGCTGGGGTAGATTTTTACTCACCGCTTCCCGGACTCCCGGTTCGTCGTAACCTTGGTCGATGTACGGCAGAGCATCTACTGTCACTTCTCCGGCCATTTTGCTGTCGATTCGGATGATTTCAGTAATTTAAATGATTGTATTCTCTTTTTCAACCACTATTTTAAACTAAACATGTTTGAAAGCGTTCAACATAAACATTAGGAAAACATAACCTATAAATTGACTTAAATATGTCATCTTCTTCTTCTTTTTGGATTTCTTGATCTTTTGCGAAATGCCGCATAAGACCACTTCGCTTATTACATAAAATTAAAATTATATACATATATCAACGAACCATCGAAATATGGTTGCTCATGTTGAATTATTCGTTCTAGTTGTTGTATATTCACTTTTATATGGTAGAATAAAAGAATAAATATATGCTTTCTCAAAATGCTTGCAAATCTTCTAGGTTCTTTAAAACTGGGTCTTTTTCATCGAAAACATACAGTGCAATATCTAAATAGCCGAATATCTCTATTATTTCGGCAGCCGAAATTTCGAGATCTTCACGTGTCAAACGTCACTCAGTTGCCAGAAATCAAATATCGCCAATGAAAAGCTGCTATTTTGACAGTAAATTTTAATTTACTGTGGGTGGAATGGGATCACGAATCGTTAGTTTTGGTTTATCTCAAATGTGTGTCTGCGTCGAGTTTATTGATTTTCAAAAAGGATGGCGGCTTTACATATGTTCCGAATGAGATTGTGTTTTACCTTCTTATTCGTATTTGATTTGACATGCTGCGAAGTCAAAAAGTACCCATTATTAATGCCCGATGTTTACCCAAACAGAGTAAGTGAAACACTTCACCGTTATAAGTAATTTCCCAATGTAATCAAAGTTTGTAATTTCGGCGTTTACTTGTTTAAAAGTACGTAGAGTAAAATAAAAGTCTAAATACGAAACACCTTTATAATATCCTTATAAAAATAGTGTGGATGCGTAAATAGCTGGTGTCATTTCCATTTGCTTGTGACGATATATTTTTAACTTGATATAAAAGATGGTTAGGTAAGGTATAAGTGTTCCTGAATTAAATTCCATTATATAAAAGGTACAATCAATTAATTCACTCCTACGCTATTTGTCGATCAAAATGGAAATATCCTTTTCGTACGTAAACGATTAAAAATATATTTAGATCCACCGTTTAATAATAATCTTATCAATATCGTTAAATGCTCGCAAAAATATCTACCTTACGTATATTTCAACCTTTATTATTTTCTATATATTAGAAAATATGTTAATATATAGAAAATATATGTAAATATAGAAAATATGTAAATTAAATTTATACAAATAAGTGCAAATATGCAATGTGATCTATGCAACATATGTGACATTGCAACTTTCTCAATCTATCCAATGTTACTCTAATAATCGTTCATTGTTCAACTCATAGAGTTGACCATATTGCAAACAAACGTGCACCTATCTATATATTTATTTATTATTTAATTTAAATAATAAATAATAATAATTTAAATATTATTTAAAGGACGAACTTTACCTGTGCACACCGGTGAGAATCGTCAACGAGAAGAGTTTCTACATAGGTGAGACGCAAAACACTTTCATTGTTGGTCGTAAAGTCACTAAATTCGAATTAATTCCAGTCGGTTTTGAGCCCAATGCAACCATGAATGTAGCCCATCACATGTTGCTGTTCGGCTGCAACGTACCAGGCGCCACAGACGATATATGGGATTGCGGCGAGATGGCTGTGTCCGATTCCGGTGGCAATTTGAAGAAGGCCAGTCCCTGCAAAGATGTGAATCACGTAAGCCAGTTGAATTTGGTCCCTTCATCTTCTATTGCGATGTCTTCATTTCAGGTGATATACGCTTGGGCGAGGGACGCCAAGACTCTCGAGTTGCCTGAAGACGTTGGATTTCAAGTCGGACAAGGAACTGATATACATTATTTGGTTCTTCAAATTCACTATTCTAAAAAATTTGAAGGTATTATGATTTCTTAAGTGTTTGTTCCATACAAGAATGCACGGTAGAAAACATGCTATTATCTACTCACGTACAGCTCGAATGGAATTATCGACGGGAAGAATCGGAGAGAGAGTTTCGAGAGAAATGTCGTAAAAATGTGTTTTATTTTTAATTTTCCAATCAGAGGATCAGTCAATCAATGACGATTCCAGTTTCATAATTATAGGAATGTGCGATGAAGCGGACGCACAAACAGACGCAAGAACAAGACTTATTCTTGGATACAAAACGGAGTATTGATTACCTTTTAATTACTATTTATTTTTAGTCGGGCGCACGGATAATTCAGGATTATTTTTAATGTACACTGAAGAACCGTAAGTACCAGAATGTGATATGATCCGTTGGTGTTGTGGCTCTATATCGGCTTCTCTTCTTGCACCCTCCAATGGCACGCATACTCTAACATTTCGCAGCAACCTTTCATAACGTGAGCACTTTAATACTTTTTTTATTTTATTTCTAGTATTTTTTTTTTGGAGTTTTTTTAGCATCGGAATACTTTCCAATGAGACTATTCTGGAAGTTGTGTTTAGTACGCTTGCTTGTTAGTTAGAAGTCGAGTTTAGATAGTTATTCAGATGCTGGGATAGTACAAATTCTTTCTAAATATCAAGTTATTTTATTTTTTATAAATTATACATATGTTACTTGACGCGTATAAAAAACAGAGTAGTATACTATGTAATTATTATTTTAATGGGGTGTAGGTATTAAAAAACAAAGAATAATGAGTTAACAAAACGCTTTCTGATGTATTAAATATAAATATTTACACTGGGGGTGTTGAACGCTTTAGGTATTTTCTTAATTAATCGCAATCGGAGAGGAATAAACAGTCTTTACAAACGGTTGTTTTTGTGTGATTTACAGTCAAAATAAGCTAGCTGGTGTCTTGCTTTTGGGCGTCGGAGGATTAATTCCTCCCAAGAGCACGACCTATATGGAAACAGCGTGTCAGATCCTCGAAGAAAAGGTCATTCATCCATTCGCATATCGAACTCATACACATTCTTTAGGTAATAAAATTATATTTATTAATCCCTTGAAATAATATTAAAATGGTATGTTGTTTACAGGAAGGGTGGTTTCTGGATACAGCATTAGAAGAGACTCGAACGGTTTGGACCATTGGAGTTTAATAGGCAAAAGAGATCCTCTAACACCCCAGATGTTTTACCCAGTATTCGACAAGACTCCCATCACATACGGAGACCGGGTGGTAAGTTATTTTTCCGCTAATAAATAAATCGCATTCATAATTCGTTAATGTCTCAGGCTGCAAGGTGTACAATGGATAGTTCATCGAGAGACAGAATCACGAAAGTGGGGTAAGCTTTACGTTGTCATTTTATTGCCCATTCATTGTGTGATGATTCGTATTCAGCGCGACGAAAAACGATGAAATGTGTAACCTTTACATCATGTATTACGTGGAAAACGGTACGCCTTTGCAAATGAAATATTGCACGACTGAAGGTCCGCCCTATTATCATTGGAGCAATTCCTATAATGATTTGAATAATATACCTGACGTCGAAGCGTCAACGCTGGATTAAACTTAGATGAAACGACCAAGACTTCCCGCCTGCATATGTTTATGAGACGTACTTAATCTATTGTTGTTTATTAATATTTTTATAACCAGTTTTTTTTCACCACACATACACATACACTCTATTAAAATGCAACTAATATATTACATAATCGTATTCTATTCGGAATTAACATAAACGTCAATTCTAAACGTCTATTAGAGTTTTAATAACTTTTAAGAATGTAAGGTGAATATTCCGACAATAGCAAAAAGTACATTCACTTTATATTCATAGGTAAATCTTATAAATGTGACTTTTATTTTGTGCGGTGTTTGTGTTTGTGTGTGTGTATGCGTATTGATCAATCCATATTCTCTATATCTTTATAGGCTGTAGTTTATCAAGCGAATATGCCAGATTAGCGCACTTACTGATTTGCACGTAGTGTGTTAATTTTTAATCAGAACAATTCAATCAAATTGATTGCGAGCGATATTTTGTAATTGTCAATTAGCAAATTTTCTTTGCGTATCTCTCTGTTCGCGCTATTAGAACTTTTCGCGTTAAATTTGTCTGTTCGAATTGCACAAAATGGTGTCGATTCTGTTACCGTGAATACCCGATACTTGAACCAGAATTAACTGAACAGCTGATGCTAATTTTTAGCAAGAAATTCGGGTTTTACGGTAACAATGCTACCTCGCAACGATTACAATATTGTAAAGTAAATTTTACTATTCACTGTTCGCCGACTTGTGTAAGTGATGTCAATTATTTTGTTCAATTTCTCGTTGTATTTTCCCGGTGAAAATCGTTTGAGTGTAAATATTAAACGTATACAAGTTTATTTTCATCACAGTAAATGAGATTAAAAAGCGGTACATTGTGTAAATTTCTTACATAAGTACGTAGGTGTTATGTGTATTCACAAAATAAGAATTCTGTTTGATGGTTTATTAGAGATGTTTATTAATTAATGTAGTAATTTAATTGTTAGGGAACATTTGTTTTTAATTGTTTTTAATTCATATGCAAAAGCAGCTTTCTATTATCATTCAGGGAATTTAAAAATCATATCAGGAGCAAACTGTCTTGCGTTAACTTTCTATGCTGTGAAATGTTTTAGTCAATTTGTACTAATTTATATTTATAGAAGAGAGAATATAGATGAAATGATATGAAACAGTATTAAATATTATATTTTTGTTTAAAAGGAGCACTTAAATGATTGTATTGCACTATTTATGACAACCAAAGTGTATTTTAGATTTATAAACTATTTATAGTTTTTGTATCACTGAAATATTGGGAATACCCTGTATATCAACAATCACTAACGTACAGGATCAGTCAACAAAACGTTGATTTCTTTTTGTTATAAATCAATTATTTAAATTAGAAATTTTATTGTTCCTAAATTTTGGAAAAAGATTATAAGAATTTTTAATAATTTTGGAAAATGCCAATTCGTTGACTCACCCTGTATGCGCGTCATTAGTGAATGCGTCGCGTTTCCATGGCGATTCGTAGCCAAACAAAGAACCATCAACTTTGTAGGGTAATATGAATTTTAATGTGATTAATATTCGTTCATTTTACTTTGCCTTTTTATTCCACTTTTTGATCACAATACAAATTATTTTTAACATGTTTGTTGCAGGAAAACTATAAATAGCAAAGTAATTAAATCCTACAAGTTGTATTTACAACATCGCGACGGCTTATTAATTTATTTTCGCAATTACTTCAGTGATACATTCTAATCAAAAACAAAAACGTATATTAGAATTAGAAAAATTTATTGTACATAAGATTATATTATATTTTTAATTGGAATAATATTATTTTACGCCATTGTCGAGTGTTTTTTTACGAGAATCCACTTCCTAGACGATTATCTTTCAAGTTTAACGAAGCATTTATAACAATCTAATATACAATTTCATTACCGCACTAACTTCTATTGCATAAAGAATACAACGCGCTATAAATTCGAGTAATAAGAGCTAGTACAGACGCAATGCGCATTCAAATTATTTGTTCGAAGTTACCAGCTCATTTTCGCGGACAACGCTTCATATTTAGTTACATGCATATACAGGGTGGCCAAAAAATATAACATATTGATAATAATTCCTTACACCAACTTTATTTGCCTTAACAGCGCCTCTGTTTAGCGTTAGAGTAACTCTAAAGTCGCGTGTTTAACTTGACAGATTTACATTGTTGTTATGGAGTAACTAGGGACTCGAGACGCGACTTTAGAGTCACTCTAAAGTTAAACAGAGCCGCTGAATACGGGCCAATGGGTTTAAAGAAATATCCAGAATTATCCTTTATAATAGTGACTACACAACTAAACTTATTTAGTTTTTTTTTTCCTTTAAAATAATAAAGGAGTTATTTCATAATACTTTTGAGGTATTATTTGGTCTCCCTGTATGTATATACGTACCTTAACGACGCCGCCGGGAGTCCCGGCGCTCATGCGCCCGTTGGGGCAACGTGCTTTCCGATTTCCAACGGCAACGGAGTTCCCCCGAAGGCTCAAAGCGGCCCGAGTGCCGTCATGACGCTGTCGACGGCGGTCCTCTGAGAGACCATGAACCAATTCGCGGAGCTGAAGTCGCCCAATTCGGAAATAGTCCGGGCGAACTACAACAAGCTCTCCGAGCACATCAGGCGGCTGACGCCGCAGGGCATACAATGCAGCGTCTTCTGCGGCGGGGCCCACTGCAAGTACGAGAACCCGGACAGCTGGAAGCCGGACAGTCTGGCTATCCAAGGGATTTACTCGCACTGGTGAGCCCTTTTTTATTCGCATTCAAACGATTGGCGTATGTCGAGGAACTGCTCTTAATGTGAGCTTTATTGCCGATGTTAACATCGAAAATAATTTAAAGGTTTTACGCCTATTCGCCTATATATTCATTCGATGTGGTTGAACGAAGGCAAATTTTCTTCGGCACGCAACATTTTCAACAGGTGAATGGTTTTCGGGTAGCTTCGCTACTTCAATATTAATTTTTCTATTTAGGCGAGCCTAGTAAAAACATCAAAATCTTTTGGCGGCTTATTGTAGTTACTAATTGTTATTGCTGTAGCAAATAGTAATGAGTATTTTAATATTTATGTTTATTACAGCCTAATTTGTCTAAAAATAACATTCTATATTGAATGTCCGAGTATACAAAAATATACCGTTCGATTAATATTCGAGTTTATTATACGATTTCCCATTTTCTTCGTGATGCAAATTTCCTGGTTTTTTCTCTATTTTTAGAATCGAGGGGAAAAATTTACCACATTTTTTTTCTTACTTCACGCCACGTGTATAAATTAATATTCAATTATACATATTAAATAATTTATACTTACGAAGTAGTTGCTCAAATGATAGAAATTAACTTGTTGGAAACAGCGTAGAAAATACCAACAGTAATCGAAGATTGATTACATAGGAATTGATTATTAAATTCTACGTTATTTACGAACAATTAACTCAGCATTTTTGTGAAAATTGTTCCTCTTTCGATAGGATTACGGACGACATTCTGGCGATGGCCCGGCCCAGCACCATCGTGATTATCCAGAAGAACATCATTCAACAATTCCAAAGGTATTTATCGATTTCCGCCGCTATCGGTTCTTAATTAGATTGATAGTTTAGGAATCAAATCTATTATAAATTTGCAATCTCCACGGGAACACGCCAGCTGCGGCCGCCCTCTGGAAAGTTCCGGCTTCTCCTACGATCCCAATATCTTCATGGAACAAAGCAGTAAGTAAAAATATCGATTCGACACGAAATAAAAAATTAAAAAAAAAATTACCGCATACCAGCGAAATCGAAGTTAATTGTGGTTTATTATACAACCACAACGTCAATTTGACAAGAGGCGGCGTTCGATGTAGAGGTGGGAATGAATGATTAACCGTTGCGTATACAGTTACAGCACGAAAGAAAAATGCATTTAATGGACTTTGTGCCGCGTGTGTAGTGTGACTTATTGCAATTAACACGACACCCCGCGTAATTTGGCTGTTATTTCGCCGAATGCAATCCACTTACAGACTCTCCAGATAGCCGGTCGTGATAATAACGCAACTCCCCTTTGTAATGCTAATAATTTTCGAAAAAAAATGGCATAGCATGCACGCCCGTTCAAATTATTCCGTGGCATGAAATAAGATTTACCAACGTAAAACGCGCTTTATCTAATCGGTGATCGCGCTTTTTACAAAAATTAATACAGCCCATTAAATTACTAATGCGAAGCGTTCGAGTCCGACCTGGTTAAATTGTTTTATTCAAACCTTAGGGGAATTGCCTTTTCTTATTCTACTCGTAATTTCTCAATTTAATACATAGAACCTAGACCAGCATAACCTTCGTTGGTCAATAATCGGCCTGTCGGGTGCTTTATTATGTAATAATAAAATGGACTAACACAATTGCATGTCTCCTAATGATCCATCATTACAAAAAAAAAACATGTTTTCCTGAAAGCGACTTGACGTGACGAGCTAGTGAATTCACCGATGGGACAATTATACATACATTCTTGAGCATGTAGGAGATCGATTCTTTTATTCTTTATCCTTACACCCTGCATACGATTAACAATTTTCGCAATATTAATAACTTATACCGTAATCAATAGTCCATAAATAATCGAAGGTATTAATTTATTATTAACGACCTGACTGGCCTGATAAATTCTACCTAATAAAGTGCTAATTCATTAAGCATCGTTCGTAACACTTTATTTTTATCCATTTATATTTTTACACGCGAAACGCGAGGAAAAGCGTCTTGAAAAGAAGCGATTTATTCGTGGGAAGTATTTCTATGTTTGGATTTCATTTCGCTCTTTAGCTAAATCGAGGAAAATATAAAAAGCTAACAGAACGAATATAAATTATGGAGTGTTTTAATATTGATTTTTGTTAAACACATAAAGTTTAATACATACATATATTTAACCAATCGAAATGATACATTGGAAGTGTTGGGTGTATTTATGATTGATAATTTCGTTTCGATTATGCATAAAGTAAATGTTTTCATGTTTATATGCCGAACGAATGAAAATCTAATCGATCCTTACCGTGTTTATGTTATACCAAATTGTGTGTCAAAGTAGAATAATAGCTCTCCTTTATTATTAAGAATAGGGACAAAAAGTTTTGTGTAAAAGTTCAAGCTATTATCATGAAGGATATTTCAAATATATATGTTTTTGTTAAACAGGTTGACTTGTTACGGCATAATAAAATTTTTATTTTTTAAAATAGGTTACCCAATTTGCTACGTTTATGCAAAACTTTTTCCATTCCAAAAAATTATGGAACTATTTTGCAATGATTTGAATATTCTATTCAATAAAATCGGGTGGTGGGGTTTTGAGTAAAAATGCAATTTGTTTTTTTAGTATATTATTACAATTTTGCCTGGAAAGATTACGGAGATGCCACCTTATCCAGTCTTTTGAACATGGTGAAAGTCCTGGCGTTTGCCCTCACAGAAGGCAGAGTGGCCATTCATTGTCATGCAGGTATATTATAATCAATTACTACATAAAAAGGAGTTTAAAAAAATAAATGCACCGCATTATCAATCATAGTTGTACACAATTTTAAATTGTATTCAGTATGTTCCTGAGCTTGGAAATCTTACTTAAACTGGTGCAAACAATTTATATTATACTGGTACTTACCCTCATGCTGCTGTTAAAAACAGTTACTTTTAATTGCAGCTTTCAATCGGCGTGATAAATTAAAATGAAATCATTTCAGGTCTGGGAAGAACAGGCGTACTAATCGCTTGTTATCTAGTTTATTCGCTAAGGGTAACCGCCAACGATGCAATTAGATATGTAAGATTCAAAAGGCCGGGTTCCGTGCAAACGAGAGGTCAAATATTGTGCGTGAGACATTTCGCTCAATTCATTCTTCCTCAAACTGTAACTTATTTTATAAAGTGAGTGGGAATTTGAGTCACTCGAATCTCTTGAGAATATTTAACGTTTAATAATTCCTTAGGGATCTCGTAGGCAAGGACAAATACATGAACGAATTTACGCTGCGCAGGTTTCTAAAAAGGCAAAGGATAGTACTTCACGGGTACGACGAGAGGAATTTCAAATTCATTCCGAAGGTAACGTAAACTCGGCCATTGTTCGAGTGTTTGATCGATTCGTTTTCTCAGATCGTCCATTGCATTTGCGAAAGGATTTTAAAATTGTGTTCCTGTTGGGTAAGCGAGTTCTCGCCCTCCAGCATTCCCTTTACAGCCGACTTTTTAACGGCCAAAATCCACGGCAATTTGAACCGTCATTCCAGTACTTACAGCATCAATAGTTTATCCAGCACGAATTCCGATCGTAAGTATTTAAACTACGTGTACAAAATAATCAATGGATTACTCCTTATTCTCCAGCCATATTCCTCAACGCCGAGTTGGTCCAATCCCCGGGCGATGTGTCGTCCCCTTCCAGTCCTAACCCCTCCGAAATGGGCGACGTGATGGATTCGTTCTCCGAATTGAGCACCATCGACGGCGAAGAAATGAACGAGGAACTCCTGCTGGAGAACCGCTGCTTCCAGGAGCTCGAGTCCCAGAAGTCCTTCACCCGGGAACGGGCCGAGGCGGCCGAGGCGCCCGTCCAGGACGCCAGCGTGGCAGTCGACGCGCTAATAAGCGACGTGGAATCGTTGAATTTTGCCACCAGGAAGAAAATAAAGGATTACCAGCACCACATCAATTCGTCCCAATTGGGGTGGGCCAGGTTGAGCGTCGAGACGGATTTGTACGTGCTGGCTGCGTTGCTTTTCGAATGGATCGAGGGCTTGAAGGACCCCATTATTAAAATGGAGAACTTCGAAACAATCGTGGTGAATTATAAGGAGCCCGAATTGTGCATACAAAAGTTTCCTATAGTAAGTCATTTTGAAATGGAAGTTCTAGCCGTGGAGTGGAAATTACTTATCAATTTCAATCCATTTAGGAAGTTTGCTACTTGATCGAGTATTTGCTGAAATTCTTCATAAAAATTCAGCTCGTTTGCAAGGAAAATCAAGAGGATATGCTGAAGAGAATAATTGCTGCTCTGTCAAAGCACAGCGTATTGATCAACAACAATGTCGTACCGTCAGGTGGGTTATTAATTCGAAAAAAAACACATCTTTTTTATATTTTCCATTACCTAATTTCCATATCTAATAGAGAGAAAAATTTATTTCAGCTAAAGGGTTTAAGAAAATCGGCGACGGGACGCTAACGTGCACGTACCACTTGTTCCAATCGTTGGCCGAATTAATTGAAAATCACTCGAACGAAAAGCAAGAAATGATATATAATCACAACGAAGATAAGGTATGCGAAAATTCCGATATCGAAGAAGACTTCCATAGATAGCTGATTATTTGAAAGCTTTTTGTTTCCTGAATCAACTTTACATAGTTGCTTGTAGCTTACGTACTCGCATCTACGTCTTATATATTTTGTACAAATTGTAGTTTGAAATTGTGAAAAATAAAAGCGAATTTGAGTGGTATTTTATTATTCTAAATGATTTTATTTTCATTCATTTATTTGCATTTTGATATTAAATGCAATTCCTTATACTTTTCCTGTCTCGATCTTTCTAATAATGTGGAGCTGTACACTCAACATAGATAGAGTTCGTGAGAAAAAAAGTAGAACTGTTTTGAGTATTTTGACATTGACAGTTATGACTGATGGCATGTTTATAAAATGTAGTAACGAATTTCGTGTTTACAAATAAATTAATTTAAACAAATATAAATGTGCTCAAAGAGTTCGGAAGACTTTTGGAATACTAGTTCATCGTCTGCTTTTAATTTTGACGATGACGAAGATGTATGTAATTGCATTACCCTTTTGTTATCAATAAATTATGTTTGTAATTATTATTCTAGGATATATCGCAACAAGACTACGTCTTTTCCTCAATCCCAGAAGAAAATTGTGTGCTCTCTATTCATTCCATTATATCTAAAACTTGTTTGGATTTCCGTATGTAGTTTATTTTAAATTGTACGATTCTTTTCGAATACTTTTAGAACCTTAAAAATCCAGTAGGTTTTAATAGTCGTAGTATTTTTATAATGCTCGAATTGGGGATACATTCAAAGAATTGAAAATACGTTATTTACCAGTTTTAGATGACTTGAAGTCAACATACGAATATGTTGTGCCCCCTGTTGAGGAGGCTGTACGAAAAATGCTTACAGGTCAAAAATACCCTCTGGAAGTCTATAAGAACTTTTCGGATAAGTTAAAGCTGTTAGATTGTGCTTTAGAATCGATGGACGGAAACATAATAATTAACGTAATAACACATTTAATGCGACAAATTAGTTTCTACCTAATTATTTTCCAAAATCCAGGTTATACTCTTTCTAAAAGCGACTTTAAAGTCGAACATATTTTACCATCAGTTGGCTGAAAGGAAATCAGCAATCAAACATTATGCCAATCACTTAATTGTTAATAATCATTATTCCGAATTACCGGATTTATATATGTAAGTATTTTATGTACAGTAGACATATTAATATTTATCATATTTCATTTTTAGGTTTACAGGTCTTACTTTTAACATGGTAAATATATTTGTAATAAGCATGTATGAGTTAACGATATGTAAATATTGCAGAAGCAACTCTATTATTTAATCGGTCGTGATGTTAAAAATAAGGAGAGTCTATTGAAAAAATTGGACACGTTTACAGTAGAACATTTGCAAAAAATTAGCAGCAATGACAAGCAAGAAATTTCTGATAATTTGCTATTTTTACGTAAGCCATTTTTCCCATTAAACTACATGAATACGTGCTATTTTTTTGTAGAATGGCAAGCCGAACGGAAAGAAAATTGCAATTCCGTAATAGAACAATTAGCAGCCCTTTGTAAAAGCGAATGGGAAAGGGATAAGTCCTCAAACGAGGCCGTTTTCGCGTTCAAAAAGAAATTGAGAATCGACGATTTTGCTTTCGAATGGACCATAATGAACGTTTTAGCTTCTTTAAAATTGTGGACGCAATTGAATGAACAGTTTATGAAATCCGTACGTTAATAATTGTTAATCGGTTCACCTGATTAATCAGTATTCGTTCCAGACGTGGTTAACGAAGAAGAAAACTGTTATTCCAGCCGAGGTGTTCATTTATGGATTGAGCAGGCACGATCCACCAAAGGAAATCCTTGAATTGTACTTACCTTGGATATCCGATAACGAGCGCAGTCTGTCCTTGGCACAGAAGATGAATTGTCACAAGTTCGTTATTCAACATCATATTAAAGAAAGGGACAGGTTAGCTCTTATATTGTACAAATCGAAGATAACGCCTCAAAGTCAAGAGTTTTTTTTAATCGAAAGCGCCCTGCAATCTACTGTTAGTATTTCTGCATTTTTATTATTATTGAGATAATGTAGTTGTTTTTTTTAGGAGAAGAAATGGAAAAATTGAAAAACATTGCCTTACATTTTACCTCGAATATGCCTGTTATATCTACTCATTCTAACTCTAGTTAATAGAGTCTAGATAGAAACATTCTAGATAAATAAATAAACACATTTATTTCATTATTTAGTAGGAAAGAATAATACTGATAATTTTTACATGTATTGTCTGTAATAATATTACTAAGATCTATTTATACTACACTAGTAAAAAATAAATAATACAAAAAATTACACAAACTGTAGGTAAAAAGTCAATTATGTATACATATATTTTATCTATAAATTCAGGAACTAATTGTTTAAATTTTTATTTAATGCCATAGTTAATTTAATATATCTGTAAATGTACAACGTATTGATACAGCACATTTATCAAAATAATTCGTAACAACTATTTGAAAATATGTAAGAAATGCGGAGATTTTTAAATAAAATAAATAAAAAACAATTCAATTTATTCGTGTCTAATTTAATAATTCCTTACTTTCGCTATTTTTGAATAGCTGTTACAATACTAGGAGAATTTTATTATTTTTTTTATCACATGAAAACTAGTTGTCTAATATTTTCGACAAAAAATGAGCTCGATGAGATCTCCTATTTAGCAATTTTGCACTTATTTCTTGCACATCAAACTAAAAAGAGTACAAAAAATAAAAAAAGGTATTTTTTATATCGGTAACCTTCAGAAAGTTGTCGAATGTACAAGAACAGAAAATTTAAAACCCTAAAGATACTCATTATATACTAAAAATATATCCATTTTACTTTTATTATACAGGGTTGGTTTTTCAAACAGATATATCATTCATTACCCTGTTGTTCCTTTGTAGTACTTTTATATTATACAAAAAAAAAATATTTCGCACGAACACGTACCTATTCGATGCTCTGATGAGATCCTGCCTATATTTGTACTAGCCAAGTACGATTCACGTTTTGACCAAATGGACGGTACAGGAAAACTTCATTTTAACATTAAAAAAATTCGCTAATTTCATAAATAAATAAAAAAAATTCTAAGCCTTATTGCACTTAGATAAAAAAAATAAACCATTTACTAAGTATCACAAGGTTTAAGGTGTATCCCTATCGTCTGATCCGGACCTGGTGGGCCCGTGGTTCCTCTTCGGCGGCGGTTGAAGCGGAAACAACCTGTGCTCGGTGGGCCAGTAGATCTGCCTGTCGCCGCCGTCCTCCATGACATTCACAGCCGCCATCGACGGCACGTACTGCTCCGGCATCCAATCGAACGAGAACGCGCTGGTCTGCGTGCTCGGCGTCGCCGTCGGCGTCGGCGGCGCGCTGCCGATGTACGGGCTCAACTCCTGGTGGCAGAGATCGGGCACCTTCTGCAGCGTATCCGACCACGGCGGGCTCGGGTTCCACTGGTCCATCAGCTCGCTCGGATCGACCTTCAGCAGGGTTCGCGACCGTTCGGGCAGGTGCGACGCCACCAGCAGGCCGCTGGTGCCGCCGTCGTCGGCCACGTCGTGATCGGCGACCTCCAATTCCAGATTTTGCAGCTCCTTCTTGGGCTTCCGTTTGCTGTAGGAGTAGTCCACGGGCTCCGAGTCCGCCCGCCTGTTGTGGTGGTGGTGGTGCTGGTTGTGGTGCAGGTGCGTGGAGGTGCCGTGGTGCGTTAAATGGGGTTGCAGGGTGTTTGGCATGGCGGCGAGGTGGCCGTAACCGGCTGGTTCGTGGGAAGCCGTGAAATCGGGAGTTTGCGTGTGCTCGGGATAATAGAGGAGCCTAGAAGACGGCCCTACGTCGTAGGTGAGGCCGTATTGAAGTTTGTTCTGTACGGAATAGTAATGATAGAGCCAACTGTTCGTTCTCATGACTGCCGCCTCTGCTTCGCTTAGGACTTGATTCGTGCATACTATTACCGGCTGTTGATTGCTCTCCGAACTTTCTTTTACTTGCAGAACGCAGTGCATCCACAACCACTCGCCCGTTCTTCTTTGGAATTGCGCTAGTAGGATGCAGGATCGTTCTTGTTCCGATTGAGTTACTGCAAAAATACGCACGTTCCTGCATAAATCACTATTATTTTATCAATCTATGCTTCGATCGTATAAATACTAAGTAGGCAAAACGATCTTAGTTTTACAGAAGACGATGAACTGACATGTTTGATATAACCATTGATATAGATAAAAATTTCATGTAGTTTTTATTTTTAATTGCATTATATACGATTGAAGTCATCGATTTGCATTAAATTTCTAAAAGACTCGAAAAGAGCAAACAAAAAAAAACCTTAACCAGTCGATATTAAGGATGTCGATAAAATCAATTTCATAGACTTTTTCTTTTTTCCCTACCGTTTTTCCAATATATTATAATATGTATGTACAACGACGTCTACCCTGCGGTACTTACTGAGTCGATGTTTGGTTTGGGCCTCACGCGTGCATTCCCAATGCAGCAGCCGGTACCAGGACACCCCCTGCAGATCGGAGCGCGGAAAGCCCAGGTAGAATTCGCCGCTGCAACACAAGTGTAACAGTTGTCGTGATTTACGGCATTGGATGTCACCGGCTCTCCCGCGACCCCGTGACCCAACCCGCCCCGCCATCACGACCGGACTTTGATTTATGGCACGAGCGAACAAAGCTCCACCGTAGCACACACACATACAGATACACACGTACATATACAGCCGGTGCTGCTGCCTCATAGAGCACCAGGCCAGTGTCGCAACCGTTATCACTATATTCCTTCATTTTTTGGTTTCATTACAATTCCCGGATCCTCTTAGGAATTTAGTTATCTATAAGGTGATTTTTATGCGATGTTTTGAGCTTAAACAATAACAGATTTGAGATTGAAATTTTATATGCGGTTTTTTTTAATGGTTGCGACACTGGTTGTATAAAACAATAGATGAATAAGGCCATGTTGAGCCGAGATCGAACGATACGCTCGCTTATACTATATAGTAGATAAATGACTTACTTGGTATCGATATGGATAAACCTCATGTCCATGGAATGAATGGATGTAAAGACGTTGGTGGCACCCTGTACGATGCACTCCCTCGTTTCGGGCATCGCGACCGGGGTGCACGTCGCTAGGAACACCGGCTCGTTGCGACTGCATAGAGGAAGGAACGACAGGTATCTTCCCTGAACTAATACTACCTGTAACCCAAAAGTAATTGCAATGGTCGCGGTGCAATCGCAAATATCGAAGGGATGATGCGGCGCACATCCTGTACGATTCCTTTCCGCTCGTTTCCTATATCTCTCGGCCGACCGGTGGAATTTCAATGAGCGCGATTTCCATAACCTTGTCACAGCCGATTCTGCATTCCCGTTTCCCGATCTGCTGCCGTTCGGATTCCAGCAAGTAGGCGTCATAACATGCAGTACAAGAAGTGCTGGTAGCACGGCCGGGCCTTCGCGTACTTTACGCGCCGCATGTGCATATAGGTGCACAGGGACACACTCGCTGCTATTACGATTCGCGATATTTTATTACAAAAAAAACGATACTTCGAATTGATCCACTAAATACCGCCCGAAAGAACCGGTAGAGGCGTGTAAATCCTTTGGGTAAGTACCCTTAGAGCTGGCCGAGCGTACTGCTTATAGCATTTAAAGATAGCGTCGGAGACTATGGTTGGTAACTATTCAGATGCGTGGGTGGAGATAGGTACTACTGTGCCTAGTGCTGTTGTACTAGGTGGGCCAAATGGTATAAAACGATGAAGCTACACGGATCGGTGAAAGGTAGATTGGTAAATAATTACCAAGGTTCGTCGCTTATTCAAATACAGGGCAATTCGATGGTGTGTTAGAAATATATAGGATTTTCATCGAAGATCTTTCGATTGTGTTTCTGCTGTTTTTCCTAGATGGAGCTGAAAGTAAAATGAGCGGGATGAAATTAGTAGCTCACCTTTTGGTCACCAAACCTCATTTGGCGTCTAGCATTTCTGGATACGTTCATCCTACATAAAAATAATCGACTTTCTTCATTTGGATTGCTATTGGACCCCGCGTTTACTGGCCTGCCCAATTCGCATTGGATCGCTTGGTGGTCTTGCTTATCTATTATATCATACACGCTATCTCCATGGATCAAAAGGTCTTCCTATAAAAAAATCCATGTGGTTAGTTTTAGGGCGCTTCGCCTCGTGCTATTAAATATGGTCGCCGTGTTTGTTGTTGAGATGTAAACACGAAATGCGCGTGATTTAGACGTAGAAGCCGCACTAATAAGGCGCGAGGAAACGCCATGTCATCCTTGCTGATGACATGAATAAGTTGAAAATTCATAAAGTCGCAGATATAAATCCGTAACATCGGTTTATCAGTCAACATTTGCTGGTAATACACTCGAATAAGACATCTTTCTCCAGGGCATTTTCACAAAATAAATATTTATTATTCATTACTTAGAGACAACAAATACGATTAACCCTGTATATGCAGATATATCGGTCATTACTCGAGTGATTTATGAGGCGTTGATTTAGGTTTAGCTTGACGAAATGGAGACGAAAAGAAAAATGAACAAATTAAGCTCACTCTCGAGCTTAGAAGCTCAAAAAGTTCGCTCACCTGTATAACACTCACCATGGAATGGCCCAGGTACTCAGCAGCATTATCCGATATGTACAAAAGCTTCCCGTTTTGGGTCATCATCATTAGAAATCCGCTTAAAGCCTGAAACAAGATGAATATTAAAAAAATTAGCTATTTATAGTGCAATCAGCTAAAGGTAATGCTGATATTTATAAACTCAAACTTTAATTTCATCAAAATCTAAGCGAGAATAGATGGAAATGGTGGATAAAAATGCATAACTGTAAAATATGACTATAATCCCATTGGATATCCGAAGAAACGTTCGCATTAATAACATTTCAAGCCAGTCAGTTTGACTGTTCTTTTATATTTAAATTTCTTTATACCAGAAGATTACCCAGCGTATAATAAGGCAAGTGCGTCCGAGGAGATAAAATCACGAACAACAATGTAGGAAATAAGGCTATGTTGACACTTTATATTTCAGTCTGTTCAATTTGAAAACTAACAAACTGTACATAGGCGGAACTGAGTTATCCTAAAGATACCACTCGGATAACATCTAGATCTACATTAATAAAATAGATGTTAATCCAAACAATACGGATTTTTTAGTAGATATTATATTATTTCATTCGTCGATGATTAAGCATTTAATTGTGTGACCATTTCTTCACTTTTATTTTTGTTATCACAAACATTAATCCTGTTCTCTTGAGATTCCAATGAAGATAAAAAATCTGATCACACAAGATGAACACACTATAATAGTAGATATTAACTAATTTCTTTTATTTAAAAAAATTCTTACATTTTGTATTTTTGTATTAAAACAATTTACTTGTTGATATGAATAAACTGAAATGGGTATGTTCTGTGATAGTGCTAGACAATTGGTGATTTGTGTAAACAATAAATTTTACCATATTTCAACATTTACGGTAACGAAATAAATAAAATCAGTTGTAAAATTGAAATAATACAATGGAAATCGCCACCAGAATTTATTAGCTGTTACAGTTAAATTCCCTTTAATACCCAATAGATTATTTCACAAGTTCGAGTGCAATTTAGTTGCAAAACTATAAGAAATTCATTTAAAATGCGCGTTTGAATAATAAGAAGAGAAATAGTGGAATGCAATCGTGATTAGTTTCATAATGTAAGGTATCTCACGTTTTGTTGTTAGTCCCTATAATAATAATAATAATAATAAAGTTGTTGAATACGATTGATCGTTCTGAAAATCGACATTTCGAAGCCCGGAAAATTCAAGATTCTTCCGGTTCAAATTACTTTACATTTTAGAGAGTCTTTATTAAACAGATTTTCGAATGTAAATTGCAACCATTGCCTTATACAAAGTTAACCGTCTTAGATGAACGAGCATTATCAACAGATAATTTCTTCCGAAGATATTTAATCGACTTTATAGACATTTGGTATTCGTGGGAAATAGAACTGAATGAGTAACGATGAGAATGAATAGCGAGGTTAAAGGGTATTTTATGCGTACATTGTCAGAGAAGGTAAAACAAACGAGATACCAACTATCAATGATCAATAAATAATTAATCTTTCAATAAGTCCTCCAGCTAACGTATTGTTGATTTTAATCGATACCTTTAAAATCACATTAATGTCACGTTTTACAAAATATACCGAGTAAAAAGGGAAAGAAATTTCTCCTATCAACTAAACGAATGTGTTAAGTACAAAAAAAATAAAAATCGATCAGGATTTACTAGACTAATCAGGATAAGTACTAGACTAATAAATTAATATTTTGGCCGTTTGGCTGTTTCTTGACCAATGGTTTTTTATCAAACCTGTATTAAAAGTGATGAACTGTTTGAATTAATAGTATACGCCAATGGTATCGTATATCATAAATAAACCATGACACACGGCTACTCTTTTATCAATCGACAAGCTGATAAGTCCATTTTCTTAAACGAAAAAGAGATAGCGAAAGAGTGGCCTTTATTGATCATCGCTTAATTTTTATCACAACATTCAAAAACTCTATAACAAGATTGTAAATTGAGCGTATATCTACTACCTACAAGGCTTTTAACTGTAATTGCCTTAATTTACAGATAGATTATTAGTCTTATTATCGATTGGGAATGTATTATTAGCCGATCGAAATTTACATACCTACTCACAAATTTAATTAGAATATTACTAGTATCGTAGGATTGAATTTCTAAATTAAAAATTAGGTACATTTAAAAATGGAAAAAATCTCGACTAGTGTATGTGTAGTAGTTACATATGTAGGTATAGTATTTTTCTTCATGTATAAATATAAAATAAGGAATCAGTAACTTTAGGATATCAACTGATTTGTCTATTTCCAAAGGGCATAAAAGAGTTTGATAATTATTAGCAAATGTTATTTATGCGTTTTATGAAGATTGTTGGTAAAGATTGAGATATTGGAAAGGTTCCTTAAAGTAAGACATTATGCACATGGATTTATAGCGAATTGACGCCACAGTAAATAATGTTAATCTTCTTTTAGAAAATATTTCGCAAAACGTATGCAATCGAACAAACGAATCTAGTTTCTAGGTTAAAAGTCTGTTCTCCCATCCCGAGAATCGTGTGTTTGCTCTCATCGCGAATGCTCGCCGGCTTTTTGCTCACTTTTCGATATTTGATAAGCCACAGCTTACTTTATTGAACGGCCTTTTGTTCGTTTTAACATAATTCCCTTTTATTCCAATGAGAAAGTATTTTAGTTTTCGTTCTCGTTTGGGCTTGTGCAACACAATAGATTCCATCGAATCAATAAATTCGCCTCATCTTCGATCTGACTTTAATGCGTTTACAAGAATATTTAATGCTACCTACGGGAGCGAGAATTCCTCGCGCTCAATCCATATGCGCTTTGATTGCGCTTTCACTCGAATCAGAGCGCTTGGATATACAAAATATATGTTCAAATTCCGCATTCATCGATATACTAGTCAAATAGGATCATGTTTTTTCAAATTAAATAAAAAAAATTAGGTAGGTAACGGTTTGAAGATTTTAAGTTGTTTTTTTGTGTCCACTAGACTCTTTCGAATCGAAATTGAAATAAATTCGTTCCGGATAATTGATTCGCTAAAAATCATGCGAGAATGGAATTTTTCAAAGCGTTTATAATCTTTCGTGCATTTAGTGATCCTTCCGGATTCGGGCCGTTTTTAGAGCTGATTAGCTCTAATGTAATCGAAACATCGAGGAGAGCCAAAACCGGCCTGGATGAAATCTTTCCATTGCCCTTGACTACTCAAAATCGACACACCCCGTATACGCCCAATCCGACAGATTCATTTTTAAGCGAGCTTTTTAATTTATTATTTATCTTATAAAAAAATTAAAGGTTCTCTCCACTCTTTAGATCGCTGAGGCCGATAGAAGATCATTAAAGAATATATTACATGCTGAGAGCGTACTTTACAGCGAACGCGATGCTCGAGAAGTGTTTCACTATCATCCCAGAGGCGTACATTTTACCTCACAAATTTCTTTACCTATTCATTGTGCAAGTTTTAACGATCATCGGTACTCAACAGCTCATTCCTTGACGCTTCTAAGGGATGCTCTAATGTTATATAAAATTTAACAATACTTTTACTAATTGTTTAAAATATTGGAAGTTTATCTACGAAAAAAAAAATATTAGTTAAAAGGGGAAATTCCCGGGTTGACGTACGCCGCTGTGGTGCCGCACAGAATGAACTCCAAAGCAAACCGAGGCGAGTTCTTTCTTTCATAGCTAATACTAAATTAAGATTTCCAATCAGTTTTTGGAATTTTATATTGTGCTCATTTTGTACTTTATTGGTTCACGGGGATATTTATGTTGTTTTAAAAGACGCTTACAGTCCGCATTTCGCCTAACGCTTCATGAACTAAAGAGATAAGGAATATTATTTTACGCGATCTTCCTTGAGAATTAAAGTACGTGTACAATATGTTATTTTTAATTACCTGCGGGATAGATTCCGATGCGACAATGTGGAAGTGAATGCGACAAAGTGATAATTTATTTAACGAATTTCTTAATTCCTTCTCTGCGTTCGCCCGTAAACACCTACTCAATACCTCAACAGCTTGATTATTCGATACCTTCTGATGGTGTAATAATATATCCGGACAACAGGTATTTTGACGAACGACGACGTTATTGTCGCTTTAAACGATACATAAGTTGTATTTTATTGCGTTTTTATTCTTCATTTAATTAATTAATCGACGAATAAACTTCAATGATGCATGAGTATTATGTTTTCGCCGCTGTGCAGAAGAATCAGAAAGAACAACGGCTATTGGCTTGGATATTGCGTGAGAGAAGAGAATATACGCGGCCACGTAAGTCACTTAAATATGCAAAAGAAATGCTTAGTTTGTCCGATTCCTAAGATAAGTATACTTAAGCTGACTTTATCGAGATTCTCGCATGGTTTATGCGAACTTTATATCTCGGCTGATTAAATTAGGGTCGCATTTCGCTCGAATTAATAAGCCTTTATGTGAAAAACAAAAAAATATATATTAATGATTAACTCGAAATAATTCGATAAAACAGTAATAATAGGAATTAAAAACGGTTCGTCAAATCGGATAAGTATTACATAAGAAGGAATTTCGCCGTTCGAAACGCCAAATGCAAGAACACAGAACGCAATTATGTTAATTAGCCGTGTAAATCGCATCTCTGAGCCACTCCACGGAACGTTTAAAGTGAACTATAGAGGTCATTAATTGCATGATCTGGTCCGTTCGGTCGACCTTTTTGATATTATTATCGAAGAAACTCGGAGAAAGAAATCACCTACAGCAGATAGAAGAGGAACGCAAACGAACTTGCTCGTTTTTTTTATGTTTTAACATCGAGATATAAATTACTACAAATTCGAAGATAAAACATAGAGATGATTGATTTCAGTGCGCGAAGAATGTAATTAATTAATGGGATCGAATCGAATGCGACGCAAAAAAAATCCTTGTTTAATTTATACGGCTTTTATCGATTCCGATTTTAATTGAATTTCAAAAACATGTCGTCTTACGTGTACCTCACGTCCTATTTATAGTTTCATTGGTAATATTCATTCGATGATATTTATGATCGATAAGCGTTTAGAAATAACGTCGATTAGCGAGAAATAAACGATTTCAACTTGAACGTTTACTTAGAGATAGATAGTTTCTCGTCTCACCGCCTATCGATATCTCCCATAAGTTCACCGAATTCTTACCAATGGTAAAATTTAAATATACAAACTATATATTTTTCAATGCGAATTGGAATATTTTCCTTCAAGCCGCGACCACATCAAAGAACTGCTCCGGTTACAGGCCGCAAATGTCTTAATTAGTTGCGGTTGAAGCGCGAATGAACTAAAATTTGTTCGAATTAGATATATTTTCCCTTTAAGGTAACAATAACGTGTCGGCGAAATAGGATGCATTAATTCATTCGGATTTTTCTAATTCGGATCAGCGGATTTTATTGTTCCGCTCCAGGTCAATGTCATTGTTGGTAAATTTATCATAAATCGAAACAAAGAACCGTGCACATGCCCCCAAGGATGCGCTAATGATTAAAATAATCAATCTTTTATTATATTAATCACTTACAAACGGGAACTATTCGCGGTGATTTAATCTTGCATTGTCATTCATTATTTTTATTTAACGAAAAGGTTAAATATTTTCCGAATGCCTGCGAAGCTGACTGTGCCACGGGTGATCCATCAACGACTTTAAATGATTTATTTTTTTTTGGTAAAGAACAAATATAGCATTATACAATTTAAGAACTCGGGAAAAGTCAAAGCGAATCAATTAAATTTACTTAACAATATTTTAATATGTAGGTACACATAATTAAGCGCTCTTAAAATAACCTAGCTCGTTTAAGTTAAAGTGCATCAAGCATCTGTGGTTTTGACGTCTTTTAGTAGTAATAATTTCAATTTTTCTAAATTACACACTTAGCTAACGTCAATATAACGGAACGTTATTTCCCTTTTTTTTCGTGTTTTTACTCGTTTACGAATGGAGCAACTGAATAGTTCAGTTTATCGCTCTGTTCTAAAAAACTGCGGGGATAACGAGATAATTCATCGAATTATGAGGCAGGTAAAATTCCAAAAGTTGAATGAACACCTAGGCCTTACTACGGTCATTCTCATGATTTTATATCACGAATTCGAAATTGCTTTCATTCATGAATTTCAGTTTTAGTATCAACGAACAGATATTAGTTTTTCACGGTTACTTATACCTTTACATGCGATTTTCCATAGTTTGAAAAGTGTGCATTGCAATTTAGTCTTTCGAAGTGGCAAAAAAATCGGTAGCACGTTCGTAATAAATCGATTTACTTACAAGCCTACATCCGTTTTAAATTCTATATAAACCTGATTGGAATTAATAAAATTTATAACGTGCGAAACGAGTGAAAATGAAAATTTGGCCATCCTGTAGATATGAATTACGTGGGTGCGCAATAGAAATCCAATACAAAAAAAAATAATAATAATAATAAAGCATCGCAATCGAAAGCAATTATTCCTAGAAAAGGAAAAATTACCATAATGAAATGAACGTTGAACGTCGAACGTTGAGAAAGAGAGAGAATTTGATGAATGTCGAAGTGTTCTCATCTGCTCTGTAAGATAAGGTGACCTTTCTAACGAGTGCTGGTCTGCGTTCAAAAGCTGACTGAGGTTGTTTCGTACCCGGAACAAACGTTCGCCGTACAAAATACACGGATTTCGTTTTTAAATTCAGTCGATCACCGGATCACCATCCATCTTAATTTATATTCGGAATTCAGTTTGGCGACGGAGTGAAAAAGCTCTCGCATGAGATGATCTCAATTTACCTACATATCTCGGCATCCCACAGTCGCTTAAGACTTAAGACTCGGGCTTAGCGGTAAAATGAATTTCTTTTTTGTTTCGACGTAAAAACACGCAACATGCCAGGATAGAACGATGGTTCGACTTGAGCACCTACTTCAAAAAATAAATAGGATCTAATAAAGTTTATTGTGTAATTCGATTCGATGCACGATTCTATAATATCATCGCGAAATTTATACGTTATTTTCCGTTCTTTGCGGTAATTCATTCATGTATTTAAGCAAGGTGTTGTTAGATTACATCAATTTCTATTTTCGTCTTCTATTCATCTAATTTCTTTAATTAAAAAACATTGCTTTCCGAATATATGAATCAGGAGAATAAAACAAATGTAATCGTTATAAGAATACAAATTTTGCTTAATTACCGAGTTATTGATAAAAATAATAATATAATTCAATCTGTCAATTTTATTAAAAAAGAAGTGAGCTTAAAACAAATGACTGGCATATGTTGCTATGGTGATGTCAAAAATTTATCATCCGATCTGTCACTTGTCATTATTAAGTTAAGTATAATTTCGTACGGTCATATGTTATATGAAAAATTTAAATGTCAATATTCAAATCGAGAATATTTTGGTATATTTTGAAAGTTTTAGATTTGTATAATAATTATGTCAGTGCTGCAAGTTGGACATAAGCAGTAAAATTCTCAGATCGAGGCCACCCTGATGCAAAAACTACTTATACGACGGGTTGAACACAGATTACTGGAAATATCAGGTAATGTAAATCATAGATTAAATAAGCTCAATACAGCCCGAGAAGAGCAAATTATTGATTTTTTTGAAGCAAAACCAAGTACAAGTCTTCTTCGAGAAATTCTGCTTACATTAACATTGACAATTGACAGAAGAATATAATTAAAAAAATTTAACGTCATCATAGCAACCTATACAAGTCATTGTTTTATGCTTACTCAGTTTTTAATTTTATAGATCATTGTTTTTTTATCAATATAACTGGGTAACCATTATTCGTAAAGGACGAGTGCCAGTTTTGAACCACCCTGTATACATAGATGACTAGTAAAAAAACAATAGTTACTTAAGTGACGATATTGAATACGTGCAATGAGTATTTTTTTTAAATACACCTATAATTATTAGGAAACGGTTCGGACGTTCGCTCATTAGGAGGTCCTCGTTGCATAACTAATACAAAATAATGGATTTTGACGTTCATCTGATACCAATAATTGTATGTTTCAATTTGGAACAACAGTTAGGATTCTATATAAGTCTCGGCACGGCACGTAACGAGCCAGTTGGATAATTTTTTTCAACCGACAATTTTAGATTCGTTAGATTCAATTGGACCCATTTCGAGGACCTCTTACATATAAGAGTGACCTATAATTTCCAACATAAATAAAAGGAATCGTTGATAATGTACAACATTTGCGGAAAAATATTGGTGAAAAAAAAAATCAGTAATGTATTGCGTTTTAAGCGTTAAGACCGCTTCGGCTAATCACCTAAAAAATCGGTACAGTTATCGATGTATCTGGAGCTGGGCCGAGAGAGAAGAGCGCCTCGCACCGCACCACACCACACATTGCCATATTTAATGACAGGCTAGAGTCAGATGAAGAGCGGTAGATATTGCGGGCGGGTCCGTGGGAAAGTAGCTGCGTACCCCTCGGCTTGAGGTCACGCGTTGACCCCGCTAGAACGGTCCCCCTGCGCCCCCTTGGCCGCGCCGCGCCGTCCACACGATACAGATCCACCCGAGTGGTCTGAACTAGCGCTCTCCGGTGATGCTCTCTGCTCTCTGCTCTCTTGCTTGCTCTCTGCGCCTAGTCCAGCGCCAATGCGCTCCGAAGATGAAGATGGTCCAGTAATTTACCTGACCTCCGGCCAGGGACGGATTCACCAATTTCATATACGTTTCTTTATTCTACTTATCGATTACCACCATCACGTAAAATAAATATTTGTTGAATTCAAACGAAATCTACTACTACTAACTGAACTAATTTGCTCTTATAGGAGAATTTTCTTTCGTATACATTTCCCTCGAATCTTTTTTTGGAAAGTTTGATAATTGGATCGCTAAAAAATTCGAACATCCTGTATTATAAATAAAGCGCCACGGCGCGCCTCGGGGTAGATCGATGCTCTTCCTAATGTAATTCGTAAATCGTGAGGAAATGGTTAAAGGCCACGATGAACGTTTCATTAAAACAGACATGTGTGAGCTTATGTTAGGCTACTGTTCTAAAACCGTATTGTGTTCGTACGGTCCCCTTTTTTTTCTCCTACCTCCTAATTAACCTCTATTGTTTCAGATCGCATTGGACGATATATTTACGATTTAATGGTAATTAACACGTCGTTTTCCGCGCTTTAAATTCCGCGAATTAACGCACGTGTAATTAAACTATTAACTGCTTCGTTAATGCTTGTTAAAAAGTTGCCCATACTATTCGGTTGATAATGACATTTATAAAAGGAAATTTTTAATTTTGCCTTGTTCTGTGATTTTTTTTTTGAGAACAGTAACATCTATACAATCTGACGTGTATCTAACGTAAATACTATGTTTTTTTTTTATTTTCAATAATATAATTAACGAGCAGTTCGGCAATTAAGTGTTAAACCGACGCATTTACACACTTTATTCACTAAGACGACCGCAATTTGAAGTTGCGGACAACTTTATAGGCGTGGTTAATTTAATTGCCTCGTTCCATTGACCAATTATAATTGGTGTTTGCGTTATTTCGGAGCCAGTCGGAATGAAATCTTGATTTACGGATGATTTTGAATCGCCTTTTATACGCAATGAGGTTCTTTTACGATCGAGAAGAATGTCGAAATTTCAAACATGAAAGAGAGCTTTTGTTTGAACGGATTTAATTGGTTCATATTCAATGATTTCGTACGAATCGAATTTTACTTGATTTTTGCGAAAAATTACTTTCGAAAATCGAATTGAATTTCGTGTAAAACGGCAACCATTGCGAAGACTAAGAAAAAAAATATGTAGTTACTTATTCCGACACCTGTCAGTCCATTAGATAGATACATATATACCTATATGCGCTAGCAATTTTATGCTGTCAGTAGATTATAGTGACTGTTGATCGTAATATTTTACCGCTCGTTATAAAAAACAAGTATTTTTTTATGTATGCACGTTCAGTGCCGGCTTTAGACAAATTTTAGAAAGCAGTGCTGGAGCACACAAACAATAAATATCCTAAAACTGGAACGATAAATAAAGAAAGAAAAGACTGGTATTGTCCACCACATTGTGCAGCCCTGCTAACATTCATAAATCCTGCTCCGTGTAGCTGTGTAAACTACTGTATATTAAATCTTGATATTCGATTCAAATTACATGCACATACAAGCAGTTTATTGAGAATTCCTGCGATTATTGTAGCAGGAGCCCGATTTCCATCGGCATCTTATTTTACGAGTGCTGTTGTCCATTACTATCGCTTTAAAATTCGTTCAAAACCTGGTTTCTATTTTGAATTTTAGGAAATGTTCTATTCGAATTCAAATAGAGCCTGCATTATTAAAATAAACAAAAAGAAAAAGAAATTATCGCTGTTATTATTAATGCATTCATTCATTCATTCGATTTATCGATCGATCCGAATTAATTGTATGAGATCGATTAAAACAAAACTAATGATACAAATGAACTTTCAGCGGTACTTTTATTCCTTCAACAAGCAGCGTTTATTATTATTATTTTTAATTGGATTACTCTCATGAAGACTTAGAAAAAATTGAAGAAAGCAATTGTCTATTTACATTGCGGAGAATGTATTACAAGGAGTGCCTCAAGGTAGAATCTTGGAGCCTTTATTATTCGCAAATAAATATTTCTCTATTCCGTTTGCCACATTGTGGATATAATTTATGTGCGAATGATACACAAATTTATTAGCCATTTGAGTAGTCAAGCATCGTTGAAACTATTCATAGCATGAATAATGACCTCCTACTATGCATGTAGGTACAGCTTCTAATATTTATTAAATTACTCGCTCGTAAAAGCTCGACTGCTGAAACCTCCAAATAGCAGGAAATTGTATTGAATTATTTTCTGGATGATTTCTCCATTATAATGGAGATACTTTACTTCTCTACTCACAACATTGTATTTGATTGTACTGTAGGTAGATTATGTTTTATAAAGGTATAAAAAGGCGCGTTTCTTATGTAGAAAAGTAGTCGTGATTTTTTTTGTCATAGGTAATCGTTTCTGCCGATAAACGGTTCCTTGGGAAAGTGAATATCGGCTCACAATCTACGCTAAAAGCAGTGATTAGGAGCTTTAGAATAAAGCAAGCGCAAAAAATAAAATGAATAAATGCAAATCCGCGGCGACGTTAATATCGAGCGGGCCGTGTGAAAAAATATGTACTACCTCGAAAATGAAGAAGCTCCGTCCCGAAAAAGCGCGCATATGAAAACCTCATGGGGAAAAATAAAAACAAATAATCGAGCGAGAGAATGGTTCAATAATGTGTTGCAAACACGCAAGTGGGTAATTGTTTCATTTAAGAACGGAACCCATGGATTTCCCACGATGGGCTTTAGAT
This sequence comes from Phyllotreta striolata, assembly GCA_918026865.1. Classification (NCBI taxonomy): domain Eukaryota; kingdom Metazoa; phylum Arthropoda; class Insecta; order Coleoptera; family Chrysomelidae; genus Phyllotreta; species Phyllotreta striolata. Next base: position 3,219,708 of record OU900103.1, read on the forward strand.
GCACAAACTGCAATTACTCTATAACCGCTGAATACATAATTCAACTAGATCCTTCAATAACCGTTTTAAATAAGACAACATTTTCTATCAACATATTAGATAATATCAACATTTTATTTTGTGTACTTCTTAAAGCTAATATTTCTTACCTTAGAAAATCCAATATTGGGAGTTTGGTTTTGGTGCAAACCTACATCATGACATTTGAACGCTGAAATTAAAACAAAAACTCATTTAATTCTTTAATAAGTGGAGAAATAGGAGATTATTTTTTTCTTTGGCGCGAAATCTACAATTTTCAATGAGACAAGGAACCTGAGAAGCCTGATATAAAGTATATTACGTACCTATATGTATACTTAAATTAAGTTTAAGTAACAGACGAGATAGAATCGCTGTTGCATTAAAATGTAGCGAGTTAGATAGTGTGTATATGAGTGTATTTCGCATACGGATCTCAAACTATAAATACTATAAAATTAATTATTAAGCCGTAGAATGTACATATTCTCAGATTATTTCTCACGAGGCCGCCGGTTTTTCATCGAGTAAAACATTCATCTTCGACCTTATCTGTTACTCATTAATGGAAAATTTATATTATGTAACGCCGCGGACTGCAGATTATGGGTACTTTATTATAACCATTAGTAACTAATTACCATATTTCATTTAAACCAATAATTACGTATTTTAGGATACTATCATAATCATAGATTTATTTACCTATATATTTATGAAAAAAAAATACCTACTTAATTTATTGCAAACTTTCGATGAGTTATTAAATCAAAATTAACTAGAATTTAGTTAAAGTATGTACGAAATAAACTGATGGAATTAAATGCGGATCAAATTGTATATAATTTAATCATCAATTCGCGTTACAATTAATATTTCGATCGAATTAACAGTACCACATAAAAGAGGTGCATGCGGTTCGAATGAAGGCAGATCGAAATCAATTGAAACGCTGCATTTACTTGTAAAATATATGCCTATTCGAGGCATTATGCCGTGTAATGATAATTACCTAAGTGATTACAAACCGACGGTATACATTATGTGTATCACCGTGCAATTTCCAGTGACACTTTTTAGTTCGACTAGATGAATATGCCTGCTTTAAAAAAACATCCTTGATACATATCTTTTGATAATTACGCGCATTTTTCATGCTAGGCTGTATTTAGCTCGGCGAGTCGTTTAAAATTAACCGAAATGCTCGTTAATATTGACTAAATTCTACTTAGAGATTAAATCTCTTTGTAATAAGGGATGGATTTTTGTGGGTACTGTTATTCATAAAGATCTTGAATTATGTATGTGCAAATATGCACGAGATGCCGTATCGTAAGTACTAAATGCGCAGAGACAAGTTAATTACTAACATTAGGTACTTAGGTACTTGAAATTTTCTTGCGTGCGATCTACCTTTCGAACGTAATTATAATGGTTATTGCAGTGCGAATATGTTTTAATGATACGTGAGACCAATTGAGACAGTTAGTGAATTAAAAAAGGAAATGATGTGTACATTGAATTTAAGGGAAAGTATTCTTTACATGAAGGAATGAAACGCGCATTCATTCAATTAGGCATCAAAATCGAATTTAAATTATCCTATTTGGAATCGTTGAATAATTTACATCGAGCTTGAGTATAGCCATTGAAACGGTGAAAAAATACATTTGGACTAATATGGTAATTGAAATAGGCTTAATTAAGTTTGATTCTCAATTCGAACGGAGCCTAATAAATGTGTACAATCAGAAGTATCAAGAGTTTTCTCACGATGCGACTACTTACATATCGTATATACGTACAATAAAGTTAAAAAAATCACGTTTTTTTGAACAATCGAAGTATGTAAGTACTATGACAATGAGTTCCATTAAATCACGCTTATAATCTCACAGGGCCGTTTGAATATTTTTAAGGGAAAATTCCCTATTCAGAAACCAAGATTAAATATAAAAAATAATAATAATTCATTAAGAAATCTTGAAGTAAACTTAGTTTTAGTTTTGACGAATCTATACGAAAACCGTAGAGACTTTTATACTCGTACATAGGTTGAGTATGTTTAGGTAAATAGAATATTCGTGAAACGGTCCTGCCATTGGCGTATTCGAAGCACTGAAATTACCCATTGTTTATTGAAATTGAACTCGGTAATATTAAGTCAATCAATGTCGTTTTCGAGTCTAGTGACAAAATCCCCCATTGATTGGCCTGTCAATTAACTCTCGGCTCGACATGTATACGTGCCTGCAAACGCTTCTTATCTGATGCGTCCGTCACTGCAAGTTTATGGATTCCCGAAGAATATGTCTAACTGACGTCATCTATCCGCAATTTTCAATTGGTGCGCTTTTTTTTCGTTATCTCCCTTTTTGCATTTAAATCGAATGTCCGTTTCAGGAACGGTTTTCTCCTTTTCTCGTCCGAACGGGGCGTAATTATATGCACTGACACATTTTCAACGAGGATTCTTATACCATACATATTGTATATTCATGAACGTACCTATACCGAATTATTTTGTAATATACATATTTGCATATTTTTTTTTTCAAAACTTTGTAGTAATTGATGCAAATAACTACTTATATTTTATATCATTCGAAGAATTTTTATTTTTTTTTGTCTCTGATGTAGTTATTATTAATAGTAGTGTAATATGTGCGAAAAATTCTTTTATTATGAGAAATTATGCAGGTGTTTCATCTATCGGGCGATTAACTTACTTAGTTATTAAACAGGTGTCTTTAGATAAGCAGATAACTCTTTCATACATAATCTTATTTTATAAAATAAACACAAAAATATGCAAGTATTTTTTATCGATTTTTTTTTCGTTCATTTTAATATATTAGAGTAGAATATAAGATTTGTTTACGCCTCTGAGATTTTCTACCTCATACGTACCTTGTTGAAAATAATTAGCCTTTCTGACGTAAACACATACAAGTGCCATAAGTTGCAGTTGAGAGAGCCTTTGCCTGGTCGATGGCGGCAAAGGTAATAATTCACGTAAATTCGCTATTTCTGCATTAATCAGATCCCTTCTCAGTTTGCTGGCTCCTTTCGTTGATTTATTCGTATCGAACCTGCGGACAAAAAAATTCATCGGTGATTATCTAAAATATGGATTTTCTTTCAAAACTCAATCCGATAGAAGGTTATGTATAAAAAGAAAATGCAATTCGATAGGCAACTGGATGATTTAAATTGTGAGTTTTGTTATACCTGTTGAAAATATTGAATCGACGAGATTGGAGTTCGTCTCGAAGAATATCATATCATACCGTGAAAGTGGTTATTACTATAAAAACATGTAGTATTTACAATGACTAAATCGAATTATATGGTATTATTAAAAATCGAATTACCTATATAATGAAATTTTTCTTTCTGAATCGATCAGTTTCCATTCATATTTACGATATTCTTCCGTTACAGATACCAACACGATTTTAATAAAAAGTTCAAACCTTTTGTTCATCGGCGCATTCTTGGTTACTTTGGAAAATTTTATAATAATTAAAAACCGTTTTTGTTACAAAATAAATTCGAATTTTTGATTGTTACTTTTTATCCTTTAATTCCCCTAATAGGTTTTTTCTTCAATGAAAATATTGTATTGTAGTGTATTGTAAAAATAGAAACATATGTATTAGTTATTCCGCATTATAGATGATTTTTTTAACAATTACCTTTCTTGATAACATTGTTTTACCTTTTCATCTGATTCGTTACGTTTAAGTGACATTTTTTTAATTGGATATAAAACCTTAGTTGCTGCTGGTGTGGTCGAATGATCGATCATTTTTTGATCATTATTTGATTTTCAAAGTATTTTGTCATGCTTTTGCGCATAAATCAATAACGTCTGTATTGTAAATTGGATTTTAAAGCTTTAAATGCGTTAATCCGTTTTTTATCAATTTCAATTTTGAAATTTCTCTACCGTGACCGGTATGAAAATTATTTTCGAAAATAACCCGTTTCGATCGTAAATGTAATTTTTCGCTTAAATGCGATCTTTCGCGGTAAAACGGAATGCGGGATTTTGTTTATTTTATCGACGGGTTAATTGCAATTCGTGATGATAATCAAATTTGGGCTAATAAATTTAATAATTTCAGTTTTTTTACCCAAAAAATAATTGTAAAAGAATTACCAATAAAAACTTGATATACTAAACGATTGATATAACTGTTTAGTAACAAGTATAAGCACTTATTAGTTATAGACCGGTAAAAAATTAGTTTTAACTGGTTTCTATTTAGGCTAACCACAAAATTTGCCCACAAAATGCTTTATAAATTCAATATTCTGTTAATTTCAAAATGTGCCAAATGTATACGTTAGAGCGAAGGAAAATACATGATAAATTTCATCAATTTGCCAACGCTAAATAGGAAATAATATCTTCATTAGTAAATCGTTGTCGATCAATTTAAGAAAAAAAAAATTGTGCGCAGTCTACGATCGATATTGATTTATGTGTTGAAATATGTCCAATCAGGAGAGCAATAAATCAAATCGCACAATTTCGTACAGTTACTGCCGTCCCGTTTTAATTTATTATATTCTCTACAGAATGCACTTCGTAATACCTACGTGGAGAGCCTTCCCTTGTCGTGATCTTGATTCGCCCAAGGCTCTCACCGAAAAACGAAAGTAAATACGCTTTATAAAAAAAACATAATAATACATTATAAGTGTATAGCGCGTCATAAATTTTTGTATCTTTACCTTTTTTTTCGTCAATTAACCGAAGGATTTTGATTATCAATATAAACCCATTCGCGCATCTCGCCTCCCTTGCTATACACGCCGAACTGTACATTGCCAAAACAAACCATCAGATGTAATGCGATTAGTTGATAATTGAATCGAGATAAATCTTATCTCAGTCTCGAGTGTGGTCCCTAATCAAACCAAAGTTGTTATCGAATTAGTCCGATACAATCGAAACGTCGCTATTTCAAAATTCCTCTAATCATTGCGGCACCACTTGGTCGTGACCAGTTGGCAATAACCGTTTGTATTTCGTAGATAAACGTTTCACCAAGCACTATTTTCGCCTAAATTCAGAAACATCCTTCATCAAATCCGAGAGGAGATTCTACATAGAGAATTCTAAAAGAAAAAAATATAAATCAGATTGGGAATTTCTAACTACCTAGTATGTAACACTAGAACTGACTAACTGGTCGATAAAAATCACCATAAATAAAATCGGTGTGACAATCGCGCAGTCGATGAAGCAGCCCAGTGGTCTTGTAAAGTTGATACACACACGGTACTTACGAAGATGCCTGGCATTGTAATTAATCAATCCGGACTTGAGGAAACGAAGATGTGATAACTAGAAAACGGTCGTTTACATTTACATACGCATATAGTATTTCCAAATCCAATTAAATATTACTAAAATGAATTAATTCACACATTTAAACCCCTCAGAAATTAATAGAGTAAATTATAGAGAAATAAAAGAAAATAATAAAGCCGTCAGTATGAATGGTGAGAAGCGTCGATTCAAAGCACATTGATATTGCCGTTTTCGTGACTCGGGAGCCCGTTAAACTAGGTGTTCGTATTTGTAACGGTAGGCCGTGTTTGTGTTGGGCTAATCCTTAATAAATCCCCTTGTTAATTACTGGAACCGTGCGTATCTTAACTCGACATATAGGTAATTATGTTCTACCCGTACGGCCGATGTTCCCGGCTCAAAGAACGATACTGTTTGCGGCGTATGTATAAAAATAACCGCGCCGAACACGTTTTTCACGGCCTATCTCAGTTTCAGGCTCTAAGTGACCTATAAATTTACTTTACATTATAAATTAACCGGCCGGTGCAGCACTGTCTTCTCGGTTGTTTTCGCCTTTTGCTCCTTTTCTGCTCAACTTCTTTCTCTTTGCCTGCGACATTTTAATCAGCCAATACTGAGGAACTGTTTTTTTCTTTCTTAAATTTCGCATTTCTAATCCAATAAAAATTGTAACAAAATATCTATAATTACCCTTATCTTCCGATGATGGTTTGTGAAATACATTTCTGCGGTAATGAGCCTTGACACTCGAATACACAGGGAATGAAGGTGTTTTATAATCTATGAAATAAAAGCACTGTCATGATTTTATCGGAACCATTTGTTATTCTCATGAAGGCAGATTATTTGTAAGACGTAGGCGATATGAAATACTCGCAATAATACGCTCAAATAGACGTAATAATACATTTATAATATTTACTATGAAAAGAGAGGATTTTTCTCAACAACAAATCAAGAATTACCTACCCCTTATGAAGCTTAATATTTCCTATAGTTTAGCGCTATTAAGTCCATAATTATTTTGCAAACTTGTTTACTAAGTCGATAATTGTGAATACTTTTTTAATGAATAACAACGCATCCTCCTATAATAATTATTAATTACAGGTATGCAAAATTAGAAATCTTGCAAATAAACAATTTCTTGCAATTCTTATTGACGCAAGTACACAGTTGAATTATTCTCGAAAAAAATCTCAATCGTCAGTTTCCCGGTATAAAATTAATTTTTCATTCATTATTCTTATTGAATAAATAGACGTTTATCTGATGCATTTAGTCATTTTATTTGTGCGGTATTTCGCATCATTAATCGTTTAATTTGAAACTAAAATCGAATAGTTTCCAAACGATAATTTGTTTTATTAAATGTCTCCTACAATTTCCATATCTATAAATCATTGTAAGTTGTTGTATAATACAAAAATTTCTCAATTTCGGGCGTAAAGTTAATATTACTGCATAATGTTTCGTAAAATGACGGGTGCTGGAATCAAATGCATTGCAATGTTTTCTTATTTTTTTCCAATTTATACCAGCTAACTTTTGAACCGCAGTTAATGTTACGCAATCTATAAGCAATAGAATAGCGTGGGTGTAAATAGACTATTAAGTCGGTGCGGCCGAACCTCATTTTTATTTTTATGCCTTTTTTTCTATTGAAATATGTGGCGCTTAGCCAGGCTTATGCGAAAACGGCACGGCGCAGGTTCTTGATATAAATATCATTTCAAGCATCTTGAATGCAAACTAGGTAAGGAAATAGCGTAAGCGAGTCACCGTTCAGTACCCAGATCACCATCCACGACGGTATGGCCCACGGTGCAGGCCCGTATCGGATATAAAAAAAGCTATACATAAATACATAAGTGGGTTGCTGTTCTCATCTCGAATCGATGTCTTTTTTTCAACTGATTTCAACTTCGCAAGGGTTCGTGCGAATGAATTTCAAAAATATTCATTTCCTCTCCAATCGACGAAATATTTAATCTGCGTAAAAAAAAAACGAACAGTATCTGCGTAATTACTTGGAAAGTTTAATCTAAATTTTCTTAATTGGCAATATTATTGGCTCGATACTGTAAATTATTTTTCGATTCGTTAAAATTTTCACGTTTTCGCTATTTGCACGAACGATCGTTTTTTTATCTTTTCGCGCTATCAACGAGATAAACTCCCAGATGAGATAATGAGGAGGAATATACAAAAAGTTTCAACTCTCATCATACATGAAAGTTTATTCACGTTATCCGTCCAAGGAACAATTAAATGCAAGGAGGTTAATGTAATTTATTAGCGCAAATTTTCTTCAATATATCCTATAAGAATTATTTATACTGTTTGATGCCCTAACAAACAACATAATTTAGAATTCTTTTATATATATCCAACACACAGGTTTGGTGTAATATTTCGTGTAAATTTTTATATAATTCCTGATTCTGTATCAGCTCTAATCCAACTATATTCAATTTGACTACTCCATCTATTCTAGCACAATAGCTTCCTTATTTAGTTAGTATAACGCTAAAGACAGGATTAAAAAAATCGAATGTTTTGTCAATATTTTCAATGTCCATCACGAAGGATTGAACGAACCCTTGGCAGAAATATTCAGCGCATCGCCGGTCCTGGGCTGTGGAGCCTTTACTCGCCACGTAACCGTACGACATTAGCGGCCGCAAGGCAGGAGGCCGAGCCGGCGAGCCGGAGCGGAGCCGGTGCGGCACATGCCCGGATCGCCTCGCCGCTTTTGTTACACCCCCGCGTCGGCCCGCCGCAGCGCATAGCGCACTGCGCATACTGGGTCACTATGCGCGCCCACCGCTTCGCTTTCGTTACTCCGGATCATTACTATCGCACCGGCCGCGTTGCCGGAGCGTACGGATCCATCCGGTGATTATACGAATATATTGAAAATGGAAATCTTTCTACCTACTTAAATTTACTGCTTTCCTCGTTAAAGGTTTGGTTATAGCATCCCTTAGACTAGCGTAAGAGAACAAAATAATAGGAGCTTCTTTAAGTAGGTGCTCTGCTAAATTAAGTTGTGATGGTACAATTGAACAATCATTCACAATTACAGGGAAAAAAAACGGCAACAATGTCGAATTATCTACGAATTCGATACCTTCGAATCGAATGGTTTTGTTAACGATGCGTATTGTAATTAACTGTTTTACGCAATTATTTCGCTGGTATCGCAAACTCCAAGCAGGCTCCACCTATTCTATTGGCAATTCACTCGATCATTGCCCACGGGGCTGTCTGATGCGTTCTATCATAGGTAATGGCCATTTTTTCGATTCGATATTACGCAAATGAGAATACAATAACGTTCCGTAAACGTTCCTTCTTTCACCTTCTAAAGCTGGGTAATAAATATTTAGATACAGGGTGAGTCATGCACTCTCAAAGGGACGGAATATTGTATCAAATGGTAAGAGATTTTAAAATTTTGAAATCTACGAAACTCTCTTCATCTAAAATACTTTATTCCAAAAATGTTAGGTACTTTTCAAGTTTTAAATTATTACTCTTTTAAATTATATTTTTACGAAAATGCGCTTAAGGAATTGGAAACCTTTTTTGTAGGGTGGCTAAGCAAAGGTGAAAGATATTTAAAGGTGTGGTGAAAAAGCTTTTAATTTTATACAGAGTGTGTATAAAAATTGTACTTCAGTTGAACTTTAAAATATTTCAAATTTCTTCATTTTTTTGAACCAATAGTAAAAATTAACCATATATACTTCCCTAACTATACCTAAACCTTATTTTTTATAGAAAATTTGAACAACACAAATTCCGTTTTAAATTTATTATATCTGTTGATAATCTACGGAATTATTAAGGTCTGTAATGGTTATTTTTGAGCAGTTTTGTACAAACAATAGAGTAGTTTGATAATGAACATTCTAATGTGTTAATGGTATGTGCGACCGAGGAAGATTCAATGGACTTTTAACAAGTCATGCTCCATAATGTACCTTACATACCGAACGGAGATTTATACATTTCCACTAGTCTTCAAATGTTGACTATGCATTTTTTCTGGAATATTGGAATTCGAGCTATCTTGCTTGAATTGTTTCTACAGGAACGTAGGTACTATATCGCATATACGTAATATATAAATAAAAAAATGAAATGTCCATTTAGACAAGTTAATAACCGACTAATTTTATTTAATTATATAGTTAGGATTCGATATATTGGTTAGCCTGTCGTATTTCATGATTTTATTTATCAGCCGATTTTTAATTTAACACCATTTGGATTGATAATTGGTGTTATTATTTCGTGCCAACATATGTTATTAAAAAGTTTCATCTAGAAATAGAAAGAACAAAGTTAAGCAAGCGTGTTACATATAGGTGTCGTATTTATATAAAACCAGATAATTTTTTAAAATTTTGGTGAATGAGCAAACTCAATTTTACTCGTAGCACAGCTTATTGCGATTCATTAGAATCAGGATTATTAAAAATCGCGGTTCAATTGAAATTTCGAACGTCGGAACACCCATGGAGCTTTGAAATCGCTGTTACCCACATCAAAAACGTTTCTAATCGAGATAAATACGACTAATATTAGCCGAGATTGTTACAATTCGAATCCCAAGGCAGCCTAATAACTCATAATCATTGCGAACCAGATACGAAGTAATCATCGAATTGAAATGAAGCAATAGTTTACAGAACGGGATTACCTATACCCGAATTATTTTTTATTTGAATGCGTTTTTTCAGCTCGTTAGGCTGAAAAAAACACAATCGTTGTGTGCGCTGCAATGTGTACCATGCAAAATAGCGGCGCGTACTTTTAAATGGCCTTATACGTAAAGAGAGATTGCTATAAGTAAACGGCATTCCCGTTAGGCGAAGGCAAATTTATTAGTTAAAGGCAAAAGTCTTAAGTAGGAACATTAGGTAAATTAAAATGCCAATAAGTTTGCTTTTCAAAAACTCTTAAAATACACTCAATTAATAGATACCTGTTTGATTATTATCTGCTCAAACCCACCGGAAAACAAAGAAGGAACAGTTTGTTTTAAGAAACAAGTACCAATCTATAGAATCTCATTTCCTTTTAAATAACTCAAATGACAGTCTATTCAATATAGCTGTATAATTAACAACGTACCTATATCGTACCTATACCTAAGTAGGCACTAACCATTTTATTATCTGAATAAAGTTACACATGACTTATTGGCAAAAAAAATCGCCTAATAAGCGTTCTAATTAAATACTACAACAAATCGATCTAAGGTTTATTTTTCACAGGCACTAAATAAATACGTTTTGTAAAAATGACTGAACAATCCGCAAAAATCGCGAAATCTTAAACGGTTATTACCTACTTGGATGTGCCCCTCAACCTCTAACCTTCTGACCTTTCAGCTTTCTTAGACCATTAACTTAGATAAACGCTTTGTTTCTTCGAATATTATTGCAAGCTCCGAACAATTTAACGTGAAATATGTATGCATAAATGGGGGGGTCTGAAAAACCGAACGTGCATTTATTTAATTATTTAAATTACGCTAAATCGCAAAAATGTTGCGATTTAAATAAAATCGACTGTATGTGTGTGAAAATGAAATGTTGCAAGTTTTACGTGCTGCAGTTATTTTTTAAGAGCGTCGCAAGTAAATTGAAAAAACGATTTTTCGAAACTGTAAAAATTCGCGAAATTACCTATAATAAATATTTTACAGACAAAAATTTGAATATCTTACAGATATAATACATATTACTTTGCTTATCGTGCAGTAATATTATACCTTGCACAAATCTTAATAGCTCCCATTATATCTACATATTATCAGTTTCTAACTCGTAAAACTTATCTTCTCAAACATTAACCATTGAATTTATTCGTAGGTAATTCTACACGAATTACAATAAAGAATAGGTACTGTCAGTTTGTTTTGTAAATGAAATTTTTTAGGTCAGGATAAACAAAACTGCAATCAATGAAAATCACTAATTACATCAGGTGCAGATTTTCATTTAAATAGCGCCTTCTTTTTCAAAGAAAAAAATATAACAATTTATCTAAACTACATTTTTAATCGTGCAATTTACATATTTCTATGCAAGTTTTATCATTTCAATTGCAGCAATTTTCATAATAAATCTCTTTATATAAGTAATTTTTTTTATCGGAAATATTTATTGGACAATAAAAATTTTCATTTCTTTATTACCTTATTAGGTATTAATCAAAATGTGAATAACGGTGAAATTTTTTTATTGAATTTGTTATAATTAAGAATTATTTCGAAATGCAGGGTGGCCAATAAAATTTCTCACGCCTGAATTTACTCATTTCGACAAATTTCGATTTTATGAAGATTTTAATAAATCGTTTTATTCGTTGTTGATTGAACGAAACAAAATGTTCATTGCTATTTTCTGCATATTTAGAGTTTTTAAGAAAATTCCTACACATCGTCGCCGCGATTTTATCGCTATTTACCCAACAAATCGACTCGAACGAAAGGCGTATAAATGAATTTACAAATACCAAAAAAAGTCCAAATCGCGTTAAAATTATAGAAATTAGCTCGAAAGCGAATTACCGTGTAAACATTTTGCCTGATGATGGAGTGGTTTCGACGCACTCAATTGAAGCCACAGAATTCCACGTACATCCTCGATCCAAAAGTACAAAAATGAAATCGAAAAATCCTACAGAACCAATTCGACTAATTCAAAAAAATAATACTAATACTAATTAAAAAAAAACTAACAGGTAATGAGAAGTTGCGCGCGATTTGCGAACACGTGAGTTTTCGAACGTAAGAATTGGCTGCGCAGTGAAGGCAACCGATCCTTCGAAAGATGCACGGCAACTAACGTTCAAGTACCCTTCCTCTTGGTCCGTTCGAGACCCCTTCTATGTAGTACTTTTGTGATCCACTGCAGGACTTCTCTCGCTCACTGCTCAATGGGATTATTATAAATCACCGGCACAACTAATCGAACTAATTCGTTTTTTGTTTTACTTCCACGTGACATGTATTTACTTCTTGGATTTGCGTTCGATCAACTTGATCACTTCACAGAGTTGAGGTAACTCGAGTTTGAAGCAAAAAATTCAAAAGTATCCTTATTTTGAAACCAATAGCCATAAGTACGCAGCATATTATTTGTAATCAAAACAGAAAATTCCATCTTAAAACTGTATAGTAATAAAATCGTTTCTTATTATGTAACATCTAAAAGTCGAGCCGGATTATTCATCATGTAAAACGGATGAGCGCACTTTTCAGTGAAACTCACGCACTAAATGGCGATGAATCTATTCCTTCGAAACATACTTAATGTGATTGATGTTGAGAACATCCATCTCACAAACTCCCAGTAAAAACCCGTATAGGTGTCACACGTCCGTAAAAATGAAATGTAGTCGTCATATTTTTAATGAACCGAACTCCGGAAAATCGCTCTCAGAATAATTGGGCCTCTTTCGTTCGAGTAAAGTCCGCTTTACGCGATGATTTAGCAAAGGGAAGCGGGGAAAGCGATCAATTCGTGCCGATTTCCAGATGAAATGCGCCAAGCCAGTTACATTTTCTTTATTAGCGCACGATTCTTCCTTCAATGTCTCCATTTCAAACGAACGCAATAACTTTTCAAGACAATATGTGATTCCGATGGTCGATCGGAGATCCAACAGATTAGATAACACTCGAAAAATCTACTAAACATCATCAGGACCGGAATTAGAAACGAAAGTCCCTCGCACGGTTTTTCTACTATCAAATTCTAAAATCCTTCAAGTCCATCAATTACAACAATGCTACAAGCGCCCTTGAAAAATCGATCAACATTCTTTCATGTATGAATCAAAATGTAAGATAGATCGATTTAATGGACGGGGGACAATCTGTATAGCGTTCGGTACAGTTTGGGCGTGCTCCATTTAGGTCAAACGGAGCAAGTAAAGTACGCGGACAATGACCAAGCGCTGTAATAACAGGTTTGTTCTAGTGCGGGTGGATGTGGACGCTGCTTGTGCCCGTGGACCACGTTGAAATGCGGCTGAATATCGCCCGAGAAATTACGAGGGTCGGCCGACGACCACAGGAGTGGATCCGGGAGAATCCGGGGATTTCCAGACGGCTCGAAGGCGAATTAATTTTGTTTTTTGATATTTCTATGGTGCTATTAAAACAATAGTATTTGATTCGCTGATTGGAGTTTTTACAGCTATTTTACATTGAAAAAAATCTATGAGAGAAGATACGAGAGAAATGAAATATTTTTCACGTTCGAGGCTACCACTCTACCAGGATATTCTTCAAATTTGCTCAAATTGTACTACTGAAGTAGCATTCTTTTCGAATTTATATAAAATTTAAATTCACATCGACTTACTATAATAATTTTTATGATGACATATTTTTTATACAATTGAATTACTTTCCTCAATATTTTTAAAATTTTTCTGTTTCGACGAAAATTCACAGAACACGAAAATTTGGTTGTGCTGCCATCTAGCGGAAAATCTGATAGTGACGTGTTTTGAACTTACAGAAAACAGTTTCTGGTCTTTCATTTGAAAATCGTTACTAACAAACCGTATAGTACAAGACCTACTAACGAGAACGAAGACATGTCAAACGGTGACGATCAAACGTCAAAAGTCAAAATTATTTTATATTTCATTATAATTTTTTCTAGCAGTTATGGTTGCAAGTTATACGGAAATAATAAAACGGTTTAGTTTATTTTAAGTTAGTACCCAAACATGAGATGCTCGTTTACTTTACCGTTTGCCAATTGTAACATCTCGTAACATAAAATGTCTTCCAAAAGGTGAGCAGTAGTCATTTTAATTTTTTATGTTATACAATTTTGTTAAAGAATTATTCGTTGTTGTTTTGTTGTTTAACACTCGCATTTATTAGTAACTCTTGCTGTTGAATTCTGCTTAACATCCATAGGTAACTTTGTTCTTTGATTAAACTAATTAAATTGTCCACATGTTATTTTTTTGTAATGGATACATTAACTTGCAATTTGTGCCCCTTACAGCCTGTACCTAATCTATCGTAGCAAGACAGTTTATTTTTTAATTTTTAGTGAATTAACAAAATTATCAGAAGAAAGTTTAACTCGTCAACCAGAAGAAGTGTTCGATATAATATGCAAGCTAGGAGAAGGATCGTACGGAAGCGTCTACAAGGCGCTCCACAAAGAATCGGGCCAAGTTCTAGCAATAAAACAAGTGCCTGTAGACACGGACCTTCAGGAGATCATAAAAGAAATCTCTATCATGCAGCAATGCGATAGCACCTACGTCGTCAAATACTACGGCAGTTATTTCAAAAATACCGATCTCTGGATCGTGATGGAATATTGCGGAGCAGGATCGGTGTCTGATATAATGAGATTGAGGAAAAAGACGCTGGACGAGGACGAGATCGCGACGATTTTGTCGGACACTCTCAAAGGCCTCGAATACCTACATTTACGAAGGAAAATACACAGGGATATTAAAGCGGGGAATATTTTGTTAAACTCCGAAGGGCACGCCAAATTGGCTGATTTCGGCGTAGCCGGACAATTGACTGATACAATGGCCAAAAGAAATACTGTGATTGGTGAGTATAAATTCTTATAAATGCATGAAAAGAATTGAAGAAACAACATTCTTGTAATCAGTTTAATGTCGCCTAAGTATAATATTTACTTGTCGAACAATGCGTTGATAATCATTTATGAATTCGCACAATAGTTTATTTTATCTCAATAATTTTTTCATTAAATTATCGTTAACATTCTTCGTACGTGACCTTATCGTAGAACAGATAATTTGAGTTCATATACAGGATGAACGGTTTGATAATTTCATTGTAAAAATTCACATGTAATACCACAATTTGCGGATTAATCGAGCTATTCCTATGACGATGTGACCTCTTACTATTCGGTTATGCGAGGAGGGGGTTCGAAGTATCGTGCAAGCGAGTTTTTGCCTAATAAACGGTTTGTAGGGACCCCATTTTGGATGGCGCCCGAAGTCATCCAAGAAATAGGATACGATTGTGTGGCAGACATATGGAGTCTCGGAATAACCGCCTTAGAAATGGCCGAAGGAAAACCGCCCTACGGCGACATTCACCCCATGAGGGCGATTTTCATGATTCCCACGAAACCGCCTCCTTCGTTTAGGGAACCGGACAAGTGGAGCGCCGAATTCATCGATTTCGTCAGCGTTTGTTTGATCAAGGATCCAGAAGAACGCGCCTCTGCCAGCGATTTGTTGAATCACGAATTTGTTAGTAAGTGCTTTTGCCTTGACCGGCGTTAACTAAACTTTTTTCTATTCAGGTATATATAGTCTTACCAATGTTATTCCCAATCTCATTTTTTTGTAGAAAATGCGAAAGCACCGACTATTTTGACTACGATGATACAAGAGGCGCACGAAATCAGGGAGAATCAAAGCTACAAGAACTTGAATTCCACAGCGAACATGCAAGGGCTGAATAAAAACAACAACGATGAGTCCGTAAGTAGTAAAAACCAATATATTTGCCAGACCTATTGACTGGTTGAAAATAAAATGTGTCCCATTTTTAAGGACGAAGATGTCGCCTTAGTGAATCAGACGATGGTTTCTTGCACGGACGAAGGTACTTTGGTTCCTAGTAAAGGGGGTACGTTGGTGCCGATGTCGCCGAGCGGTACTTTGGTGGAACTGGAATCCGAACTAGGCACTATGGTGATTAATAGCGATATCGATGATCAAACTATGAAACGTATGTATTGTACAAAAATCCATGAATCCCTACTATTATATGCATAGCTGCGGCATGACGTTTATTGACTGATTCACTGGTTAGATATTTTTTTGTTGATTGTAAACGATTTCAGGTCATGACACGAGTTCAGTGCAAGGCGGAAAAAAATATAGGCCGATGTTTTTGGATCACTTCGATAAAAAAGAAGCTGAAATTAAGGTAAATATAAATACACCGAAACTGTTACCACTAACATATTTTATTTGTTGTTCATGTCGATAATATTTTAGCAGGGTAACGGTATTTCGAGTCCTATAACATTAGAAAACAACGAATTGACGGAGGGGCAGCAAAATTACCAAAACAGTTACCAAGTGAAGCTTACGGAACAACCTCCGCTTCCGCCTCAACCTCAACCCCATCAAATCCAGCCAGTGGAACAGAAGCCTCAATACCACCAAATTTTCAACGATGGGGATTTCGAATTTGTAAGCAAACTTGATGTTAATTAATGCAGATTAATTATTGTGTGTACGTTTTTAGTTGAAATATTTGAGTTTCGAAGAATTGCAACAGAGAATGAACACGCTAGATTCGGATATGGAGAAGGAAATAGATGAGCTTCGTAAAAGGTACCAAGTCAAGAGACAGCCCATTTTAGATGCCATGGACACGAAAAGGAAAAGGTCGCAGAATTTTTGAGTTTTCTCACCAGGTTTGTACCTTTCTTTTATCAGGGTGCTCAACGTTTTTTTTACCTGTTTTTTTATCAATGATTATATTGATTCGTGGTGCTGATTGCTTGGAATATTTATCATTGTTCCGGAAAAGTCATCTATTATTCATTTTTTAAATCGTTAGGTATTACAGTTTTGGAAGTTTCGGTAAAACTTTTTATAACTATAGCACTTAACTGGTTAGTTAAAAATATGTTCAGTCTAATAATAACTTTAGTTCAGATCTAGCTGAATTATGTATTCCTGTAATAGTTTTATTATGCGTTGATATAATTTAATTGAACTACCATAAAATCCAAATCAGTCCACCATCGTAATTAAACGTGGAATGTTGGAAAATTTGTGGCTACTAGGACAGCCTAATCCCTAATCTATTCGTTTTGTGTATAAAATCTTCATTATTTATAGAAAAAAAAATCGTTGGGGATACAAGTGTCTCGTATAATAATAATGAAGGTATAATTTTTGATCAATGATAATTAGAAGTTTCTATCAAACATTTATTATTTTCGTGGACACCTCCTACAATTTAAGTTAGTTTTAACACTTTTAAATCCGATATTTTTATACCTTTAGATTTCGAAGTTTTAACCCGATGATAACTTTTAACTTGTGTTTAAAGTCATCCTCTGTATAAATTTCACTATCTGAAGAAAAAAATAATGGGCCTTAGAACGAATTTATCAATGTGCAGATGAATTTATATGAAGGATAATATTAAAGTATCCTTTTATCTGTGCGTTAATGAATTTACCAACTAACGCAATAAATTTAATAATCTCAGTTTTGAATCTTCTGTACATTTTTTTTTCATTTTTTATTATGGAATTAAATTTGTTGCTATTTTTTTCCATCACATTCTTGGAACCAATACTGTTATATAGTCTTGTGTTAATTTTTGTTTATTAGCTTATTTTGTACAGACCTTTTTACCTTACCAGTGTTATATTAGAATTTATTATCCTCTCTGTACGATAAGTACGCTTGCTGTGCCTTTAGTAGATCTTAAGTAGGATTGTAATATTTTTGATGATCCTAAATAAAGAAATTAACACAATTCTCCTTTTAAATATTTTACATTTTAGGGTCAGTATTTTCAGTACTAGGTAAGGTCTCGATAATTATCTATCTACATTTGGAATATTGCAGATAGTTTTTTTATATATTAGCATGTTGTCATCTTGCAAGATGCATGAGGTCAGAATATTTGATCCGTAACGTTACATGGTGTAACATTTAATTTGTAAAACGGTCCAGGTAACCAGGGAACATGTTACAAGATTATGTATGTTATAATGTACAAGTTACATGATGTTTAGGGGATGTATCTATAAAGACCTTATGTATCTCGGAAGATGAAAATGTGCACATAATATACAAAACATCGTGCAATTTTCCATCTGAAGCGAGGGTAAAAAAACCATGACACATAAAATGTCTAATTACTGCAAAATTGCAATAATGTAATTTTAAATATATATATTTACAACTGATAAGTCTGATACAATTCACAAAAATAAATTACAATACCAATCTTACTGTTGTTTTTTTTTGAAAAACATACAAAATTGTTATAGTTACAAAAAAATTACTACTTATTACGTTTTAGTAAACCAAACACAATTTAGTGCTGGTACCTTCATCTTGAAATAGGGAAATTTAGCCCTAGGATAGCTCTTTAAATATTTTACAGTACAGAAAAGTTATTCTAGGAATAATTTCGAATATTCTAAGATGAAAGTACCCGACATTATAAAAGTAATCACGTTTTTAAGTGAATGCACTTACGCAAATAACAAATACGAGGACACAGCATATTAAACTCAACATCGTGATTACCCCCTTATATACATAGTATTCATTTGGGGTGTTAACTATTTGAATTTAATATGTCAACTCTCCGTTCTAAAAGACTTGCCATGTTAAACTGAAAATTGTGAATACCCCTATAGTAAATGTCTGTAAAAATTTTCTAAAACAAATATATGCACTATGAACTGATTTATATACATTTAGAACATATCAAAGTGATTTAATTAACATTAACATCGTGGGGTATATTTATTAATGCATACCATTCAGAATTTTCCCAAAGATGAAAAATTTTACAGACGTAAAAGAAAATACAGGTCATCTCTATATTCAATTTTGTGAGCATAATTATCAACCCTCAACATAACAAAAAATAATTTACCTACACCTTTTGTTTTGTTTTAAGGATTCTAATAGAGTTCAGTTGAAGAGATTTTAAATTACGCTCACTAGATTTTGAATACAACGACACAACGGACACCTTGTATACATACAATACAAAAAAAATGCAGATAAATGAAAAAATATGTCGTTAAACAGACAAGTATGTTGTGCGAATGAGTGAATTATGCGAATCACATAAGTAGCTTGAAAATTACCTTAAAATAAAAATATTTAAGTAAACGATAACTAAGTATATCTTTCGAAAAAAACGGCGAAATTTTTCTTACAATTTTCAAGCGCTGCCAACAAAATTAACCAACTGATATGCAATCTCCATAGCAAAATGTTTGTACACATTCATGAGAATAATAAGTCCAAACAGATTTAAGGTACATTTTGCCAGCAAAACAACCAACTGTGATGACACCGATAAATTTAAACTACAGTAAGTAAAATCAAGCTTCTAGTATAAAAGGTACAAATCGAAGGCTTGAACTTTCTTAACACAGTAACGACTCTCTTACAAGGCACTGCATATATGACATTTATAAAAAATGTACTGGATAAAATTTAACAATCTTTCGGTGATAAAAGTGCACAATTACCACTTCAACATTGATATAAGTTTTAACGATTATTGTTTTACGGAAAAGGCCTTAATACCAAGCTATAGCTGCCTAATAAGCATTTTTTTAAATGTCATATTCAAGTTAAAATGTGTGTGTATATATAATAAAAAATACATATTAATAACTTAAAACTACAAAAAAAGTCGATTTATGTACAAATATTAAAGGCACCAAAATGGATGGATTTGTATATTATATATAAATATATTATATATTCATGAGCATCATATTTCATGATAATATTCGATTATCAGAAACAGTTTAATTAAAGTTTCTGCACTTAGCATCATTCACTTGATGAACAACCAGTGCAAGTTTCTTAAGAATAATAATGTATCCAAATGTTCTCTAAAATGTGACACGCAAACGTATTTAAGAATACTGATTTCATTGCTTTTGCAATCAAGAACATTTCATACAGTTGGCGCTAACTTATTTAAACACTGCAAATAAATGTAGTTATAACGAACAGAATATTACAAAACTAATCTCATTGCGGGTTTCATAATGTTGTTAATCTGATACAAACAATATTTGGAGTAACAAACAGTGAAGTAATAGTAAACATTATAGCCCTATAAATGTAACACGTATTAGATGATTGTAATTCGGTTGTAAGTGCAAGTAATAGGGAACAAATTTCATATAGAGCTTCATTGTGATTAAATTATTCGTAAAAAAGTATGCAGTGTAATAAAAATGTAGAAACGGTATGTTTCATTACAAGCTAAAGCACCAATAATATAATACCACTGAATATTGCACATTTTAGGTGAAGATCATATAAAATTTAACAATAGGTAGGTTAACGTCATTTTTAGAAAAATTTGTTTACATGCGAAAATTTGTTGAGAATAAAAGTAGTTTAAACATTAAAACGAAACGGTACATGTTTTTGTTGTAAGTAATCGGATATAATATAATTTAACAATTACCTTAGATGATAAATTAAAAACTATATATGTATGAAAAACATACCCAACAGTAAGATAACGTCCCCATAAAATGTGACAAAAAATACAAATGTTAAAATTTCAAAATTAACAAGTTTATATTAAAATATCATAAAAAAATTTATTGCTTCGGATATACGATATATTGCAAATGAATCACTTCTCGTGCTTCGCTAGATGCCGAAAAAAACACAACACACCATCAATATTCTCTCGCCCTCTTTTTTTGTAAAATTTCGAAATTTGTAGCAATGACCAATGTTCATCTAATAAATAATTTAACTAACTGAATAAGAAAAAAAAAAGATTTTCACTAAACGATTAAACTGCCATTTTAACTCTAATAAAAAAAAAAGGATATGAGCAGATTTCTGATAAATTTAGGCACTTAAGTTACAACCAGATGAGTACATTATCAGGTCTTGTTGTGGGAGGATTGATCAAGGACTGCACGTCGGCCAAAATCGGGAACTCTTCCTCTCCCAATTGCAACGTGGGCTCCAAATCGTCCGTGGAATCGATGTGATCGCTTATGGTCGAAATATCCGGCGTGTCCATCGTGTGACTGCCGCTGCCCACGTCCATGTTATCGTCCATATTCGTCAGGAAATCTTCCGGTGTATGGGGCATCGAATACGTCGTTCCCATTCCTGCGAAAAGGTAAAAGAATACCGAATATTGCCTTTGCTCTATCTCGCACGTACTACTAATATCTAAAATTAACAATGCCGTATTGATTAACCTTGATAATATTTATAGTTAATTCCTAAATGTCACAAGTCATAAATTGTTTTAATAAAGTTAAGATTTACAAAAGTTCAGGTCACATTAGAAATTAAGTATCTCTTACCCAATCCGCTGTCGCCGGATTCCTGCCTAGAATGGTCCGTCAGGCTGGACAGGAACGGGTCCATGACCGACGACAGATCGTTGGAGCTCCTCATCATGATCTCCTGCTGCCGCCTGATCTCCTGCTGTCTCTGCTTCAGTCTCTCGCGCTCCAGCTGCAGCTGCTGCAGCCTGATCTGCTGCGCCTTGGCGGGTGACGAGGACAGCGCCGGCGAATGCCACGTGGAGCCGATGATGTTGCCGCCCGACGTGCGCGTTTGCAGGTGTGTCGCTGGAAGAAAAGAGGAGAACATCGATCAATTATCCAATTTATCCACTAGGCAATTAAAAAGTAATCGCAGTCGCGACCGACATTTTGTTTTTTTGGATCACCTGTCAAACGATGAACGCAAAACATGTAGGAAATCCTACAGGATTTCTCGTATTGGCCTCTACTGTTTAGAGTATCAGGCTCAAGTAAACTGTCAAAATGTCGGATGGATGCGGTACCTACAGAGCCTAACTGACTGTCTAGATTATTAAATCGCTTGTAATGTGCATCATCTTTTATCCGTTTAAAAAAATTGGAAAAAAATACCATAATATTCCTCATTTATCAGGTCTATTGGTCAAATCACGTTCTATTTGCAAACTAGTTAATTACAAACCATATCTGTTTTCTTCCAGCTTTTATAAATCTCCATAGAGGTGGAGACATCTACATCTTGTGAAGAGGTTTGTATTACAGAATAGCACAAAATTTATTGTGTAAATAGATCGTGAGCTGATTTTTCCAAGCGAAAAGAGTTATGTACCAATGCTGAATTGTAGTTATTACGATAGATGAGGAATAACGTATGCATATAATAACTAATAAAAAAAGGATTTAGATAAAATAGAATGGAGGAAAGTTAGGACTTACGAATTCTAGGATCGAACCACGAAGTTGTACGGGTTTGATGGTTAATGAAATAGATTTCACCTTCAGCAGTTTGCGCCTGCTCCCATCCTTCAGGTAAAGGCCCTAAGTCTACATCTGTATTAACTTTGGCAGCTGTGGAAAAATAATTCCAAATTAGAATCATTCTGTTTTCCAATGTATTTAGAACAAGAGAATGAAACTACTACTGCCCAATAGTGACCGAAATTCAATGTACTTTTGCCGAGCAATGTCCTATTTCTTAAGAAAGTCGTTGGCTAGACGGCGAATTCGTTTGAGAATGAACGTTTCTCTTGAAATAGAGCATGTAAACATTACATTTGAAGGATAGGTATAAGCTCTAAACTCTAAGCGATACAATTAACTTGTTAATTGCGTGAATCTATTAAAAGAACATTTGTTAGCCCTAATACGATTCAATTAGTAATTTACTTTACAATAAAACAGACACGAAAAAAAATATGCACATTTAAACAAGTAGTAAACACATTAAAAAGCTTGTAAAATACTTGGTTACATTTCCATATTAAAATTCTTACCAGTGGATAATTTTGTTATACAGCACATTTGTATACAACATATAGCACAAGAACATGTTACAATGTTGAAATAATAAAATAATAGGTATATATTTACATATTTACAACCAGATTTAGGAATTGATAGATTTAGATTTCTTATGTATATCTGGCAATAATCCAGCATTAAAAAATTTTTAATGCTCATCTAAAGTTACTTTTTTACACCTTTCCAAACCCTCACCCACTTAGTTAGATAAATAAATGAAACCTACTTCTGTGACAAGCGAATTGTGCATATACACTTGAGATTCAACGCAAGCCAATAACCTTTCGATTGTAAAGTAAATTCTTAAATTACACATCCCAAGAAAACGAGCGAATGATCCTAAATACGAGAATCCATACTCACTGTTAGAATTAGGCGACTGGGGGTGAGGTATTTGATGCGACGACAGCAACTGCTCGGCGCTTTGGTGCTGTTGGGCGGCGGTTTGGGCGGCCAGCGATTTCCTCGGATCCTCCCAGGTCGTCGTGCGCGTAGTGTGGCTGTTTCAAAACAAAAATCCCATGAGCAACGTTCGACTACCATTCGATAGAAACGGCCAAATGTTATACGAACAATCGATTTCGCTTCCGGCATTTTCTTTTATCGAATCAATGACAGGTCACCTGTCAATCGATGACGTGTAACTAGTTATCATAGTAGGCGCGTTTGTGGAAAATAAATTGCAAATTTTACCTCTTTGATGAATATTTCTCGAAATATTTTTGAAAGTGACAAGTCACCTGTCAAACGATGATATATAAATGGCATTTCCAGTCATCATAGTAGGCGAGTTTGTGGAAAATGAATTTAAAAATATCTGCACATTCGTTCGATTAATCGAACAATCGATTTCGCTTCCGGCATTTTCTTTTATCGAATCAATGGCAGGTCACCTGTCAATCGATGACGTGTAACTAGTTATTATAGTAGGCGCGTTTGTAGAAAATAAATTACAAATTTTACCTCTTTGATCAAGATTTATCGAACTATTTTTGAAAGTGACAAGCCACCTGTCAAACGATGATATATAAAAGGCATTTCCAGTCATCATAGTAGGCGAGTTTGTGGAAAATGAATTAAAAAATATCTGCACATTCGTTCGATTAATGGTCCATTTTCTCGCTTTGATCGAGATTTCTCGAACTATTTGTGAAGGTTTACAATTTAGAGTAATTTTGAAAATGGCAAGTCACCTGTCAAACGATGACGTGTAAATGTCATTACCAGTGATGATAGTAGGCGCGTTTATTCGTTCCATTAAAGGCAAATTTTCCCCTTTTCGATCGAAATTTCTCCAACAATTTCCGAAGGTTCCGAGATGTTACGGGTACGGTTATTTTCGCTTAACGCGCCGTCCTCGCGGAAGGACCCACCTCTACTCAACCCGCAGCGCATCTTTTAAATTCGTTATGTGGACTTTGCACCGGGAGCAGCCAGAGTTCAAATCCATCAAGTACGAGCCGCCACCTCTTCTCGGCGCTCTCAACTAAAGTTTATGGCGAAACAATCGCACACACATGGCCTTTTTCGAACGTCCACGTTCGCACGCGTAAATAAGAAATATCAATCGATTTCAATTCTTATTGATATAATAGTCGATGCATCTCGATTCGATAGTACAAGACCGCAAACCTGGGATTCCCGAAGTAGAGTACGTTCTGAATACGCCGCAGCGTCGAATTTATAGACTAATCCTAAAAAATTTATAATAATATGTTCGATAACTTTTACGCAATATCCGTTTTCAACATTCGAATATTACGCTAGCTACCTACACGCCGGATTTAATATATTGACTAGCTAGAATATTGGTCCATTTATTACATTGCAAAATAGTCCACTGCAGTGAAGGAGCAGTTGAAAAAGAAATCCCCTACAACCGACGTCTAGTACGAATTCCTCCGGAGGACTCGTCGATTCTACAAATCTGAGGGACGTCCCGTACGAGACGAAATCGCGACTTACCTGACTAGTTTCGATTGGTAAAATCGCCCGTCGAAATGTTATTAATATTTAGCGAAACCGGTTCTGTCCGCCGGACGGCCTTTAAAGGACAAACGATATTATTCTAAGCCAACCGGAAGCGACTTATCAATGCACTTAAGGTGTAATGGTCAACTGGAATCGCGGAACCGTGGAATTCGAATAATAAATACAAAAAATTATACAAACATCCCGATGGATATTTCTTTTTGCTTTGAGGCGGGCGGGATTTTTGCGAATCTGTTTCCTATAGTATGGAAACCTCATAGTCCTTGAAAGAAATTCTTATACGTTCAGTACTTGGAAAATAAATAATAGATAAGTTTGTTGTATGCCAAGTATTGGTTCTCCGTTCATCCAATATAATAAAGCCGTCCTTCTCTAATTAGAACTTATAACAGATATGCAGTGACATTTGTAACAAAAGGGTATTTGATAATTTCAAAAATGAATACAATATCCTATAGTTTATAAAGTTGAGTAAATTGAATACGTATTGAAGTGGATAAATAATGTACTTTACTTTAACTATCAAGAGAGCGAACTGTAGTGTCAGAGAAAATTGACAGATCCACGTGAGCTGAAAAAGGAAATGAAATATACACGATCGCTATCCTTCTCCTGTTAGAACTTATTCAGGCATTTTTGGACCTTATGATTCTGTCTTTGCGTTAGGTTTCTCGGTATTTACTCAGAGGTTCGGTATTTTTTCTTTCTACTATTAGTATTATATAAAACCAGTGCAAATCTACTTGTAGAAGGTACCTGGTACGGAATATCCGCCGTGTTTATAACTTTCTAAAATAATAAACAAACCGAGTTGCCATTCTGGTCTTGCTGCGCAACGAATGAACTCCGAGGTGAATTTTGCGCGTGAAATTATCCCGACAAAGAGGGTTGAATTTTGATGAAAGCGCGCTCGAGACTTACCCGAAACAAAAGGAAAACCAAGTGTAAATTTCCAGTACGAGTATGTTCAAAAACCAATACGCAAATTGCGTAATGACCGCACGCCAAATATCCTTAAGGGAGCGTTCTTAGCACAGAGAAAGTTGAATCTAGTGATGTATCGGTATCTGCGGAATTTCATAATGAGAAATATAGTCCGAAGGCTCGTGTCGCGAAAAATTTCTGTTAAATTTGCCGATAATTATCGACCGTCTAGACAAAAAAAGCGTTCACACGACAGGAGAAATTCCTTTCTTTTCGCCATTAATCGTGCATTACTAAAATTCGAATCGGGCGATTGCGCAATTAATATGATATGATACTGTGCTAAAACGCGTTATTTCATAGGTGCAGTCGATTCGCCTATTTTCCGTTAATTAATCATTTTCGTTCCAATAAACAAATCCTACCACTACATACGTATGTATATACGCACGATTATCTACTTTGCTAGATTAATTAAAAGATATTTTATTAGCAATCGAAAAGTTTGCCATTCGCCATTGTGTAGAGAAACTATATGTTTATATAATTGAATTTTTTCTAGATTGGGCGCCCTGTATAACATAAAGGCAATTTAATGAATATACATACCCACCCATGGATCGCGATTGCAGTGAAGATATTGAAGAAATCCCATAGGAGTGGTTTTTAAAAACAATGTTACATTTACAATACTAATATATTCAAATTACACGGCACTCCGCAGATTTAATAGATAGCAGGAAAAATAACATTGTCTGAAGACATAAATAACAATTAAAAGAGTGACGGCAATAAATGACGGAAATGACAATCTGAAACCTCAGATAACAAGAGGTAAAATAGCAAATATTTGAAGAAACCACCTTGAAATTCAACTCAAAAATTTTGTATGCTGTACTGGTTGAAATTTTCCTCTGCACGCTGCGTTTTAATAAATAAAGCAACGAATGCGATGACTCGAGAGATAAATAAGTGCATTATTCTATTCGACGTTGTCACTGAATTATTAATAAGAAAAATGTTTCCTTATCGTTTACTTGGAGGTAATTAGGTTATTAAAACAAACACTTTGTTACGAATAATCTACGCGTAAATTAGAACTATCGCGTTACCGATAGAATCCGATAATACGTGTGTACGTAATGTATGTAGGTACAATAATGGAGTACCGAAAACGAGCTAAATTCGTCATTGAACAGACGTAAAAACCATTCACCGATTTCAAAAATAAATCCCGCGATTGC
Source organism: Phyllotreta striolata (assembly GCA_918026865.1). Taxonomy (NCBI): domain Eukaryota; kingdom Metazoa; phylum Arthropoda; class Insecta; order Coleoptera; family Chrysomelidae; genus Phyllotreta; species Phyllotreta striolata. The sequence goes on from OU900103.1 coordinate 3,246,830, forward strand.
TGTACCAATTAAATAAAATTAGAACTTCCGATACGCTTTATGGAAAAATATTCATAGCGAATCGATCTCGAATGAACGGTAAAAAAAATCAGCTGAAGATGTGGATCCCACAACGCAAAATTAAAATAAAAACAAAATTTTCGTTCTGTTCTTCTCTGTATAATCAACTACCTGATAGAAATTAATTATTTTCGACTTACAACGTAACGTTTCGCAGGTGCGATTTTTTCCAGTGTTTATTTTTTAAGCGGAATTAAGCGTTTATATTTATTACATCATTGTTAGATATTCCATAAACATTATCATTTCATGAAACGCAAGCGTATTTTAATCTTATTTCAAGTTGAAGGGCAATGTATTGTTGAAAGCGTTTTTTCTTTATTTTGCCGTTTTTTAAAATCGCATTTTCTATGAAAACGTAATATACCTCACATTTCGCTATTAGAATCGCAATAAATAGAGCGGAAATTGTTAGCGATGTAATTCGTACTTTTAATAGAGACTTTTATTAGAATTGTTTGCTTCGATAAATTCGTTAATTAATAACTCACGAGCGGATAGGGTGCAACAAAACACCCTGTATAGTGAACCTAAAACATCGGTTTTCTTGTCTCAAATGTGCAACTCATTGGATTCAAATTGCCTTGTTCTAATTTTGAATTTTAGAAATTTCTATTCAGCGCCAGCTTACCGTACACCTGATAAAATTAACTTGATTTTTATTAATTATAATGAGTTCCGCATTTACCTGTTTTTTTTTACTAATATCATTGAAGTTTAGTCGGGAACTTTTAGACGTTCGTGAGAGCATAGGTAGAGCTTTATTTGCGGAATGACCCATTTCTACGATAATTATAATTAACAAACATCCATATTCAAAAGTATTTTTAGTCTGGAGAGTTGACGTAGGCTTCAACTCAATCGAAAATGTTTTATTTTTATCTCGGACATATGCATATATTGTTCCGAGTGACTCATCGGTACACCCGGTATATTAGTAATTGGTTTTAAGTAGGCATTATTTATTATTAATTGGTTGTAATTGCTTTTTCTTAATAACGTTCCTTCCCGTAAATTTCCTTAAAATACGTCTGATTTTGGGAAAAAACAAATAATTCTTGGACGAATTTAAAAGGGCGTTTTCCATTCCCGAAAATTCGGAATTTCGAGCGATTTTAAGCCCGATGTTTTCGATAAAATTGACGCAGCGACGCGTCGCGACGCCGACTTTATTTCATTATTATTTTTTTTGTTTGCACTTCGAAGACTTTCTGGATGTATTTTTAGCAATTTACCTTTGTATACCGAAATAATAATGTCAAAACTTTATTTTCGCCTGACCGCATGGCGCCACGTCCACGTCCACTGCCGTAATCAATTATTAGATACTACTAGGAAATCTATATTTAAATCGATTGAAATTTTATTTTTCTAATAGCCGTATATCGCACAGGGCGATTCGAACAATCTAGGCAATAACGAAGTTTCCTCATTGATCTTTCTTCGTCGACTCACGCTGTATAAACTGTTAATATTCGGAAATCACGAGGTGTTTCTGTCGAATTCGAGCAAATATATCGGAATAGTTATATTTAAACTTCCTAGAGATTCCCGTCTAATTACGGTGGGCTGGAACTCGTGAGTTTCACGTAAACAGTCCTACATAAATAAGCAATTACAGTTATTTTCTACCTAAATTTTCATTGTCGGACCAGTTTTGAAAAAAAGCTGCGTTTTACCAGATGTGTCAGTCCGGTTCTGATACAATGACACCGTTACGAAATTAAAATTTATCAATTTATATTCTGTGCTAGGAAGCCCATAAAAATGTGGCCGACGAAAAATAACTATTTCGTTCGTCCTATAGTGGAAAATATTTATTTTACCGCATATTTAGACACACCCTGTACGTGAATGTATAGACGATACAAACAGTTCCTATATAAAATATCTCTTAATTTAATACAAGAAATGCATTTTGTGATAATCTTGGCTCGCTCTATATACAGATAAGTAAGTAAGTACTCGAAATAAATTCATAATCAGAATTTAAGTACCTACTCTTATTGTTTCTCGAATAAACAATACTTAACAGATACAATTTTTTAACGAAAATAAAGACGTGTGAGAATTGCGTAATTCAAAAAAATATATATACTTTAGATTAGAGGAAATTCCAAAAGTATGTCCACATCTACACCAATATTAAAATTCAAGAGTTTCAACACAGCCTTCATCTAGTAGGAAAAACTGGTTACTTTTATTTATAATATATGTACCTATCTGTATGCATACTATATGCATTGCAGATGATAAAGGAAGGCCATTTCCTGAATAGAAAGTAACAAGCAGAACACTTGAAACATTAAAGGAATCGTTTACACAGCAATAAGCATAATAGAGGTACAAGGAAAAAATGAAATAATTTAAGTAAACTACTATCGAGAAGAATGTTTTTAGGCGGCACTCAACGAAATTAAAATTCGGGACAAACCGTATTCCAGCCAATAAAACATAAATAAGGCCGTATGCGTGTAAATAAGTACGTTATTTTGCGTTTGTGTATTCGGCAAAAGGTTCGTTGGCCGACTTAGGCGCCTAGAATTTTAAATTCTAAAAATACACAGTCTCGTCGACTAATTACAAGTAAAACGAAACGGAAGGCCTTACTGCCAAAACGCCTTATTTTCTGGTCTCAAGGTTTTGATTATGCGTCGCACACGAATCGCTAATTATCCTGTTAGATAATTTCACAAATGGCCGATTTGCATTATCGAGAAGTTGGTCACAGATGTCAAATATTGGCCCCATTTCTTTAAGGAAACAGTCCTAACATTCGAAGCCAGTCACTTCAAAGGGACGTGAATTGCCTTCTTCGACATAATAGATAATTAACTAAGGTAATTTTCTACCAATATTCCAAATGCAGGTGCAAACATAAAATGGTATTTTAATCCTACAGATAGGTAAATTGGGCGGAAGGATATTTCAGGCAAAATATTTGAGTTCATAGCAAAGTTTGAAGGAAAGTAACAAGTTTTGGCGTTGTTTTAAAAAACAGTGAAATGAATAAATTTACACTGAAGGGTATGATAGAGTAGAGTAAGGTGGGGAATTCAAAATTTATATCTTAAAATCATAGAGACCTGTACATGAAAAAACTTTGCTGTAAAGATTCTCAATCATCAAATGAATTATTTGTATGGTTATTTTCTTGGGATACTTGCGCCCAATTTACCTATAGGATTACAATCTACAGTCCTCCTTTTGTCGCCCAATTTACATCGTCCACGAAACGTTTTATATAGGTATATTATGCCTCATATCCTAGATTACAATACAAACAAAAATAACTGAGTCACGGGGGTTCATTGATTAAATCGTTAGCGTGCAGAGCTGATATTCCCGGAGTTAACAACCCCATAAATCTTGGTGAAATTTTTATTTCCTAGTCGAAATTACAATTCGTACGCTGCGTAATATTCGAATTGACGATATTAATTATTTATTACGGAGCCTCTTCAGTTATTTTTAGTGCACCGATTAAATTAAAACAATGTTTATTTTTCATCGGTTTTTATCTCGGCATCGAATCGGCGCTAATTAGGCAGGTACTCGATGGAATATAAACAAAGTATTAAACGGGTTGATAAGGAGGAATCGATAAAAAAAGGAAAACGCGTCCTTGGAAAAGAGCACGTAAATCATATTTCTCCTAGAACTACCTGAACTGATTCAGCGGCCGGTGGAAATGAAGAAATCAACAGGTCTCCTCGGATAAATCCGAACAAAAAGGGTACCCGTGCAGGTCCGGTTTCGCGGGAATGTGCAACCCATAATGAATAATAAACCATCCAAAGATTGATTAAAAATCCCAAATACTCTGAAACTTGGTTACCATATTTTGGTTCTTTGCACGGAGTGTTTTTTCCTTTGTCACATAAACAAACAAATCCGAATAAAATTACGATAGCAATTACAAAAATCCTAAATTGTAATTGGCGATAAATCCTCATTAATTACGGAGCGCTTTTTAATTGCAACACGTATGTATGTATATTTATACTTTCACTAAATTAATAATGACTTTAAGAATAAATTGTGTTTAGTCTAGCCGGAATAATTATTAAGTAAATAAATAGATAAATGTAAATGACCCGTTGCTACAGCGTGACCCAAATTTAACAATTGAGGCGCCCGTTTCACTATTAATAATGCCAACTGGGCGAGTACGCTCCTGTTTAAATTAGAACGAGTAAATAAAAACAAAGCCGTCCCTGAATCGAATAAAACGGACGAAGTGGTAGAATCCTTAAATGAAACCTAATTCAGGGAAAATCCCAGCACGACGAGAGTGCGTAAATAAAATAAACAAAAATAATAATAATAATAATAAAAAACAAACAAACAAAGCCGTCCCTGAGCGGGGCGATCGGACGAAAGAAACGCGGAACGGAGCAGAAGAGAGAATTGTAGATTCTAGAGAACAGGTATACTCACTTCAAATAATACACCTGTCCCTCCGGGGTGCGGGCCTGTTCCCATCCGGGCGGCAAGGGGGTGTTATCCTCGGTTTTGCTGGCCACGTCGTACGACCTTTGTTTTATGTGATGGACCGGAGCCTGTTGCTGGCCGACGGCGTAGGTCTGCTGCAGCGAGGCCGGCGAGCTGTGCGCCCTGTGATGGGCCGTCTGCAACGGCACCGAATTGACGGCGGCACCGGAGCCGGAGCCGCTTCCGGCGCCGCCGCCGCCGCCGCCGCCGAAAGCGGAGTCGACGGAGTTCTCGCGCGAATGGTTGATGGACTTGGAGCCCGTCGATGGCGGGTTGAAGAACGAATCGGGCAGCTTCCGCATGCTCCACGGCACCTGCAAGGGCCGCTTCGAGTCCGGCTTGAGGACGATGTCGAAGAGCGCCTTCAGATCGGTCTCCGAGTCCTGGTCCACTCTGAGCACTTGCTTCGCCTCGTCTTGGTTGAGCGCCATCGTGCGAAATTTAAGGCACTTCCGTGTAGACGGTGGTAGTCGCGGCGCGTTATTGTCGAAATATCACACGGTTGTTATCGTTGGTTTTTTCATTGACGCAAAAGCGCGGACTCGAATGTCCTCTTGGTCTTGGTGCGGAGCCGCGCGACGACGAACGCGCTGCTACAGGACTGGGATTCAACTGAACCGATACGATATACGACCGAGAGAATTGGCCCTGTTGCCTGTTGCTTCGACCGAGCCGCCTATCCCCTATGCATTCGGGGGAAGCGGGAACGCTTCTTTCCTTTCTTCCAGCGAGACGACTCGAAACCCCGGTGCTGCGGTGTTATTATCCCACTGTTTGTCACAACACGATTCACAAACTCGATTCTTTATTCCCTTCTTCCATTCTGCGATCTGCGTTCCGTTTCCGACTGACTGACAGATTCTTATTAGCGCGTTCGTTTCGCTCGCTCTCGACCTGCTCCCCTACCCTACTCCATCCTACTCTCATTGCCACCAAAATGACATTTGACATGGATAGATCGAATAACCACGATCGGAATTACATGCGCATCAAAAAGTAATTCCTCATTAACGGAATTATTTAAATTTAATAATATAACAATAGTTTTAATAAAAATATTTACTTATTTACGAGTTGGAATTATTATTTCAAAAATCATGTCGACTTTAAAATTTAATCCACAAATATTTCTATCCATTCTTTTCAGGTAAATAAAACAAGTTTTCTATGCAACACAGATTACTACAAAACTATTTTGTAACGATTAACGATTTTCAATTCTAATCGTAATTAATTTCTGTGAAAGAGTATTCTTACTGTGATGAAACCAAATATATTAGGCTATTTTATATTATAACACAGTTAGTTGAAATAATTATGTTATAAATAAAATATCCAATATAAATCACGTAATAAAAAATTCCTATAGTAGGTGGCGGTAGTATCGCATTAGATCACAGAACATACATAAAATTGCAGGTCTGATTTAATGATTACGCCTGTTCTGTGCATCAGGTGATTAAAGAGCAAGTAGGCAACATAAATTACACAAATAAATCGAAATTAAAATCTATTAAAAAATTTGAAACAGAGCGGTAATAAATTTTAATAAAATTTTATTACAAATAAATCCACAATCAAGAAAACGACCAAGTCACTTGCGTTTGGTCGCTCCGTTGACAATAAACTGGTAAAATAACAAATTTATATAAATGCGCATAAGTTATTTTAAATGTAAAAGATCAAAAAATCAGCAATTAATTGAACAATTATATATATATCATAAATACGAAAAAGCTAATCTTCAAAACGATACCAGACAACCTACTATGAATGTACAATTATATACAATGAATTGCATATTAACTACCCGAGGAACATAAAAGTAATGTGCAGTGTAATTGGAACTTTTTACATACACAAAAATTAGGAAAGTTAGCCTAAACTAAACAAGAAAATAATACTTAAATGGACTTTATTGATAACATTACATAAAGGACCAATAAAAAAAATGAAAAAAAAATGAGACCTACATCCAACTGTGAAATATATTCCTATTTACCTAGTGACAAATGAATGTATGTATTATAGAACTTCTTCATACGAAGATTTTGAATACATTATGCAAAATCCTCGTTTGATATATTGGCGATTTTTTAAAACAAATTTCACTATTATTTATCAAATAAAAATAATTTAACTGTATTATTTTAATTAAACTTACATCTCATTATATATACATTGTACAAATATTTAGTTTTTTAGTAGGTATTATAAACATTTGAAATGACTCCTTCTAACACCATATTCTTACAATAGTTTTTATTAAATCATACATGACATATCATGAATAAACAATCTCAACTAAAAGCTAAACTGTAGAAAAATAGTACATTTAAAATAAACACAGTTTCTAATTAATGTAAAAATCTTGCGAAATTAAAACCGAGCAAATTGAATAAAAAAAAAAGGATAAGAATCTATGTTTATACTGTCAATTTGTCTTAAATAAACTTAATTTCTATCAGGCTATAGCGAGCTAGCATGTGATAGATCGATACTCGCTCAATATTAAAAAACATTTTATTTCGCATATATTCCTGTGATATTTTTATGCATAAGCACCTAAAAAATGTATGTTCTTTACTTTTACTACAAACAATTTTTAAATTTACACCGGAGCTGTAGAATGAATGAGAGAAAAAATTCAATAAAATCATGTTTCACAGTCTCGTCAGTTCCATTTTCACTCGCACTCACGTACTTTGTACAAAAAATCCAATGGCATGGATTACACAAATTAAAATCTATAAAAACATTAATAATTTTGTAGAATAAGAAATAGGCTATAGGTTAAAAATAAAAATGTAGCCCTTTATTTTTTTATGTCATACTCATTAAATTGGTATGTTGGATATAATTACTACTTTACATTTTGTAAAAATGAAGAATTATTTTCATGTTGGTAAAAACGCATAAAGAGGTAATTATCGACATCTTTACTTATTTTTATTTCACCATTATTGAGCTCGAAAAACTCATAAAAGTCTAAAATATTACCAACAAATATTTTGATTCTGCTTAAACACACAAAAAAAAACTTTTGCAATTCCTATTAAGGTGTCTTATGATCTTACATATCGTCCTTTTCGTACTTAATTTTTTTAATTGTCTGTTGTTGCGATTCCGGTAATCGTTTAGTCGTTTTATTTGTAGATTGTGGATCTGCAAAAAAAAAGAATATAATTAATACATCGACCAACAACTCACAACATGACATTAAACGAGGAAAGGGAAGTAAACTCACCTTGCAGCCACCTGACTTGCGTTGCTGGTCCATATCCTTTGTCATTTTTAGCAGCAATGCGGAATATAATCGCTGCTTTTGTTGTTGTATCGAGATGAGCAGCCGATAGAGACGTGTTAGTCACGACGCATTGGTTGCTTGGTCCACAATATACTCTAACGAAGGCTAATTGACCAGGAGGATTAGCTTTATCCTAAAAACAAAACGAATGTAATAAATTGAGAAATGGTGCTAAGAGATAGCGGCACTTACTTTTCCCCTAACAGCCAGGTACACTGAGTATTCAAGAATTTCGCCTTGATTGGCACTGGGCGGTTCCCAAGACAAGTGCGCTCCGTCGCCGGATTTGGCTATTTTAATAGCAGACGGCGCACCCGGAAATCCTGGCAGGCAAGTCTTGAAGGCCGAAACCTAACGAAACGAGAACTTTAAAGCATTTACGTATTACATAAACGTTTGAAATGTACGTACCTCACTCCACTCGCCCCTGCCGACGGAATTTATGCCGGCCACTCTGAATTTGTACGCGGTGCCGGGCTCCAGGCTGATTTTCGGGTAATTCAAAAATTCAGGCAGGTTGTTCAAGGAGAGGTCCAGGGTGTCGTCGTTGAGGAGAAAGTAGCTCTGCACGTCGCAACTGTTACCTTTGATGAAACCGACCGTATACCAAGTGTCCTTGACGGTCTGATCGGAGTCGCTGTTTTCAGTCTTTTTTAATTCTTTCGAATGATCTAAGGCCGCCGAGGCTAAGGCAGCTAACGGATCGTCGCTCGTGTTATCCTCCTTTTTGATATCGTGAAGCAATTCGTCGCTTCTCGAACGCAAATTGCCGTCCAATGTGCATTCCAAGCCGCTCTCGGCATCCATTTTCTCATCCAAATTGGACGGATTCGAACCGGTCGTATCTAATAAATTGCCGTTATTCGCCTCCGAAATCTCCTCGTTCTCCGTATCGTTTCCCTTATCGTCCACTTCGGATTTTATATTCACGTCCAAATCCATCTTGTCGCTCTCCTCGCTATTGATAGCTTTCAACGAGCCGTTCATCGTGGCCTCCGTCGAATCGGCCTCGGCAGTTGTCGTTGACGATTTCATTCCGCTCTCTAATTGATCCTTACTCCCTCCGTACAAACCCATGCGAAACCTATTAAATACTACTCATTATCCACAAGTACTTGTGTATAGAAAAATCCTTACCTAAATCCTTTGGGCGGTTTCTGTACGGTTTTGGAGCCGCCTTTGAGCCCGAGCGATTGCATTATCGAACCTCCTAAAAGGCCGGAAGCCGCTTCCATGGGGGCGGAAACGGACGTCATCTCTTCGGCGCTGTTGCCGGATTCGTCCGCGTTTTCTATCGATTTCTCGCCCATATCCACGTCGAGTTCCACGCCGTCCGGTTTGGAGGGCTCGGGATCGATGAGGCCCGCTTCTGCTGCCAATGCCGCCAGGGCGGCGTCCGTTGTGGCCGGTCCATCGAAAGAAGTCGACGCTAAAACACCATAAATTTTAGACATTTGCAATGAAACCGTCGAAAATATCTACCTATAGTGGCAGTGGGTTGTTTGGGCCTGGATACCACCATTAATTTGGGCTGTTCGGTGTTGTTCGATTGGTTTACCGTGGAACTTATGGGCAAACGAACGATTTTGCTGACGCCCGCTTGGCTCGGTTGGACTAAAGTCAGGGTCTTGTTACCGCTGCCGGCCATTTGGACTGTTACTTGTTTTCCTCCAATCATTACTTGTTTCTAAAGAGACCAGCAATGCATGAGTAATACACCTTGGAATAGAAACGCTTGTAGAAATTACCGTGTTCTTGGAGAGGGTGACAGTCTTTGGGGAACCGACCACTTGCATAGGCATAGATATAGTGATCGGTTTTCCGGCGAGTTTAACGCCTTGTAGATTAGTTAACGAGGAAGCGGTTACGACAGGTTGGGCGTTGATAGACGTGGTTTTGACATTTCCTAAGTTTACGGCTTGAGCATTCGTTAATGTTTGTATATTCTTCAAACCTGCATTCGAACTTACAACTAAAACTTGTTGGTTACCTACAAAGAAATGTGTCAGAAGGGATAATTCGCCTAATTTACGTCATAAATACTACCTATAGAAGGAAGCTGACCTGTTGCTCCTTTCGAAAAGACCAACTTTCCTGTAGCTTTATTCATTTGAATCATATTAGAAGGGATCGTTTTTAAAGTTGTAAGAACTTTATTTGACGGATTACTGGGAACAATTTTTACTATAGTATTTTTAGGTTGTTGCGGTAGTACATTCGTCTTTCCTTGGACAATATTGCCTCCTTTTGGTAGTGTCGCCAGGGTCATTCCTAATAAATTACAATATTCGTTTTGTGTTCAACTAACCGTTAACTAATATTACCTGTGCTAGTTTTAACCAACGTTACAACTTGTTGTTGAACATTTCCAGATTTCTGTATTACATTTCCTCCAGGTTTCACTATCAGCTGTTTTCCGGAACTAGTGATTTGTTGAGGAGAAGCTTGTCTGATGATAGTACCAGTTGTGCTCAGCTTGACGGGCGTTTGACCTAATTTATTAGAACTTGTAATTAGTTTTAAAAAGTTCATATGTCATTGTACAATTACCTTTACTAACGGGAGTTACAACTTTTGGCGTCACTACTTGGGGCGTAGGCGTTTTTGGGGCAACTACGGGAGTTGAAGGAGAAATACTTAAAACAGGTTGGCCAATTTTCGGCGTTGGCGACGTCACTAATGACGCTGTGGCTGGTTGAACAACAGGAACAGGCTTCGATGTCGTCGCTACCGGTGGAGGCAAATCGTACTTTTGTATCTGTAGATTGTAAAAAAAGATGTATACTATTTCAATCCTTATTCACTTATTACAAATCATCTACCTGCAAAATATAGGTTTGAACTGATGGCGAGCCCGTCCAATTTACTTCGAGGGATTGTGTTCCTGCTTTCACCAGTGAAACTCTACTAGGGGCTGGAGGCTTATCAACTTCCAAGTACCATAAATCTTTACAACAAACCTACGAAATCAACGTGATTTTTTTTTATTCAAACACTTATGAGACGTTGGTACTTACTTGATTTTTCCAAGCTTTTCTGTAACCATCTCGACCGGACCAAATGTACAATCTAGTACTAATTCCGACGGCACAATGGCCAGCCCTAGCGCAGGGCAGCGTAGCCTCGGAATCGGCGTTTATGTTCAATTCATCCCAATTCATCGATTCCAAATTAAGGCATGCCATGGTGCTGGTGCACTTCCATTCTTTCTCGTTCGTAGCCGTTTTAACTTCATCGGCCACGACGGGCACCCAACCGCCGAAAACGAACATTCTATGACCGATCAATGTTGACGTATGTAAAGATCTAGGCAAAGGAGTTATACCAGACACTTGCGGTTTCAACCAAGTCATCGTTTCCGTTTCTAAAAACCACAAATCACCCAACCTGCAGCCGCTCATCCCACCGTAGATAACCAGGAACGATCGCCCTTTCTTTTTGTCGGAATAAGCGACGCCGGTGTGAGATTCTCGGGGAGGAGGAGCCGGTCCGTTCGTCTGCGGTATGTCCCATTGCACGGGATTGCTTCTGATGTCTAACGTGTATAGATCGTTCAAGTATCTCGGAACGTTATTTTTCGGATCTGCACTGTCATTAGCCAAACCACCGAATAGGTACACTTTTGCATTAACTAGGGTAAAACTGTGGCCCAAACGAGGGCAAGGCGGCGGTCCCAATTTCGGTTGTTTCGGTTTTAATTTCTTCCATTCCCATTTAGAGGCCTTCAAAATACAAAGCGTGCGTTAGAGAAACATCCAAGGTTGCATTTATTACTGAATTGTACCTGTAATTCGTATAATTCATTGCTATACTTTCCATATTCTACCATTCCTCCGAACACCAGTAATCTGGTTCCTTCCACGACGAAGCCGTATGCTGCACATCCTGGAGGCACATCTCCTTTCGTAACTGGCACAAACCATTGATTCGTTGCTGTACAAAAAAAATTCTAATTATACTTCCTATATTAATATAGGTAGTTTTAAATTTTGATGTACGGAGAGTTTTTCTTTATTTTCAGCATTGCTCAAAAATTTGTAAGTCCAAGTTCAAAATCATCTAACAAATCTAAACAAGGCAATACGAAAAGAAAAATTTATTTAAAAAAATAAAATAAAAATAAAGAGCAAAATGCCAGCGACTCCCAGTTAGATTTCAAAACACATACACATATTATAAAGTGTATGTACTATGTGTATAAATTGAAATAGACGCTACTTTTTTAATTCCAATTCTCCCGGACGCTTTACTATGTCGCTGCTTTCTGTGTACGCGCGCCGCCATATTGACTTACAAGCCAAACAAAACTCAGCGAAAATGACATTTATGATAGTTTACAAATTACCCACTTCAATTACGAACGCAACAATAAGGGCAGAAGATCGCAGATAATACGCTCTAAACGAATTACGAACGACAATAACAAAATAAACGCGCGCCATATTTATTAGAATCCGGAATGCGATGCGAAGCATCAAACTTCACTTTTTTTTTACCTGTATTGTAAACATGAAGTTCGTCGACGATTCCCTCGTTTCCGCCGCCGAATACGACCATCAAATCTTTAATTGCGACGGCACGGTGACCGTGTCTCGGCCGGGGCTGAGGTCCAGTGGGATTCGCCACCAATTTCCATTGTAACGCCTTACCCGCCATTACGTGATCACATTGCACTACAGTTCGATATCTGCGAAGGTGCGAGCCAATAAGATTCGAAAAACAACGGCGAAATTCAAACTGCCTCGCGCAAATCCGTCCGAACGCTGAATACGTACGCACCGTCGCCGCTATCCATTAAATGCGCCCGACTTTTTTATTTACTTCTCGAACGGAGAGTTTCGAACCGTCCGAAATAACTTTATGCATCAAGCGTTAAAACGTTACAAAATGATTTTCTCCACCAGTCGGCAAATTCGCTCTCCCGACGATTTTCGTTACCGACCGGGCGCTTCACTTTAGTGGCGCCACCTGTCGGAAAATCCTTGCGCTCGAATTTCCGCTACTCGACGTCGCGACGGTGCTGTCGTCGTTTCGTCGAAATCATCGCTAGATAGCGCACCGTATGCCACTTCAAAAAAATATATATTTATGTAATTCGAGACGTGCTATTGTCGCCTTGCCAATTTCAAATATAGAATTATGCGAATCGAATGAATTAATTACGACATTACGGTCTAAGGTCGGCGGTAAATCTATAACTCGCTCTCTCGCCCTCTATAACGCACAATGGATCAGTGTGCGATGGTGATAAAATGACTAATCGTTAGGCCACCCGAAACAATATTACTGCATGAACATATCGGGTATATTATTTGTTTATACATAATTTTAGAACAACAAATTCAAATATTAATTACTGTGATAAATAAATTAATACGACACGAAACCGATAAGACACGGAACATTGACAATAATGACATTGACAAAAGAACATAAAGCCATAATTAAACAAGGAGCACATATCCAAGATCACTTATCTCAACTAACCGGCAATTTGAATATTTATGTTGATCCGTTTCGTAAATCTCCGATAAGCCGACATCGATTTTCGCTGAAGCCGTCTCGATTCGAGCGTCCCGCCGCCATCCAGGAGCGCCCCTGACGGCGGCGAGCTGAAGCGCGACGCGCGGCCTCGACCATTGGGCAGCGCGGCAGAGCCACCCAGCTAGCGAGGAGGCATCGGAGTGCGGCGTTGTTGCGTTGCGACGTGCGGCGAGTCAAGTTTGCGTGCGTGCAGTGATAACCGATCGGGTGCGTTGCAGGGCGCCTAGCTGCATTTATTCCGTGCCGTGCGACCGATGTTAACCTGACTGTTCGACGGGACTGCGACGGGCATTGGGGCGACCGCTATCGCAAACATATTGGATAAGGCAGGCAAAGTAAGTGTTGCGGTCTCGTTACGTGCTGGATTTTTAATAGCTATTTTCGGTCGGGTTTGTCGCCATGGCGCGTCCGATCCGATGATTTAATGATCGTTTTTTTCGGCCTGATTCCCTCAGTTTCGTTTTTTTTTTCTATGTTGTCTACTCTTGTCGTGACGTCTTCGAAATCGGAAGTGGGTCAGGTCGTTAAATGATCGTGAATCATACTCAACTACTAGTTTTTTTTCCTCTTCTTTACATGAATATGTTTGAAGCAGTCCGGTGAATAGCGAGGATGTGTTGTTAAATTCTCAAAGTTCCTTAAGCACGTGGTTTTTGCGATTATTTACGCTAATATTATGTTTGTATTGCATTGAATTGACGATAGTAGGAAAAGGTAACAGGTAAATAGGCCTTTCGATTCGATTTTCGTGGAAACGCTCGCCTTGTATTGATAATTCGGTGTTGTCAAATTGTTTTTTTTTATTACCAATTAACAATGCACCTAATTACATAAAACGTAATATTAGCCGTTATTGTGCTTTATAAATAAACAAATAAACGCCGATTTGAACGGCGAAGCCGACGAGCAACGAACGATGGAAATCGCTGTGGCGAGAACTCGGAATTCCGTCCGATGCGGCAACAGTGCATCACGATCGATCGTTATGTCGGTGTATTACCGTCGAAATGTCTCAGGTGTAGTCCACGGCATCGCCCAGTTTAACCGACGTTGCCACGTATGTCCTCTGGCATTTTCTCCTCCCCGAATCGTCATGTTTCACGGGCTTTCCCGACACCTCGACATCGAATTAAAAATCGATTAATCGTTAATGACAATCGAATATGGTACGAGAGTCATCTATTTCGAATTTGATTGTTTGGGGATTTGATCGGCTTAAAATTCGATTAAAAAAATCATCGATTAGTAGTCGAGTGTCCTTGTCGAGGAATCCCAGGAACTACAACTCATAAATAATCCCTATTAGCCTACGTAATATCCAGGGGAATTCGGCCGGTTCTCGACGTAATTCGCCATTCAAATTCGGAGAATGTTTAATCTTTCCAGCATTGTTGTATTTCATCATCAGCTCGTTAGCAGCGTAAGCCGATGTTTATTCAACATTCAACAACGTCCGAATAGTTGTTCCTAATCACCATTAAAAGGTCATTTGAAAATCGAATAATCGACGTCCATTAGATATAGACAAATGGCTAGAAAATGATATCTAAGGTAATTATGTAGGGCTGGCGATCTCGGCGGGAACGTGGCACCTCCGTGTCGGACTCGCATTAGCGCTAAGCCAATGAGCTTCCACGTCATGAGCTTCTCCACGAGGTTCTTTATAAATATCACATCATAATTAACTACGTTGGAATTCGTCTAGGCCGATCGTGACATCATTGCAGATATTTCCCGAGCCAACCAGAACTGGTACTGGACCGTTTAATTACCGTTTTTCTTCCATTTACCCGTTCGGCCGGAATTTTGTTTGATAAAATCCGAATCGCTTCGATCGTGTCAAACTCGTTTCTGATCCCCTGATATTTCGCATGCGTACTGAAAGGCTCGCCGTTTTCGCTAAAAATAAAATCGCCGTTCTAAATATAAAAGTCTGATACTATAGGTGTATTAAGAAAGAATCGAATTTTACTAGAATCATTTTTTTTTTCCAAGTGCGATTATGCTAATTATCGTTTATTGCCTAATGAATTGTAAATATCCGCGAAAAAGCTGCAAATTTTGTCTGTTTAAATTCGCTTTAGGATTGTATTAACGTTTCTATTAGTATGGATTATTCTGCGAATTTTTGTAGTCGTGACTAATGAAATATTAAAAGTTACCCAACCTACAATGTAAATTATTTTCAAAGGCACATTGTAGTTAAAGTACTCGAATGATAAGAAGTGATTTTCTCGGTCGATAAACTTCCCTTGTTTAACATTTTTTTGAAATAACAAATTTATATTTTTATACTATGTAATAGACTCGAGTCCTGGCATATTTTCATCTACATCAACACGCTCGGGTAGTTAGTTCTAACGCACACACACACAACTGTGATGCCAAGGTTAATAATTGAAACTTTCATAATCCGAATTGTGAATTTTTAAATAAAAATTCACGCACGCTGCATTAGGAGCATAATTGGTATAATTTTATCCAACTGACGCGCAAAGGTAATTGTCGACATGGAACAATTTCGTCGATTCAGAAATTGTACAGGATGTTTCATTAGAAAACCTGCGTTACCCGTTACACGTTTTGCCGCATATAGCAGTCGCCGAGCTGGTTCTAAATATACCCATACTTAATGGGTCTTGCACCTTTCATAACCGCGATACACCAGGTGTTTTGTCGATTTTTCTCATCTATCTCTCGGCTCGAAACCGCATTAATTCGCCGCATTCTTTTTCTCAAACGAAACCGGGATATTGGGAACCATGATTGCTACAATTTGATATTTTTGTTTCAGTGTTAAAATGCTATATCTCTAACTTCTATGGAGCATCAGTTAATTGGTAAGTTACGCATTTTTAACTTTCCTGTGAGATGACATAATTGACGATTAAGTTAAACTATCTACACCCTCGCATTTTAATTCTGCGTTAAGTACATAAATTCCAATTAATTCATATAGCCATAAATTACCTCGTTTTATCTCTATTGGTATAGCAAGAGTTTAATGATTAAACTAGCTTGTAATGGTAATACCATTTTTATGTAATTTTTCCTTTCCACCTAATGTGATTTGTTCAAACTGGTCCTAATTACAGTAAAAACTATTAAAATACATTTTGTTAAATTGTTTAGATATGTCGTTATAAAGCGATAATTTCCGAAAGTCGATTGTCTAATGACCTACGCTAATATTATTATCGTTTTTTTTATTTATAGTAATAGTTGATAAGTACCTAAATATCCTTCTGTATAGAGCGCGAAATAAAAAAAAAATTTCAACGGTTTTGAATATTTGTTGTGAGAATTCGTCTGGCAGATTCGTAATTCAACGAGATGTCCAAAGACTTGGCAGGATCGCAAGTTCGTCCGGGTCAGATGTTTCGAGAGTAACGGGCGAAATAAATAATTATAACCATTCGAAACGTTTCAAAAAAACGAATCCCAAGCGAGCTGGTGAACTGCACCCCGTTCGCCAAGCCCTTAATTGCTCGTGGTACACGAAATTTGTATTTATTTCGATCTCTCCTATCCGGTTTGTTTCCCATGCGAATCCCGGATAGGCGTTCGTAAATTCAAAATTAACCGAAGCGCTCCACCTGCGGGCCGACTCCTGGTGATCGAGAAATTCGGCGGTTCGGCAGTCGCCCGAGTCTCCTGCGACCGGCGATCACGTCCCCGCGTCCTGTCGCTGTCGCATGAATTTTACGTACGGACGGAGTGCAGGAAAATAATAAATAAGCAAACACGTCGATTCGGTAATGCGTAAGAAATGTCGAGTGGCTTCGCCGGTATTTCGTGTTCGTCGTGTAACTGATACAAGGTAATTTGCGGATTCCTAATTCGTCTGCTTTCTGTAACAGTTTTTTTTTTCGATATATTTTCCGTCTGGTTTGCTGGTTTATATTGTTATTTCGAATTGTGTATTCCTATTAGTCGGACGGCTAAAAATAGGACAGGCATTTTGTAAAGATGCCTATACTTTATGTAATATTTTACCGATTCGCATTTTTTGTTATTCGTTGCTAATTCCTAATTTTATTTGTTCTTTCAAATTTAAATATACCATAACTCGATGGTCGGAGTTTACGATCTTATTCCTTGATCAAAAATTCTTTATAAACTTTTGTCGAAAAATCAATACATGAGTTATTTGTTTGTTGTGATTATTGAAACATTGCTGATACATGCATTTATATTTTGCATTCAGTTTTAATTGGGCAGCAATTTCAATTATCTGATTATCAAGCATAATTTATAATAGGCGGTGAAATGTTCGGAATAATTCGCGATTTTGCATTGTTATTGAATTTGTACTTGCAATAATTTAAAATAAACGCTTCCCATTTGTGAATGAACGTTTATACTGTTATTTACTCATCGAATTTATCTCCCTACTGGGTATATTTGCAATCGGGAAATCAAGCAATTTCACCGTAGCTCTTTTTATTGGAAACCGCATATAATTACATTAGCTTCGATTAAAATGCATCGATTTATTGCGGGATTATCGAGTGATAATAACGAGCTTTCGTTTGGGAGTGAAATTGGCTGCATAATGCAATATATCCACGTCCACTTCGTTATCAGTATTGATTGCGCCGCCTCTATTTTTACGAATGTACGTGTGCCATTTTCTACCAAAAACACCACACCTATATACACTTTAAATTCTTCATTAGCTTTTACATATTATATGGGCATAATTTACCACTTATTTCGTGGAGTATTCAGCTTCGAACGCGTAAACATCAATTCAGCCCTTTTCTGCGGTAATTGGCCCTTTCTGGTTGACGAAATTGGGGAAATTTCGGAGATACATATTCCGCGATTTTTCTTAAACGGCCCGGCCTGTTTGCTTTCATAATTCGACTATTAATTTTTTTGTTTGTATTTATTTGGATTTTACGATCGAAATTTGCGCGCCGTTCAATTAAAAAGATATTAAATCCGGCATTTATTTCTTTCGATTGCTCTTTTTGATGGCTCCGCGTGATTGTGTAAATAGTACGGGGATTTATTATTTATTTGCATATTAAATTAAATTAATAAACCGACTGTTTAGTAGCATCTACGGTTGTAGTACTTGCATAAGCTGCTCTATATATTTTTTTATTATACAATTATGTAATTGATTATTGGAAAGCTTTAATCAATTTAGGCGATCAATCATTGATTAATTTTATCTGTTAAAAAATAAATATTTGTTGATAACTTACTACTGAGATATCTATTTATAACGAAAAAATATCAAAGTAAGTAGGTAGATTTCTTTAGATGCTGTATTGTTTAACTTCAAAGGAACTTTGGATTTATCATATTTTTCTTGTTATAATGAATCATTGGCTTCGAGTAAATAAATTGGTCTTGAAAAACATGAGATAATGTTTCGGACAAAGCAAAATAAACTCATGTAATTATTAATGTATAATTAATATCATTATATTTAACCTAAATTACAACATTGTCTTACATTTGTAAATTTCACATAACCAAAGATTATACTTTTTATTGCATATACTTAAGTAGTTGCAATAAAAGTACAATAGGAACAAATATAAGAATTTTTATAATAACAATGATCGTAAAAAGTTAGGCATTATAAATAATTTTCATCATATATTAAATTTTAGGCAAATTTGCTTTACCAGCGAGTTGGTAATATCGAGATTATTGTTATCAAGTACCTGATGTCTTATCTGCGAAAAAGTGGAAAAAATTATGCTTTTCAAATAGATAAAATTATTACGCACAATTATAAACGAGCTTAAAAGTTACTTTAGAACTTGTGCATACTGGAATACTAAAAACCGAAATCTCTCTTCAAATAAGTAATTAAAAGAATTAATTTATAATGGTGTAATTCAGATTATACAAGGCCATTAAAGTTTAGCAGTTAAGTACCTGTTTGGTAAAATAAAAATAAGTGTTTCATAATGGAGTTTTAAATTAATTTGATAAAATGCCACAATAATTGGAATTGACGTGCGGCAGATATTATCTTTGAAGAAGGCCACTATTAATTTAAGTTGAAGATAAGAAATTAACGTCAACACTTGATAATAAAATCACAATCATAATTGTGCTAAGTTCAGTTACTCATGCTGAATGTGATCAGTTCGGTGAACAAATCACTGGAAAACTCACTAATGTTGACCAGAAACCAATAAAGTTTCTGTTTGGTTTTGTTTTAGTGCTACTATTCGGTGGGTTAATTTTAATTTCTTATTACATTATTCATTATTGTCTATTTTGTTGAGTCGTATATTCGGAGAAATACCGAATTTATTGTTGTTGATTTTGTACTAGATTGGTTTTATGCAAGGTAATAATTCTTATTAATTACATTTATCGTCATATTTATGGTACGTAATAATAATAATGGGTACCTACCAACTTATGTAATAACGTTTATGTATGTGAGCAAATAGGATCGATAATAATCGATTATCTTTAAAAAAATTTAGATAAAATGGATATAAAGAAATATTTTATTTGAGATTCCTTTAAATATACCTGCCTTGGAAATTTTCTTTTTTTTAAGTATTTGCTCATGTTCTATCTATTAAATCTAGTTATCTTTTATCTATCCTTTAGAAAAAACATTTTTATAACTTACAGATTACGTGTGTACCTACCTGCAAAAAAACGAATTTTTATTAATAAATTTATTTGTTAAATGATATGAAATATTATGAAGTTAACAATACGTTTTATTTATCTTCGGTATTTTCATTTTATGCCAAAAATATGCAAAACATGAAAAAAAAATCGAATTGTTTAAAAATTATAATTTCGTATTTACTTGTTTCATGTGGCCTTGTATGGGTATTGATGGCTGCCAATCAAATAAAATCATGACGTGTTGTCACTTATGTCATCTGTCACCTCTTCCTGTGTTATTTTATATACGACAATACATAACCTAAAAGTTGATCAAGAATCAAGAAAGCAAACGATATTGTTATTGGGCGTGCATTTAATTTGAATGAAATTATCAATTGCAGATTTCGAAGTGGAATATGGCTACGATAGACGGCCGTCCCGCACAATATGGAATTACCTTGAAACAAGTACGTGACCTTATGGAACATAGGGGCCCAGATGGAATAGCTAAAATTCAAGAATTAGGTGGAACTCAAGAAATATGTAAAAAATTGTACACATCGCCCAGTGAAGGTAAAAATTAGAGAAACGCCGCTAGTACAATTGCTAATCGTATTTTTCATATTAAATAATATATGCATTGAACATTTCAGGACTTAGTGGATCACAGGTAGACCTCGATCACCGAAGAGAAACATTTGGGTCTAATTCAATTCCTCCGAAACCTCCAAAAACATTTTTACAATTAGTATGGGAAGCTTTACAGGACATAACCCTCATTATTCTAGAAGTAGCAGCTATAGTTTCTTTACTGCTTTCCTTTTATCAGCCTGCTTTAGAAGACACACGTGAGTCATTTGAATTAAATGTGTTAGTAGAACAACCGCTATCTGGACCTCTGAGAAAATTATCTTACCTTAATGTGCAAAGTTATAGTATAAAGTTAATAAGTACGAATTTGACAACAATTAGTCTTCTACAATTTTTATATTTTTTTATCTTAGAGTATGTAGTAGCTTGCAATAATTGTTTAATTAACTCATGTTAATTTAAATATTTAGGCCGTTATTAATTCATTTTGCCCGGAATTCAATTTAGATTATAATTAAGGGGATATCTAATAATACATACATCCGCTCTATTATAATGAAAATGTATTTATTTTTTATCTATTTATCGTTGAATATGGGAATTCCAGCCCTACGCATTAGAGTTCATATTGAAAATTAACATGTAGAGAGGATATTGTTGGAATTATTCAGATATTTCTGCAATGTGTACGTGCACAAAATTGTGGATGTTATGAAATTGGCAATAGGCAATATTTCAGAATTGTTATCATTTCATGCATAAATTACTTGGTTGCAGTCCCATGATAATAGGTGTGGCGTTTAAATCAATAGCTGGATAAATTAGTCACATCTACGTAAAATGCTTTAAGCGATTTTCTAAATTATTTCTATTTTTGTTCGATTCGTTATAGTTCATAGATTGTACAATAATGCGACTACAATGTATGTAGTAGCATAAAATTAGTAACATATAAATTTATATTAATTCAATGTTTTTTTATCGAATTTTCCAGCATTCAATGATGATGAAACGAGTCATGGGTGGATAGAAGGTTTAGCAATTTTAATTTCAGTTATAGTAGTAGTATTCGTAACAGCCTTCAATGACTATACTAAAGAAAGACAGTTTAGAGGATTGCAAAATCGAATAGAAGGAGAACACAAGTTTTCGGTTATAAGACAAGGAGAGGTGAAACAAGTCTCTGTCAGTGATATAGTTGTAGGTGATATTTGTCAAATAAAATATGGAGACCTCTTACCAGCTGATGGAATTCTTTTACAATCTAATGATTTAAAGGTACGCGCGCGCCCAATCGCACCCGATTAACGCGATGGTAAATCCGCTTGTCGATTTCCAGATAGACGAATCTTCACTCACGGGAGAATCTGATCATGTCAAAAAGGGAGAATCATTCGATCCCATGGTGTTATCGGGTACCCATGTCATGGAGGGATCCGGTAAAATGTTGGTTACAGCAGTTGGTGTTAATTCACAGGCAGGTATCATCTTCACGCTCCTTGGCGCCGCTGTCGATCAGCAAGAGCAGGAAATTAAGAAAATGAAGAAGGGTGAGTTACTTCCTAAGTCTGTTAGCATGAATATATGGGTTATTTATTCTTTCCCTTACCCCTCCATACACTGTGGATATTCTTGAAAGAGATGCAATTCTTTTTTTTTTTCAATTGACTGTTAATCGAGAACATCCACATGTGTTCATGAATCGTGCTTAATCGTGCATAAAAATAGGTGTATTTTCCATGAGTAGTTGCACACCCTATTGACTGTTTTCATCTAATAATCTGTTCTCTACCTTTACACACTATATCTTACACAACTGATTAGTATTTATCGTAAGAATCATTTCAGATTTTACGTTTAAATTAATACTACTATCAGTTTTTGAAATGACTTGAATTCGTTTTTGTTATTGATTCTAGATTATTTTTTTAATACAATGTTTACAGTCTCCTTTATACATAGCTACTCTATCCTAAGTATTTTTAATTGCAAAGGTTACTGTAGGGTATAATTTTCACCTTTTTTCCCCAATGATATAACGAATAATCGATCAGAAACTAAATTATTATTTTTATTTATTTTAACAGGATAATTATTTTTATTTTATTGATAAAATCACTCACTCTATATCAATACGTTAATGTTGTGAGTAATACTATTTCGGCGGATTAATAATCTAATGGTTCAAATCCAATTTTTGCATGGAATAGAACGATTAATTTATTTTTCCGCTTTATTACTGCATACTTGTCGATTAAGAATATTATGCGTATATGGATGTAAATGAACACGAGTTCAAAAGCAATCATATACCATTATATTGATGTACCCATGTCAGGACTTTGGGAGTGTTTTTGAGATTGCTAATGTTTTCCTTTTGCATGTGTTTTTGTACAGAAGCTAAAAAGCAGCGGAAGAAGAAAAGTTTAACAGGTGAATAATTTTTTTTATTTTTATACGATTAAATAAAAAATACGTTAAATTAAAAAAGAATCAATTTTGATTTAAAATGGCCTTTTTAAAAAACTATACGGTTCTAACACATCGAATAATTAACGCATGGAAGAAAACTTGATTGATATGTTGTTTGTAAATATAGATGTTTTTCGCACAGAGATTCCTACACTAGTTTTATAACGAATAAAAGAACAACCGGCTCTAATGTTTCGTTTCTAATTACATAAGATAAAAATCAAAACTAAAAAATGAACGCTTTAAATTGAATCTCTGGTTCGACATTAACCGCAGTCTCGTACAAGTTTTTATCGAAGCTTTTCGCATGTGTGTAGGAGACGAAGAAAACGTAACTGGCAACAGTCACGTCAATTCACCAGCACCGGTCGCCACAGCGAACAAATACGACCAGCCTGCCAGCGAAGTCCAAGACGGCAAAGAGAACCACGTGCCGGCCGAAAAGTCCTCCTCCGAACGGGGCAAGAAGGAGAAGTCCGTGCTCCAAGCCAAGCTGACGAAGCTCGCCATACAAATCGGCTACGCCGGCTCCACCATCGCCGTGCTCACCGTCATCATACTGATCATCCAATTCTGCATCAAGACCTTCGTCATCGATCACGAGCCTTGGAAAAATTCGTACGCCAACTATTTGGTGCGCCACCTGATTATTGGTGTTACTGTATTGGTGGTCGCGGTGCCCGAGGGACTCCCATTAGCAGTCACACTATCTTTGGCTTACAGTGTTAAAGTAAACGCCTTCAATTTCATGCTCATACGTTTTATACTTATATTTCGTGTTTTTTTTTGTTAGAAAATGATGAAAGACAACAACTTGGTAAGACACTTGGATGCTTGCGAAACCATGGGTAACGCTACAGCTATCTGTTCGGATAAAACCGGTACTCTAACCACCAATAGAATGACCGTTGTGCAATCGTACATTTGCGAGCAACTATGCAAAACGATGCCGAAATTTTCGGATATCCCTGCTCACGTCGGCAACATAATCCTTCAAGCCATCGCTATCAACTGCGCTTACACCTCGCGCATCATGGTAAGTTGTATCGAGAACATTTGTAAGGCAATTTTCGTATAATCTTTGATTTAATGTGGTTCAGCCGCCGGAAGAAGGTAGCGATCTACTAAGGCAAGTCGGTAACAAAACCGAATGCGCCCTATTAGGTTTCGTGGTCGGTTTGCAAAAGAACTACCAAACCGTCAGGGACGATTATCCGGAAGAAACGTTCACTCGAGTGTACACCTTCAACTCGGTAAGGAAATCCATGAGTACGGTGATACCGCGCCAGGGCGGCGGTTTCCGTTTATTCACCAAGGGTGCTTCAGAAATAATATTACAAAAGTGTGCCTTCATTTACGGCCACGACGGCCGCCTAGAGAAATTCACTAGGGACATGCAAGAGAGATTGTTGAAACAAGTGATAGAGCCGATGGCCTGCGACGGCCTCCGGACGATCTGCCTCGCCTACAGGGACTTCGTGCCCGGCAAGGCCGAAATCAACCAGGTGCACATCGAAAACGAGCCCAATTGGGACGACGAGGGCAACATCGTCAACAACCTGACCTGCCTGTGCGTCGTCGGCATCGAGGATCCCGTCAGGCCCGAGGTACCGGACGCCATCAGGAAGTGCCAGAAGGCCGGCATCACCGTCAGAATGGTCACCGGCGACAACGTGAACACGGCTCGATCGATTGCGACGAAGTGCGGCATCGTCAAGCCGAACGAGGATTTCCTGATATTGGAAGGGAAGGAATTCAACAGGAGGATCAGAGACAGCGCTGGAGAGGTAACCAACCCATCGTTCGTTTTGGACTCGACCTCCTCTAATTCCGGTTGTTTGCTTCGATATAGGTTCAACAGCATCTTCTCGATAAGGTTTGGCCTAAGCTCAGAGTTCTCGCGAGATCGTCGCCGACTGACAAGTTTACGCTCGTCAAAGGTATCATCGACAGTAAAGTTAGCGATAACCGGGAAGTTGTGGCTGTAACCGGTGACGGTACTAACGACGGACCGGCATTGAAGAAAGCCGACGTAGGATTCGCTATGGTAAACACAATTAATATATTAATAAACGAATTACTACAATTCGTTTTTTATAGGGTATTGCCGGTACCGATGTCGCCAAAGAAGCGTCAGATATCATCCTGACTGACGATAACTTCAGCAGTATCGTCAAAGCTGTAATGTGGGGTAGGAACGTCTACGACAGCATTGCTAAATTTTTGCAATTCCAACTTACTGTCAACGTTGTCGCCGTCATCGTAGCTTTCATTGGGGCTTGCGCAGTTCAGGACAGTCCTCTAAAGGTACATTTCATAATGACCTTACAATGCTCGCTTCTAAAGTATGTATATTTATGCGCAGGCTGTACAAATGTTGTGGGTCAACCTGATCATGGACACGCTAGCCTCTTTGGCTCTGGCTACGGAATTGCCTACGGGAGATTTGCTTCTCAGGAAACCCTACGGTAGGACGAAGCCGTTGATCTCCAGGACCATGATGAAGAACATCTTGGGTCAAGCCGTCTATCAATTGGTGGTGATATTTTCGCTACTTTTTGTAGGTGGGTGTTTCGAAGCAATTTCAATTCGACTCGGAATTCATTCACGAATGTTTTATTATTTTTGCAGGTGATAAATTTTTGGATATCGAGTCCGGCAGGGGTGTCGCCATCGGCCATCCCCCCACTCAGCATTTCACCGTCATTTTCAACTCGTTCGTAATGATGACGTTGTTCAATGAATTCAACGCGAGGAAAATTCACGGCCAAAGGAACGTCTTCGAGGGAATATTCACCAATCCCATTTTCTACAGTATATGGGTCGGAACGTGCTTAGCACAAGTAAATGATACCAATCGTTTGAAACAAACATTTTGCTATAATTAATGATTGTTTATAGGTCGGGATCATCCAATTGGGAGGCGTCGCTTTCTCCACGACCAGCTTGGACAGCGACCAATGGTTATGGTGCTTGTTCTTCGGAATAGGAACGCTGATTTGGGGCCAATTGGTCACCACCGTACCGACCAGTAAAATTCCAAAGATTCTTTCGTAAGTACACGGCACTTATTCAACACCTACTTATCGATGTGCATGTTGAATGAATTAGTTTTTACCATGATAACTGTTGTGGCAGATGGGGTCGAGGTCATCCGGAGGAATATACCGAAGCGATTGCTATTGGTGAAGAGAAATATGACCTCGAGTCAGACAAAAAACCTCGCGCAGGTCAAATATTATGGATAAGAGGTCTGACTAGGTTGCAAACCCAGGTAAGTAATCCGATATGCATCGGTTTCCACTTTGAAGTGAAAATTACGATGTATTATGCAAATTTAATTATAAATAAGCACAAGTAGGTAGGAGGAAGCACTTAGGCAGAGTCATTTTGAATGTAGGTTAGTCGAACTGCCGATCGACAACCTCTATCCTACAACAGTGCCTTCTGATAATATATTATTAATTTATATGAGATATGTAATCTGAATGAAAGACAAAAAAAAAATCCGTTTTTAAAACAGAGCTCAGTAAAATAATCAATCAGATCTGATAGGAATTCGTTTTGTCCGTTTTTTTTTTCTTGTTTCTTTTTCAACGAGTATATTCTGCATGTATTTAAACAATTTCATAACGATAAACGGTATAACGAGTTCCTTAAAATAGATCGTTAACTACGTTTTCATTTTTGATAAATATTTTATTTTTGT
The DNA here is from genome assembly GCA_918026865.1 of Phyllotreta striolata. Classification (NCBI taxonomy): domain Eukaryota; kingdom Metazoa; phylum Arthropoda; class Insecta; order Coleoptera; family Chrysomelidae; genus Phyllotreta; species Phyllotreta striolata. The sequence continues at coordinate 3,273,610 of OU900103.1, forward strand.
TGAGGACATCCCGTGTCTCGTCCTTTTCCTTTTACCAACAACTTTTTTACGATCTTAATTTGACCAGCATGGTGCTGCTTTTGAAATTTGACAATGTGTGTGCAAAATTAATCACTGAGCATGGGTGAATTATTTAAAAAAATTTACTCTCTTTTCGTTTTATTATACTTATTTTTTTAGATTGTTTGGTTTTGTTTTGTTTTCACTTGTAAAATATTTTTATCTAACATATTCATTTTGAATGGAGGAGGGTTCGAAAAATTTGAAGAATTTAGTGGACATTTAAATAAGAATTACTTAGAATTAATTAGAAAGAGATATAAAAAACATCATTAACAAATAGTATTTAATGGAGAAGAACTCATTGATACCGAAAAAAATTCCAACACACATTACAAAACCAAACAATAAGAAATTCAATGAGTTTTGGAATATTCACCCGAAAATGTTCAGTTTTTTTAGTTGTCAGTGTTTTCGTAGCATACTGATATTGTCGATTAGATTATAAAATTGCCTTGCTGCAAATGTTTTATACATAATACTAATGTCATATTTATGTGTTTCCATTGGTAGATGAAAAAAAGCCAAACATATAAATTATTTACCAATTGGCCAGCAGTGGATAAACACCTGACCTCTTGCATTCTAATTTTTCAATCATAGGGAGAGTTATTGCTCCGTTTTTTGTGCGTTTGCGTGTGATTTTTTTTTAAAAACGTTTTCACAGTTACTTAGTATGGCAAAAATCTCATTGAACTGGTGCTAAACGCTTTACTAACGAACTGCTGGAAACATCAACGATACAATTAACTTCTCCTTATAAGAAAAATAATAAGTTGGTGATATTTTAAACAAAATATAGCAACTGCTTGAATCCTTTTTGATCTACTAAATAGTCAACCCTCTCCTACATACGACCCTATTCTAATTCCTAGCATGTTTTTATATCATTAACGAACAAATTTACTAACGAACAAACATTCATAGGTATCAAGGTGATAACAAGTATATTTTTTGAGTTTTTCGTTTTGTTAATGCTTCATTTTCACGATAAAAGTTAATTCACGCGACAATGAATTATACCTATATTATTTACTTTAATTTTGTTATCGTACGAACAAACTGTCGATAAGGAATTACTATTACTTAACTCGTTTAAATACTTCATTATTTATTTTCATTTAATGTTTGTAATATAACAGTTATAATTAAAGTAAACTAATATAGGTATCGATAAATAGTATATGAACGCAGAGCAAAGCGAAAGCGACCATTAGATAAATTTCCTAGCAAGTGTAGTGCTTTGTTTAGACATTGGATAGGTATAGCAAATGCATGAGATGATGTTCAGTGGCCTTTGGCTGTCGCCCTCGATGGCCCACAGTTGTTGGTGTTGTTGTTGTTGTTTGTAAGCGCCTCTGATCCGGGCTATTTGGATTCTACCGCAAACTCGAAACAAAATATATTTGTCGATGGTTGACCGGTCGAGATATTATGTCGTTCTATCTAAAGTTGCTGTGTTGTCCAAGGGCACTTATCACCTCGTGGTTCCTTCGTGATTTTATTACACTTGTTGGAATGTCCACCTCGGTATTTACATAATATATATTTATTATTTCCTCTATGAATCTGTCTGCTATGCTAGATCACAGACACCACCTTTGTTTTTTTAATGTCTTGTTAATATTATTTTTTGATAGGTACAAAATGAATAATCGAAATACGCTGGTTGCAACTCTCTTATTTAACTTAGTATTTTATCATGTATAGCCAGCGGAACCGATGAAAGAAACTGAGGTATAGGGCTCCAGTGGTCGCATCAAGCTACAAAATAAACAAGTATGTAGTTTTCGTAGGCGATTTAGATTCTGCTATGTTCTTTGCACATTGGTGTAGATGTCTTGGAGCAATCCCCTGGATGTCTTGTTATACCTCCCTGTACCTCGTGTTTAGAACGGTAGTTATACTTTTAGAGGATTAGAATGATATATTTTATATTTTCCATATTGAACGACCTTCCTTACACAGTGACACAGCCACTTTAGATGCGACATTTTTGTGGTTTTAGCGAACGGAAAGTATTCGAAATATCACGTATTTCGCTTACTTTTTCCATGCCGTTCTAGTAGCAATTAGTATGAATGTGTCTGGAATAAGTTAATTAATCGATTAGAATAACATGGTGTGTTCGATCACGAGTCGAATAAAACGAATGATTATTGGGGCACGTTTTTCCTGTTAACACAAGTTTCCATTTGTTCATTTTCATTTCTCGTTCACACATATGACTTTCGATCGGAGGGGAAACTAACCGGAAGCATAGAGAGAACTATTAGTTTGATTTCTGTGCTTTTTTACTACATTTCGACGGTGTTGCTTGTTCGAAAATATCGGTAGCATGAACCTTACCACGTCCTTCTGTCTCTATTACATCTGTGCTTTCACGAATTCTCTTCACTCGAGGTTTTCTTTGCGGTTCGGTTAAATTATTCTTCATCTACTAATTAACCTTATTAAATTATCACCAGCGTTTAGAGACATTATTTAGTGTTTTTTTTTGTTGTTGTTATATCATGAATTGTTTAAATTTTTACGCAGGGAGTGCCGCGATGAGTTCGAGCTCATCGCAGGACACCCTCTTCGTAGACACGTAATGATTACATTAAAGGTTATTACATTATATCTAGAGATTGGTGTGTGTCTGCTGTTGTAGGCCACTACTTTAGGACGAGGTTGTGGAATACTCAAAATAAAATTTATTTCGAATGAGTGCGGACGTTGAGAGTGGACTTTTATAGTTTATTATCAAAGTTACTTTTTGTGACTCCCATACACAACAATCCCCACCGGACGAGCAAATTATTTTTGTCGAACGTTTAAAATTTAACAAAAATTGGCGTTTTGAATTAATTTTTTTGTAACAAATATATGTATATGTTTGTGGGAAATGTGTGGTTATATTCAGTCACTATTTTATTCACACAAAGCTTTTTTTATTATACGATAATTCACAGTAATATATTTGCTAAGGTGCAATGTGAGTATACGTCCATTTTTTGTCGCCTATGAATTATTTATTTTTCGTCTTTTACATATTTTTTATATATAAATGTGAATTTTGGGAATACATGTGTGTAATGGGTGCCACAATTATATGTGTGGGCATTTGTTTGTCTTAAATATTTTAAGCACATGCACACGTACATACATAAACTTGATGGTTATTTTTTGTGCAAGAGCATTTTGTGAAGCAGAAATAATAATTTTATTGAGTGATAATGTACATAAGTCTTCATAAATGATTGATTCCCACGTGACCTAAAAATTTATGCAACCCAAAGTGCACAGTTGTTATTATTTTCAAGAAATGTCCCTATTTTGAATACAAATTAACACAGTGGAGGAAGAACATTAATCCACTAGGTTCTTAATTACTTTTACCTATCATTAATTAAAGCTTATGTTGATACAGTTTTCTTCGGGAAAAGCACAGGAAAAACTAGGAAAAATAAACAAAACACGTTATTTCTACCGAGATTTCATCGAGTTGACGTTGACTTGACATTAATGACAGTATTCTAGTAACTTATTTTTTGAGTACCAACATAAACATAACAAATTTACTACGTTCATTTCGAATTCGGTCACATGGGAATCAATCATTTATGAAGACTCTGTATAAATGAATTGGTACAAAATGCTGTTGCATAAATTGTGAAGAACGTACGAATCTGTTGGTGTTCGTGAAGGTGATGGAGGCGAAAATAGATGTATGAATATTACATAGCATAGGAATATGTGTGTATGTATGCGTGTTGTTGTTGCGGTGTGTTGGTTAGCATGACGCGCGTGTACGCATGCCGAACCCAGGCTGATGAGTACCCTGCTTCCCTGTGTTTGCAGCTGAGAGTTATAAGAGCTTTCAAGTCTACTTTGGAGGATCTGGAGGAACGTCGTTCCATACATAGTTTACACAGCTTACACAGTTTGCGCAGCTCGCGGAGCCACACGGGCGGCCCTTGGCCACCGCGTCCCCTGTCAGACATCACATACATTGACGAGGATCCCGCCACAAAGCTGTCGCCGCAACAAGCCAGCAAGACGAGCGAGCGCGATGACCAGCGTCTGCTGTCACCCAACACCCTCCGAATACCCTCCCATCATCAGCAATTCGCCCACCACCACCACCACCAACAACCCCACCATCACAACCAACCGGTTCCCGGCCCTCCTGCCGTTGCTGTCGCCTCAGCCGCTGCCGCCTCAGCCAATAATTCAGATTTGCCCAAACCCGTGCATGAGACTCGCATCTAGTGCTGCCGGTCCTGGCCGCAGAGCGCCCCTGTTAAATCGATTAGACAATCGCAATCGCTATAAAAAAAAACTGTTTGTCTTATCATATCATATCTACCTATCAACACCGTTACCGAACCTCTATTATTATTATTATTTTTGTCTATTTTTATAGCGATAGTGTCGGCGTGTTTTTAAAATCCGTTTTTATCAATTACAACTCGAATATATATTTTTTTTCTTTTTATTTTTTTTTTGTTTAGGAACACGCAATAAATCGCAATTTTATTTCCGTTTAGTTTTTTTTGAATATGCGAGTTGATTTATTTCATGTTCACTGTGAAGGCACTGTGAAAATGCACTTTCTCTGCAGCCTGGACGAGAATTTTGCTAGCGGTAGAATAATGTAGCAAAAAAAATAATGCCACCACTAGAACCATCCAGTAACATCCCTAATACCGCAATTTTGCAATATTCCTCCTTTTTTATTATTATTTTATGATTAATATTAATTTTTTTAAGCACTAAATATGCTAATTTTGAAATCCCCTTAATTGTGTACATTGATGTAAATATTGGTTGCTTCCTGTAGTCAGCTGTATGTATAGCATTTTATTTTAGAATTAGAAATTCCAGAGATATAAAAAAGAACTACTTCATTTTCTATCGCATGCACAAGAGTCAATTGTATTTCGTGTCAATTGCCAACGACATAAATTTTAGGTCATTAAAATGCGATACATACAAAGTAAATATATCGTTGAACTGTTTGTAAAATTATGTGCTATGCTCTAGCGCTGCGCTGTCTGTGGGTTAGCAGGCCACTTTACTTAATTTTGCTCTATGTTTATTATTAATACATAATACTATTATTGTTATTTGTATTCTTTTACATTATATACATATTTATATATAAATACCACAATAATTTTTTTTATATTCGATGAAACGATGGATACATATTTGATATAGTATAATCTACGGTAAAATACATATCGAACATACAATCAAGCCGGCTCGAGCGATCGATTTGTATGTATTCGAAAGTAATAAATACGTTTTCACGCTCTGTTTTTAATTCATTCAATTCGGCACTGAGCCCTATTTAAGTAACACGTTTCGAGCAATCGTGTCTGTGTTGAACATTTACGCGTCGGCCGCGCTCGCACGCCGGCCTACGCGTATTTTTTCAATGTTTTTGAACGCGAAAACAACGGGATACAACCCCCGATACGTTCGGGGATGTTAACGATGCTTCTTCGACTTTTACTAGTCGATGAATTGGTGAATCGCAGTAGATTCGCACCGTTGTTTTCGCCTCTCTTCTTCAGGTTATTTAGTAGATTCTATCTCTGTGCACTTTTTTTCTATTTGTATGTGTCTCTATCACTGTCTATCGAACCACTCTTTAACGTTGCCCTTTGTTACTCTTGAAGGTCATAGGTGGTGAATTGCAAGAACGTTTGATACCAGTTCCGTACAGCAAGAGTTCGACTGATCAAGCTGTAAGCCGCTTTTCTACCATCTTTCTGTCCGCTATGTACTCATATGATAACGCTATTGTTCGCTCTTGTTCGTTTCGTTTGTGTTTGGCAAAGGCTTTTTTCGTTCTGTTTCCATCGTGGCCGACATGGGACCCGCGGCTCGCCCGGTTCCGCCATTTTAGAAACAGATCACCAAACGAATTTGAGGCTTTTTTTGCATTTTTCTTTAGTTTTTTTTCTATTTTTACACGCGGCGTGGCGTGCCGGTAAAAGCGCGTCGCGTTTTACCGGCGCGCTTGTTGCATTTGTTGTTTTTGTTTTTCGATTTCGATTTGTCGGCTTAGTACATTTGAGTAAAGTTTTTTTTTCACCGTCGATTCGTGTACTAAGCTGTGGATTTCCAGATTTTTCTTTTGCACGTTTGCATGCGGTTTTTATTTTTATGATTTCTACAGATGCATAAGATCGCTCAAAACGACTGCTCGGCCGAATAATGTCGATTCGATTCTGAAAGATTCAGCCCGTTGAATTCAAACATTTCCGTTGCTAATTAGTCGAGTTCGAAATAAGCGCCGCGCCGAAATTCCCGAAAATATAACTGTCTAAAAAATTTATCTCATTGACATTTTTTTGCCTGAATCGCTTCTTAATAGGTTAATGTCGAGGGTCTCATTGCACATAGTTGATTTAGAGGCTTTTTGTTTTAGTTGGTTTATTATTTTGGATTCGTTTTTATGGAGTTATATTCTTTTGCGTATCAATTCAGTACGTTTCTTTGCGTGGATTTTAAATTCGCCAATATATTTTTACATTAGATTGGATTGGTTTTTGAGAAATGTGCTCTTAGGGACTAAAGTTGGATTTGTTAAATTCGTTTTGTACTTATTCATGCCAAGTGTCGTGTTTTTTGCTTTGGGAATTTTAGTTCTGAAAGAGCATTGGAAATTAATCCACACTAATGTGTAGATGTATACATATAGATATAGATTTATAATATTTTTCAGAGTGTACTTAGAGTTGTTTTTTTCTAACACCCTATCTGTTTTTTTTTTGATTTACCTTTTCTTTTTAATAAAGTTTTATTAATATATTTCAATTATTTTACTATAGTACTAGGTTGTGTTTAAATAATTTATATTTTGTATGTGTATTTTTTAATATTTACAAAGTTTGTGTTTTACTAATACCCACATATACATACATACAGGTGGGGCAAAATCACGTAAGCAAAGTAAAGAATATCTGGTAAAACTGTATGTATTTAAATATTGTTATTCGTGTGTGTTTTAAGTGGTGCTCAGATATAATTTAAATTGTGTTGATTTGTTAAAATTTTGCAAGTTCAATGTGTTAATCCTGATCACTCGGTATGACAAGATCTGACTGCTTGCTACAAATTGACAGGCAGCGATATCCAGACTTTTATTTATTACAAAAAAAAACAACACCGTCTGGACATTTTTGCCGAGTCTTGTGTAAAAAAAGTACGGCGGATTAACATTTTCGGATTTTCCCTTAGAACCTCGACCTTCGATCGAAGCAGAAGCCAATGCGTTTACAATGCAAGTTAATTTAGACATATTTTTTTAACGATTCATCAAACATAACTCGCATTGCAATCGATTGTCTTCAACTCGATGCGTGGAACAGGAATCGAAGCGATATCTGATGATGTTTCTCCCATCACCAAATTTTACTTTATATATGTTAATTACGACTGGAGGCATCCAGCTTTATAGATTGCAAAAAAGGTGATATATGTAAAGCTTTGACCCGCCTAAATCAATCCAGTTCATGGCATGATGGCTCTACACAAATACATTTTGCTCTAGCAGCAATACTGTCGAAACTTAATTATTTCCTTTCACGTGTATGTATGCGCCCACAGCTAGTTGTGTGGCATGTATGCATACGTATACATTTCACATGTATATGTATGTATTATTTGTTTGCATGATTGTTGGACATTTTTTTAGCCCAATCGACCGGTTCTCGATTATTCGCAACGACTTGCTTCCTCTAATCCAATCTAATCTTCAAATTCAAAACTATTACCTTTCAACTCTCGTTACACTAGTTAGTTAAAAAAAGGGAAGCAAAATCGTCGCTTTGTATTATATTATTTGAAAAATGTAGAATAGTAGATAAGATACAGCAAGTGACCGAGCTATACGACCGATCGACAGACATCCGAAGTGCACTACACGCTAAAATCAAGGTATTCAATATTAATATTTTCATCTTCGATACTTCACTTACTGCGTATTCGTGTAAAATATATTCTAACCAAATGAATTTTCCATATTGGCTGTTTACACGAACTTCCAGCATGATTAATTCGATCTTTCGAATGCATGTTATTGCATACGGGGTGTTTCGTTACTATTACAGGGGATTATTCGTCGAAACGGCGATTTTTTTTTTCTATATTTTTGCACCTTGTATTTGGGATATATGAGATTGTAAATTCAACGTTTTCGAGATTTAGATTCTACTAGAACATGTCGAGACTATAATTGTTGATTGCTATAAATTCAAAATGTTTTCAATTAGCGTAGAAACTTTACCCGTAAAAGATTAGATTTGTAAATATTAAAGTAAAATTGTAGAAGTATAATAAATATTGCTCGTCTAGTTGGAAATTTGGCAGATCTTTTGACATTGACCTGAATAATTTTAGTAGAAAATGAATGCAAAAAGAGATAAAGTTGCAACGTAGGCCAATGTGATAAATTTCTGCGGTGATGTGTAATTTAGGGAAATGGTTTAGTGAAGTCATTAGAACGATTCATTTGGTTAAACCTGTAAAAATAAATAGGAATGTGGAATTAGTGGAATTGATAAAGCATGCAATTTTTCGTCTTTAATGTGAATGATTAATTAACTAACCGAGAATTTCAGAGAACCGGTGTTGGAGCTTCAAAAAAAAATGATAATTACATTTACATGTAATTGTATATTACAGCACCGTTTAGTGACTGAATGTGCTAACAGCTCGTCACTTTTCTGGGAATGTTCTATTTTTTAATTCTCTTTGTTTTGGTGTTTCTTGTTAATTTCAGATCCGAGTAGTTAATGCTTTCCGACAGGGCCTAGATGCTCGGTACGGTGAACACAGCAATACTTCCTTAGCCGAGGTGCTCCGCAAACAGACGACCCTTTCTAAAAGGCTGTCGCAAACTTCTTCCATTGAATATGCCGATAACATCCCAGACGAGTTGACGATACCAGAGATAGACGTGGAGCGATTATCGTCCCACAGCCACACGGAAACGGCCGTTTAGCTCCTCGTTCCCGTCCCCGTCCTGCTCTTTACACCATCATTATTACCGCTTTTATTATTATTATTACTGCCCATCGTCCCTGGTTCCTCCTTGGTTCATTTCACGTTTATCCCTTTAACAATCGCGTCCGAATCGCCGCCACGGTATTGAAGACTTTCAAATTGTTGAATTCTGGTATTTGTTCCCTTTATAAAACCGATTATTTCACACAAACACACACACATACACACATACACACACACATACACCGATAATTCTTGTATAAAATAAAATGCATAATACGCTTAATATTGTCCATCATAGTGATGGAAGGATTGCTAGCAATCGAGTTCGTTCGGAAGTGCATCATCGATCGAATTGACTATCGATCGATCGGTTTATTACGGATAGTTTTGTTGATTGTTAATACGATATTGGAATGGCGGGATTGCGAGCAGGCGCTGTCAATATATGGACTACATGATTAGCAATAAACGAGTGTTCGAGAGGGCCACTCATAGATTAAATTTAGGTGCCTATACGAGCGGGTTTCCTTATTTTAAGGTCTCACCGACTAATTTTGACGAATATGCGCGAACAGGGATTCAAAAAGGCACGTACTTACCTATTCTATCGATTGCTTTCATATTTTCTTTGTTACTTTTTCTCTATACATTTTTTAATTCATCTTAAACACTCGGTAATATTCTAGCTTGTTCGCTTGTACTCGTCTTTTATTAATAATAATGAAAAAAAATATATGTATATTTATATAGCATGTCACCTGTTTCCTAGTCGATTCCTTTTTCGATTCGGGACGGCCGTCGTGGATTTTTCAATTGCCCGATTTATCCGGCTGTTCTGCGGAGATCGAGTATGAGGATGAACTCGATCTTTTTGTTGATTTTGTCATCGATTCCTTTCATCCCGATACTGGTTCTCTATCGTTTCGTGTGTAATCTAGATCTACCTACATAAAATGTTTAATCGTAGTTAGATCGAGTGGAAATTTAGTAATCACAGATTATTATTATTATTATATATCGTGCATTTTTTAAGACTATTCACCTATAATTAAGTAATTTATTTTTTACGAAAATAAGAAAAATAAAAATATAGGTATATATATTTTTGTTATCCAGAAAATACGTTTATTGTTCAAAGGAATTTTGAAATATGACACCTAATAAGGTGAATCGTTTTAAAACTTTTAAGATAATGAATATACATATATATATAATATATTATATACAAAGTTTGTATTGTAAAAAATAAAAAAAAAATTGTGTGATGCGGATTACATGTACACTTCGATATTTCTAAGAGACTTGTAATACTTATCCTAAAAAGGTGCTAAGTGCTTCTGCTGCACATTGTGCCCTCTGTTAGTTTGTTTTGTACTATGAATTTCGATAGAAACTAAAGTTGTAACGTAAACTAATTACCTATAACTGTTAAAATTAAGCTGTGATAATGGCGTGCCAGACCAACAGGTTGCGTCCGAAAATTCTCATCATAGCTGCGGCCATGTTTACTTAAGACGAACCGAATTCGACCACTCTTTTACTACTTTACTACTCTAAATAACGGAATTTTTGGATTGGGTTTAACGTTCCTCCTTCATCAACCACTCTTATTCAATGTTAATGTTATGCATTTAAATACAATGTACTTATTACCTATGATAATTCAAAACAAACGTATATTTTTCGAAAATGTTCATTCGAAGAGTTGTTGAAGTTACCATTCATTTTTCTTTTATATTTCTTTTTATTTATTATTCGAGAATTTTTTTTTTTGGGAAAAAGTATTAATTACTTGTTTATTTTCGACAGAGTTTTTAATTTTTTTGTGCTAATTTTGTTGGGTAAAAATCTGGTAACTTAAATAACCGTTACATCGTAAATGGAAAGTTTTTGATATAACAGCAGTATTTAATTCGATTTGGAAAATTCACGCGGAATGTTGACAGTCCCATTTATTCATTTTGGTATTTGGTGTTTTGCAGTTGAAATCCGTAGGGTTACTTAGTCGTACTGTAACAATATTTAATGTTAATAATAATGTTAGTTGTAATGATATAGTAACGTTATTTAAATAGATACTTAATACAGTACAGTATTTTTGTATGTGTCCGGAAGTGGCCTGTTTTTCTGGCCCATTCACGCACACAATTTATACACGCTACTCCGTATCGGATTCCAGATTATCCAGCCCGGGAACCCGTCGCATCGGGAATATATATTTTTTATATAATGATAAAAATAACTACCAAAACCAGTCGTTCTGGATTCATTCTAGCGGACGCGAAACCGCCGATGTCGCCAAAAATTTTTACTAATAGTAACTAGTGTAGTACGTAAAAAAATAATAATACCCCGAAAACACCAATCGCTTCGAATACCTTAAACGTAGTAAGTGTTTTTGTCCGAAACAAAAAACAAAACAAACAAAAAAAAATCGAGTAATAAATAACCATAAGTGTATTTACTAAATTGTTACGATCTACCTCATTTCAATATATTATACGCGCCGTGAGCGATGTCGATGTGTATATGTATCTTGTTGAAATTTCCTTTTTTAAATTATCATTTTCGTATAGTTTTGATGTTCGTGAATCGATGCGACAATCGAAGTTTCGCGGCCGCGGAGTCTGCGGCACACGTCCAGAACGGCGATTGAACGCTTTAACGGGCGCAATCTGATCGACGAACCCGCACACATTCGCCTCAGGTTGTCCTCCCGGTCCCGATGGCGAGTCGTTCCCGATCAAACCCAAAAAGAAACTAACAATAATATACTAAGTGTAGTCCTATTTGCCTCGGCGCCTCACCCTAAATTCGGGCGAATCGATTGGGATTCGCTCGAGTAACGGTGCCGAGGCAGGTTCGATCCCGTTTGTTGTACTTTTCAACGAATCCGATTCACGAGACATAGATGTTTTATATGAGATACTTACGATTAGGAGAATGTCGATGTCTTGATTCCATTTCGTTCGTTTTCCACGTTTACCTAACATTGTACTTATTTTTCGTATTGGGATGTTATATACCTGCAACGTTTATATTATATATAATATAATATATATATATATAGTTATGAATTTCGAAGAGAACGATGAATCATTACCATGAATAATACAGTGTCCCTTTTTAGATGCGGCATTTTAGTCGACTCGTCACTAATGAAAAAATGTGTAAAATTATATGCCAAACCTATGACACGACATTTCAGTCGAATGTTGTTATTTCAAATGGTACAATATTGAATCGTTAATTTGTTATAGTTGTTATTTTATATGATAAAAAAAAAGAATTATTAAGAGTCGCCTTTCACGCTCTAGTGTTATACCGACCCCACCGATGGAAGGTGGAAATGTAGGATGGAGTGCGGTTGATGCCCTTATGACCATTCTAACATAAATTTTATTGTATGTCTGATATGCTTTTATTTATATAATAAAGGTATTTTGAGCTTGAATTTTAAGAGAGGTGAGTAATGTACACCTATCTGTTTGTTATAAGGTAGATTACCCTTTGTTCTATGATGTTCGATCATTATTGGTTTTTTTTATTATATATGTTATTGTCATTTTTTTTTCATTTAATGTAAATGTTATCTACTTCTTTAACTTTGTAATATAATTTATGAAAATTATAAATGCTACGAATATTTTCATATTAAACATAAATTTTAAAATATAATCACGCATATGTAATTAAGGATGTGTTTTAATTTTTTCCTCTACACCCTTTTAGCACAGACTCTTCGCATCTACCTTTAATCTAAAATTCACCTATCAAGTCACCAATGCCCGGCCTGGCCACCGGTAAATTTATGTTTTATTGCTAATGACAGTTGCCTTGTCCAAATTGTCATTGTTCTGTGATTGACAGTTGCATAAAGTAATTGCCTTTGACATGCAGTTTTTTTTCTCTAAAAATTATGATTTTTGGAAAAATCGAGCTTATATCAGTACGTTACTAATAGGTATGTACTATTTTTGCAATTTTTATATAAATGAATACTTAGTTTAATGTACTAGATACTGTTGGTTCAACTTGGTTAAAAAATCATCGTAAGCACTATACAGGTTGATGCATCTTAGCTTGCAATATAGCCTATGGGTGCAACAAATACAACTGACAACTTCCATTAGACACTTATAATGTAGAGAGAACGGGTGATTTGTGTCATTGCAACTCTTTCTCACTGTAACAACTATTATTTGTTCTCACTCTATCATTTTTTTTTGTTTAACTCAGAATTGCAGAATTTTATGTGTATACACATAAGTACAAATTTGTAGGATTTATTTTCCTTCCCACATGGGTGCAACAAAGACAACTTTCATTAGTCTCATATAAAGGAAAAAGAAAGGGTCATTTTGTGGGATTTGTCCGGAAAGTAGTTTCCGGGTGCCCACAGTTTTTTTTTAGTCGGCCATTTTGTCTTTATATCGAGGGGAGCTTAATTAAAACAAAACAATAGAATAAAGAACGGTATATTGTATTTTTAAATATAAACTGCCAGTTCGATAACTCAAATCCTTGTCCGTTTCCCGAATCTCAGTATAATGTGGTCGATGTCATTCCTGGTTGTTCTTTTCTCCGGTGCATTTTGGCCTGAAAACAACAAAGTCCTTCTCTTAGATCTTCAAATTCGTAGCGAACCACCCTGTATATAGAAATACACCCGTAATAAAATCATCAACATCGTCCATTTACTTCCTTTACTTTACTGTAATCTAGTTTGTGCTGCATCGTAAATTATCAATCCTGCGGATGAAATCGAGTTGGATCACACAGGTAGTAGGTAATTTATCGATTTGCCGCTCTGAAAAAAAACTTCTATAAAATCGAACTCACATGGTTTGCAAAAATCGTCCATGTTCTTCCGAAGCGTCTCCTCTATGGAATTTTCTATCGCCTGGCAAATTTGCTTGATCTGCGGGTTCTGCTCTTCCTGCCACTGACTCGGGGGACATGACAGTAACGATGATGCACTTGCATGTAGAAAGTACATCACTGCTGCTATCCATACGACAAATAAACTTGTACAGTGCATACTTGATCCTGCAAAATGCATAAATATCTTAAATGTAAAACTGCAATGGTGTTAGAAAGTATGGATTTATGGCGTTGAACTTGAACACACTAGAAATCTTACCATGAAGTTTTCCGTTGTTTACTGGATAAATGTTGAACACCCTATACAAATACAACAATCCTAACAAAAGCATTCATCATATTTAACGAATTTACATCGTTTATTAGTAAAACATAGTTTTATAAATATTATACGATTTATTCGTTAACGAGATATAAATAACTACACACGTTTACAATACAAAAAAGAAAAATGACGAAACTATTTCGAAATAATATCTTTATTGAAGCCAGAAAGTGTTGTCATTCGAAATCGGAATGAATTTGTCTCTTAAATAAATTACGGGGCGTTCAGTGATCGCTCCCTCACAATCCGTATCTTCTGCCGAATCTCAGGAACACGTGATCCACGTCCTGCCTCTTGGTGTTCATCAAATTGGCGTTCCGCTCGTCCAGTCGATCGCCATCTGAAAATCCAAAATTCAAACGCTCCTTTAAAAATCCGCCCCCAGCTCGCCCCCACGCCACATACCGGGCGACTGCAAATCATTACTAACCCTTTTCCAATCACAATGAAATCACGAGCGCTCATTTTTAACGCTAATCAATCGGTTGAAGAGTCTCTTTAACGTAAGCAATGTTACTCCATAACAACAATCAAGTTGAAGAGACTTTTAAATGAGTGATTAGCGCTAAAAAGGAGTGCTGAATAAGGACCAATAGCTTTATTGGGCAGATAATTGATTCTCTGTAATTGAGTTTTTGTGGTAATTAACTGGTTCTTCGGAATTGATTTTTTAGGGCAGATATTTGACTCTCCCTGATTAACCTCCTTGGGTGTACACCTCCCATCTGTATAGACTTGTTTGGTGCAAATAATTGACTCTATAAGACAGACTTTGGAAGGCAAGTAATTGATACTCTTTCATCCACTTCCTGGAGTGCCCAAACAACTCTTATCAATCAACTCTGGCAATCGCCTGGTACTTGCGGAATCGGTCGGGAATGCTCACATTGTTTGGGGATGCTCTCGACCGCCTGCTCGATGGCGTAGCAGAGCTGGCTCAGTTTCGGGTTCATTTGCTCTTGCAGAGAGCTCGGCGGGCAGCTGATGATCGAAGCCTTCGCCACCGACGTCAGTAATATGGAGAACACGATGCCTACGGTGCACAAAATCATCGTCGACGGCTGCATTCTGGAAGCCACCGAATGTTATTTATTCGTCGGCGAACGAGCGTTTAAAATAACGTACTTACTTATGAGAAATGATAATAAAGGAAGCGTCATGCGGGGCATCATGCAATTTCGTGCACTTTTCATTACCTACACTGGCTTATAATGAAAATTTTCTTGTTTTAAGGGCCCGTTGCAAGCATCGAGGACGAGAGAGAGGATTATTAGTATTTACGCGAGGTAAGTCTACTAAATTACAGGTCTACAGGGCGATCCGGATAAGTCCTTATTAGGAAGGGTTTCATGTCATTCTCACCTTCTAAAAGCGATAAAAATACTCCGAGGATAATGAATTTGTTGTTTGTGAAAACATTCAGATGGTTAGCGTGTCATGTAAACCTTCGCTTATCTATTAACTTTTCCATTTTCTATTCGAAATTTTCTGAAAATACCCAAAGATATTTGAACGCGACGCATCGGCTCGCATTGGAAAGGGCGATAATTCCGTTGAACAAACAAATATTCCATTAATGTTCAACATCGACCAGCGGATTCTCAATGATAAAATCCATATAAGGTGGTATTTTAAACATCTTGGTTGAAACTATATCACTCTTTCTCTGCGGGCGTTTAATTTAATTTAATTTGCGACGGGATTTAAAGAAAACGTCGAACTAAATATCGGTGTAATCGTGATAAATCGCTGCGAAGGTGAGAAACGGCCGGTGGAATTTTCATTTCGCCGAGGCGCAAATGAAGATTTCTCGCGTTTGGAAAAATGCGCTCGAATAAATCCGATTTCGATTGGAAACGCACTATGAGATTTTTAATTACATCGATTACACCGCCAATTATTATTTACAAGTTTCATTAACTCGCTTATGAATAATATTTTCGTGTTAACATAATAAAAATTAGCGGTGTTATTAGGCGTTAATAACATTGATAAAAAAAACTTTTTAACAAATAGCGATTTATAAAAAAATCAACCGAATTAATTATTAATAACTTATTTAAACATCGAAAGCATTGAAATTTTTTAAGCGATTTTCATGCGAAAATGCATATTCAAAATAGCGTACCAAAACCAATAAAAATAAATTGCAATAAAAAAACATTATCAAGACTTACGCGATTTTTGCCTAGTGCAATGGGAACCGAACTAAATTTCCTGGGAAACTCTTCTCAGGCAATGCGATTTTCGGGCCTGTTCTTTTATAGTTAATCCGCAGACGAGCGCCTACGCACCGTGGTCATATTCTGCGCACACACATCAATTTCAAAGACATATCTTAACATGTTGTCACTGAACAATTAGGGAATAGATAGGTCGCGTGCCGTGGTTAATTAGGTTTTTGTTGCATAGGTAAACGAACGAAAAATTTCATCGAAAATCGACGAAATTTTGTTGCTCAATTTTGTTGTTGAGCTGCAGAGTGGTTTAGGAGGCATTGAAATTTTTTTACTTCAGAAATTAATAGTTTTTGGTATATTTTTTTGATTAGTTTAAGAGTTTTTGTCGAGAATTTAAAGGTTTTTTTTTGGGGACAAATAAATTCAAGGTATAAAAGGATAAACTTTCTCGAGATTTATAAAATATTGTAAAATTTTATAATTGTAAAGCTATAAGAATCCCTGCGAGATTCCTCGAAAATATTTTTTTCTAGAAATTACTGGTGTTTTTAGCAGGTTTGTTCAAATTTGGATAAATTTTGTAGCTAGTTTTAGAGAGTTTTTTTTTTTTAATTTTAATACATTTTTTTATAATTTTTGTGGCTGTTTCAGAGATTATAAAGCCGCGACTTTTTAATAAATAAGGTAACAACTAACAGGATTTTTTCCATTTCGCAATGAGACAGTGCCTTTTTTCTACCGGATTGATTGAAAACTTAATCAAAGAATTGTCAATATTTTCCATCCGATAATGTTGACAAAGAGTTTACCTTCATTGTCATTTTGTTTGATAACGAATATACTAGCCAACATCGATCTATACAAAGGCGCATTTCTACGGTTTGTCAACAGAATCTATCCGAGTTTTCGCGACTATGTGATCAAAATCATCCAATCATTCCTACTAGAAAACGTTCCAGGTCGATTCGCACTGCGCTTAATCTAATGAAGTTCGCCTTCATTTCGATTAATTAATCCACATAATGGCCGTTTTTGAGTAAAAGAAAGTGAAAACCAGAAGAGAATAGAATAAGTTTTCGCCTGTTCTTTTACCAACTCCTACTTGTTTCGGATTTTTTTTTCGCTTTTCAGTAACTATACTTTCCGGTTAATGGGAAACGAGCCCTTTAATCGCAAAAAAAATTAAATTATCTCGAGAGCTATTTGACAATTTGTCGATGAATTTAGATAATTTCGTTACGGTTAATTTGTTTATCCGGGCATTTTATTTTAGCTACTTTATTAATTATGTTTGTTCAGCTAATCGCTTATGTACAAAATGCGTTTAAGTGGAGAAATATATGTAATTATTTCGCTTCTATATACATATATATTTTCAGGGCTGAGTGGGATGTTGTTTTCTTTTACTTTTTACTTTAATATTTTCACTACACTCTCCCTTATGGAATAAATCCTATTTCATGGTCCGTGCTTTGACAAGCCGATCTTAAAAGCGGACTTGTTTCGGAATTGGTTAGATTTCAAAAACCCGTCCAACATCTTATATTTCGCATTCGTTAAGGTTTTTCCGATTTTGTCCGAGGATTTACCATGTTAAAAGACCTTTTATTGTACTAGTACTCTCTTTATTAACTTTTTATGTACCTTTTTGAGGGCGAAATTCGCGTAGGAAAACGATACGTGTACGCAACTAATAGACCGTTCCGTGCCATAAACTACAATTATTTTTTAATGGACAACTCGATAGGATTCATTGAGGGTGCTTATTTGTTATTCAGATCAGTTTCTCGTGTACACCGCACATCATTGGGATTTTTGCGCTTCTTCTTCTTTCCTATTTCTAGCTTTCTTCAACACGTAAAGTGCACTTTTGTATACCTCGCCTGATTTATCTCTTCCTAATTAATACAGGAATGTTCTCCATAACTGAGATATATTAGCCGATCGATAAGGGATGCATTCTAAAACTATTCAGAGCGTTGTTTTTTCCCTATATAACTGTTTTTATATAACTTTATATGTTCTATATAACTCTGATGCACATTACGCAATATTTCCGTGTCATGAATGAAGTCTTTTGCCATTTGCAACCAATAAAAATGTTAATACAATGCTGACTTATAAATATTGTAATTTACATTATTATTAGTTTACATAGCAATTTTGTTTCGTTTAAATTCATTCAAACTAGCTTTAACGCAGTTCGACATAGACCATGAATTAAATTTGCATTAAAATTCGACTTATTTTCGTAGCAATTTCCTCTGGTTTTGAAAATGTAGGATATTTCAAGGTGATGTTTTCGTGAGTTGTTACTGGTCAGATTTTTTTCAAAGAAGGAAATTCCTCTGTTTTGTCGGGCGAAAATAATGAATCGCGTAGGTGCAGAAATTGTATGGGTTTAGGTTCAAACGATACAAGATGAGAGAACCGAATAATTCTTTTGTCTACTGAAAATTCGAAATATCCTCGAAGCTGAAGAGAATTAGAAAGTTTTCCATCGAATGGTAAATATAAGTTATTTCGGAGTTAGGAACGAAAATATGAAATAGGTCGCTGTTTGTACAATGTTCGTATTTTCCTTGTTTCTACGCAGGATCGTTCCGGCTCATTCTGACTAATTAAATTGTATTTTTTATTTTTTTCCAGTTAGTTTTTCAACAAAATTTTTATTTTTAGAAACGAACAAGACTTCAATTTGTTAAGAGTAAGGAATCATGGTCTTCTGAAGGGTTGTCAAGGGAATTCAGTTTCTACCTCAATTCATGCAGAATTAACCCAGCTCTGCGACTTGGTAGCTATTTTAAATTATTTGTTTGGTTGAAATAAAAAACAATTCTCATTTCTAATAAATAATATATTTAAGTAAAACATTTTGAGCAAAAACAACAGGATTGTCAATAAACTGTCATGTACACAATACATCGAAAGTTTTAAACAAAAAACAAATTTGCAACATATTTACAGTAAGATTGCTTTATGTATTTTTTATTACCTGAAGAATGTTTTAAGGCACGTTCAGTACCGATTTGACAAGTTTTTAAATTGATTTATTTGTTAATTCCCACACAACATTATACAGTGCGACTCTTAATCACTCGAAAATATTTGTACATTCAGAGATATATTTTAATCAAATTTACTTTCCTAATGATTAAAGGAGTGCACTGTGTAATCCAGGAAATATTAAATTATGCTCTATCTTTATAAACATTAAACAACCTAACAAAACAAAATTGATCCTACATTAAAAACAATTTGAGAGCATAAAAACATTCCTAATATGAAACATTCCTTTAAAACACGCACAATAAAGACAATAAGAGGAATTAATACTTATAGATCGTAAAGAGTTTCTTCTTGCTGAAAGGATTAGTAACGTTTCATATAAACAATCATAAAATGGCGAGAACCATTTTTGCAACGTGTTAGTAAGACATCCCCTAAAAATAATTACGTTTCTCCGTTGAAGTAAGTCACCGAAACGACGTCGCCGCCGACGTTAATGAGACACTGCCCCTAAAATGAATTAATTATTTGCATCAATTATCCAACTGGACCGATTTAAACGGGGCAAATTGAATGCCGGGAAAGACGCCACTTCGAATTCAATTAATTACCTATTGTTTCTAAAGGGAAGAGCCATTCACATTGAATGGCATTCGCGCATTTTGCATATGCTAATTGGCGCAAGCACTTGCGAAAACATCCAATTCGTGGGGGCGTAGTAAATAATTACGACGTTTTTTTTTGTCACGGTAATATCTAATTTTATCTCCGAGTACTAGAATTGTTTGTAAGAATTTAATCTAGCGCTACCAAAGATCTAATAAGAACTTTACTAGGCCTCTAGTTGGATGGAAGGTGCAGCAAAATCGGTGTATAGGCGATTATTTATACTTACTTGGTTCTTGTGGAAATTGTGATGGAGGAACAATTCTGTCAAGAAGAAAGCTATTAAAGCGTTACCGCCTAGGGCTGATACGTGAGCTCTTACTATAGCTAATACTTCAGTCACGAAGCTGTGAAGGAAGCCGCTAAGACCGCCTTCCTAAAATAAATACGTTCACGTCACGAATACCGATAGCGGAAAGGTACTTACTTCTCTTATCGACGTCGTTTCCCTGATGAAAAAGAAATTGATATTGCCTAAATATTTGTCAACACTGGCTCCGGGTACGTACGACAGCGGTGTCACATCCACGCCGTTTATTTCCTGCTGGGGTGTCTGAAAAAAATAGTTGATTAAAATCCATTCAAGTCGTTTCTATAAAACAATATTTACATGTCGTTGTTTTAAGGATTGCGATTTGTATTTCGAGGATGTCCTCGGTCTGTATTTTACACTACTGCTCTTGGTAATCGCGTTCTCCGGAATGCTATCTTCGTCCAGCTTGAAAATCATATCTTCATCTGAAACAAAAACAGAAATTAATTCCGATCTTTCCAACGAGCCAACGCCATACCATTTCGTTTGGAAACCACCATTTTCACTTTCTTCGACTTCTTGCCCAATCCCAAAGCCATACCTAACCCAAAAAAAATACAAAACATTACTAACTGTATTACTGTATACCCAAACACAGTATTCGTTGACAGTGACATCACGGCCAAGTAATACTGCTGGCAGTGATACAAACTTTTGGCAGTATTTAATTACCGAATACCAGTAGCTGCACTTCGTCGGGCTCGGGTATGCCGCACCGGAACTGGATGTTGCAGAGCGCGCACGGCACCATCCTCCTCAATTTGAAGTAGACGCTTTCGAGCAACTTGGAGAAGTACTCGTCGATGTTGAGGTTCGAGTGGAACTTGAACCGGCGCACCTGCGTGAACATCTGCAGATTCCTGACGATCTCCATGTCGTCGAGGCCGGGTATCGACTCGGTGTTTACCACGTGGAAGCCGTCTGGCGGGCGCTCCTTCATCAGCGAGAATAATATTTCCTCGTCCTTGGGATCGTCGACCTGTTAAAGCGATGGTATGTAACCGGTGGGGGTATTCGAATTGTTTGCGTTAATTACCTCTAGGACGCAGCAATCCTTGCTGCCGGATGATAAGTCCAGCGACGTGGGTTCTTCTTCGGATTCGTCATCGGACCAAACGCGGCAATTCTGCGAATCGTCCTGTAAGAAATAATCGAGGTAACATTCGTTTCGAATCAACGACAAATGTCTTACGTCGATTTGGTAGATTTCCCGGTTTCTCTTCACGGTCTCGTTGAGCTGCTTCTGCAACAGAAGCACTTTGGCGTCGTCGGAGTTCTCGTCCGATACCAATTTAGGTACGGTGGGCGGCGGTAGCGGAGCCAGATACATTGCCGTGCCGTTTGCTGTTGCTATTATCAACCTCTCGCCGACGGATATGCCGAATTTCAAGCCGAATATCGCGTTCATACCCTGCAAATAGAGTTACATCAAAAGCGGTCTAGAACCGGCATAGCCCTAACTCACTTTTATCTTCAATTTGTTGACCAACAGCCTGTGCAGTTCGTACTCGAGAAAAGGCAGGCCGTCCGAGATTTCCTTGGCTATCCACTCTCCTTTTAAATCCTTCAGGGGGCGGCAGACGTAGGATTCGATGAAGCATCCCCTGCCGGTGCTCGGCAAGCCTTCGGGCGGTTCGATGGTGGCTATAAGAACTTCCGGAACTTTGCCCTTCCTAAATAAAGTTTCATTTTATCATATTTGGAGGCGAAACGTATCGAAAATCGTACCTGCACAGCATGCATTTTGATAAAGTGGCTTTGAGAGATTTATTACCGCCCTCGTAGGGTAAATGTGCGATGGAACAATTGCAATTCAAATGATTATTCCCGTGCTCGGGGCTGTCGAAATTTTTACTACTCTCCTAAAATTAAAAGTAATCATCGATTGTTGTAATTAGTAGTGGATTTAAATAAAAATATTACGTTTTTGTGCTTGTCTTTATCGATTTGTTTCTGCTCCACCAGCACGTTGGCAACATCGCTCAGATTCGAAGCAACATTTTGCTTGACTAAACCCGAGTAATCATCTTCTTCGTTTTTATGGAAATTTATAACCACAGCTGTACCGTAAGCGCTCAATATGCATATATCGTCACTGCAATCGAATAAATTCAATCTCCATTAAACAACAACCTAACTCACTTTACTTAATACTAGCCGATTCGGAATAGCCCAAAACAGCGTTGCAGTTCAAACTGCGCGCGTGCGACCGTATCTCCATCCGCAGCTCCGACCACCAGGTGTCCCGGGACTCGGGCTCCTCGATGTTCCTGATCGTCTCCAGCCGCTTGACGGACCTCGCGCTGACGGCGCCCCCTTCGAAAAGGACAATTCAGGATGAACGCGTGACGGGCTCGATTCGAGCGGGCACTCACCGATCTGGGCTATGAAGTCCGCCGGGAACTTCATGACGGTCAGGAACGGGTACTCGAGCATGTCGAAGTTCTCCTGGTTGATCTGCGAGCGCAGGATGTTGCTCTTCATGAAGGAGCCGCTGTTGTGGCCGCCCGACTTCTCGCTGCTCGTCAGGCTGTTTCCTAAACCACATCCCGATTACTATGAGGATTACTTGGATTTCTTTTTTTTTTTTTAGTTTTGTTTTAATAATCCGTAGTTCTTTCGAGCCGTCAACATTGAACATAAAGATGCGGTGATTCGAATAGGTACCACATGCACTGGAATATTCACATACATTTAAGGTCTAACAAAACCAAGTCGGTTACATTAAGACAGTAAATTGTGATGATGTAAAAACATGAATAAGCACGAAACTAAAAGAAACAAGCGTTAAATGATCGATTATCCGAGGGTAGAATATTATAGCAATTGTGCTACAAAATGCAGTCCGAAATTTAAGTAAGGGTAATAAGTTTTATGTATCCAACTCAACAGTACCTACATACATGTAGTCAAAGGAAGAGACCTTCAATTTCCGATTTCAAAGCTCATGCATCCGTTAACGCCAACCAGTTTTTCGAAAAACGAAAATCTCCCCGCTCTAGCGAACATTTAATGAATCAACACACGAAGATGCAACAATTAAACAAGCATCTTATACTCACTTTTTTTTAAGAATCCTAAGTGGAGAAAAACAAATTACAAAATCAAATTATGCGCGTACGTACGTACACATTTACTAAAAGTGCCATTAATTCTACAAATTTCAATTTTGTAATGCGAATAAAACCAATTGTCCCTTTCATTAGCCGTCCCTTTTCGAACCAACGGGAACCGGGAAGCATGTGATACCTTAATTTCAAACGATTCTTTTGCTCTAAACCTCCCCAATGGCAAATTGTTTCATAACCTATTGATTTGCCATCGGTAATATTTCCACAACGGTAAGACAACATATTTAGTTCAAATTACCTTTGGGCGTGGTACTCAAATCGGAATCCGAAGACCTCCTTTGCGCGAGCACGTTGAGCCTGGACGGAGACTGGTCGCCTCTTCTCGGAGCCTCTAAGCTCTGTTGACAATTACTCCCAATTTGGTCTGGTTGTGGTGACATATTATGCCTGTTTGGGGTTACGCATGCATGCTTAGTATCGCTACAAATGTTGCCTTCAATTTTTATATTGACAGGCAATTGATCGGGGGGAGATGTGGCGTTAGTACGTGTTAGCTCGTTTCGGGATCGGGAAGTCGAAGGATCGGAGGGATCAGCGGACGGTCGCAGCTTCCTTTGGCTGAATATGCGGGAGAGGAAGCTCTTGTGTGAGCTGGTGCTGTACGAACGGATGCGCGGCCGCCTGGCCTTCCGCGGCCCGAATATGCGGAACCTGCTGGGCGTCTCCTTCTGCAGGGACTCCGTCAGCATGGTTTTGACCAGCGGCCGGTTCAGCTGGTTGTCGGAGAAGCAGCTGGCGCTGCTCAATTGGTCCGAGGTCGGCGCGTTTTTGGCGAGGCACGGTTGCGACACGCGCCTCTTGAAGCATTCGTACGAGACGATCTGGGTGAAGGGCACCCCGAGCACGGTTTCGTTGTGCTTGATGTACTCGTCGAAGTTTATGGAGCTCGCCGATTTCGGCAGGGATTTCTGTCGCACGATTGGCGGTTTCGCGGTAGGAAACGGTTGTTCGCGTATAGGCGACGTCGGAGGCGAATAGGTTCCGATTAGGCTGGCTTTGTCCAACAGCAACGCCTGTATCGCCGTTTTTACCAAACCCTTTTCCTTTATTTCGACGTTTTTCATCGCCTCCGGTATTATGCCTTTAAAAGTTTCCTCGTTGTCTTCGTCATCGTCGTTTTCGTAAAATATTTCGAAATTCGCCCTTTTCGTAGGCGCTTCGACCTCGATTTTGGGTTCAGTTGAATCCTCGGTAATGTTCAAATCGAACGGTAAAGAACATTGCTTTAGATAAGTCTGTTTTCGCTTCAACTCCAATCTCTCGACGTCTCTTATTATAGTACTGATCGTGTCGAGATCTTTCTCGCTCGCTTTGATGTAATCATCGTCTTCGGATGTACTGGACTCGGTACTCGAAAACCTTCCCTCGCTGGAGCTGTTCGCCGAAGCAATCGTCGGTTCCGAGGCGGTTTTGTTCAAATCGCCTTCTAGAGAACCGTGTTTAACTTCCAGTATGGAAGTCACGCTGTTGTGAGCGTGTATTACAGACCGCGCCAGGATTTCGGCCATGAAGCTCGACTCGCTTTCGGACCTTTTGTACGGTTTCTTTTCGCTTTCCTCGTCCGTTTCGCTTTTCAATTTCGATTTGAGCGCGCTCATTTTTCGGCTGAATTTCAAGCTCTTGAACTTGAGCGGCAGCGCCTTGCCGCTCTTGCCGCGCTCGTTCTCTTGCTTAAGGAGAGATTCCATGGAATTGTGCGTGATGTTTTCGATGGATCGGCTCGATCTGATGCTGCTGGAATCTATGGACGTGTACAGCTTTTTGGAGAGCCTTTTGGATTTGGAAGGGGCGAGATTAAGTAGTTTGGGTAATCGAGAAAATGCTGGGGAGAGATAAGGGAGAACTTTTGGTGTGCTGCTTAAGCGAAGGCTTTTGCCATCACCAACAAATTCAAGGTAATCTTTAACATGCCTGTGTACAAAAATATAGTTCTTTTAAAATAAAATATCGTTGTTAGTCGAAACGTAACAGATTGATATTGATAATCTTATTGACATTATTTCATTAAGTACTTACTCGTCTTTGATGTCTCCGTTGACGGTTGCAGTGGTATTAGATGATTTAATCAATGTAACAGCTGTACCAATTCCTCGGGCAACTATGCCCGATTCTCCTTCCAGGTCGTAACTTTGCTTGTAACCAATAACCGCGTTTCCTCCTAAATTTAGCGTTTTCACGCCGATTTTCCTTTGTAATTCGCCCGAAAGTTTGAAGAACAGGGTTTGTCGTGCTTCGTTCGACGCCCTCGGTGTGCGAATTTTATCGATCCATTGGTATTCTGGATCGTCATACACCACCAACTCCTCTACAAAACCGTGTATCAATTTTGCTTGGTAAATTTGCGGTACTGTAGGGGCTAGATAATAACGATAATTAGTAATTATGTCGTTTGTAATAGGATTCGACGTACAGTAAAAAAATTGTACTCCGCAAGAAGATTGTCTGTATCGATTGAAGTCCGAGAAGAGCTCGACTTTGACTGTGATATTCACTTCACCTCTGATGCCATGCATTGTGTCGTACACAGGTAACCAGCCAGATATTTCGTGGTGAATCGAACTATCTCCGTTGAATCCGTATTTCATTATTTGTCCATCGCCGGGCAGCAAAAGGGGATTTAAATTTAAGTATACTTTTCCTATGGCGTCGTTAGCTGAGTAGGTATCATGATCCATTAGTCGAATTTGCAGGGGCTCATCCTGCAATTCTGAATCTTCCACCTGCAATAAGTACGTTAAAGATTTGATTTGTTTCCGATGAATTGTTTACCTCAAAGCGATACCAATCTGTATTCCATTGGGGATGTAGAGACTTCCTACAGACGTCAGTTTTAAACGTTGTTCCTCCGAGTTTGATTTCTACGTAAGCGTCTGTGGTATCACTGGACCTATCCATAACTGGCAAGTTCTTGCCCGAGGAAATTTTCACTTTTACTTTTCCAGGCATTGTGGTTTGTGGTGATTCTTAAATGTGAGGTTATAGCAGATTTATCGATTTATATGAAAAAAATGTATTAATTTTGAGTGATATACTAAACATGATTAAATGTTATGCGACTCAATTAATTGCTCTATTTTTAGCACTAATGAACACCTATACAAACATTTTCGGTTCAAAATATGCAAATGACATTATTATGAAATATGAATGAATTTTAATTTGACATTTATTTGTTTGCCTTCTTTTTTCCTTACATACTTTTTGGCCATAGGCATCCAGCCAAAAATTTTTAACCGTTTAGCTTCATAAAACGAGACGTAATTTTGACATTTCAATTACTGACAAGACAATTCAATTGTCACTGGTGACGTGTGCGGTTTATTTATATTTGTAATATTTATGATTTAAGATAAGATAGAAACCACAATTTAAAATAATTTACACAAAATATACAGCCCAAAATGGACCCCAGTGAAGATATGTGCAAAAGTCTAGCCAAGTGGCTTCAAAAAATTGTCCCCAACAAAACGAGAACAATTCAAGAAATTTGTGATGGTGTAGGAATGTTGGATGCCTTACTGCAAATATCACCAGAACATTTCAGTAAACTTGAAACGAAAATTAAGAGAGACGTTGGGGCCAACAACTGGAGACTAAGAATTAGTAATTTAAAGAAAATACTAGAAGCTGTGATAGAATATTACCAGGATGTTTTGACTTTAAACGTTCTAGAATCAGGGGTGCCTGATGTCGTTAAAATGGGAGAAAGCAACGATCTTGTGCAATTGGCGAAACTGTTGCGTTTAATATTAGGTAAATATCATTTTAAACAAACAACATTTCCACAAAATACATCCGAATTCTTTTAGGTTGTGCAATAAATTGTGAAAAAAAGCAGGAATACATCACCATGATTATGGACATGGAAGAATCCATCCAGCAAAACATTAAACAGGCTATCGAGCAATTAGAAGAGGTAACCGGTGGATCCGGTCGTTCCATAAGCCTGCTAATTCTCGACAGTGATACAAGAGTTATGAAATTAGTCAGCGATTTAGAATCTTCTAATAAGTCGAGGGAAGCGCTAACGCACCAAGTTCAGAGTCTCGAGCAACAAATCCAGTCTCTTTTAGACGATAAAAAAATTTTACAAGATCAACACCAAGCCCTGCTGGAACGAGAAGCCAAAAATCCCCAAGAGAACATAAGGAAGCAGTTGGAAGCGTTGAAGGAGGAATTGTTCAAGTCCGAAGTAATGAGAGACGACTTCAAAGCCAAATTGTTCGAACAGGAAAAACAGATCCTCACTTACCAAGAGAAAATCACCGAGCTACAGCTGGCTGCCAATGAATCTGCTAAATTGAAAGATGAAATAGACGCTCTCACTGAATCTGCCAGTAAAGTCGTAAACCTAGAATCAGCCCTAACATCGTACAAAAAACGATTAGAAAACTACCAAGACATCAAACGAAATCTCCAAAAATTGGAGGAGAAAAATATGGAATACATTCAGAAAAACATGGAATTAGAAGAGGAGATATCGAAGAACAGCACATGGAAGAGCCAATGCGAAGCGTACAAAAACGAAATACTAGAATTACAGCAAAAATTGGACGAAGAAACTCAAAAGTACGACAAAGCAGCCTTTAATTACGAGAAAATCAAAGAGAAATTCGAGACATTACAGGGTGAAAAGGAGAGACTGATGTTAGAAAGGGACGCTTTAAGGGAAGAAAACGAAGAGCTTAAACTGAGTCCCAAAGGCGAAAACGGAGCGGCCGTGTCTCAAGAACTAACGCCAGCTGAAATGGAACGAAAATTGAAATTATTAGAAAAGGAAAATAAAACGCTCAAAAGTTCTAGTCAAGAATTGGATTCGAAACAAGTCCACCTCGAAAGCGCTCTCAGTAGGATAGACAAACTTCAACAGAAGAACAAGTCACTAAACCAAACTATATTAAAATTAGAAGCGCAATTAGAGGAGCTTAAAGCCCAACAATCAGAGACCCAAAGCACGTCTAATAGCAGTTCAATAGGCAAAGAGTACAGACAAAAGATAGTCCAACTCCAAGAAAGTTTATCTTCCAAAGAAAACGAATTGCAAATCTTACAGACGAAGTACAACAGGAACTTAGAGAAGGCTAGGGAAGTAGCACAAAACCTGGATTTAAAGTCTAATGGCGACGTCGATTCGTCCTTGAGGCAATCTAATCAGGAAGAAAACAGACTTCTAACAACCGCTTTCAACAGGCTAACGTTGAATTGCCACAAGGAAACCATAGATGAAAGGCTGAGCGCGTTAAACGGAGCCCAAGGGCAATCGTTCTTATCCAGACAAAGGCAATCAACACCAAGGAAACCAATGCAAAGGTTCAAATCCAAGTAAAAATTGTGCAAATAATTTAATTATGTAAGATACAAAGTAGTTGGTATTAGGGTGGAATATGATAATTATTTATCTTCCACGTTTCTTTTAGTTGTGATATATTTTATTTATTTTTTTAACTGATAGGTTTATGTCCGAGATTCGTACTACTGTCCTTGCAATTCCTAGTATTAATGTTTGTTTCGATTTGTTTTCATATTGTGGGAAACATTTTTTTGTATACATTGAAATATCCCTGATACTAACTACTGTGATGCGATTTTTAAAACCATTATTTTTAATCTTATATTTATATATGTATGTGAATTAGGCCGATGTTTTATGTTGGTTGTAAGTCTTTTTTATGTGTGAAATACCTGAGTTGATCGACCTAATTTTTTTTTAGAAAATTTCATATACAGGGTGAGTCCAATATGAATACTCCTTTTACATACTAACAGTGTGCTTTTTTATTTATACATTTCTGTAGAAACTAAATAGAATTCATCCTGTATATATCAGAGATTAGTTAACCTTTTCATATACACGTTTTTACTTTCATCTGGACCAAATTATTTATGTATCATATAATGTTTAAACATTTTAAAGTTTAGAAAATATTTTGTTTAACTTATTCTGGCTTTTTATTCGAACCGGTCATTCCTATGCACAACTCATGATTACTGACCTGATTACCTTGGAATTTCAAGTTTTTCTTGTGATGGACGCCGCTTAAAATATTTAATTGAAATATTGAAGTGAATAAACATTTACCTCATCATTGGCCAATTTTGAACAATCTTGCACCTCTAACGTGCAATTTTTGTTTTCCTCAGATTATCCAGTCCTCTATACATTCGAAGACTCAAAAATACCAGTACTCCTAAAACCTAATTAGTAATTGAGCAAGAATTAAACGAATAATATAAACTTCTTACCTTCGAAATGATCGATTATTATGGGTATAATTCAACAAAAAGAAACACGGCATAGTCGAATAACGATTATCAACAGTTACGGGGATAACTTATAAAAATGGTCGTGTAAAGTTACAAAAAACCAGGTACTTAATATATTTCATTGTATATTTTACACAAGTACAAACATCTTAATATATCCGAGTTACTGGCAACGAAAACGATATACTCAAAATTCGATACGAACAAACAAAAAAATAATAAGGTAAAAACAACAATAAATAAAATTACTCAACACTTAATAAATAATCCATAACAAAAATAAAAAACATCTACTACCCTCCTATGGTCATGCCGATACATAGCTTATGATCACGTCTATCGCCCCAACCCCCGTTACCCTTACGTAATTTCGTTTTCTTCAATATCGTGGAATACGTTAGTACCAAATAGTCCGGATATAAATGTCTTTTGGCCGTCTTAAGGACCTGCTGGACCTTCGATATCATCGATGTGGATTTACAGTTGTTTTTCTTATGGTGGACGCCACTGCAACATCGCCAACTTAATACATACGCCTCTATAATATGTGTAAATCTTACCATTCGCCAATGTGGAAGACTCTGGGAGCCCTGGCGACCATGGCGTGCAACTTCTGCTTCAAGCAATTCTGCGAGACGTGTTGCAGCGACCAGTCCCAATTGTAATCGTCGTATTTACAAAAATATGCCGCGCATTCGACGATGTGCATCCACGTAGATCTGTTGAACGCCATTCCCATGTTGTGTTTGCTGCTTATCCACGGCGAGATTTCCACCTGTTAATTCGAATCATCATTAGCGAGTATAGTTAGTTTTGTCCGTTAATTTTATGAATATTTTGATAGTGCGTTACTTTGATTGTCGCTTACCTATTACCAAAAGTTTCACTGGTTTTGCTACAAATTCTCTTCAGAAGTGCTCTTAGGGTACAGGGTGTCCAATAATCGGACACTTTTGTTAAGTATGAGGTTTTGCATGGAACTGAACTAAAGTGTCCAATCGTGGACGACCTGTACTTCTTTGCGAAATTAAATAAAAAAACAAAGAAACGCACTCTTTATTTTGTTTGTCTCGTTTACGGCTTTGATTTCGCGCTCTTCCGGCATGTTCAATTGTCGTGTCATTATGTACAATTCACTCGCAATGGTTGTAAGCATGCAATTCATTTAAAAACCCTGAAAATATTTTTCTGATATGGGTGATAGTATGAAAAATCGTGAGAGCGAACGTCGCTTTTAAGCAGGTACCTTTTTGGAATCCGCGTAATAATTGTACGTTTTCAAATAGGTGCCCAAAGACAGGACGTTGCAATGCTTGCACGACTCCTTGTACGTCTTTTCCATCAATCGCAACATGTGAATGAAATCCTCGGCGACGTAGTGGTCTTCTTCGAGCAGCACCACGAGGCCGGTGTGGTTCCTGGTCACGTCCAGCTGGTTGAACACCCTGTTAGCCTTCCACCACCAGTGATGTTTCGTTTGGGTGAATTTCGCTTCACGATAATGTCCGTAAACGTCGGGATAGAGGGCGTTGTTGCATTTCTTTATTAAGGCTCTGCAAAACGTAATAAATATTGAATTTCTGCATTCCTCTTAACTATTTTTAAACTTGGCTAGTTGACAAAAATTCGACTTGCGCACTTACTGGTCTTTCTTCATGTCCCTGGGACAGTCGCTCGGGTCTTCCCCCGGGAATTCATTGGGATGGGTTTGTATAGAATACGGGTAAAATATTTGTATCACTTTGCAAAAATCAATGCTTTGGACTAGACTGTTCATTTCCTCGTCGTAATAGTCGTGTGAAAATACGAGCAATGCTTGAGAGATTCCTGGTGCTTGTGCTAAGCTGACGATAAGATGGCGCAAATAGGTGATCCTGTCGTGAATTTGTACGACTATAACGATGGAATCGTTCTGTAAAGGTTCGAAGATGTTTTCGTTGTGAACGATCTGTTGTCTGTTGTACTGTGCTATGTTCCGTTTCATTTCGGATATGTTCGGAGCGGAGGCGTAGAAGAAGTTTGCGTAGGTGCCATTAGCGAAGGTGACGGTGAAGTTCTTAGGTCTGGGAGAGAGGAATTTGTGCAGCACCGCCGGCACCATGCTCAGGATCGCCGCGTTGCTATCGTTCAGTTCCGAGTATTGCTGGGAAGAGCCAGTGAAACTCAGGAAATTCAGCTGTAGCCATATGAAGACTAGTATGAAGATGACTAGCCCTGCCCTTATCCATGTTGTGCCATTGCGACGTCGCCATATTTGGCTACTTCCACTGCTCATTGTACGGCATATCCCTAAAACCTAAAACAACAAGTTAAATATCTATTAAAAAAATCAAAAATAAATCGTTTTTCCAAAAAAATAAAAGTTTTACCAACGAATTATACTAAATATGTTCAAAAGCTTACCATTTCCTCAGATACTCAACATTAGGCAATGACAATATTATTGATTTTTTAGAGAGATTATTGATAGTGTCTACACAATGAATAAATTAGAAAAATAAACAGACCAACAAGTAATTCCTTATCATGCAGATAATTGTTATTTACGTATACTGTTAAAGCCTATATTAATCTCGGTTGTTGTGGTTTCCATTCCTGTGTAAAGCATCGATAAAATAAAAGATATTCGATACGTTTCGAAAATATGAATATACGACCCATTACGGTGCATTGTAATACTAATTAGATTAGAAAATTATGAATTATTTATAAAATGACTTACTAATAACAACTTTTTGCAATTATTTAGCATGTATTAGAAGGACCGCAGCGACAAAACAAAAATGTTGGTTTCACATTATTTTTAGTATGTTCACAATGCCAATTTTTTTTGTAAATAGAAAACAATGTTCTGTATACATAATAAACGGGGTGTTTGATGTGAAACATTTATATTTAAATTTATTGCAAATGCAGATCCACAACATTTAAAGGATCACTTTGATGTACTACTTATGTAAATGGTGTTAAAATATTAATCAAATAGGCATGCAATTTTTTACGTTTTAAATAAAATAAGGTAAAAATTCATTCTATTATTCTAAATAAGGATGTAATTATATATGGTAAGCAGGAACTTACGTTATTTGCAGAAATCCTATGAAAAGCATTTTTGTTTGTCCTTAGAATTGGAACTAAATATTTAAACTATAGACTAGGTCTAGAGTTGTTTATTGTTCGAAATAATTCATGATTTCCACTTTAGGCCCATGATACAAAGATTAAAGATTAAAGATTAGTGTCATTGTATCATGCTTTAGGCCTCACAGTTCCTATTTTAGGCCCTAATTTGACATCCAAAACAATCGCGAATTGGAATTTAAATAACTGCAAATATTGACGGTAGATGGCTCAACTGAACTCAAAATAGATACGTCAGTTGTCACATTTGGAGGCCTCAGCTAGAAGAGCTATTCGACCAATTCACATACAAATGTTTTCTAATGTCTGTAACACAGCTACTCTTTTATTAGTGATATACACAAATTTTGAATTTTATTATCAAATACAGAAGGAATTCTGCATTTCACAAAAACGTAAGTAGAAAATAAACACAGGTACATCTAAAAAAACATTAATTAAACCGATGAACCAACCAAATATTAAACAAAAAATTTAACAATACATAAATAATTTAATTATAGGATAAATGGAATGATAGCTTTCCTCTGTTTCGGATAGTCGGAAAATTCTTTCTTGTAATTCCTGTGCTTCCCCAAAGCCCAGATGATCATTTGATAAGCACCGGCCAACGTGAATAAACCAGCTTGAAAAAATAAATATATTCAATTTATTAATAAAAAATTTCAATTACCACTCGACTGTACCTGGTAAACACGATGTCAATATAGTGAACCCGATCCAAGAACCGATCTCGTAAGTGTAGTTAGGGCAAGAAACGAAATTAAACATCAGGTTCAACGGACAACCGTCGGGGGTTGGAATTTTCCTGACCTTGCTTCCGGCAGGTCTCAGATTCCTCAGCAAAACGTGACAAGCCAGGTTCCCTCCCTCGCAAATCTGAAACATCACCAGTGTGATCGAACAATTCGCACTGTTTGTTTCTCAAACTCACCGCAAACAACCCCAAACCGACCAGCTGGAACAAAAACGGCGGGGGCGTGAACAGCGGGTGGTTTACGTGATAAGCTACGTAGAGGGTGAAACCCCAATAATAACTGCAATTTTTGAAGAGGTTCCTAAACGGCATGGTGCCGTGCGAAAAGCGGTGCACGAACAACGTTTCCAATATTCTCTTCAAGTAATGGAAGCTCCAACAGCCCAGGGCGATTCTAAAACGAGAATGTTAGGAATTGCTCGGGATAAAGGTGGCTGGATGGCGTACTTAGCCGTCGTGGTCATGGCCGGTTCGGTCGCATTGCCGTAGAAAATCCACGGTCTAGTGGCGACTGCAGCATATAGGAATAGGGGCCCGGCGTATTCGAGTAGAAAGACGGTATTCCAACCGATTTGCGGGCCTAAATCCTTGACGAACACCTTCCTAATGGACTCGAGATGGGGTACGGTCTGGTCATCGTTAATGTCCTTTCCTTTGGAGTCGGATCGAATAGATTGGCGTTCGATTGAAATTCTAGATACCTTCGCTATTAGTCTTTTAATTTCTCCTACTTTCGTTCCATTACTAGCTGTAATTTCTCCTAGTTTCTTGTTTTTTACACTGTACACTTCTACCTGGAAATTTAAGGGAGATTCGTTGTAAGTTATAAATAAAGCGGTTGTTAAATGGATATTTCGTAAAGACGATGAACTTTCGACTTACCTGCACCATTATCGATGGAATATTTCGCACAACTTCGACAACGAATGCCAATGGAATGGATGAGAGATGTTTTTAATGGAAATCGAGTAAAGTAGCAATGTAATGGGTAATCATAAATATTTAAAGCAGGCGAATGAATCGAAAATTCAAGGTTACCCGTAGTTTTTCACCGTTTTTCGGTCTAAAACGGCTCGGAATCTATTCGATTAGGTATTTATTATTTTGGTTGGCCGGATAGCGGATAGAGGTGAACATTGAACTTGTTTGACCGGCGACCGGCGTTGCCACGTCAACGTTTTAAATGTTTCTAGATGACTCGATTAATTCGTATTCACATAGAACAGTCAATAGTATGTAGGTATTTATTAAGTATTTATTGACTAGTAGCTTTGTTCTACATACGTTTATGTTAAAATACAAAAATAACTCACTCAATAATAATGTTTTAGGTTAATTAAGAAACAACTGAATTTAGTGAGTTTTTTATATACCTGACAACGCTGCCTATGACCTCTGTCACCCAGTAGTAATGCCAAAACAAAATGTGTTTTTACCAAATTCCCTAGAATTCGAAACTTTTTTTTGAAAAATATTTATCAAAATTTTTACATGACGAATAATTCTGAAATGCTGGGAATACGAAGTATTTTTTTTGTTACTTTTTTATATCTTATCGCAGCGATATAACCGCGAAGATAAACTTATTTGCTAAGATTTTTCAACAAACTTGTATAAGAACTGACAATATTTTGTAATTAGGTATTGCAAAAATAATTGGTATTTAATTACACAAGAACCCATATTTAATACCACAAAAAAATACTTTTTAGTAATTTTATTTTTAAAACAATTTAATATTCAATTGATTTTAATAGCATTGAATGTTGCTTCACTTCATATTATTTGTTCAAAGTGTTATCCCATGTTTACATGAATAATACAAACCATTTTACTGTTTAGTTTTAATTAAATCAAAGTACATACATTTCGAACACTATATCTTAATACATATGGGATATAATTAACAGCATTGATTTTGCAATAGTGAAACTAATAAGCGGCAATCAAGTGAATTACTCCTTCGTATCTAAATCACTAACTCTAGCTTTGTGACGAGAAATAGCCTCCTGGTGTCTTTTAATCTGCTCTTCGTGGAAACTTATTTCATCTTTCAAGTCGGACTTCAGCTTCTGCAGCTGCTCTTGTTGCTGGAAAGAATCGAAGCAATTTTACCCGGAATTCCTTTACGAATCGCTACCGATAGATAATTATGTGTATCCAGACTGAGAGATTACCTTGCGGTGGAAATATTCTTCCTCTCTGGCGGCCTCTTGTTTTCCAAACGCACCGCCGGCTTCTCTAATGGAGCCGCCGCCGCCGCCCCCTTTACCAGCGCCACTTCCTAGGTCTCCTAATTGTGACATACAACGAAGATGCCTAAAAAATAAGTCAAAAAATTACGTAATTAAAAAGACGATTATAGGGGAAAATCGAGCGATCCTTCTAATCGATTTGATTAGTTCGTATACTCACTGAATAGCACCAGCAGGTCTTAATTTTCTGATAGCAAACATTATTCGACAATTCTAAGAGAACCCCTCGTTACTAGTTAAATTGTTATAATTTATTGCGTATAACCTCACCTCACGGCAAATTTTGACAGTTTGTTTCTTTTATTTCTTTATTTGATGGTTGACGTTCTATAAAGCCAGGTTTACACAGGTCTGCTTTTTTAATTGTCTTTGCCTTAGAGAGTGTTCAGATACTGAAGATTTACTTATTACAAGGACATTCGTGATTCGTGGTCCTTTTAGTGGTTTTTGTGTAACTGTCACAGTTTAAATTCTTTTAATAATTTCGCGATTTTTGTAGTGAGCTTAGTTAATTGTGTTTCGATTGATTTGTGCAATATCCGGTCAACTATACAGTTGCTGTAGAAATATTTTTAAACTGGTAAGTTGTAAATGAAGCAAAATTTATTAATTCTAATAAGCGCAAATTTTTTCAGGATTTCCTGGATGCGCAGGATGCCTTAAATCACGAAAGCTGTAGTTTTTTAACTAAGGTCAGTGAACTGTTAAATATTTCTCTATTTTAATACATCTGGTAAAATTAATGGCATATATGCGAATAACATGAGAAGTACGCCATTTTGTTATGTTAAATAGAAGTTTTCATCTCAATGATTCTGAGCTAAGAAATAGACGATGGTGGTAAAAATTAATTTATATCATAATAAATTAATTACAAAAAAAAGAGTACAATGGTATTCTGTTAGACGCTCGGTATTTTATATTTTGTTGAATGCAGCAATATCTACACTTTGTACCTAAAAAACAAAAGCCATTAGCAGAAAATCTATTGAAAAATTCGAGGAGAATTCACTGTGTCTTTTTCGAATAAAACTTTTAGCGATAAAGACTATTAGTTCATACACAGGTGAAAATGGCTCCTCTCTCAACGACTATTTAATGAAATATCTTACGTAATCATCGAGCTCTTCTAGTTTTTCCGTTAGCCAATCGATGGAAATTTTATCGTCTTCAACAACGCAGGAGATTTGCAATTTATGTATACCGTAGGCCAGGGGCACGAGTTTAGATGCGCCCCACAACAATCCATCGGCTTCGATTTTCCTAACATTCTGCTCCATGACTTTCATGTCGGTCTCATCATCCCACGGCTTCACATCCAATATCACGTTAGACTTCGCTATCAAAGCAGGCTCTAAAAAACCGTTAGAAATGAGTATTCGCTTAATATGTATAAGATTAATTTACTTTTGGATTTCTTGGCTTGGTAAGCTTTAAGTCTTTCCTCTTTGATTTTCGCTGCGGCTTCGCTCTCCTCGTCGGAATCCGAGCCGAACAAGTCCACGTCATCGTCGTCTTCGACTTTCTTCGGCTCCGGTGCTTTGGCTGGCGCCGGCTGGCTGCCGGACTTTTCCAACGAGGCCACGCGGCTCTCGAGCGCATTCAGTTGCTTCAAAATGGCGTTGATTGCTGGAAAACCGAGCAGTAATAACAGATATGTTTCGTTTTTCGCTTGTTATACTTACATTTATCGAATTCCATTACT
Organism: Phyllotreta striolata; assembly: GCA_918026865.1. Lineage (NCBI taxonomy): Eukaryota > Metazoa > Arthropoda > Insecta > Coleoptera > Chrysomelidae > Phyllotreta > Phyllotreta striolata. The sequence goes on from OU900103.1 coordinate 3,311,306, forward strand.
TTCTTTTCGATGAACTTAATCGCCCCGGTATCAACAGATTCCACACTGGACTGGAATAGATATTAATAATGAGTAAATGTAATTATCGAAGGAGTAACTACAGCAGCCACCTCATTACAACTAGCTAATTTGGTCGAAATGATAGGAGAAAATATTGCATGCATTTTTCTAATCTACTTTTGTGATTTGATTTAACCCGGCAGCTGATAAGTGGCCTGTGCAATCGCAGGTATTCCGTTCATTATATACATTGCATCGAATCAGGTGCTGGGTTAAAGACGAAACCAATTATATTAGCCGAAAAAGATGTAACTGTAGTTACAACCTTCTTTGACGATAAGATGCAAGAACACGATAACTGTAGGGTAATTTTACTCACTGTAAAAGTGTCCCTACTTTCGATTAAACGTTGACGAGCTTTTGCTACTTCACCAGCCAAGGGAGTTAGAGCTGCCTACATCAAGAAAAATTATGCTATATAATATCCTTTCGCTACTTATTACGGTATATTTGTGTAATTACAATGTATTAACCGCGCTATCGGTTCGTTCAAAGTTAACCACAGTTCACAGTTAATGTTCGAAATGATGTATAATAGTGAGAGATTTTTTTATGGTAGTCAATCGAACACTTACTTTAGCTAGATTTTCGTAATAGGTAATTTCGGCATCTTCGTAGAATTTCCTAGTCAACCAAATGCTGTTAACGTCCTGGGTTGCCATCTGTTCTGGAATAAGCTGGATTAAATTATCTCTATCTAGTTGGCATGCACATTTTGGGGTTATGTTTTTGTTTCGGTCGAAAAACAGCTATTACCCTTGTCGAGACTAATAGAAATTGCAACGTTTTTAGAGAAACATACCTTTTGTAATGTTATGTGCACTGAATTTGATCCAAAATCCCGAACAGCTGGAACAGCTCCTTCTCGGCTAGTGCAAATTGTAAAAAAGAAAGGAGGCTTTGAATCTTCTTTATTTAATCGTTGGATTTCTTCTTTCGCTTTTTTATCGAGGCCTTCACCTTAAGAGGACGATAACTAGGTATACAGAGGGTAATCGGAAACTAGCAAAAAATAATTGATGACATTCATTTGAACAATTTTAAGTAATATTTTTTGTTACCCTCCAATTAAACTAGTTCTTCAAGTTTGAACTACTCTTTTTCAAATTTCTCTTACTCACAATCCTAATATGAGTTTACTTTTTGCAATTAATTATTAATTTTCTCGTGAATATTTTATTTAGAAATTATCTGGCTGCAATGAGCAATGGCTACAATAGCTGAAATGAACAGCATTTGTGTATATAAATGTGTTCATAAACTACGCTACTGATGTTTAAATTCTCGAAAGCAAAATACACTGCAATACGCAGTTATTTGCAGTCCTTACGTTATAGCGCTCTAATGTTTGAATAGTCGAATCTCTGCGAGGATAAATAAACGTTCTGTAAATAAAATAAGTATGAAATTTATTGTGTCGTGTGTTTTACTTTCATTGTTAACACGAAGCGCTTTCTCCGCTTCGTTGGCGCAGCTTCATGTCGTAAGTATGCGTGTAGTACCGTTAAATAAACTAAAAGTAGGTGCATATTTAACAGGTTTTTAGGCACGGCGAAAGGGCCCCTACAAGCACGTTTCCAAATGACCCTTATATAAATTACAGCTGGCCTAACGGTTGGGGTCAATTAACGAACGTGCGTATTACATTTTCAGATATTTAATATCGGAGATGATTATTGGTGCGTATTTTTAGAGAGGCAAATTGCAAATATTTCAATTAGGACAGCGCATAAGGAACGAATACAGCAATTTTATACCAAAGACCTATTGGCACAAAGACGTGAATGTGAGCAGCAGTTATTCAGACAGATGTTTGGCCAGCGCTGAATTGTTTGGCGCTGGTCTTTTCCCTCCGGTAGGTCCGCAAATTTGGAATGAAGATTTATTATGGCAACCACTGCCGGTTTATTACACGCCGAGAAGTGGAGACAAGGTAATGTCTCATATACTTCACTGTCGTGTGATTTCATTTAGAATTATTCCAGCACATCGTTATGAAATCCGCTTGCCCGAAGTATGATAAAATATTCAAGGAGGAGCGTTCGTCTCCGGCAATTTTAGAAATAGAAAATAAATACAAAGATCTGAAGGAATATTTGGCAAATCATACCGGTATGAAAGTGAAAAATATCGAAGACATCGAATCGATATCGAATACGCTGGAAATTGAAAAATTGCACAATTTTTCGTTGCCATCGTGGACTAATGAATCCTTAATGCAAACAATGAAGGAATTAGGCGCGAGAAATCTGGCGTTTTATTCCGAAACAGACTACATGAAACGGATAAAAGGAGGAATGTTTTTAAAAAACATGCTGGGATTAATGGATAACAATTTATCCAAGTTATTTTTATATTCGGCCCATGACCTGACCTTAGTTCATATTTTAAGAAGCCTGGAACTGATAGATGTTTTAAAGCCCGATTTCGGAGCTGCTTTGATATTCGAACTTTATTCAGACGGGGAGATTAAAGTAAGTATTATGAAAGTTTATCAATAAGTTATTTTATAACATTTTTTGTAGATAAATTATAGGAATGCTTGGGACGGTGTATCAGAAATAATGTCATCTAAATGCTCGACACCTTGTAATATAGAACACTTTAAAGAATCATACAAAAACTTTTTACCATTAGATTACAATAAAGAATGTCAATTAGATAACGATTAAAAACGATTTTTTTTCGTATTATTTACAGGGTAAATAAAAGTTGGTGTTGATAATATATTTATTAAGTTAGAAATTCCACTTCACAATAAATAAATTACATAATGCATAACGATAAAAATATTTGATATGTATTCTATTATTTATATAATAATTAATAGACCAGCCTTTATTTAAAATATTTTTTTAATACGGGAGGTAAGTACAAACAACATTGAAAAAACTAAGATCGTATCATCGCGCTCCAAGACACAAACATTTCCTACTCCTCGAAAAAATATATTTTGTAAAATTTTTATCTCTATATATCTTGACTATGTTTAACTTATATTGACTATGTTATTCGCTTGTTGCGGATGTGATTGTGTTTGGTATATGTAGGGTGTGAAAGAGGTGGCGTTTTTCGCACTCGAGTTGCTTGGATGGTTAAATATGTCAGGTCGTTATCATCAAGAGTTGCGTCGCCGGCACCGTTTTCCTCAATATTTCTTTTCTTATATTTTTTTTATTTTATTTTAAAGATATGTACAAAAATCACAAGATCGGTCCTGCGGTATCTGCAAGATTGCAGAATGCATGCGCGTTAGGCCCTTAAGGCGCACAACCGACAACCTTGCGTCGAATAAACCGCTGAATGAGAAAAGAAAAACAATCAAAATCCGTCTATCCATTTGGTGTTTTAATATTTTTTTTTGTGTATTTTCGTACTCGAAATGCAGCCAGGCGAATGCTCTGTTGTCCTGCACCAATCGCAACACAGCTTTCGGTCGGCTTCAAAGTTTTAGTAACGCAAATATGGCAGGATTTTGATACAAAAATCGTTAAACCGGCCAGCCGGTATTCTTACTTATCACCTACGTAATTACGAAAATTCAATGTTATATCTACTATAGTGCCATCATATAATTGTCGTGAAATCGTATCTCATTCGTAAACACTAAATAATTTTGACAGAAAAACATTCAGATTCTAAATAACATTAATAAAAACTATATAATTATATGAATCTGTGTTCTTAAACTTTTAAATGTAATCACACTTAGTAATTATGATATGTATGTGCTGTTTGTTCGAAAAATTTTGGTGCTTCGATATGTATTTATTCATAAGTCTGTAAAATTGGCCTTAAATATCGTAGTTATTTAGACAGCCCTCGAGACAGCAAACAGGACTATCGGATCAGTGACGAATCGACAAGTAATACTAATTTCAGAATATATGAATCAAATTTACAGCAATTTATAATATTCGTTCTAGTATATGTAAAACATTTCGAAAATTTTGCTGTTTCCACGAAATACAAAGAAAAAAAGTAACTATTATAGCCAAATCTATTCATATTTTATCTATCTCTAATGCAATAGATTTGACACGAATTACATATGTTACTATAATTATCACAGCTTTTACTTCAATAATTTACAATTAATTATATACCGACACATTCATAATAAATGTCTTATTAACTACTCCGAATACTGTGTTAAATTGAACAATTAAGAGTAGAATACAATAAGAATGAAAAATAATAGATACCTAATGAGAAATGTTTTACATAAACGGTGAATATTATATCCGTTAAACGTTTTTTTTTTATATTTTTTTCAAATACCGTACCTTCCGTCACATTTGTTGTTCGAATATTTCACCAATTCAAACGTCCCGTCCACCTAATTTTTATGGCAATATCTCATTGAAACGTCAACGAAATACTTGCAAATCAATCACTGGCCTCGAAAAGTTACGTTCTGAATTTTGGGATAGCGGAAAGGGGACGGATCACAACGGACTCTGCTGCCGAAAAATGCACCTAAACAGACAGATAGACTCAGTAAGGAAGGTAGGAATAGAAATTTTTACTCAAAGGTCGATGTGGCTGGGGATGGGCGAAGAAGATAGCAGCAGGGTCGGGTAGAGTTCAGTCTAAAAATCCTGTGTTCACCAGTTTTTCTAGGAAAAATTTCACGTCGCCCAGCTCGGAATCCTTGATGCCCAGCGACTTCAGCATGCCCAAGTCGCCGTTCTCGACGGCTATGAACACCGAACGCAGATGCTCCAGGTCCGATCTCATCAGATGCAGTGCCGCCCCGAAGTCCTCGATCGTCTGGGACTCTGTAACAAAACCCATTTCCCTTGTGTCATCCTGTATATCACCCGGTGATCCTCCTTACCTGACAGAGCTATGGCTACCTTATCGACGCCTCCGAGCGGCTTCAGGGCGTCGCGGGCTTTGCTGCCGAACAATTTTTCCAGATAGTTCGGCCCGTGGCTGGCTAACAGCGATTTAAGGAAACTACCCGTTTCCTCTACAGGAGGTCTTTTGGCCGCCGTGCACAGGCGGGAGTCTTCGTCGTAGCCGTCCGGGCAGTCCGGTGCTCCGTCGCACAGATATTGAATGGAAATGCAATTCCCGTCTCCGGGACATTTGAATGGCTCGTAGGGATGGCAAGCATCACCTGCGCATAAGATATTTTTATGAACCTCCTCAATTAAAAGACAACAATTAGGGGTATTTAACTATAGAATAGAGTATTAAGTGCTTGTGATAAACATTCCTTCCTTTGTAAGGAATTAATTTTTCGCCTGTCACGCAACGAGATTTAACGGTAGATTTGGAAAACTTGTCCGATTGTAAATAATGCTTTTATAATGCGAAGGCACGCTAATGCTTCATTACGTAGAATAAAAATGAATGTACATTATCTATCGATCAGCGATAATTGTTGTTAGCATCTCTATACTATACTGAATACTCTATTTCCGGCGACTCTGTACCGCAATTCGTATCGATCGCGTCCGTACTAAACAAATTGATTAAAAAAAACACACAACGGCGACAGCGTTGAAGAAAAAACGCGTATATTTTCATTTAACGTCATTATCCCCCGTCCCTGACCGTGCTCGTCCAATTACTCTTTGTGCGTTCCACCGCTCCGGACTCCGGAGTTTATCTAAAAATTCACCGCGCAGAGGTATTGGGAGTACGTGGGAGTTCGGGAGGCAGCCAACGGGAAAGTAAATAACTCCGGGCGGAATGGGCTCCGGAATGAAGTTCGCGTGAACGGATGTTTGCCTATGAAAAGCCGTTTTCTATTCGTCGAGTAGACTAACAGAAATTTTCGTTGCGTTTGTTAATTTTTGAGAATTTAATTTTGATTAAATTGAACCGGTTTATTTAGTTAGTATAATTTATGTATTTTAAAGTAGTGAAGGTACCATATCAAATGTTACTTTAGCTGCTGAATTAAGTTAGAATAATAGAGCAAAAATAGATCGTTACAGCAAAAAGTATTTATTGGCAGATTTTGAGAAGTTTGGAGTTAATTAACCCAAACCCACCCTAAATTCCCTAATTTGTAGATCTAGTTAGGGTAACCTATACCCGGCACTTCGTAGTTAAGGTAACCGCAGTAGTTCGAATATATTTGTTTATTCCAGACAAATTGCTCAATTACGTTATGTTTGATTGATAGATTAGAAAAATACATAGGCAATAGATAATTAAAGTGGCCTCAAAAGCGCTCTAATTTAGAGCTATTAAAGGCGTATAGCGTGCCAATTACTAAACATCTATGACATGTCCATATCGAACTACCCACAAGTTCTAAAAATAGCTAAAAAACCGAGCTAAAAGCAAAAACAAAAATTCCAAAAAAAAACAACAGTCTATCGATCGATAACTGTTGATGTGTCGCCTCCAACAAGTTGCAGGAGGAATAAAAAAAATCCCGAAATCACAGACTCACCTCTCTTGGAGACATGGCCGTAGAGCCTGCTGAGGTCTATGGCCATGACGGAGTGCGGTATGGCCGCACACACGACCGCGAACACGGCGACCAGCAGCAGGGGGTGAGCCGTTCGCGCCACCCGGACCATAGCTGGGGCACTGTCAGGGGACTGTGTCGACGCTAACAGGGACAGGGAAGCCGCCCTTCCCTGCTCCGGTACTTATAGAGCCACGCCGCGACTCCGTGAGCGCGAGCGACCTGTTTGGGGTCGCAACGACGCCCTACCCCCACGTTTCCAGTCGGGCGGGGCAGCGGCGGCTCGTGCGGGTGGATCTACCGGTAAATAAACAAAATTGAATGAACAGATTATTCCAACAACTGTTAATAAAATTGTTGTTGCCATTTGCATAATAATTTAATTTTATACTCCTATACATACCTACCAGAAATTTATATTGGGTCAACTTATTAGAGAAGAACGTTTTCGAAAATTTATAATCTCTTATAGTATATATTTATATAAAAAAATTGTTGAAATATGAAAATTTTACAAACCTTTAGTGGGTATTGAAGCGCGCCATTGTGAATGTAATATACCTATTGATTTTCGTGAAATTATATATCAAATAACGAGAGTAAGAAACGTACAAACTCGTTACGGCTTTAAATTGCTTGTTTTATTATTATTACATAAACTTGTTTACTCACTGTAAATAAATTGACCAATTTTCGATTAGATTGTAACGTTATACGTGCAACACCCGCAGAGATCAATAGAACAGTTAGTTCAAAATTGGGTAGATGGCTTCCGGCAAGGAACACCCCGAAAAGTTTCATGAAAAATAATTGAAATACTTAAAAAAATTTATTGTGTAAAAAACTACATAATAAAATACGGTTTCCGTACGCTTTGGTAAAAATATTTACGATCTAAAAACACAGTAATTTTAGAAAAATTCGCTGTGCTCGCGTATCATAAATACGAGCAATCGGTATTAAAATATTTCATTTTTCTAAAATTCTTATGTTGTTGTGTTCCCAACCAACATAGAAATAAAAAATTACAAATTGCTTCTATTTCTATAGGTATATGTCATACAAATTTAAATCCTAAATAAATACTAATAAGATAAATATATCTTTATTAGTTGGGATCAAAATTGGCTTAAGTCGATATGTTGAAATATGAAATGTATAAAAACAAACGTGTAAATTTGTACAATAAAATGATGGCAAGGGAAACATTTGTATTGCAAAAATCAATTAAAAATTGCACTTTCATTTTGATTTCAATTACATAAAACTAATACATACATACATAATTATCAAAATAGTTACTTGTAGATTCGTTTTTTTGTTGCTAATAACCATTGAGCATGAAGCAGTCTTTTTTTTTTGTTAAATACGATATGAATGAAATGTTTCCAAACTCACAGGAGATAATTTTGGCTCATGGAATGAGATGAAGCATCTAAAATTATATCACATTACAGGAACTTATATCTAAAGCGAGTTTATTCGTTATTCAAGCAAATTGTAATAATATAAGACTTGATGAAGGTCATCATTTATATCAAAAAATTGACTATACTTACTTATAGGTATTTTTTCTCAGTATTTTTCTTACAAACTATTCAATATTATTCTTTCCGTTACGATAACAGAAAAAGCATTAAATATAAAGAAAGACCACACCAACTAATAACGAATTTCAAATACTTGCTAAACCATCCGTTCCTTATATTTACTACTATTTCCGGCGATATGCAGTTTATAATTAAATACTAGAACAATCCTAATATAAATAAATAACTTGGTTACATCGGAGTTTCAGAATCTAAAGGCAACTGACCATGGGAAGTGTAAGCGGGAGGGCCGCTATTCAGAAACGCCATGGACCTCATGCTGTTCCTGTGAGGATGGCCCCTTTTCTGGGGCACCTGCGGGGTCGCGTGCCCGTGATAGTGCTTGGGAGGCGAGTAACTAATAGTCCTGGCACCGTGGAAATTAGAGTAGCTCGATCCCACCGAAGCCGGCCGGTTGTTGTACAACTCCTCCAGCTCCTCGGTCTCGTTCAGGCTGTGCTGGGACGACTGCTGGTAGTTCGGATTGGCGTGTCCCCAATTCTGGTTGGGGTTCGGCGCGTTGTAGTAGTTCGACAACGGCGATTCCATCGATGGAGCGTCGTAGGCCTTCTTCTGCTGCTGCTCCAGCAGCCTGGTCACCGGGTTTTGGGCCATTTTCCTGGATCTGGTGGACGATCTGGCGTGGGACCTGTGGCTGCTGGTGCTGTGCCGGCCCGAGGAGCCTCTCGTCATGACGCTGCGCCTTTTCACTCGCCGGGGCGTCATGGGTTTCGGTGACACCGGGGTGGGAACTTGGTCAAATTCGTTGTCGCTGTCTGCCTGGCGGTTATCGTGTTGCGAGCTGAATTCGATGGAATACAAAGAGAGCCGGTGCTTGGCGGGCTTGCTCTTGGTCTTGCTACTAGCTGATTTACATGACGCTGTTAGAAACCACCAGATTATTCAAGAGGGTGTATTGTAGTTAAGAGACTCGGTAAATATATAATATAACTTTAATTATTATTAGTCATACAGATACATGGCACATGCAATAAAGTATAAAGTAATTCATGCGTAATAAAGCTGGATATTTAGCATAAAAAAATTAACATACAGTGACTAGATTTAACTACATTTACAAACAGGATAATTTGTAACATTAAGATATATCAATATAAGCGTCGGAACACAAGGAAATCGGCCGCTTGGGGCCTTTCCTCGATCCCACTGACAGGTTATTAAATGAATTACTCCTCCGTTTCGGATCGCGAATTTTATCGGTACCCAAACGACGAGTTTTTTTATGCTTATCTTGGTTAGGAAAGTGATAGATATTAGAAGTGTGCAGAAATTTGTTAGAACTGTGCATGCTATCACTGGTCACATACGTTGGGTGTAATAGTATACTATCAGGTGCATTTGGCTTCTCATAATTAACTGAAAATATAAAAAGCGATAGTGTTTACCACACGAATCGGAAATGTCGAATATACAGTGTGTCCAAGCTTAGAAAATACCAATCTAAATGTGGACAAACTGCGTATTGGAGATTATTGCTTTGGTAGTCGATTCGTTTAACTAAAAATCAAGAATATGAGAAAAAACGATGCATAAACATTTCTGTTATACAAAATACTGCCTAAAGTATTGAAGAAATAGCATTTATAAAACAAATTACTAATAACATTCAACCATCAATGTCTAAATGTGCATTCCCATTCACCACTTACCAAATAGTTTGAGGATCAAATCCACCAATGAAATCGACTGCAAGCATACTTTTATTTTAGTTATAATCTAAAAGAATCAGCCTTTTTCCCTTACCAATTTAAAAATAATTTAATAAGCAAATTAAAGAAATTTGCTTATAAAGAATGTTAAAGAAATGTGAAAACCTGACTCCTTTAAACTCAAATTGATTGAAATTTACAGTTGTCTACTCTATCTTTCAATCAAATCGATACTTTTGTTAGTTCTGGTCTACAGTAAAAGAATTCATTGTGATCGCACTTACATGTATCATCTTCTTCTAAAAACGTACGACTTAGACAGATGCCAATAATACTATTAAATAACTAAAAATATATGGAAATTAGAAATAAATATCGAGGGATATTCGAATGTAAAACTCACAGCCAAAAAGCATTGTATGCCAGCCTGGACAATCTCCACGTGAACATAATTTATCAAACATCCTTCGAATTCCACAGGAATCGCATCGACATCCTTGATTTTACAACCTGGTCCTTGCTTTTTCCACCAACTGTCGCTGTTCAAGTCCAATTTGAGCACTTTGTTTTTCTAAAATGCATTTACGATTAAATTAATGATGAATCATTACTTAATTGTTTAACAGAATTTTTTACAAGTAATTACCTCATGATCCAATCCAGCTAAATTAAGATAAAGGCAAATCATGAACACGTTCCAACCCATCCAAAAAATGTGCCATAACAAATACTAAAAATAGTTTTTTTAGGCTGTTTTTTATTATTTAAATTTTTTTTCATCTTACCGCTATTACATACTTTGGACGATACTGATAAGCGCCGAAAAAGCCGAAAATGATGAATATGATTTCGAAGAAATTGACTAATATTGGAATCCACAGGAAACCCAAGAAGTCAAACACCTGTCTTTCGACTACTGTTATCTGAAACAACATCAAACAATAAAACCTGTGGATTCCTCGAGATTCGAAGCTCTTACCATCTGCAGTAAGCATATCGATAGGAAAAAGTATCTTCTTGAGCAAATTCCCATGTCATGAATTTTGCGAGCTTCCTAATATTTTTTTACTAATGCTGAACTAACGCGAACGAAGCCATTTCACAACCATGTTTCTTTAAAACGCATCCGTACAAACTGCTTTTAATAGTCACTGCACAGGATAATGATTCATTTTAATGGTTTGAGAAAAATATTGAAATTTCCTATTGTTTAAATCCCCCTTTTCTCATATCTTTTGTAAAGTGTGTGAATGTGAATTGAACTGACAAAACAAAAGTGACAGAATGAGTTTGACAATTGACGTTGACTTTTGATATACTTCTTTTTTCATATGATTGTGGCCCTCGCCGAAACACTACCTCGACCAGATAAAATTTGGTATTGTTACAAATAATACAAATACTTACACAAATATTTGACTTATGATAAGACGAGTAAAACTGTAACATAGTACGTGATGTTTAACACACTTGATTCATTGATAATTGAATAATTAAACTAGAATAAATAAACACAAATATAAAATAAATTCAATTTCTAATGACTTCACCTTTTTATAATGAGCATAAATGAAATTTAGCGATAATTAAATCTGGGGAGCATTTCTGCGGAATACAAATATTATTATATTAAAATAATTAAGTAAAATTATTTTAAACTTTGATCTTTTGTTTTTGTTTATCGAATGAACTGATAAATGTCCCTAGGTTACTGCTTTACATGGAATGAGCGTTATAACTGATGGGTACATAAGTTAATAAAACTTTTATCTCATCGCTATCAGAACCGGGTTGCTATTTATTTGAATTAAACGAGTAATCTAAAAATGCGTGTTTATTATCATTATACATTCGCTTATGAAATACCTACTTACATTACGAAAAAATCATTTTATCATCAGAAATTTATTGCTAACGCACGCATAATTAATTTAAAGGAAATATTTCGACTTTGCTTCGAACTACGCTTTTTATTCAACAAATTTCAATATCAGGTTTTAAATTCGCTGATTTTAAGAACCGGCTCTGGCGCTGGAACGATTTAAATAGTTCCGTTATCGCTTATATTTAAATCGACAATTTAATTGACCCACTGTTTTTGATAAAATTCGATCTTTCATCGGCCTGCTCATGTTGATATGGATGATATGCTATACGTACTGTCAATCTAAAACCCCTTGTTCCGACTACTATTGGTTAATGTGTAAATAGATTATTGACTTATCGAAAGATTACGAATCTCCTCGATCTTGAATCGAAGATAAAAGGGCCAATGGACGTTGTTTTCTAGTGCTGTGCTCATTCAGTGCGTAGAAGTTACCATGCAGAATGGTCCAGAACAAAACTCTTTAATGTAAGTATACTCCAGTTAGTCCTCGATTGTTATTAAATTAACGTTTCGTCGATTTTAGCCAAACAAATAACAATTACGGATCCATCACTCGCCATAGGGAAAACAGCGTATCTAGTTTAAGGGGAATTGTTTATTGCGTACACGGGAAACCTAGCGCAGGATGTTGCACCGTGTTAGAAGGAGAGGTGTTGGAACTTGAGGGAGATTCCGCTATTAACCCAAAGGCAAATGCCGATACAACAGAGCTTAGTATGTATATGCCCAAAAATGCGTCATTATATTGAACAAATGCCGTGTACTTACTCTAAAAAACCTTATTTTTGCACCCGTCTCTAACACAGTTATTATAAAAACGTAAGAACGCCAGGATTAGTTTGTTTGGATTATTATCCTATTGTTTCGTTTTACTACAAAAATGATAAATATCGCGTCAGTTCGTTACAAATTTCAGTTGTAAATTAGTGGATATTCGTGCGGTACGAAAATGATCGAATTGGTCGGTAAGTCACCAACCCCCTCGCACCGTAAAATCGTCGATGTTTCTCGGAATTAATTCGCCTCGATTTCCAGTCAACAAGCACTGTCACCAAAACCAGGCGGCTGGAATCGACAAGAGGGCCCGAAGGAAACTCATCATAGCCAGCGTGCTATGCGTCGTCTTCATGATAGCGGAGATCATCGGGGGCTACCTGTCCAACAGCTTGGCCATAGCTTCGGACGCCGCGCATCTCTTGACCGATTTCGCCAGCTTCATGATCTCCTTGTTCTCGCTGTACATGGCCAGCAGGCCGTCGACAAAGAAGATGTCCTTCGGCTGGTACAGGGCCGAAGTCATCGGCGCTCTGACCTCCGTGCTGCTCATTTGGGTGGTCACCGGGATCCTGGTGTACATGGCCGTGCAGAGGATCATCAACGAAACGTACGAGGTCGATGCCGAAGTCATGCTCATCACCTCGGGGATAGGAGTCGTTGTTAATATAATGTGAGTGCTGATGAGGAATATTTTTTGGGTTAGGTATTTATTGGGTTGTTTTAGAATGGGGCTTACGCTGCACCATCACGGCCACACTCACAGTTCTCAGAGCGTGGAGAGTGGCCAAGGCGCATCGGAAAACATCAACGTGAGAGCGGCTTTTATTCACGTTGTAGGGGATTTCCTGCAAAGTTTCGGTGTATTTGTTGCAGCTATCGTGATATACTTCAAAGTAAGCGAAAAATTCGAGTCCTAACTCTTGTAAATTTCATGTATTTTTTCAGAGTAATTTAATGATTGTTGATCCGATTTGCACGTTCATATTTTCCGGTTTAGTGTTGATAACAACGTACGCCATTATCAAAGACGCTTTGATGGTATTAATGGAAGCGATGCCCAAAGGTATTAATTTCGAAGAAGTTATGAACATTTTGTTGAACATAAACGGTGTTATGAGAGTCCATAACTTGAGAATATGGGCCTTGAGTTTGGATAAGATCGCTATGTCGGCGCACGTTGCTATAAGTACGTAGATTCCTCGAAGATTATTGATTTATTATACAAATTTATTCGAATTGCAGCTGCTGGAACAGACCCCCAAAGTATTTTGATGATAGCAACCAAGAATATACACGAAAAATACAACTTCTTCGAAATGACTCTACAAATTGAAGATTTCCAGGACGCCATGGAAGATTGCACACAATGCCAAAATCCCGATTAAAAACTCACATCGGTTTCCGTTTATTCGTTTTTATACAAAATTGTAGCTTAGATTTTGATAAAAATATTTTTTAAGATTAAAATGTTATCCGTTACACTTCTATTTTTTCAGTTTCGCCCGATTGCAAGCGCTAATGTCGTCTCTAATGACCAAATTAAAATCTATAATAGAAAGCGTAGGCTCAGGATCGGCCATAGCGGCCGCCGAGACGGGCGTATTCCGGCATTTCCCGCCCGTCCGGCTCTCTCCTCTCGAATTGAACTGGTCCGCGAATCTGTCGAAGGTGATTTTCTGATTCCTATGGCTGAACGTCAGCTCGTCGAAGGACGAGTCGTAGTCGCTGATGTTCAAATTTTTGAAATGCAACGCCGCCAAGGTCCTGCTCGTCAAAGGCCGCTGCAGCCTTCTCTTGTTCCGCCTTCTGATGTCTGCTAGCCGAGGTTTGCGCATTTTCTGGACTATTTCCGAGCCCATCAGGAGCGGTATAGCGCCCGTGCTGTGGTAATACTCCAGGAATGTTTTCACTAAGTTTCGGCCGCACTTTTTATCTAGATGCTTCGTAAGGATAGTATAACAGAAATAATGGGCGATTGGATTGATTTATTGGAAGGATACAATTGTCTTCTGTGTACGGTAAGATGATTTCTGAACCCTTGGTGGTGTACCCGTATATGGAGACCTCGAATGTGTAGCAATTGACTTTATCGTTCAAAATAGAGCATAAATATCTTCTAGCTGTTCCCACTTTGCTTATATCTGAATTAAACATCGTGTTCTCGGGTACGTAGTCGTCGAGGTTATTGGCTAGCAGTTTCGGAAATAAAATGTGCCTCTCGTACCTAAAATTTCCTCCGGTTGAGTCGAAATTTATTTAATAATTTCGAGCTGTATCATACCTGTAAACGTCCTCGTAACTGTTCCCGTATATGAAACATCCCTTCAGGCTAGAATTAGCGTGGATATCTATTATAAAATCTAATTGGAACTCCTGAAACGAGCCGATGAAGCAGCGAAAAAGTTTCCCATATCGATTCTCTTACTTTATTCTTGTCTATTCTCACTAGCATGTCGATCACAGCTCTTATTGTCGGATGACACCATTCGTTAGCAACGTTCCAGGACCTGTTCAAATCCGCTCCCAGCACGGTGCTCCTATAATTCCCTAAAAATACTCCGTCCGGATTCATCATCGGAATCACCTTGAATATCACATGTTCCCTGAGCGTGGTAGCCACAGAATTCGAGCTAACCAGCAATTCTAGTAATCCTAAAAGTTTCCAAGTAAATGATACGCTTCATTCGAATAATTAAACAAACCCTGACAAACGAAACTTGAAGGCGATTCACCTGGATGCACCCTAGCCATTATTACTATGACCCTTCTCTTCGATTTTGGATCGTTTCTGTCCAACGATCCGATTGTTATTAGGTCCAAGCGTCTTTTTTGCTGAAAATCTTTGGATTATACACAACGACTCGATTGTGGTTGAGTATTTTACCACACTGTTTCCGAGGATTTCCCTGTTGTAATTTTGTTCGAGGTAAAGCGATTTCTTTTCCAAAATGCTTAGAAACGTTTGTAATTTAGTATAGCTGTAAGGAGGCGCTAAGCAAAAGTGGAAAATGTCCTCCTCTTTATCAAAACCGAAGGAAAAACTAAGCACGTAATGGCCGTGATGTAAGGGGGATTTGTGATAGAAAACGTATTGTTTTGGAATTCTCTGCCTACAAAAAAATATTTTAATAAATTGTTTTTTAGTGTTAATGTTGGAATTACCATTGCTGCCTGCTAGTCGATTTCACTAAAGGTGTCATGTTTTCCATAAATAAATTCCTCTCTTTACTTATATTTACAATATTGAATATAACTCTCTACAAAAAAGATAAGCATTATAAATATTGCCAGAAAACGTCGCGTAGCACCAACTTGATCTAATTTAACGTTATCTACGGTAAAATTGAACCAAAACCTAAGCTTGGGACTGCACGTATCCGGCCGAATGAACAAATCGTATTCGTATTCGTTGACCAGATCCACCCTTCCCAAATTTCCCGTTTCGAACGATGCATCGAAGCAAAGATGGCCCTTCTTGGCCTTCCCGCTATGACCTGGCGGTCGCATTATGATTCTACTGACGTTCCCCATGCCGCCCTCTCCATCGCTGTCATCGGAATCTAAAATCCATTCGACACAATGCACCAAACGTTACAATTAAAAAAAAATCCCACACCTTCTCCGAAATCGCCCATCTCTCAAAACTCCACGACTGCACGTAAACTATCTGTTGCCATTTCTTCTGGCGAATCGACACCGACTGCGGCAGTTCGCAGTTTCTTGGCATTTATTTAGAAATTACCCCGTTTGATCGATAAGCCAGCCCGTGGCTTGCTTTGGTCGGTACCTTTTTTTTCCAATTAGGACATAAAATATAACAATGACCTAAATATTTGCACCTGTTACAAACGGAATAGTCCTGGAGCACTTAATAGAATTGCCTCGCATAAATCACGTTTATTAACCAGTTTATTAATCAGAATATTGGATTAATGGCTTTGTTAGAAGGTTTGTAGAGATTTTTTTAGAGAATATGAATAGAAGTGGTTGAAGACGAAAGGGATATAAAAGGAATATAATGGAAGATACCAGAAGGAAAAATAGGAAGACGTGGAGGAAAGCATTATGGGAGTATTGCAAGAGATTGGAAGCAATATGTCTCTCCAGTAGCCATAAACCTATGAATCCAAGTTTCTGTGTTATTGCGCTTACATATGTGAAGATTAATCGATATAGATTGAAGGAAATTAAGTCATTTCCGAGGTGTCATCTTGTAGAGGTGATGGTTAAGGATCAAAGAGGAAGAGCAGAAGGAAATAAGGGAAGAAAGTAGCGATGAACCGGCATTATTCGCCGGTTTCGGTCCGGGGTGTGAAGCGCGCGCGCACAATATCGACCGGCCTGTACAACCCCTGGCCACCACCCTTTCCCCGAACGCCATGCAACACCATTTAGTTATTGCACTCTCTGAATAACACTTGTGTTACGTTTGGTAGTGTACGTTATGTAATAATATAATTCCTTGCATATTTATAATTATTAATAATAATTCCCACTACTATTGTCTGTATTCAATCAATAGTAATAATATACGGATTATTTCAAGTTTATTCGGGTTCCGTTCTTGTGGTAAAATCTAGGTTCGCTTAACTTTAAATAACATCGCATTCTTACTATTTATTCTATTTAATGTCTTTTTAAAAGAAAAAAAAATTAGTGCAATCCTTTTAAATATTTGTTTCTGAAATACTCGTCATTCTGCTCATTGTAAAATACTCATTATCGTACCATTAAACAAATTTAGTGGATATCAAACTTCGATTTCTCTTATCTACTACTAGCATCCGAAATAAACGGTGAGTACTCTTACAATTACTATTATTGTTATTTTGGTTGTATTGTAATTATTACGCTCGCGTAAAAAAACTACGATGGATTAACATGTGCGGTAATAAGCGAGCATTGTAGCTGGTTTCGCTATATGAAGGGAGCGAGGGAGGAATCAGGAGCTGCCAGTCGATCAATACTAGAGGTCGCCTGGTCACCGCCGAACTCCTCCTATACTATACTTAGTGCCATTTCTTCTGATAAAATACTACTGTTTTCATACCTTTCAGCAAGTCAATGACTCCTGAATACTAACTACTATACTCCATGCGGCACCACGCATTGCCGGTATACTATATTATCTGCCTAATTTCAATTTTAGACCCGGCATTTGTGTTTATAGTCTCGTCTAAATTCGTTCATTCATTAAATAATAACGACTGTAAATACAAATTTTATGCAATTATTATTTCAAATAAATTACGCTGTAGCGTCTCGGGAAGGAAAATGCACATGACGGCAAACAATTCCCCTGGAAAATAGAATTAAAAGTGCACCGGGATCGATTCGAATGTGTATTTACGAAAATATATAGCCACCTAATTGCGTTTGTATCGATTGCAATCGTAGCTACTTTTCAATCAAAAAAACAACGCGACGAAGAAAATCGCCGGTTGCGTTTCGAAATTCCCGGATTATCGAACTCCGCCGGCTCGCGAGGTTTTTTCCGGTAGAAATTAGTGATTTCTTGTTTCTGATCGGTTCTTGCTGGGTTTTCGTACGGACTATTGCGTGCATATTTTCATTCTCACGCTTTTTCATATCGATCCGCTACTACGAAATTTACAGGCGTGTTCTATTGGAAATGTAAATTCCTAATGCTTACTTATCAAATTAGAGTAGCAATTGAATTGTGGTTTTCTGTTACTTTATTCTATTGGGATATTTTTTTTAACTTAATGAAATTTTGCAAAATGTTCTGCACATAATAATTTTGGGAGTGTTTTATCCTATAACAAACTACAAAGATTTTTAGATTTTTTTACAAATTATCTTCATTTTGGAAAACTCATTTTAGAACACAATTTCTTGAATCTACAGTGAATATTTTTCAAGCAATATTTAACCATTTACAATGAATTTTACTGTCCACACACAAGAAATTGTCTCTTCCAAAACGAGTTTACCGATAATTTTTTACGGGTTCCACGGCTGAAAAACGAATATGGGACAGCAAGGAACCCGTTTGGCGTTTTATTTTCATTTTCAACAAACTTTTGCGCCCTACTTAATATGGACCGCGGCCCGATAGCCATCGCTGTCCGAAAAACATTGCTTATTAAAAATGCAGAAACGAATAAATCTAGAATAATGCAGCATTGGTCACGTGCATTTGTTCGAATCCCCCTAGCCAACGTGACACGCACTGTACTAATCCGGATACAGTCGAAAAAAACGGGGCGCACGAGCGGAATCGGGCGAAAGGGGTAATTTTTAAGTCGCTATGTTTACGGTTTTTCTGAATAAGTTGCACAAAAGGTCCTTCCGTAACTTACGATTTCTTCGGTTAAACTAGCGAATTTCGTTGGGGGTAAAGCGGGGTAAGCAAATTCACCTGTATAAAAGCGCCTGAAATAAAATTGCGCCGCTCGCCCCCGCGGGGTCCAAGGAGAGTTGCGAACAGCTGATATCGCGGAGGACTCTCTTCCATGGGGAAACGGAACGATCTAATGTCGACAACCCCTGCCCGTTTTTTCGTGGATTGTATGTAGCTGCGTTTCTAGACAGGGGTTCAGTCAGGTTCAAAGTGCGTTCACCCGAACCCTTCGAGGTTGCCCAGCGCGTTCGTGCTCGACGTGCCGGCTATTCCATCAGGGCCGTAAAAAGGCTAATTGGACAGCTCTTGTACACTATTAATTAAATCGAGCGCATAAAGGCGAAGATTTTAATAATTTTCGTGGGCTATATTAGAACTTTTGCTTGACACCCTGCCAGTTTTTGTTGCTCGTTTTAATAATTTCTATTAAATCTCGAAATTCGTATATTCAAAAATAGGGTGAAACAAACTACCCTCTTAGCTTTAAATATTTTTTGTGTTACAACAGGGTGATTCAAACATTTCTAGCTAGCTTCCCTTGGAAATTGGATATTTCTTAGTAAAGTATGTCGCGAAATGGGCGCAGAATTTTCGGGTGGTATTTTCGGCGAGCGCAGAACTAGCGCAAATTGTCATTGTTCGTTTTGGAAAAAGAGTGGGGCCAGGCGTGTGTGCTATGCTGGGTAACCCTCGGAAAGATTCTGTCGAGCTGCTTCAACTCGAATTCCCCGACCGCGACCCGCGACCCATCCGTGTACACACACTGTACGATATATGACGGCGTTGCCGATGGTCGGAGGATTTCCTAGTGCCTCCGGAAATTTCCTGGTGATGGGAATTTTGGATTTTGTTGTTCCGGATAGGCTCGAAAACGAGCGCACTTTTTTATTGGATATTTATGCGTTTAAGAGCATATAAAAACAACTTGGAAATCGTAATAAAATTGAATCAACATCTTGATGATTGTCATAAAAATAATAAATCGGTATAATAAACTATCGAAGGCGATGGAACTAAGGAAGGAAAACGGATCGGGCAATTTCGTGCAGTTTAAATTCCCCCTTCGAATAATAATTCTCGATGCATCGGCAACGCTGCAGCACACTATTCTCTATATTATTAGTATACATCAGTACGAATCCGAACGCGGTAGGAGTGAGTTTTGGTTTTTACTTTTTTTTTTCTTTTTTTTCTTTTCGTTTATTTTTGTTTTACGTTTTATTGTAGAATTTCGGTTTGTTTATCAAGTTCTTTTCAAATGCGGTCGTGACTTTTACACATGTTTATTTCGCCGGATTTAGGTGAGCCATTACAGTATTATAATTAGGCGGTTATTATTTATCAAATAAAGGGCATATCATTATTCCGTGTTCTAATAAGCGCACATTACGTAGGAGGGAAGGGAAGTGTGCTTTATTTATCTAACATTGTCAGATGTATGAACGTATCGTTTTTTACAATGATAATACAAAGCCTCTTATTTCATTCTATTCCACGATGTTTCTTCGAAAAGCGAATTTTAGGAGCCTTTTAAAAATGTGGGATTTGTTATGCCTTTTACGAAAATAGCTACAGCATTCTATAAATAAACGAAATTTAAATTCACGTTACCATCCGTACACTAGGAAGTTACTTCATTTCAAAAGTATTAAAAAGTAGATCGTCCAGGTATTTTTTTTTTGTTTACAATTTCTACCTACAGAACGATCCAACAAAATATCTCTTATCAGTATTTTATTTGAACGAGTTTCAAGCTTTACAAAATTAATATTTTTCAAGTACACCCTGTATCAAGTTTTTTGTTAAGCGCACCGCATCAAACAATATGCAACTATACAGGATGTGCAATCTCCCAAAAAATTTCGAAAATCCTAATAAACTTTCTTATTACACAACAGAGTAATCTCCTAATATAACATATTTATTACATACATACAGAGTGTATTATTTAAAAAAATCGCCCTATTATTACTCCAAATAATTTAAAAACCCCAACGAATTTTCTTCTTACAACCCAACAGAGCATAACATATTGATTACATACATACAATTTTACTGTAATATGGAAATTTTTTTTACAAAAGCGATATGTTTGTATCAGACGGGCTCACCCTGTATATGATTCGTAATTCGATATGCCCACGCTGCCGCACGTTTGTTTCGTTCACGGTTAGGTTTTTTTTTCGCCGTCAGTTTTCCAGACAGTAGGCAGACAGATGCAGTCTCTCTTTCTAATAACTAATAACAGTTATAACGCGGGGAACAGGGTCAGTGGGATGGGCCGGGGCGGTTCACCCCTGGTTTCGATGTCATATGTTTCCAAATTTTTTTGTTTCGTGCGCGATCTTGATTATGATGCAAATGAACCGAAGGGGACGTTCAACGTACGCTCGTATACAGGGCGGCCCCGGCAGGGCCTTTCATTATCGCCCTGTATGTTGGTGTAGACGTTGGCGCGCGTGGGGGACACCCTGTATACGAATGTTGCGTGAATTAAATTAATACCTGCCTAGGTAAATATATGCGTGTGATATTATACAGAATGTACGTAATTACGGTTTTTAATGATTACATTTTTTCGATTCACGTAAGGGCAATTTGCATTTGAAATTTTATTAACCGTTTCAATATGGATTTTTCATTTCGACTACATCTGATTGCGAAAAGTGCACTTTTCGTATTTTTGCACGTTTTTTTTTACAAAATAATGTTGTTTATACAGCTATAATTATGTCAAAAATTTCGATTTTTTTAAAAACATTTTCACGTGCTGAGAGTGACAATACGGAACTATTTTTAATATGGTTTTACAATAGAGGAATTTATTTATTAGCCGAGAACTTTGTCATGTTAATTATTTACTGCTAGTCGATTGGAAATGTTTCGAACTAACCAATTTAATCACGTTAGGTAAAAAAATGAACTAAAACGAACGTTGTAATAAAATTGCCTATGCGATAAAAATCGTTTATTTGCCTTGTGAAACTAATCGAAAGGCGGTAAGATTAGCGCAGCGCACATAAATAGGTTCCAGGATTTATGTAAATATTGAAGATTAAAATAGATATTCATCGGTTGCCCCGCTCTTTCCTTTGCCACATAAACTCATTAATATCGAAAGGTATAAATTTGACGATATCACCCCGATGGCGATGGGTAGAGGATTTATTCAAGATTTCCAAGTAAAGTCTATTCTGTTTTATTTCAACTTGCAACCCACCAGCCTGGTGCATTGTTCAAATAAACTTCACACGTGAATCAACCTAAAGGCAAAAGATATCAAATTGCAACGGAAAATTGAGTAACAGGATGTTATTTAGCGAAAAAAAGTATCATGAAAATCGCGAATTTACCTTTAAACTTTACTTGAAAACTTCGAGTTGGATTCGAATTGATTCCTGGCCGGATATAAAAGATTTAAACCAATCAAGCGGATGAAATCAACGCGACATATCGGCATCCTTAAAAAATAAACCAACCCCAGCTCGTTGTTAGTTATTCAATTACGGCTATTATTATTAACTTATGTAAGGAATCTTTAAAATACCTATGTAGCGTTCGAAACGAGATAAAGATCGTTAAAAGTAATCATCATGAAATAGAGCTAGAAATGCATTGAATATATTTTTGTTGAATTCGATCAAAATACATAGTTCAGTAATGATTTATTATTAATGAATTTATACGATAAATTAATTCCTTATGAGTAATTAAGAATATAAGAATATTAATAAAAAACACGTGAGAAAATATAATAATTTATTTATTGGAAACTACAAAAATACTAATCGGGTTTTCTCTATTGTTCCAGATTATACATAAGGGTAACACCTACCCTAGGAAGACGAAAGAAACAAAATAAAATAAGAAAAACAAGACAAACGTCATTTTTTGAATAAAAAAAACGTAAAGAATAATCAACAGAACACCAACTAATTTAAGTGTACAGGCTAAGTTCATTATATAAATATATACATACGTACGTATAGGCGAGTTTTTCAACCGATCAAAAATTCCCACGTTTAATTTGAATCTGACTAAAAACGACAAAGCAATCATGATGTCGAACGGCTTGGACTCCGGCGTGGGACAGCAGAACGGCAGCAGCGCCAACAGCGTCGGGGGCGGTCAGGAAGAGTCCAAGACTAATCTAATCGTCAACTACTTACCTCAGACCATGACCCAGGAGGAGATCCGGTCGCTCTTCTCCAGCATCGGCGAAGTCGAGAGCTGCAAGCTCATCAGGGACAAAGTCACAGGTAATTCCTTTGCTTCTTCTAACTGTCCTCGATTTGACCATTTCACTCGATTTCCGCGCCCCGTTCGCAATCATTTATCCTACTGGATAGATCTAATGTTACGATTAAAGATCCTGGATCATCCAGGGTTTGATTGATTTGTTGTTTTGTGGAACTTGCGAATGGGGTAATATTGTCAACGATTTGCGACAATCTGGCCCCTTGCCTTTTTTCGAAAATACGAAGATATTCTGCTGTGAAATGGTCACGTGCTGCTATACAGAGTGTTTGTTTCGACAAGTAAATCACCAAGTGCTCCGACACTCTGTATAAATCGAATAGAGATGTTTAGCTTGTAGATAGCATTGCAACTTTTCAAATCGATATAGTGTGAGAATGCCAAATCATGCATGGTGTTTTTTTTTATTTTAAAATACAAATAATACTTTAATTAATACTGTCCGATTAAAGCCGACCTTTAAACGACATAAAATTTGTGCAAACGAATTATTCATGGCAGGGCCGGCTCAGATTAAAAAAAATGTACCTATGTAAAAAAAATCCGTTGACTACTGATCCGGTGTCATTGTTTCAGTTAAATTTTCTTTAATTCATTTTATTTTGTTTCATTTTCATGTATGAACAGCAAGCTGGCAAAACTCACCAGATATGACGGATTCAGAAGGTAAAAATCAATACATGGGCGTTATAAAAATACAAAAGAGTTGTTCAATAGAATAGAGTAGATTAGTATAGATTTATGTTTTCTTTTTATTGTTAGTTTTTTTTATTTTATTTTATTTTTACTTTAACGAAGTGCGAATATTTTATTGAAAGCTCTTTTACACTGTTTTTGAATCTTGGGTAAATTTCGAAATTTTAAAGACAGAACCAGGTTTTTATTTTATGTTTTATGTGGAATAAAAATTGGGATTAGCATCCATATTAATAAATTTTTTCGGCGCTCTATTTTTGTAACATTTTATATGTTTTTAAGGAATATGTTACGAAAATAGTATATTCCTTAAGGACACATAATGTGATTTTAAAACAATGGATGGATGAAATTTAACAACAAAATTTCAAGAAGGTTTTTTTTTGATTAATTGTAACGGTTTTTCTAACGATTTGGGCCCGACTCTGAATAATGAATTGACAATAACACAGACTTTAGACCAGAATTATAGCAATAGTTTGGATGCTTATCTTATTTTATGTTTCTTCTTAGGGGTTTCTAATAATATAATTATTTTTTTTTTGTTATAGGCTTTTGTTTCTTTTTGACCGGGAATGTTTTTTTTTCTTCTCTTAATAATGCATGCATTACTAGAGCCGGTCCTGTTCGATTCATGAACAGGGATTTACTAATAAAACGTTTTAGCTATTTACTAACAATGCAAGAACAAGGTATTTTACTAACTGAACTCATTAACCACAAACAAACGGTTCTGTTTCGGTGTAAGCGGGTACGAAAAGCAAATAGCAAGTTTCAACTAAATGTCATAAATATTCTCTCTTAGTGCATATATTTATATGCATCAGCACTTGCAGATTTCTTTTTCAACCTGAAAGCCCCATAAACTCACAACTGTACATGTATATGTTTCGCATTCACTGTGTATATTTCGTTTAGTCCTTCTACCAAGCAGGACTTTTCTGTGTCGCTCTAATGTATGTTGTAAAAGTACAGAATGTATAGAGACTAATAGCATGATCGGTGTTCGTTGTTATGAAATTACACTCAACTGCAAGCGAAAATATAATAAAACGATTTCGCCGGATTATGCAATTGCCATTCGTACGGATCCCATCAATTCGACATGCCCTCGGCGGAGTTTGCGCCGATAAAGGACGCGAATTTATCGATTAGGGCCCGATGCAAAAGGGAATCGCGCAGCCTCTCGGGAGGTTATGCGTCACTATCCCGGATTCCGATCGAAAATCGATTCGAACGTGAGAGATTCCATTCGATTTTCGAATGCATCGACTCTAAAAATAATCGAATTTCGATTTAATGGAAGCTCCGTTGCGACAGGGGGAAGTTCGAACGATTATTGGGGTGGCGAGAATATTCAGCTAGCGATCGTTGGCGTGCTGCAGGAAATGCCACTTTTCCGTTTTGTTTTCCGAGAATCGAATTTTGTGCTCCGTAAAAATAGATATGAAATTCGGAATTCGCTATGAGCGGAAAGTTCCTAAAATATTTTATTAATAAAAGTTTCACCGCGTGGGCTGAAGAATTTTTTCCTGCTACTAACGTAGCTTTAAAATACGTCGAAATTTTCAACAAATTTACCTCATTTCGAGTCATTTCTCGTCAGTTCGTACACTGTATTTAGTAATAAAAAGTATAAGTAGGAGCACGAAGACGAAGAATCGTGTTTTTTTGGTTCTTATCCAAGTTTATTGAAAAGTTTCTGATCATAAAATCAATATTTGACTGTAAATCGTCGGGCACTTGTCGCCATAAGGCAAGGCTGACCTAAAAAGTCGAATAAACACAGGGGGTTATTTTTAGCGGGACTATTTCGATCAAATACATTGCCGAGATTACTCTGCTACTATGGCATCATCGGAATCGAACGTGTGTCAGGGATCAAGTTGGATTGTAAATTCCGAAAGAGATTTATCGATTTTATTCGACGTTTTACTTAACTAGACTAGAGGATTAAATGGCTAGTTATTGAATATTGTAGAAACAATCTATTTATTGCCAGTTAAAGAGTAATCGAGAAGCGCTCTTATTGCTGGGGATACCTCTATCATGTACTTTGTAGATTTTATTCATTTTGTTTTATTCTCCTTTGGTTTTGTTAGTTATATTTTATGACATTTAGTTGAATTATCCGACGGTTTTGATGAAATTTTTTATGATTTATTTAGCCTTTCGGTTTTTGATTTAGAACATTTAACGCATTAACATTGGTAAATTTTTGGTTTTCGTTATTAACATTTGTTTTCTTTTTTTGGAAATTTTTATTTCTGCAGTTCCCGGGGTTATGACTAGTCCATTGCTTACAGGGCAATCCTTGGGCTATGGATTCGTGAATTATCACCGACCGGAAGATGCCGAGAAAGCCATCAACACACTGAACGGACTGAGGCTGCAAAATAAAACGATAAAGGTAAAAACAATTTTTAACAAAAAAAAAACAAAAAAAAGTACAAAAAATTACTTCTCTTCTTTGTTATAAAGTGAATTTGTAGTTGGAAATTCTTTTATGCGTCGCTTAAATTTGTTTTTCTCATTTGAATTATGCATTTTCGTTTGGCTTTGTTATTCATTTCGCTAGTAGTGCGGCTTATAAATATTAGAATTTATTTATTATTTGAGGATTATAATAATCGTATGCAATTTTTCGCTGACATTCAATCAATCAATCAATCGTCACGTTTTGTTTTGCTCAAGAATACGTGTAAATACGTCGTACTTGACATAGAAAAAAAATGTATTTAAATAAATCGACGCTTGTATACGATTTCCCGACAAAATATTTCATATTCGATTACAGTTCGATATTAATAAGTATTGATTTTATGATTGCATATGCCCTCCTCTCGGCTGTTGATTGTGATTTCCCGATTTCTCTTTGAGACGAGGCGAAAACTGTAAAAATCAAGCACAACCGGACGATCCCCAACGCGGAACGAACAAATCGAACCGGTTTTTATACATTTGCACACCCTCTGCGTATGTGTATGTGTCCCATTCCCCCTACGATATGTCACTGAAACAACGCTCTTTCTACTTGTATGCGCTTCTATTCAACGCGGAATACACGAAACGCTTTTTGCACACGATCAAAAACCCAAAAAAAACCCACCCTGTTTGCATATTCGACACTCAAAGGGTCACTACCCTCAAATGCTCGCGACACACGCAGCTCGCATTCGCGAGCATTTCGGGAGGAATCGGTACGCACGCGTAGGTTTATTTAATTAACATCAAAGGTATTGTTCAATTCAGGATGTTATTACGCAATTACCTAAGTAAGATTTGAAATGAACCGTGTCCAAGGTTCGTTAATTTCAAATACATAGCTGCTCTACTGAATGGTTGAATTTCCATTATCGAATCCGCGATATGCGTTCATTTCATCACTGTTTCCGTTGATACACGTCCGAAGAATTATCATCAAATTCCGTATGTAACGACGATTCTAAATAATAGTTACTTAATTGCTAAGTTGGCATCAGCTGTCATTACCCTTTAGACTTTGACAGTTGTGCAAAAGCTGTAATTGTTATCAATGACGTCAAGCCAATCGCAGTGCTCTCAATCATACTATCACCCAATGAAAGGTCTCGCTGAGTAGTGACGTCACTGGGAGCAATGACAGCTTACAGGTATAGGACAGATTGACATGGAGGTTTTTCTTTTAGGTTTCCTTCGCCAGGCCGAGCTCGGAGGCGATCAAAGGCGCGAATTTGTACGTATCAGGATTGCCGAAGAATATGACGCAGCAGGATTTAGAGACGCTGTTCAGCCCGTTCGGTAGGATAATAACGTCGCGTATCCTGTGCGATAATATCACCGGTAAGTGTAGTGATTACTGATTGGCGATCACTCGAATCAGTCTAGTTGGAGCGAGAGGATCACATTGTATCTCTCATTACAGAATCGTTTCTGATTTAATGTGTATTTTTAATAATTGGAACGTAGCCAATCGGTCACTATTTAACAATAAATGGTTTCGTTTTGCGAAACATTTCATCATGGACTGTATACTTACTGCTAATATTAGTAGAGAAGGTCAAATTGCTGACGCTTCAATCTTATTGTGCTCTTGTTGTTCTCCCTTTTGTTATAGTAAATAGATCATTTTTGTTTAAATTAACTACTTTAAACACACCGTTTACTATTCAATTTCTCTTCCTTGCGCTGTATGCTCGTATTTCGTTTAATTTTTTAGGTATGAGGTAACTAGACTGATTTTCTTTTTTATCAATAATACTCGAATCAATTCCTGTACAAAGAGTGCTCAAGTGATCAACGGTTAAATTGGCTGTAAATAATAACTACGTTGGATACGTAGAGTATATAAAATAAATTAGGGATGGACCTTAATCAGATGCAAACATAATTGGCTTGTAATAAATGAGAGATAAATGTGAATGCAGACTCTCCTTTATTTCTAAAAGCCTTTTAACCGTAATAACGTATTTTGAAATATATTTAAAATGATCGTAAAGAGACTTAGTCCAATTTGAAAATGTTTGGCCTAAGAAGCTTTATTACTTATATAGTTATGCAGCGTGATTCATTTGATTTTGTGCAAACAATTTGAAATGAGACATGCTGTATGATGCCACAGTCACAGTAACATACATATAAACTACATCAAACATACTAGCAATTTGTTTATTGATTATTGTAATCAGTAAATATTTATTTTTTTTTTATTTTTAGATGTTGTAGCTTTCATTTGATTATGGTATGATTTCACTCGAGTTACTGTTGAAATTTGGCTTTTATCATTATTAGAAAGGTGATCGCGGGTTCGTGGAACCCGATGAACACCCTTAACTTCACCAGTAAATTTTTTATCTTACTGTACCTATATTTTGCGTTTTTCTTCTCTTTCCTAGTACGTCAATTTGTCTCGGGGGCCGGAGAAAATTTGCCTGGTACGTACCTAATCTCTCTCTACCATAACACCCAGAATACACCACCCCACTGCTGCATTGTGGGCAATTCTCTGTAAAATCGTTCGTTCACTGTCGATGCGCGTACTTTTTCTCATTTCTCTTTTACGTTTTTTTTTTTAATTTTTTTTTAATTCGATACACGACAAGTTCTGGATGCGTTCGGTTTTATTTGAAATTTGGTCATTGCGAGAACTGAGCGTGTATTCGACTTAAAAGAGAGGAGTAATTGAGTACGTTTTTGCAGTGATTGAAGGAATTTTGGACAGTCGCCCATTTATGTTTTACAAGTACAGTATCGTACGGTTTTTATTTATTTATTTTTTTTTTTTTTTGAGTTGTTATATACCAATCCTTTATTACTTTTGTACGTTTTTAATTAATTTCGTTGGTGCGTAAGTGTATCTAATTTAGAAAATAAAACGAATTACACGTTTCTAAATTAGGTGCGTTTGAATCGCCACGTTATTTTTTGATTTTTCATTCTTTTATTTACGATATTGTACTTAATTTTA
This sequence comes from Phyllotreta striolata, assembly GCA_918026865.1. Classification (NCBI taxonomy): domain Eukaryota; kingdom Metazoa; phylum Arthropoda; class Insecta; order Coleoptera; family Chrysomelidae; genus Phyllotreta; species Phyllotreta striolata. The sequence goes on from OU900103.1 coordinate 3,340,486, forward strand.
TATTATATTTCTAACTTTGGTTGTTCTGTTGACGAGTAAACGCGAATCGGCCATAAATATAATCAAAATTTAGCATTTTTTTTCGAATAAAATTAATTGAACTAAAATTAAAGGGCCATATGATGCACCTCTCCCCCTAATCAATTGACGAACACATGTTCAATGATTAATTTCACACAATTTTTGTTGGTTAATTTGTTGCTTCACAGAGGTTTGTTTGTTTTTTTGGTTTATTATTTTGCGTCGTGGCATGTAGATTTATTTTGGTTCGTTTTCGTTTTTATTATTTTAATTAAAAAGCAGAGCAATCACAACTTATACACTAAAATATAATAAGTATATTAAGCAGTAGGAAGGAGAGGTATGCTCCAAAGCATGCTTTTTCTATCTATTGCATTTAAAACATCATACAAAGGCTTTTAGGAATGATTTAAAATAAAATTATTTGTTTTGAAAGAACGTACAACGTCCATCATACAGCACTAGGTGTACATTATTATCGTTCTTATCGAAATTGTCAACAACCTGAAGGCCTGCGTTTGACGGAAAGGAACAAAAACAGGTTTTCAACAATTACCAGTCCCGATTACAGTTTGAAAATTTGTTTGAACGTTCCGCATCTCATGCGAGAGTCGCGATTTTCATGCGGCGCATTTTCTTTTTTTTTTGCCAACCCTCCACCAGGCCTGTCGAAGGGAGTCGGCTTCATCCGGTTCGACCAACGCCTCGAGGCCGAGAGGGCCATACAGGAGCTGAACGGCACCGTGCCCAAGGGCTCCTCCGAACCCATAACCGTCAAATTCGCGAACAATCCCAGCAATAATAACAAGTCGATTCCACCGCTGGCAGCTTACCTCACGCCGCAGGCGACGCGCCGATTCGCCGGCCCGATTCATCACCCCACAGGCCGATTCAGGTTAGTATCGAGCTCGCGCAGCGAGCCACACATGATTCCTTTGATTTGTGTATAAAGTGTATTGGGTATAAGCTTGCGGTAGGGTCTGCGAGAGGTCTTGTGTAACGGTGAATGGACGTTTTGCAGGTATTCTCCGCTGGCTGGAGACCTGCTGGCCAATTCGATGCTGCCGGGCAACGCGATGAACGGCTCCGGCTGGTGCATATTCGTGTACAACCTGGCGCCCGAGACCGAGGAGAACGTTCTGTGGCAGCTGTTCGGTCCGTTCGGTGCTGTGCAAAGTGTTAAGGTGATCCGCGACCTTCAGACCAACAAATGCAAAGGTTTTGGTTTCGTGACGATGACCAACTACGACGAGGCCGTCGTCGCCATCCAGTCGCTAAACGGGTACACGCTTGGCAACCGCGTGCTGCAGGTCAGCTTTAAAACGAACAAGAGCAAAACCACCTAGAGCGAAGCGAAACCGTAAGACACCGGTCCCGGGCCGCGTCCGGTGCACGCCGTTTTGTAGCCTCTTTCCTTCTATTTATTTATTTATTTCTATTCTATTCTATTTATTGTTCGCGGTCTCTACGGATTCTTCGATAGGCAAATTGTATAATGAGAAAGAAGGGTTGGCGAACGGCGTGCAATGGACTCGGAGGTGGCCCTGCCAGCCAGAAGCGCACCTCCCTCTCTAATTTTATATATTAAATACTACGATAGTACTTAAAAATACGAAGCTAGTCAGAAGTGCATTCGCGTTTCCTATAGCAAACATTTATATAGTCTGATGTTTTTTGTATTAGTCATTTGTAATAATTGTGCCATCGCGATTTGCCGTTTTGTTTTTTGCATTTTTTTTTCTTCTTTTTCTTTTCGAATCTGATTTTATATGGACGTTTTCCTGGAATAATAAGTTTGTTGGATTTTTTTGAACGATTGACTGAGAAATATCGCAAAAGTATCTCGAACGGATGGGAAGATAAAGGAAAAGAAAATGCCGAAAAGAAAACGGGTGAAAAGGCGTTTTCTATATATTATTATTTTTTGATAGAAATATGAACCAAAGATTCATAATTCTATTGATGTTTATCAGATAATATTTATATTATGTCGTAAAGTTAAGTTCATTTCATGTATTTATAAGTAGAAAATTTATGTATTTGTACGTAGAATTATTGTGTATTTGTTTTAAATTCAGACTAGTCTTCACAACGGCAAATTGCATAGAAACTGCATAGAAACTATTATGTGCTGATGATGTACGTGTCGTTGTGTTTCTCATTAATTTGCGTTGTTTAGGAATCGAAGGCGGCAAGGGCGCCATCCTATACTGTCTTGTGATAGTGTTATTTTACTAAGTAGATGATTGCTAAGCAGACTGATCGTGACTAACGATTACGCAAAATGGTGATCGCCCTCGCTGCTCGATATTCCAGAATTATCTCTCATTTTGTGTGTTGTGTTTAGTTTTTTAGTTTCATTTTCTTTTCTCGAATTTTGTGGGCTTTTCTTTCATTTTGAGTGGTTTTGCTTGAAACGCCTTCACTTTTACAATGCCTGGCGAGACCACAACTATAATTTATTTATTTATTTCATTCGTATAGAGTTTTAATTTTCTTTTTCCTTTTTTTTAGTTTTTAGTTTTTTTTTTATTTTGGAATTCTATTTTTATTTATTTCTCAGAGTCTAACAGCTCCTATCCAGAATTATCTTTCAGTTGTTACCTAATTTATGATTTTTTCGTTTGTTATAATTTATAAAACTATTTATTTTAATTTAATGTTTAATACAAATTAAAATTTATTTATGATTTTACTCTTATTTACAATTTTTTCTTTTCCTTTTACTTGCTGTGGTGTCTTGCAGTGTTTGCGAACGTTTACTCTTTCGAGTTTTTGCACAAAAAGCGGCATGAGAATTTTAAATTTAAAAATCTCGAATATTTTTCGACGTAACCCAAAAGAACTTTTTCTCTCTAACTAATCAAAAGCATTTTCCCCACTTTATTTTTATATTATATTACTCGTTCTTGACGATTGGATTGATATGATTGAATATTTTGGAAGCTAAAAATTCCTATATCTCGGAGGCAGACTGACTACTTAAAATTATATCATCGGGAATATGAATTTTATTTGTCATTGTCTGAGGATATTTCTAGTCCTATACCGCGTCTTGATAAAAAAATATATACGTATGTATATATTGGCCACGTGGTAATGGGAATTTGGAAATTGGCGAATGACTTTTACAAACAGTGGCCAAAATGGAAATAGTGTATATTAACGATAATCGTTTCGAATTCCAATTAATTCGTGGCATTTATATATGTATCTAGTATCTTGTTAATGGAAGGATTTAAATTAACAAAAAAAAAGTATAAGAAACAAGCGTACCTAACGCACACCCGCCACACACAGTGCAGATTGTGAATTGTACATAAAATTAAAAATTGTAAGAAATAGGAAAATAAATACAATTTTTTAGGGAAATTTTGATAGCTCTAAAGGTGGCGGTGCTATTCTACGTTTTAATAAGATTATGACATAAGCAACAGCACTTTCACCTTCAATTTTTACCCGTCAACCAAATATACAATAGAATTAAACATTCTACTAAGTAGAACGTTCGTTGCCCTCTCAAATTGTAATATAAACCTTTAAAAATAGTAGTACATATACACATTACGTGCGTGTTTATCGAAACAATGATGTCCATATAAATTATAGTAAAGGCGTTTATCATTAAACTAAATTTCGTATTTGTATATACGCAAATATCCCACTAGTGGATGATAATCTTGTAATACGTTTATGTTCTTTTTGAGTACCTGAATATTTGTTCCAACATGCGATATGCTATTGGATTTCGCGCACAAAACTCATTTTTTAAATATGATATAATATAACTTCACTTTTGAGATTATAAATATACCTAAGTAGATTTAAACCGTCCGATAAAATATTAACTTGCAATTGAAAACGAATATGTTGGAACAAAAGTACACGACTTCAATTGAATGAACGATTGGGGATTATACTCTCGTACACTCAAAAAGAAATACATATGAACCAACGTTGCCTGATTTATTTGAAAATAACAAAAAAAAACAAATGGTTATTTAGAATTACGCAATAATATACGGGTTACTGTTGAGATTATAAGAAATATCAACAGATTCATACACACACATCCAAATTAAGCACGTTTAATGTATATACAAGGCGTTCGGGGGGCTAATTTCGAAATTACACGAATCCACATTAACGCGAATTGACATCGCGAACGCCCGGTATAATTTTCAATTTTTTATACATTTAACAAGAAATTTTTGGGATTTCTGATGTATTTGTATGAACCTAAACGAGTCTTCCTCGTTTTCAGTTCAGGTTTAGATTATAAAAAAAATATGGTATATACGTATAAACTGTTGACATTTTATATGCATTCCGGAATCTTTAAAAGAACCAGGAATTGTTCCTAGTGTGATAAAATAATTATCTACGAAACTTTATGACTATGTATGTAATTGCATTGTTTAATTCTATTGTGTCATCATTTTAAATGTTATCAAAATCGAGCAGTAGGTATCTCCGCGTGTGATTCTCTGTAAGAAAAAGCTGTGATCTTAAATTAATTTGAAGGTAAAAATGTTCTATGTAGGTTAGATTTACGAAGAAAGCGAGAAGTGTGTACTCGAATACAGCTAATCGGACATATCGAGAGAGCTAAATGATAATTTATTATATTACTGATTCGCCTGAATCGAGCTTTACAAACTTTAAAGCTCGCGCGTCTCGGGCTCTCTTATGGAGGGAATACAAATCACCTTTTATACACCTCATTTTAACCCAACCGTAAAAATGACATAATATGCTTTATTACTAAAAATAAACATTACCACCCTCGATACATCTACGTTTGCACGTTGAATGTTCTCCATAGATTGGGTTAAAATGTTTAATAATCGAAACGTGCCATTTTTCATTTAAACTATTCAATTGAAACGACACAATTATCGCACAAATCGTTGATATTGCTTACAGTACAACAGATATAGCTAGGTACGCTTGATACTCTCGCGTTGCTAACTATACCTGCCGCTCTGTACATTTCCGTGTATCGTCTAAAAGCTCAAAAACGATTCAATGCAGACATTCACAAATCTGTTGATAAAACAAAATGGTATGTTTCTAATTATGGTAAAAAAGCAATTTAAAATTATCCTTGGACAAATGTCGGTTTACATAGCCTGCTATGTAGCCGTCGATGTCGTGCAATGCGCAATTGCGTACGCCGTACGGGTCAATAATGTACAATCTTAACATTTTTTATGTGAGTAATAGTATTCTCAGCACAAAAAAGATAACCTAGCGATATAGGTGATGTTATTGGTTAATCAGGCCTAAATTGAAACTTGTGTAGACTAATACCATTTACAGAACAACGATATTATTCAAATGATATATATATTATATAACTGTCAATACTTATTTACCAGTCTTAGCTTCTATTTAACTTAGCATTTTTCTACTATATATATTATATATAATGCATGTATACTATATACATACTACCTGATTTCAAGAGCATTCCTTAGGAATTTCCACTCTTAATTATTACTTAACATACTAACATTATTAGGTACTCTTTGTTTTTTACATTACCAAAAGTACTTAGATATAATTTAAATCACAATTAATTTGGTGTTGTCAACAGACAAGCTCTTGAGTAAAAGCACATTTAGCGTAAATGTTGATCTTTTAATTTGAATTTTGGCAACTAATTAATAAGATTTTACGAAGAATTATTTTGAAAAAGGACACCGAAATAAATTACCAAGGTGTCCTAATAGAAAAAATGATGGTCCAAATGCGTGTAATTATTGGATGTACGTATTTAAAAGTATATAACATAATCGACTTACCTAATCATGAAAAGATCTCGTCTTTCCAGGATACAATCACAATTTTTATAAAAGTACTATGTATTTATAAATTTAGTAAATTGTTTATTTCAATTCCCAAGAAATGCGAAATTTGCAAATCACGTGCATAGTTTTATTCCAATTGTTCGTTCACCATATCGATTTCTAAAGAAAGAAAAAAAAATTAACTAGATATAAGTCGAAATAAGTAAGTTCCTTAAAAGATGAGTATAAGGAAAAGCTGTAACGGTTTTAAAAATGTTATTTTACGAAACTCGTCACTAAAAATTTTTTAAAGTTCAAACAAAATTATTTATTATTACCTATTAGTTCCGACACTTATTGAGTACCTGCCATGAATATACATCAACTGTAAAAATATGTAAAATTTCTTAACGTAGGGCTAAAATTAATGGATTAATATATAGATTTGCGTTTTGAAAATCCTTGCGAACAGATGCATTAATAGCGTATCGAAGACTGAAGTAGAAAAAAAATTATACAAAATAATAAATAGTAGTGACGAATATCTGAATGGTGCAATATATAAAAATAATTTCAACTGTTCCAAGGGTTATGGTGCTATGTAGTTATCTAGAATGGATGTTAAGTCTTCCGAACACTCACAAGTTGTTGAGCTTCTGAGAGTTACATTGTCGACAACAAACACACCGTGTACTTAATAAATGTACTATTTCGTTGTTTGATGTATATAATTAAAAAAAATTAAATTAAAAAAGAAAAAAGTAAATAAAACGCGGTAAAAAAAATTGAAGAATCGAAAAGTCTACAATCTTAGATATCTTTTTGATTGTACTTTAAAAAATATTGCAGAGGGACTTTGATATTGTACACACGTTATATCGCGCAAAAAATTTACAGCTTTTCTTTCAATAAGTTTAATTAAAGTGAAATAACATAAAAGTGAGAAAACGAGTTTTCAATTTTAGGAAATAATTGCGTACTTTTAGGTATACACATTGTTAAAACAATCCGACGAAAGATTATAAAAATAATATAATATACGATTTCGTTTAATTTCCATATTTTCAATTTAAAATCTACAAAAAGAGTTCCTAAAAAAATCCTACCTGAAATTCTAGGTAGGTCATAAATTTACAACAAATCACAAAACATTATATTATTTAACTAGTTATTCAACTTATGAGATATCACGATAAGATTTTAATATTAATTAGATGTTGATAGAATTATCAACCAATGAATTTAACCCAAAAATAATACTCACACATGTTTATACAGGGTGAATCAATAATAAAGTGGCACTTGAACTATTTAAAAGTTTAACGTGATATCCTGTAGAGTTCCGACAAATTAAAAACATTTTAACAATTAATGCACAAGAGTCATTTGTCGACATTTCTCACTGCGTTTTGAGACATTATTTTGTTTCGGATGATACATGATGAAAAAAACCATTTAGAAATGTGTGAATGTATTTGAAAATTTTTGTAAATAAGACTTTCAACGGTTAATTACGATTAAAATTCGAATAGAAACGAGTGAAGGAAATTTGTAAATAGAGATCTACACGAACCAGGGAATATATGTTTTACCTGGATATACGCAATTTTTTATTCAATAAAAACTCAAGATTTTTATCAAATAGGTATATCATACACACAACGGTGGGCATTGGGGAATAAACACTATATATACATACACAATTTTTTTTCATTGCGAAGTCATTAAACATACAAAGTGTAATTAACTGGAATAAAAGTCGCGTAGGATCGAAAAATTTCGATTTTTCGTTTCCATCCAGTTCCACAGTTAAATTACACATAGCGAATCCTGTAAATTGCAATATCGCATATAAGTATGTGTCGTATCCTACCTAAGTACATAAGGATTTACTCTTTGTGTGTTGTAGATCTTCTAGAATAAGTGTAACATAATACATTACATATTCTCCAATTGGTTATTTTCTCTAAATGTGTAGCTGTTATATCGAGAAAGGGTTCTAACATATTATTATTTTTTTGTATGTTAGTATTCGAATCTCACGGTCGGGTCAGTGAAACTGACGATTCGCCCCGATTCAACGGAACGGGGCACATAGCTCAAACTTTGTTGTGACGAGATGCATTCCATTATTTAAAAAATAAATGAAAAAAAAAGAAAAAGAAAGCCGATTGATATATTATATATTATATACTCACGCCTATTATTATATTCTATCTGTTTTGATAAAATTGTGGTTATTATTATCTACAAATAAAAATCGAGTGCAAAAGTTATTATGTACAGAGGTTAAAAGAAACTATTGAGAAAAAGAAAAAATGCAGTACCTCATAACTGTAATTCATGCAATAACTTATTATAAGAAAGTTTAATTACAATATACTTTAGCTTTTAGTAGTTGATAAGAAAAGCGAGGTATGTATGTATGATCTCTTTTGCCGTGTGACGGCCGGTAGACCCGTCGGGGCGGCTCTAAGGGTCGTCTTCCTCCTCGGACCTCTTCGACTAAAGCGTTTCGAAACGTGTGTTCAAAAGCACTAATCCAATCTCGAATAATTTACCTCAATATTTAACACATACTGCCACATTAGGATCTCATTCGACTCGCCCTAAATTCTTTTAAATGGTACTCGGTTTCTGTTAGGATTTCGTACCTCTATAGAAGAGCGCCGCAATTCCGGTAGTTGTGGAGCTCTTCTTCGTCTTTTAGGGTTGTGGAATTTATATTTGGTTTAAATTTAACCACACGTGCGGAGTGAATTAACCGCGAAGAGTTTTTTCCTCACGACTCGAAAACAATCAAGTTGAATAGTTCATTTGTACTAGATTTATTAGGGAAATATATTAAAATTTTTCTGTTTCGAGAGTTGTGATGGAAAAAAATCTGGTTTAGTTAACTCACCCTGATTTCAACGTTTAACGAAGGTACCATAATTGCTGGCTAAGTTCGTTTAAAAACAATTAATTGTCCCAATTTGAGTGAACGTTAATTAAATTGATTAATTGAAAAGATGTCTCATTTCGAAATGATATAGAAGAAAAATAATAATAAATACGTTGCAGAAATATCTGAAGTGATTAACTATAAGCAATCAAACTCATCATAAATTTGCCTTATATCGAAAACACCACAAAACAATAATAGTGAGATTCTTTAACGAAACCTTTGAAAGATTTTGCATTCACCTCGTGTCGTTCAAACGAAAACCTTTCGTAATAGCTGATTAAATGTACGCAATAAATTCGTCGTCTTTCCACAAACTATGTATATAAGTATATACATATGTGCTTGATAATTTCAGGTTACTTTCGTTTTTGGATCAGCTTCGAAACTCACGGTTTCTCGGGATCAATTAAATGACAAAGTAGTAATTTGGACCTTAAACCTGAAATTGTCATATTCCTCATGGATTAATCGGTGTTTTTAACTATGGTTTCATGAAATTTTGGTGTCGTAAATATTATAGTTAATAAAACCAGTGGCCTTTTCAGGTTTCATATATAGAATATATACATATATTATATATAAAGTGTATGTAATATTGGTGTTAGATGTTTTAGATACGGTCGTAACGGTTGATTAAGTAATATTAAAAACAAAAAAATCGAGAGATTGGATTCGTGCTGCAATATATAGGAAAAAAAAACCGAAGCGTCGAATATTTATATATACATATATTATATATGAAAAAATAGCTTATATTACACGAGGAGGAGTCAGATGACATATCAATCGAAAACATCGAGTTCAAGACCTAGCCAGGCGTCTTGACCGGTGGACCACATAACCCCGCTGTAAGTCGTTGAAACCATTCCCGAAACCTTTATGCGATAAATAAGCATCCGCTCCGGACTCCATCCCATACATACGCCTTTAGATATACATTATATGTACGTAAAATTTACACAGACCGAATAATTGAGTTGAATTTATTTTACTTAAAAACCCGCTTGATTAGCAAAACGTCGAACGTACGATTCGATTCGAGTATTTTTGATATAATCCCTAAAGAAAAATCTAGCGAAATAGCTAAAGGGATGTAAAGGATGAGGGCGAGGAGCGCAGGTTTCGGCGTGGAATAGACGACTATACGTAAAATACATAGAAGGAACTGGACTGATTCACTCATTTCCGATACTATATTATGAATACTTAATAAAATAATATGTAATATGGTGATAAATAAGAAGCGACACGTTCTAACCGTACAGCTTTGTAACTTCCGTTCGGTTAACTGAACCATTTTTAACGGGACGAAAGCGACAACTTTATATCGAGTTTTAACTCTTTAATTCTATTAAGTTCTTCTATAAATAAGAAATACGAAGGTATGCGTGCAGTCGATGCACCTCGCGAATGGTGCAACTGCATACTTACATCGCGCTTATGTTAGTTTATATATATTTAATCTTTAATCTGTTATTTGTATTTTCTTGCTTATTGTCCAGTGTCACTTGCGCATTTGTGTGTTTATTGTCATTTGATGGTTATTTGTATCTTAATATTATATCTATTAATTATATAATTGTATAAGTACCTATTGGAATTAGTATTAGTTGAATCATTTAGATTTGTGTAGTGTACGGGACCGCGATCGCATACCACAACAATTGGTATATTATTACCACAACAAATAAAAATTAAATATATTGTATGGGAGACACCATCTGAAGGGATGTGGATTTGTTTAGAGTTCGGTTCAGATTCGTGTAAAAGGGTTTTTTAACGTGAAAAAGGGCTGTGTTAAGCTGGGAAACAGGTCGGATACGGATAGTACTTAGAATCAAACTGAGTTATTTAAGTACACTTGACACTAGCAAATACTAAAATGGAAGCGGCTGCAATAACTTTCTATTGCAAGTGGTCAACTGCATTATTTCTACACATAAAGCAATTGTGTATTTCAGGCTAGAAGTCGGTGTTATGCAATATTTGTACTTTTCCATGTTGACAAAATTCAGTACAATAAAAAAAATAAAAGCTGTATTTTTTTATTATTTCAATTCCCTTAATGTGCACGGAAAAACGATTCATTGGTAAGTAGAAATGATAGAACGCTTTCAATAAACCCATCATGTATTTAACAATAAAATATTACAAAATATATTATGATAAACAAAGTGTAACAGTAATTAAATTCAAAAAGAATTCGAACACTACAAGTAAAAAATAAATTTAAGTTAGTAACAACAGAAATAAACCTTTCTTGTTGGCAATAAATCCTAAGTTCTCTGAACCAATTATAAAATTATAAAAATCTACACATTGCGAAAAACTACACCACATTACAGAGGTCATATACAATTGCTTAAAATATATGTATATATTTTATATATATTATATACATGTCATATAAATTCTGCAAATCGATCGACAAATAAATTCCAAAAAAAAACAATGATCCTAAACTAATGTCAAGCGACAGAAATCAGTTGAAGCATTGTCAACAAAATGGCGTAACTTCGTTGTATAGTATTTGTAAGAAGTATTTGTGAACGAAAATTCTAGAATATAAATGAAGTTATTCAATTTGTAGACAAATTCAACTTTATTAATCAACCCGTACAAAGGCACCGTTCGCTTTCAAAGCAACAATGACTTTAGACAGATTGCTAATTAAAATTGTAAAAAAAAACGCATAAAAAAGAATGAACGTTTTGCAAATAGAATTTTTCTCGATGTTCGTATTTCATTCAA